>HG995378.1:30789582-31989582 GCA_905333075.3 Atethmia centrago | reverse complement strand
TGCCACCGTCCGGGAGAATCAATCCGACTCATTATCTCCGGGTGTTCTCGTCTAGCTAACGAAGAGTATTTGCATAGACACAACTTTGTAGCCAGGATTATCCATCAGCAACTTGCTCTTAAATACAGCCTTGTAGAATCTGAAGTGCCGTACTACAGGTATGTGCCCGACCCAGTTCTCGACAATGGAAATATCACTTTGTACTGAGATCGATCCATCATCACTGACAGGACTATTGTTGCCAATAAGCCTGACATAGTGGTGGTGGATCGAACAGAGCGGTGCGCAATGACTGTTGACATAACAGTCCCTCATGATGGGATTCTCGTGAAAGCCGAGAAAGATAAACAGATCAAGTATCTTGACTTGGCTCGCGAGGTTGTCGACATGTGGAATGTGGATTCAGCAATCATTGTGCCGATAGTCGTATCAGCCAATGGCTTAATTGCCAAGAGCGTCGATCAACACCTAAGGACGCTCGCGTTGGACGGCTGGATTAAGGGCTTGATTCAGAAAGTGGTACTTCTGGACACGGCCCGCATTGTTAGGAGGTTCTTCTCTCTGTAGCCCTGACCGCCGGTAGCTTGGACCCTGTTCCCGATACCGGTGGGCTACCATTTTTTATATTTTTGAATGTATTTATATATTTTAGTATATTCTAATATTTAAAAATATAATTATAATGTGTAAATAATGGAATAAAAGAAAATAATAATAAATTTATTTATTTCCAAAAAATGTTACAGACTTAATTAACTTTGTTAACAAGGAGGTATTATTACTAGCTAGTAGGTAAGTACCTACAGAGCAAATAATCTAGGCTGCAGAAATCTAAACAATAATTGGTGAGCCCTGCCTCTTAAACTAGGGTTACCTGTATCTTAAGAGACAGTGTTCAGCTAAGAAGTTAATACAGTAAGATTAATACAACTTGTGGGTAGTGTCGATCTACCAAGTGATTATAAAATTTAGGTTAGTTTATTTAGTTTATAATTAGCATAAAGAAAGGTAATCAGCTTAAGGCTAGCATGGGTGTGTGTGGGTATATTTGGGGGTGAGTGGGTGGGTGTATGCGGGGGTATGTTGTAAGGGTGTGTGTGAGATATATTAATACTAAGCGATGTATGTAAGTAGTGATTCTGTTTGTGAGTAATCCTGTTGAAGGAGCCATTCTGTTATCTTAGATTTTAGTTCATATCTATATAGGTCGAGTATGTTAAGTTCTTTATGAGTTTTTTTGTAAATGCGTATGCATAATGTATAAAATTGGTGTCTGGCAAAAGAAGTTTTGTGTTGAGTGCCCGGAGGAATATTGGTTCGTTTTTTGGCATCAGACGGGGAGACGCTTGCGTATCTTCTGAGAACAGATTGAAGCACGAAGAGCTGACGGACTGTAAGTAACTTGCAATCAGAGTATAATTGGTTTGTAGGATAACGATATGGTTTTCGTAGCATCACTTTCAGTATAGCTCTCTGAGCTCTTTCCACTTTGATTATACTAGTTTTAGTTGCACCACCCCATACGGTAATGCAATAACCAATAATGGATTGACACAGTGCATAGAGAAGAGAGTAGTGGAGAGCAGTGGTGGCCCAGTGGTAACGGCCGCGACTTACGAGTAGTAGGGCGTAGGTTCGAACCTGGACAGGCACTTTACTTTGTGTAAATTATTTCATCACCACTGCTCTCAAAACGGTGAAGGAAAACATCGTGAGGAAACCGGCATGTCCTAGAACCAAAAATTTGAAGACATGTGACATCTGCCAACCCCCACGGGGCCCGCGTGGTGGATTACGGCCCACTCCCTCTCACAGAGAGGAGGCCTGTGTCCCAGCAGTGGGAACATTATAGGCTGATTATGTATGTATGTTATGGTATAGAAAACCATTTTCATAGTATCAGGGTCTCTGAGAGACTTAAAGATATGGATCAATCTCATAGTTCTAGAGGTGAGGGCGTTTAGATGTTTATCCCATCGTAACCTTGCGTCTATTTGAATGCCGAGATATCTTACATTATCAGTTTTTGTGAGTGCTGGACATGGACACGAAGATGACAGTTGTGGGCAAGTGTGAGCTATTATCGAGAAAGTGTGATCTGGTGCGGTGTTTGGGCGAATAGAGAATGGAATGTAAGGGGAAATGGGGAGTTTGTTGACCACTTCTTCTTCCCAGCTAAAGCACTAGGAAGTGGTGAAGGGTGGGCGTTTTGAAGGACTGTCTTATGTAATTTTGACGTTCGAAAAGTGCTGATTCTCAGCCTAGTTTGAATAAATGACTTTTGATTTTGATTTTGATTTGATGTCTTGTTAAAGTTGAGAGTAAGCAGATTAGAGTTGAGCCATTTTATTACTTTGGTTAATGCTCATTCTGCGCTACATTTAACACTATACCACGTTGGTCCGTCAGCTATAATCACAGTGTCATCAGCATAGGCATATATCTTGGTATTAGGGAGGGGCATTCTGCATAGGTCGTTTACATAGATTAGGAAACAAAATTGGACTAGAATGCTTCCCTGAGGTACTCCGTAAGACACGGATTCCTCATCACTGAGGAGCTTATCAATTTTAACTCTTTGGGTACGGTTATTCAGATAATCTTTGAAGATTTGGAGAGTGATACCTCTTATACCAATTAGTTTCAGCTTGTCGATAAGTAAGGGGACAGAAACCGTGTCAAAGGCTTAGTCCTATTATCAAGGTTTCTAGCAACTCTTTGCATCAGATCAAGTATCGCATCTTCAGTCGAGATTCCAGTGCGAAATCTATATTGATTCTCAGCTATGATGCGATACCTGTCTAAGAAGTTCGCTCATAATTATCATTAAAAACCGGAACAGAACTGGGCTTACCAATTATTGGGCATTCTACCCCACCTTCCGTCCCATCGGCTCACTCCGTTCGCCTCATCACTCTCGGTGGAGTAGCATGCCCAATAACATAAATGAAATCCTACATAGTGCAGTTCAGTGTGTGGCCTTACTCCACTTTTTTTACTCGTTTGGTTGCGAATGGAACGGAAAGTGGTCTAGAATGCCCAATAACATAAACGGATCTATATTGTTCAGTGTGTGGTTTAGGCGCTACTCCACTTTTTTTTACTCGTTTGGTTGCAATTGGTCGATCCCTGCAAACCTACCGTTTACCGTTATGTAACAAACTCCTTTAGAAGAGAAGGTGAATAACTTATAAATAACTAGCTAACCCGGCAAACGTTGTTTTGCCATATAAATAATTTATGATAAATAGATGTTAGCCGATTCTCAGACCCACTCAATATGCTCACAAAATTTCATGAGAATCGGTCAAGCCGTTTCGGAGGAGTACGGGAACGAACATTGTGACACGAGAATTTTATATATAAGATTGTTCGCAGTAATTTAACGCTACATTCGATTAATACTATTGTAGTGAGAAGGTTGAATTTAGTATCACGAAACTACTCGTAAATACCTACATATAACAAAATTAACTACAATGCATGACTCAGCGAAATCTAGTTTAAAGGACATTTGTAAACTTATTATCAAGAATTCTAGCGGTGAGATTATACAGGGTGTTTGGTAGATGGGTGCAAAGCCTGAAGGGGGGTGATATCTTAGACCATTTAGAACGTATTAAGCTAAACTTGTCTTAAACGAAGTCTGTTCCTTGTATTTTTTTTTTTTGAAACTAAGTTTTTTAACAATAAAACCCATTTTTTTTTCAATTAATTGTTAATAGTGTCCAGTAAAAGCTATTGTGTTATTATTTTTATTTATTTATTTATGTAATGTGTGATTACTCAAACAAAATAATTCTCAAGCATCTGTGTCATCAGAGAAACATTCTACGCCATATTCAAGCTTAAGAAACTTTTAAAAATCAAGAGAATGTTTTGTTTACGTCATAATAAAAAAATTACAAAAATAGCCTCAGTTGTTCAAACCTTTTTAAAAACATGCTTGGTTATTGCCCTTTCTTTTGAGGTACTATTTACGCAGATGTCTCATCAACTCTTGGAATTAGGATATACAAAGCAAATTGAGGTCGAATATTTAATTTTTAAACAGACCAAAATAATGCAACATTTATGCTAATGCACTATTGTTTTTTGTTAGAACTGATAACTAATTCATTCTTAGAATTATGGTGCACGCACACCAATCAAATTCTGGGAACTCGCATAACAAAAGCCGCCGCGCGACGATAACAAACTTGCCCTTTTACGACTCTCGGGTAGCGTCTAGTGAATTGTTATTATTCAATAGAAATATCAGCTTAGTTGCTGACGATATAAAGTCGTTATTTATTTACACTAGTACTAGTACCCGAGTAGTCGGGTGGACTCGTCACATCTTCGGACCCTCAGTTAGTCAAGTAACGACTGCGCGTGTAACAAGACGTTTTAATTACAAATTCGTGTTTACACAATTCACTGCATGAGGTTATGCGCTCCTTCACGTGTTGATTTTGGAGGTGTTTAAGGTGTTGAGCCTTAGCCGTGAGCTCCTTCACTGATTTTGGACTTGTTTGTGTGATCAATCGACTATGGCTACTTTTTAGAATGAAGAATATGCGGATATCGTCTTCATGTATGGCAAAACTGACGGTAGTGGATTTTTGGCGCGACGAATGTACCAAGAGAGATATCCGAATCGCAGATTACCTAATGTCAGAGTGTTTTACAACACATTTCATCGGCTTTCTGAAGTTGGAATCCATCATGCGGAATCTGGACTCAACCCGGGAAGACATCACCCAAGTGTCGAGGAAGACATTATTGCAGCTTTTGATGCAGATCCTACTACGAGCGTCAGAGTAGTAGCTCGAAACCTCAACATTTCGGTATAGAAGGTGTGGAATACGATGCACCGAGAAAACAAAGATCCTTTACACGGAACGGGTGTACAAGGTTTGGAAAATGAAGATCCCCCACGAAGGATTCAGTTCTGTCGCTTTTTATTAAATAGTGACATTGAAGATGCATGGTTTTTAAAATCCATCTTGTGGACCGATGAGTCAAAATTTTCGAAAAAAGGAATTACTAATTTTCATAATCTTCATCGATGGACCGACAATCCACACTGGAAGAAGCAAGTGTCGTTCCAAAGGAAAGGAGACTGAAATGATTACATACAATCTTGGGCCTAGTTGTAAGAAGATGAAAGTGGTGTCAATTAATAGCTTATATATTATCAACCTTTCACAGAAAATTCTGCGGATTTTGTCAATCTGAGAACAGAGATATAAGAGATTATGTAAAAGTGAGGTTATGTTACAATCTTTGACTAACAGCTGATTCCTGAAGTGCAAAATGTGTTCTTTTGCACTAATAGTTATTATATTTACTAGAAAGTGTTTGAAAAATCATATGAATGAACGTCAACGACTTCAAGCGATAGGTAGGTAACAGGTAAGGAGATAGGGAAAGGATGTCTAAAATAAAATAAAAATTCATTTAATATAGTGTTTTATTCGCCTTCTATAATTAAAATGTCTAGAAATTGTGCAGGTGGTACTATATGATCTTGGTACCTAGCCCAGCTAAGGTACCACATAATGCACATTATATGAGCGCAACAGCCTACAGTTCGTTTCCCTACAATACAATTGCAGTAATGCATTACTATAGCCTCCCTTCCTCTACGAGAGCCGTCGCACATACATAGATTTTAATGATTTAGGCGGCCAAAATTATTTTTGGGGTTTTTTTAGTTCCAAGTTCAATTAAAATAAAGAAAAGGTATATATTTATAAAAAAACATACATATATTTGTCAGGTTATAAAGAAGATTAATATATAACAGTGCTATATTCACTAAAAAATACAAATGAATGGAAACAGAATTTAAAAAGTTTTCTTTAAATATAAAATTACATTAAAAATCAGTATCTTCAGGTCCAGATGTCTCTACTGACTCTGTGTTTGGGTCAGCAGGTAGTAAAAGTTTAACCGTTTCTAGTAGAAATGCGTGAAGGTTTTCTTATTTGTCTCAAGCAACTAATGAAGGGATCTGAACTTAAGAAAAGCCTATAATATACATCTAAGTTACATTCTTCCCTAGAAAATTTTCTGGCAAAGTTTAGCCGGTACGATCGGAAATGCTTGTTCCGGGCTTCTGCAGCTTCTTCCGATAGCTGTCCAATTGGATGCAGCGAACTTTTTATGATTTGGCTCCCATCTAACAATATCTTGTGCATAGTAGGCGTCATTGGGTGCCAACCATACTGGTCTACGTACAATTTTGCTGTGTCGTACGCATATTTATCATATTATTCAGCATCAATTTTATGGCCACTAGAAATAGTTTCTAAAATAACCTTGAATCTGTAAACCAGTTCAAAGTTAATACCTGTGATGTCTGAAGCCAATTCGGGGTTTTCAAAAAACCTACGGCTTGTGTTGCCAAAGTTGGCCTTTGGCATGTCAATAAGCGCACCAGTTTCATTTCGAAACCTCACCTGAATTTCCAACTTCTTTTGGGCTTCTAATGCCTTGTCTTCTTCAGTTTTTCTTTCCCTGTATTTTTTTACTGGCAGTTTATACGAAAGGTGTATAATGCTTTCGAAAATGCGGATCCGGGCGTGTAATACTGACAAGCCGAATTCCAAAGCTTGAGGGTTTACACTATTTTTCTTCGAGGTTTTCGAAGTAGCTCCACAGATGTAGCACTGGGATGTTGACTTTGTGTCTGTGGCTGCGTTGCACACCTTTCCGTCAATCATACTCATTTTGAGTTGGTGCTCGAACGAAAACTCCTCTTCATTCAACGTTACAACTGATTTGTTTAGTTGCCTAATGGACTCCTGCACATATTTTATCTCTTCTTTAGTTATGTCCGTTGTTTCTTTTACAAATCGGAATCGAATCGGATGGCAAAACCTTGAAGACGAAGGAGTTGGATTCTGCCAAACAATTTTACTGCCTTCTTTTCCACAAACAATGCGCAAAGGCACAAAGGAACTCATAAAAATGTTGGCATCGGAATCAGTCTCATTATCGTAACTTTGTTTAAATTTGGATTGCTGAGAACCGTCACAACCCCATTTGCAGATTATCATTAACGACTTCCTTTCTTGCTCGTTAAGCTGGATTAGCACATCTTCTAGGTATTTTGATAATCGTGTTACGGTTACATCCATTAGGCACTGTAGATTACTTTCCGCGCAAGTAGCCGTAATTCTTAGGGATTCTTTCGGCGGATAGCACTCTTGTTTTACATTCAAAACAAGATCATAGCAAGGGAAATGTTGTGGATTTGTTGCCCTTACTATCTCATACTGTCGTCTCGTAAGATCAGCTTCAACGAACATCTTAAGTGCTTGCAGAGGCGTCAATTGGGGTACCTCATCGTTGTCGGTAACTCTACTGTAGGCTATTCTATATTTACTAGCCCGTGTTGGTGAGTTCGTAATATCTTTGAGCACTTTCGAGGCGGTCCTATGTCCCGTTGTCTGCAAAACAGATGTAGCAGCGTGAACAATAACTTCATCACCTACGGAGGCCCTTATTTCTTCCGTTTTTCTTCTTTTACTACGCTCACTTAGTTCTCCAAAAGACTTGGGTGGTCGACCTTGCGAGGAGGCTGATTCAATGGGAATCTCGAATGTTCCCTCTAACCATGATTGGTTTAGTTTCAGGAAAACATCTTGGTGTTTATTTGCCTTTGCCCATCGTTGCTTGATTTGTGATTTTACATAAGAAAATCTTTTTTTAAAGTCTTCTTTAGCCTCTTTGTTGTGACCATAGCGCATAAGGAGAAAATTCTCATAATAGTCAAGTTTTTATTTAAAGTTGGTAAATTTTGACTCTCTAGTTGATCAAATATGTATTGACGAGTCACTACTTTAGTACCCGAGGTAGAAGGTAGACCTGAAACAAATAAAAAATAATTTAAATACAAAATATCGCACACTCAATATTTCCTATATTTGACTAAGAGCCTTTCAAAAGAGCTTAGCTCAAAAAAGCGCGATTTTGCGCGGCTATTTCTTATGGAATTAGTTAGTTACATATATGAACTATATAGTATAATGAAAATTATTACAGGGACGGACTCATAAGTACATTAAAAAGGCACTCGAATTTAAATATATCTAAAAAAAAATATTTTGGACAGAGTGATGTCTGTCGTGTTAAAAATGAATGACAGAGAATGTTAATTAATTATTTCTGTAACGAAAACAAATTGTTCTTACCTCTATTATCGCAATCCATCACAGTTAAAACAGAAATATTAGCTTGAAATGAATAACGCACTTTGGAAAGTTATAAGTTTAGGAGAGCGCCGAGACCCGACATGTACACACTTGCTCACTATCGAATTCCGACTGATCAAAGTCGATTCCCGCGCTTCAAAGGCGGGGATGTTATATTGTACATAGAACTGTTGACTCACCAATTGTATAGATACCTTACCATTATATTGATTTAAAAAAAAAATACTTTGGCCGTCTAAATCATTAAAATCTATGTATGTGCGACGGTTGATGAGGTGAAGCGGTTCGTGGCATTTGCGAATTATTATAGGAAATTCATACCAAAAGACGTCATCGGGATTTCATACATTTTTGGTCCAAATATGAAAGCCGGCCAATAAAAAAATATGCTGTATTCCGTTAGAACTTGTCCTCCTGAGTATTTATTATTATGACACCAAAGCTGTAGGGTCATTGTCCTTGATTTTATTGGAGTTCAAAAATTCAACATCTTCATACATTTTCAGTGAATTTAACTAACAAAATAACGGGACTTTTTCCTAAAAAATGGCAATAACAATGGCCGCGCAGGTAAACACTCACGCGAACAATGGAATACGATGCAGCGAGCCCCTCTCTTTCCCGCGCACCACCGCCATCGCGCCATGCTCATTCGTTTGCTCGCATTCGCGTGTATTGTTTAGTACCGAAAGCAACGCTGCCATGTATGTCCGTGTGATGCCCACTAGTTCTTGTGCTTTGGTTTGTTTTGTTTTTGTTATCTCCGTTGTCAAGTTTGAACATTGCTGCGAGTCATGGCAGAGTTGTGTATCTCGTGCCGTGCATCGACAGACAATCGGCGAAGATATGATTGGGTTTCCAGGGAAATGCAACATCTTGATATCGCCCAAATAGTGATAGAAGATATAGTAGCTCGACAGTTGGAGCCTACTGCGTTCATTTGTCGACCCTGTTGGCAAAGAACGGAACGAACGCACCAGCGACTTATTTGGGAGGCTGAACAGCAAGCTGATCAAGACCGTGGTCCATCGGAAGTTCCCAATCCAAGACCAATTTCGCTGATTTTGCCAGGTCTTCTTCGTGCTCCAAACACCGCAAATAGTTGCATTTTCCAACATTGTACAAATGAATCTCGCCATCGTGTTCCAGAGAACATAATTTTTCGCATGGTATGCCGCTACAGCTATTTCGTGCCAGAAAGCGCGCGTGTCTGTAATGAACACGTGGAGCAAAATCTGTGGCATTTACTTCCTGTACAAGACAACTGTTCTGAGGAATTCACTGCAGCTCAAATAATGACTATCGTGTCGATGTTACAAAGACATATTACGGAGGAAATACTTGATTTTGAGCAGTATGAAAATATAGCACCGGCCGAGTTTCATACTTGGACAGGACTGACTCAAGATCAGTTTACTGAATTATTAGACAGTTTACCAAGTCTGAGAACTAAAAAGAATAAAAGAACTGTACTGGCGGCAGTATTAGTCAAGTTAAGAACAGGTGACTCGAACGCGCGGCTTGCTAATATTTTTAAATGTAGCACGTATATAGCACGTACGTTTTTAACCACGTATGAAACAGCGTTTCATACGTGGTTAAAAATCGGACGCAACGCTCTGTTAGAAGATTTTGTGCCCTTAAATGTTGGGTTTCACCATATTTCCCGTGAGGATGTAACACACAGGAACCTTTTTCTACCCAACAATCTGTTTGGGAACCCATCGAGCCCAGAAGATGAAAGGAAAGCGATCACGATTTGTGATGGCACGTACATCTATCTGCAAAAAAGTGTAAAATTATTTTTTCCAACGCAAGTCTTACAGCCATCACAAATACAGAAACCTCCTAAAACCGTTCTTCTTGGTTTCTTGTGATGGACACATTAGCGAAGTTAACGGACCATATGCTGCCACCACGTCTGACGCAGATATAATGAATGACATGCTTAATAATGCTGATAGTGCCTTCCACTGGTTTTATAGTAGTGGAGATGTTTTTATTCTGGACCGTGGTTTTCGAGACTCAGCAAGAAATCTGGAATCTTGCGGATACGTACAACATATGCCTGAAACAAAGTATCCAAATGAGACACAGCTAACCACGGATCAGGCCAATAAGTCCAGACTGATAACAATCTGTCGTTGGGTGGTTGAAGTGGTCAACGGCAGGTTCAAAAGAGATTTTCGCCTGTTGCGAAATGTATATAATAACAGAGCCCCTCCCAGCATGTTCGACTATTTCAAGATAGCAGCGGTGATCATAAATCGTTTTAATTTTTTGATTGAAGATAATCCAAATGCTGCTGTGATTTTAGAAATTATCCACCAAAGAATTAATATGCCAAATAGATTGGCAGATCTTGTAATACGCCATAACTACAATCGCAAACGTGCTCAGTTTACTTTAATGACTGCAGATATGACAGAGTTCGTAGATTTTCCAAGAATGGATGAGAACGAATTATTTTTATTCGCTCTGGGCGTTTATCAACTAAAACAGGCCAAAGCTATTACGGTGAGCACGTCCTTGACAATGGAGCATTCACAATTGAGCTCAGCAATGAGTTATCAAATGAAGACTTGGCGGAATTGCAGGGCAATGATTTATGGATGATAAGAGGCCGACTGCAATCGCGGCATGTTAGAGCAAGACAGTATTATGTCTACATTATAATCGATAGGTCGTTATCAGGCCGACAAGCAATCGCTCACTATTATTGTTCGTGCATCATTGGAAAGCGAACAATTGGATGCTGCTCCCATATTATGTGCATTATATGGTACATGAGCCATGCACGACATTTGCCAGCAATAACCCCTCCAGCTTATGGATTCGAGAACATTATTGTTGTACCAGACGACGATGATTTTATAGTATTTAATTAAACAAAATAACCCCTGTATATATATTTTATTTATTATCCTCAAAAACACAAAACAAGATCAACATGTCCAAAATAGGTCAAGAACCAATATATCTTACTAAACGATGTTCAAAATAAAAATATGGTAGAACAAATCATTTCTTTTTGTTTATTAAATTCACTGAAAATGTATGAAGATGTTGAATTTTTGAACTCCAATAAAACCAAGGACAATGACCCTACAGCTTTGGTGTCATAATAATAAATACTCAGGGGGACAAGTTCTAACGGACAACAGCATATTTTTTTATTTACTTTCATATTTGGCCAAAAAAGATGATGTCCTTTTGCTAATATAGTGGTACCTATGAATAGGCTATGTAAAAGGGATGTTGTGTTTAGTTGGACCGATGAGTGCGAGAGGACTTTTCTGTTGCTTAAGGAAGCGTTAATGAATCTGCCGGTGTTGGATTATCCGGATTTTTCTGATAACAACACTTGCAAACCGATAGTTCGGGGTAAGCTGTGGGAAGTGTGTTATGTAATGAGAACGGGAAACCAATTGCATATGCTAGTAGGTCTTCAGGGAAGAATTAATTAAATGATCCTTTAATAGAGAAGGAGTTGTTGGCAATAGTTTGGTCGGTTAAATATTTTAGACCGTATTTGTACGGACGGAGGTTCGTTGTAAAAACGGATCACCGGCCGCTGTTGTATTTGTTTAAAATGACAGATCCATCAAGTAGGTTAACTAAGTTTCGTTTGTGTTTAGAAGAATACGACTTTGAGGTTGAATATATTAAAGGGAAAGAAAATGTGCTAGCAGATGCGCTTTCCAGGATAGTAATTACAAGCGAGGATTTATTTTATCCGTGTATTCCCGTATTACTATATCCGTGATAACGAAGGCGCAGTACAAGCGGTTGGGAGAGCCGAATGTTTGTGATACGGACTCCATGGTATCTGGGACTGATCACCCTAGGATCGTGGAAGTTCTTAAAAAGCAAGGAAATGACGTTGAGATATGTTTGAATGAATGGGAGAAAATGTTACACAACACTATTTATAAAAATATATTTTCGAAATCACGCAATATAATGTATGTGCCAGGAAACTCGAGTATTTATGTAAACTATGAATCTTTATCGGCATCATCGCGGGACGAGTTGTTGAAAGACAGTCGCTTTTTGTATTGAGAAAGGCATAAAAGAAGTTATTATTTTGAAAAATCTTTATAACGTTGAATTTATTACAAGAATATCACAATATTTGATGGGAAATAGTAGTTCCATATGTGTAGATTTTAAAATGTGTGTAGTGATGGATTTACGGAGGGTAGAAGGGGAAGATGAGAAGAAGATTGTTTTGAATGATTTCCATATTTTACCCACTAGTGGTCATGCAGGTATACGCAGAATGGTGAATAATATAAAGAAGTATTATTATTGGCCGTCTATTGAAAAAGATGTAATGGAATACATTGGTAAATGTGATAAGTGTAAGAAGAAGAGGTAAGGGCTCATCATTACTTTCAAAACGAGCCCAAACTCGGCACCCCTAGTTCTACTGGTCGACGAGTTCCAGTAGCAGTCACCAAAGTACACCTTCAGGTCACTCCATCAAGCCCGGAGGTAAGGTCTCATCATAACTATCAAAACGAGCCCAATCTCGGCACACCTAGTTCTATTCTTCGATGAAGTTCCAGTAGCAGTCACCGAAGTACATCTTCAGGTCACACTATCAAATTCGGAGGTAAGGTCTCATCATGACTATCAAAACGAGCCCAAACTCGGTATCCCTAGTTCTACTGGTCGACGAGTTCCAGTAACAGTCACCGAAGTACACCTTCATGACATTCCATCAAGTCCGGAGGTAAGGTCTCATCATAACTATCAAAACGAGCCCAAACTCGGCACAGCCAGATCTACTAGTCGACGAGTTCCAGTAGTAGTCACCGAAGTACACCATCAGGTCAGACCATCAAGTCCGGAGGTAAGGTCTCATCATTACTATCAAAAGAAGCCCAAACTCGGCACCCCTAGTTCTACTGGTCGACGAGTTCCAGTAGCAGACACCGAAGTACACCTTCAGGTCAGTCCATCAAGTCCGGAGGTAAGGTCTCATCATAACTATCAAAACAAGCCCAAACTCGGCACAGCTAGATCTACTAGTCGACGAGTTCCAGTAGCAGTCACCGAAGTACACCTTCAGGTCAGTCCAACAAGTCCGGAGCTAAGGTCTCATCATTACTATCAAAAGAAGCCCAAACTCGGCACCCCTAGTTCTACTGGTCGGCGAGTTCCAGTAGCAGTCACCGAAGTACACCTTCAGGTCATTCCATCTAGTCCGGAGGTAAGGTCTCATCATTACTATCAAAACGAGCCCAAACTCGGCACACCTAGTTCCATTCGTCGACGTGTTCCAGTAGCAGTCACCAAAGTACACCTTCAGGTCAGTCCATCAAGTCCGGAGGTAAAGTCTCATCATTACTATCAAAAGAAGCCCAAAGTCGGCATCTCTAGTTCTACTGGTCGACGAGTTTCAGTAGCAGTCACCGAAGTACACCTTCAGGTCAGTCCATCAAGTCCGGAGGTAAGGTCTCATCATTACTATCAAAAGAAGCCCAAACTCGGCACCCCTAGTTCTACTGGTCGACGAGTTCCAGTAGCAGTCACCGAAGTACACCTTCAGGTCATTCCATCAAGTCCGGAGGTAAGGTCTCATCATTACTATCAAAACGAGCCCAAACTCGGCACACCTAGTTCCATTCGTCGACGTGTTCCAGTAGCAGTCACCAAAGTACACCATCAAGTCCGGAGGTAAAGTCTCATCATTACTATCAAAAGAACCCAAACTCGGCATCTCTAGTTCTACTGGTCGACGAGTTCCAGTAGCAGACACCGAAGTACACCTTCAGGTCAGTCCATCAAGTCCGGAGGTAAGGTCTCATCATAACTATCAAAACAAGCCCAAACTCGGCACAGCTAGATCTACTAGTCGACGAGTTCCAGTAGCAGTCACCGAAGTACACCTTCAGGTCAGTCCAACAAGTCCGGAGCTAAGGTCTCATCATTACTATCAAAAGAAGCCCAAACTCGGCACCCCTAGTTCTACTGGTCGGCGAGTTCCAGTAGCAGTCACCGAAGTACACCTTCAGGTCATTCCATCTAGTCCGGAGGTAAGGTCTCATCATAACTATCAAAACGAGCCCAAACTCGGCACACCTAGATCTACTGGTCGACGAGTTCCAGTAGCAGTCACCGAAGTACACCTTCAGGTCATTCCATCAAGTCCGGAGGTAAGGTCTCATCATTACTATCAAAACGAGCCCAAACTCGGCACACCTAGTTCCATTCGTCGACGTGTTCCAGTAGCAGTCACCAAAGTACACCTTCAGGTCAGTCCATCAAGTCCGGAGGTAAAGTCTCATCATTACTATCAAAAGAAGCCCAAACTCGGCATCTCTAGTTCTACTGGTCGACGAGTTTCAGTAGCAGTCACCGAAGTACACCTTCAGGTCAGTCCATCAAGTCCGGAGGTAAGGTCTCATCATTACTATCAAAAGAAGCCCAAACTCGGCACCCCTAGTTCTACTGGTCGACGAGTTCCAGTAGCAGTCACCGAAGTACACCTTCAGGTCATTCCATCAAGTCCGGAGGTAAGGTCTCATCATTACTATCAAAACGAGCCCAAACTCGGCACACCTAGTTCCATTCGTCGACGTGTTCCAGTAGCAGTCACCAAAGTACACCTTCAGGTCAGTCCATCAAGTCCGGAGGTAAAGTCTCATCATTACTATCAAAAGAACCCAAACTCGGCATCTCTAGTTCTACTGGTCGACGAGTTTCAGTAGCAGTCACCGAAGTACACCTTCAGGTCATTCCATCAAGTCCGGAGGTAAGGTCTCATCACAACTATCAAAACGAGCCCAAACTCGGCACACCTAGATCTACTGGTCGACGAGTTCCAGTAACAGTCACCGGAGTATACCATCAGGTCACTCCATCAAGTCGGAGACGAATAGGCATTTATAAATCCTCTTTACTTTTAGCTAAAAAGAATATTTTTATAAAAACCTGTGAATATAAAAACATCGTATCAAGTATCTAATTTGGTTTATCGAATACTTTGTACATGTACAGCGATCTTTTTCAACATGAGGTGCGGCTAACAGGCGATACAGTGTCCACTCACGACGGCGGCCAAGCGCGGACTGAGGACACTGAGGTTGCATTCGATTTTCTAAACGTTTGCGCAATATAGCAAGACAGGAACAAAAATAAAATAACCCCTAATGCAACCGATTAAGATTCATCCTTAATAGCAAAATATGTGAAAAAATAAGTTCAGTTTTTAAGGTTTTCTGCGACTATGTGTGACATTTTGATATGTTTTTGTACTAGTTTTTGGAATTGAATATATCTGCCTACTTCTAGTATTTTAGAAACCTTAAAAAATATTGATAATAAAACAAAAAATGTTTCCCGAACTCAACCCGGTATCGTTCATTTAGTGAAAAAAAGGAACAGAAAATCGTTTTTACATTATATAAATCTATAATTTTCAACAAAATGGTTACTATTTTTCGTAGATGAAGAACCAATTTATATGTGGTAGTGATTAGTTATATTTGATTTGGTTGAATTCTGTCACAATATGTACTGAAAAATAGCACAATTTTGTCTGATTAAAGAATAAATCCGCAAATGAGGTAGCGAAAGCGTTGGCAAAAAATTTCGTTTTGAGATATGGAATACCGCGGACAATTGCTACGGATAGGGGTTCTGAGTTCATCTCAAAAGTAATGGTAGAGCTATGTAATATCTTGGGCTTCAATAAAATCTTATCGACATGATATCATCATGAGAGTATAGGATCTTTGGAAACGTTCACAAAACTTTAGGCGCGTGTTTAAGAATACAGACGGATTATAATCCATCATCGTGGAGTTCCTGGATTCCGTATTGGTGTTTTTCTTATAACACAACAGTTAATACTCTGACCAAATATACACCTTATGAATTAGTTTTCGGTAAAATTTACAGGTTACCAAGTAGTCTTCAAGGTGAAAGTGTTGAACCTTTGTACAATTACTCGTATGATGATTATCATTTAGAATTTTTGTACAGATTGCAAAGGGCTCAAAAAGACGCGAAAGAAATTTGATAGCAAGTAGGTTGGCAAGGAAACATTGTTATGATAAGAATCTTAATTCAATAACTTATAGAGAAGGTGACTTGGTATTGATAAAAAATGAAACAGGTAATAAATTGGAATGCATTTATAATGGACCATTTGAAGTTGTAAAGGACGAGTCACCAAATGTCATTGTAAAAAAAAATAAGATAGATGTAATACATAAGAATAGAACAAAATTATATTGTAAGAGTTAGAATGAAAGTTTAAAATGTATAAGAAAGAAAAACGTAATTTAGTTTTTTTTTTTACTTTAAGAGGGGTGATGTGGTGTGAAGTCACGTATATTGTTCATCAGCACGTCACGTATAGTACATAGTTTAAGTTAAGGTAAATAAGCTGTGTTCGTAGCCTTAGTATTAGCATAGTGTCACGTACTATCTATGTATACTCGTATATATGCCACCAATTAAAGGAGAAGAAGCAGTTGACTCTCGGAGTAGTACACTTCATGTTATTTACTTAACCCCTCCTCTTCCCCACATCGCACAACTACGTTTCTCAGTTTTTTCATTGGAATCTTAAGCTTTCGTGCACGAGATACTGTTACGACTACATGTTTATTCCAACTTAAGTGTGCAATCAATGTGTACTCCTAGATACTTCACGCAAGATATTGTTTGAAAAGAAGGGCAATTACAAGTGTTAAGCGCAGGATGGGAGCATCTATGAACCATTATATCCGGAACGGTAGGCTGTGCAGAAAAGAAAGCTACACAGTGTGTATTGGAGACATGTTAACAGATTACAGGAAAGCCAGTCCATCACTATTCCAAAAACATTTTCAACCGAGCGTCACCGCTCGGCTGAAAATGCACAGGCCCATATCTCCACACATAATAAGCGCAGTGCATGAATCTGAGGTTGCTGTTATTCTAGTCGCTTCATTAAATACATTACATACATTTTAAATTGAATCATTTAAACAATGATGTAATCAATATTTAGATCACCACAAACAAAAACTAATTTATTAGCTTTAGAAGTTTTCATAGTATTTCTTCCTTAGTGATTAAAAATGATAATAAGTTTTACGTTGGTGGTCTATAAACACATAAGAACATGCTACCTCACATAAGAGATCAACAGAGCAAGCAGTGTATCTTATTACGATTATCAAGGTACCACCCCCTACTGAAGAAGGATACGTTGTACGCACTGGCAACAGAAAAAATATTTACATTAAACAACATCCTATCCGGTCTTAACCAGGTTTCACAAAAACATAAGATATCAATATGATATTTATCTATTCACAATTCCACTATTCACAAGTCTAGGATTTTGCCAGAGAAGCGATTTATATTTTGGTGAACTATTAGAATATTCTTATTAGGCTTCTGTTTTGTAATCTTTTTTGGATGGTATATCATCAAATAACTTCTCCCGCTCTGGGTGGAGTGGGAGGGAGTGTCAGACTCTTACTGACTAAAACCCACCCGTATTCCTTCCGTTGCCTGTGTTGCGGGGGCCTCGGTGACTCATTAGTACCTTCCCGCGACCCCGGCAGGCATCGGCCCTAGTGGACCCCTACATTTGTGCTGACGACATCTCTTTGAGGCGCGCGTGGAATACGACGCGCCGTCGACCCAGGCCTGGTCTTTACCGGACGGTGAGCTACCCATTGCTCACCGTCCGCAAGCCCGCGCCTACGGTGGCCGGAAATCCGCCCGGGATTCCCGACGCCCAGGGCGTCTCCTGCGGCGGCTAGGGGCGAGAGGGCGCGAAATTTGCCTTTCCCTCAACCGTCCCGCCTCCTCCTTCACGAGCATTACTGCTTCGCAGAAGGAGGTGACGGCTGCCCATGCCCTCTAGCTCCGTACCATGGCCTGAACCTGGGCCGGACGCGAGAGATCTCTGCCGCCGATCGCCTCCACGAGGACACGGCGGTGCTCTGCCCATGCCGGGCAGACCTCCACCATATGCTTCACCGTGTCCTCCGGGCGATCCACACAGTGGTGACACCCGGGCGTTTCCTCCCGCCTTATCCAAAACAGGAACCTCCCGAAGCTGCCGTGTCCGGTGAGGACCTGAGTCAGGCGGAAGGTGAGGACGCCGTGGCGCCTCTCTAGCCACTCCTCAAAGAGGGGACTTATCGCCGCAATCGTGGCGTGCCCAGAACTTTTTTTTTTTTTTTTGGGGTGGGAAATCATCAAATAACTTCTCCCGCTCTGGGCGGAGCGGGAGGGTGTGTCAGACTTTTACTGACTAAAACCCACCCGTATTCCTTCCTGTTGCCTGTGTTGTCAGGGGCCTCGGTGACCCATAAGTACCTTCCCGCGACCCCGGCAGGCATCGGCCCTAGTGGACCCCTACTTTTGTGCTGACGACATCTCTTTGAGGCGCGCGTGGAATAAGACGCGCCGTCGACCCGGGCCTGGTCCTTATCGGACGGTGGGCTACCCATTGCTCACCGTCCGCAAGCCCGCGCCTACGGTGGCTGGAAATCCGCCCGAGATTCCCGACGCCAGTGCCAGTGCCAGTGCCCAGCACTGGGTTGCGACAACCGTACTCTCCATGTCGCCATGAGATCCCGCCGGAGCTCCGTCCGCTGTGCCGCGGTTCTCGCGGCAGTGGAGTTACGCCGCGTCGTTTCGCCTCCTCACACCACTCCCATACGTGCGCGAGTTTTGTAGTGTCTAAGGGTGACTTGCAGCTTTTACTTAAATCTTGGTTTAAACTGGACTTAGGTTTAAACTTAATTTAACGAATTACACGTCATCCATTTACCTTAAATCTCAATTTAAATAAACGTCAAAGTTTAACCGGCATCGAGGTCAGTTTAGTTGTTAACGATTTTATACACAGATGTCAATAGAGTGTTATTTTAAATTCATCTTTATATTTGTTTAAATTATTAATATTTATTTATCACTAACTCACAAATTTTTGGGTTAATATTTGTAACTTATGTTTTAAACTCTTAAATTAACGCTAAACAAAACTAAAAATTAACACGAGACTACGACCAACACTGAATTACATTGACGTTATTGACAGATCAAATTCTTTTTTCTCTATACGCAGAACTGATTTGCCATCATTTTTTATATGAAAACGGAACGCAAAGAATGAATGGCGAATGGGTTATTGACTTAATCTCAGTTTAGTTAAATCGAATGTAAAATGTGACTGTGCAGGACATGCTTAGTATGATTTAAGTTAAGTCGAGTTTAAGCCAAAATCGAGATTAAATTAAAACGAGATTTGTATCATTTTACTGCAAGTGGCCCTAAATGTTTAAAAAATCTATTACAGCTTTATTAGAAGTACTAGATAACACTGTTAACCTAGTCTCAGTTAAATTATAAATAACTGCGTGTATATTGTAGGCTATCAAGCAGCCAATACATGTTGAGTTTTCTTGGGAAGAAACATATTATGTGCCCGGATTAATACAAAATCTCTAACAAAATTGTTATTATCAAAATACTATAAACGTCACTATGACACGCGGAAACGACAGCGGAAGTGTTAAATTGTTCTTAGTCTTAAATCGTAGAGAGATGTACAGCGAATATAACTGACATAATAGTTTAATTATATTATTTATATCAAATGAATAAATGAAGTTTGTTTTCTAAAGTTTTGACTTATGTCAGTTTAGTATAAAAACTAATGATCAATTTTCAAAATGTTTGCAAACTAATATTTAATAATTCAGTTTAGTATTAAAAAATAATATAATCTGTTTAAATGTTATATACCTATTACACTTTAAAAGTAAAACGGAAATAAAAATAAGGAAATATTTCGCAAAGCACCTTTACATTTGTTTATGTAAAAAAAAAGTTTATATTTTAAGTTTTATCGTAACTGCTTTCTTAACCTAATAACAACAGTAATTATAATAATCAGTCGTAATAGGAACTTATAATCATTTGTACTTAGTAATTAATGTATTTTTTTAACAATCACAAAATAGTAATTAAAGGCTCATCACTATCACTAGGTTCTAGGTTCAGGACTATGAACCTTTAATATATATATATATACAGTGTAAACTCTATATAACGACACTGAAGGGACTGTGCATTTTATGGCGTTATAGAGAGTTGTCGTTAAATGGAGAGTAGAAAATCAGAATTAAAAAAATAAAAAGTTTATTTCAGAGTAGTGTTATTAGTTATGTACATAAAAAAGAATATTTGCTATTGCGCCATGTTTACAGCTTGAAAGTTTGTAAGCAACTGAGAATAATGATACATAGATAAGGTATAGATGATCCATGACTCCTTCTTATTAGTCATGGTCAAAAACAGTCTACACGTTTTTTTTTTTTTTTTGAGGGTGGGAAATCATCAAATAACTTCTCCCGCTCTGGGCGGAGCGGGAGGGTGTGTCAGACTCTTACTGACTAAAACCCACCCGTATTCCTTCCTGTTGCCTGTGTTGCGGGGGCCTCGGTGACCCATAAGTACCTTCCCGCGACCCCGGCAGGCATCGGCCCTAGTGGACCCCTACTTTTGTGCTGACGACATCTCTTTGAGGCGCGCGTGGAATACGACGCGCCGTCGACCCAGGCCTGGTCTTTACCGGACGGTGAGCTACCCATTGCTCACCGTCCGCAAGCCCGCGCCTATGGTGGCTGGAAATCCGCCCGAGATTCCCGACGCCCAGGGCGTCTCCTGCGGCGGCTAGGGGCGAGAGGGCGCGAAACGTGCCTTTCCCTCAACAGTCCCGCCTCCTCCTTCGCGAGCATTACTGATTCGCAGAAGGAGGTGACGGCTGCCCATGCCCTCTCGCTCCGTACCATGGCCTGAACCAGGGCCGGACGCGAGAGGTCTCTGCCGCCGATCGCCTCCACGAGGACACGGCGGTGCTCTGCCCCAGCCGGGCAGACCTCCACCGTATGCTCCACCGTGTCCTCCAGGCGATCCACACAGTGGTGACACCCGGACGTTTCCTCCCGCCTTAACCGACACAGGAACCTCCCGAAGCTGCCGTGTCCGGTGAGGACCTGCGTCAGGCGGAAGGTGAGGACGCCGTGGCGCCTCTCTAGCCACTCCTCAAAGAGGGGACTTATCGCCGCAATCGTGGCGTGCCCAGCACTGGGTTGCGGCAACCGTACTTTCCATGACGCCATGAGATCCCGCCGGAGCTGCGTCCGCTGTGCCGCGATTTCTCGCGGCAGCGGACTTACGCCCCGGCGTTTCGCCTCCTCGCGCCACTCCCATACGTGCGCGAGGACTTTTGCCTCCAGATCCCATGGCGGCAATCCGGCAAGGAGGCTCTCTGCCTCACAGGAGACCGTGCGGTATCCTCGGACCATCCGGATGGCCATGACCCTTTGGGCCGCGCTCAACCGGCGGGCTGGCCACAGCGCCAGAGAGCGCGCCCATACAGGAGCCCCGTAGAGGGCCATGGACCGCACGACCCCCGCGTAGAGCCTCCGGCAGGAGGCGTTTGGACCCCATAGATTGGGCAGGAGCCGCTTCAATGCAGCGCCCGCCCGCTCCAGTTTGGGAGCCAAACGTCGGAAGTGCTCCACGAAGTTCTACCGGCTGTCGAGGACGAGTCCCAGGTACTTCATCGTCGACTCGACGCCGATAGAAACCCCTCCTACCGTTATTTGGGACTCCAACGGTGGCGCGTTCCGAGGACCATGAAAACACATGGCCTCGGACTTGTGCAGGGCCACCTCGAGTCCCAATTGCCGGATCCTTTCGACGATTGTCGCAACCCCGCGTGCCGCTAATTCGGCCGCCGCCTAGTGCGACCTCCCCTGCGCCAGGACCAACGTGTCGTCAGCGTAGCACACTACGCTGACGACACGATGGTCAGCCACACGCCGCTAGGGAGGTCGGCGCGCAGCACCCAGTCGTATCCGATGTCCCACAGATGCGGCCCCAGGACCGATCCCTGTGGGACACCACCTGTAGGGCACGACATCTCTTGTCGGTTCCACACTCCCTGCTGACGGGGGTAGATGACGGCCCTGTCCGTCAAATAGGCCTCGACCACACGACAGAAGTAGGTCGGCATCCGGTGGTACCGGAGTGCCTCCCTGATGCAACTCCAGGGCAGGGTATTGAAGGCATTGGCGATGTCTAGGGACACCGCCAAGACGACCCCACCCTGGGCAACAGCATTTCCCGTCGTCAGGGCTCGCACACGCATGATGGCGTCCACCGTAGAGAAACAGTCTACACGTGCAAGCACAGATTGCTTGCTACAGCTTGAAAGTTTGTAAGCAACTGAGAATAATGATACATAGATAAGGTATAGATGATCCATGACTCCTTCTTATTAGTCATGGTCAAAAACAGTCTACACGTGCAAGCAATCTGAATTTGTAAACAAAAGAATGAATTTCTTAGAAAGTTCGGTAAATATGATGCCGACAGTAGAGTTTATTGCGGGCTAGGATAACAAAGCAACAAAAAAACGTACGCAGCTGCGCAGTTTTTACTAATTTTAGCAACGTAGAAGGCACTTTTTATTACTCAATTGTTGTCGTAATTGAGAGTGAGTGATCACACTCACTAGCATCAGCTATAGCAAATAGCAAATAGCATCAGCTATTTAGAGTGTATCATTGTATGGTAGACAAGCTAAACCAACCAAAGTCGACTGATTTCGACGTTTTAGAGAGTTTGTCGTTAAATCGAGTGACGTTACGTGGAGTTTACACTGTATATATGTTTTTTTTTTCATTGTATATATATATATACAATATGTAACAAAAACCCTGTTGTTCCTTTTAGGAACGTATACATTTACCTATAAGCAGAACATTGATGAAATTATAATTTAAATAAAATTAAACATTGGCTAGTCGAGAGGTCAAAATCAAATAACTATTAAAATCGACACATTCAAAAAATGTTTAGAGTATCTGATTTTACAAGTACATCATTATTTCGCTAAATAGCCTACTAGTTTGGCGGCTTTCTTTGAGTGCGACAAAAGACGCCGCCAAAAACACCCGCCGCGCATGTCGGCGGGTCGGTACCACGTGCCTACCTACCCCGCCGCCCCGCCACCCGTCTCCCTGCGAATCACTTCCTTAGTCAGTCTCCCGCGCAGCTTGCTTTCGAATGGATGTTATTGTTGACCTACGTAGTGAGTGAATTGTGTTTTGTTTTGGTAAACGTTGACAATGTCTTATTCTAACGTAGAATATTTTAATATGTTGATGTGTCTTCGGAAATGTGACTGCAATTATGCAGAAGCACGCAGACTCTACCAAGAACGTTTTGCGACCATTACCGTCGGCGATGGCATTCCAACGTTTGCACATACGTACGTACAATATCGTCAATGTGCACGGGCGAGACCTGACATCGAGCTGAGCTGACGCAAGCAGACCGAGGACTCGAGACAGAAGTCTTGGACTTGTTTGAGCACGATCCAACGCGAAGCGCACGCTCAGTGGGACACGAGCTCGGAGTAAATCATATGCGCGTTAGGAGAGTACTCAAAGAAGATAGCCAGCACCCATTTCACTATTGTCGCGTCCAATCACCACTTCCCTCCGACTATGAGCCAAGAAGGTCATATCGAACAGCAACTCCGTGGCCATCAAGTAGATATCATAATAAATTAATGCATTAAATGTAAATAGGTACATCAGGTTTTATGTGACAGACGCGGCGAATTTGTTTTTTTTAACGTAGTGAAGTGTTAAATGTAGTTTTAACAATTATCAATTGTTCTTAAAAATACTGTGTAAACCAAGATTTTTAAAGATTAATTCGTTAAAGTGATACTGATAAACAACAGCTGACAAGGTCACGAAATTGTGTAGAAAAATAGGTAGATAATCGGCGGCGCGGCGGCACCGATCAAAGAGAGGGCGGGAACGTTCTATCTACTTCTGGTTTCGCGTCATCGCTTCATGCAGAATTGCAGAGGTAACAAATCGATTAAACATTACAAATATTAATAATTAAATATTTATTTTAATTTTTTTTATTGAACAGTTTTTATAAATGACTTGCTTTATCGCTTAGTAAACCGATTCTTGAAACGTAGGTAGAAGGAACAACAGGGTTTTTGTAACATATTGTATTATAGTACTACGAACAAGATGCGTATAAAACAGTTAAAGAATTGAGTTGCAAAAACTGGCATAATAAGATGGAATCTACCCCTTTGCGATTAACTCTTTCAAGTCCTTCTTTTTATTAGCGCTTATCTCCTATTTTTGCGTATATGCTGCCTTCATGGTTATTTCTGTGACTGATTTCAACTTCCTTCGCTTATTTCGCACATTAACTTCTTTGTAGTTTTCGTCCTTGTAAGATGTCTTAAAGTAAAATAGAAAGGGATTTTCTTTTGTGACCTTTAACACTTTTATATCATTCCAGTTGACATTTTGGCCGCTTTTATCTGTACCAAAATTAAAGCCCCATTTCTCTTGCAACAGTTTAAGGTCCAGAATACTGTCGAATGGTTAGCTCATGGATGTTGATCGGGGGTAACATTTTTTTGCGTTTTTAATTAGTGTTATACATATATTGAACTGGGGTATAGATTGAGCCGGACTTAAGATTTTTTTAACTTCTTTTTGTATCAAACTGTGTATAATATACATATAGTCTGCTTCATTCTGGGTATGCCTTCGGATCATGAATTTATGAGAAGATGAATTTATGATGATGCTTTGGATATTAAAAAGATAAACTGCATACATATACACCGTCATTATAAAGCTATATTTATTCTGACCCGCACAATTGTCAGTATGACTGACCGCTGTTACGTAAACGTTAGGCTCTGTTTTGTTTCCACTTTGAAGTATCCTTGCGTTTTTGGCATCTTTTTTTTCTCAGTATTTAAACCATCAGAGTCACAGGAACATGATCACGATCTAGATGGCGGAATAAAGAAGTTTCTTGGTTTATTTTTGTTGCTGTGTTCAGTCGTGTACACATCATAACTAGGATCATTTTCACTCTACATCGCTCTCATCAGAATATCACGGAGAAATCGTATTATTTGGTATGGAATATAGATTTTCTCCTGCTAGTTGGGTCCTAAAAACAATAAAACACAATATAAATTACTTTAATTTATATTTATTTACTAGATTATTTTAAAATACATGTATTTATTTTATTTAATATTATGTGGTATGAGTATAATAATTGGACCCATTTTTGCAAACAAGAACCAACACACAGCAGGTTGGTTTCGAGAAAACGAAACATTTGTAAACAGAATGTGCAAAATGCATACGGAGTATATTAATGAATAAATACTTCATAACCTTATGTGGGATACTGTAACCTATCTAGGAATATCAGATTTATAAATTTTATGAAGTTGTAGTTTATAGTAAATCATTAAAAACCTGGTTGGTTCTTTCTTGCAAAAACATATTCTGTTGCTTAGTTCCTTCTTGCAAAATGTACCTAAGATTTCATTGTTGTGATATTTATAAAAATAAAAGTACTTCCTTATAAAAAATACTTTTTAATGCCTTTTATTAGTAACTGATTCATTTTCTTACATTTAAAATGGAAGCAAGAACCCTTAAAATTAGTCATCACTATTATTATCATCGCCTTCTACCTCAAAATCGATAGGCCCGGTAAAGCCGTCGATATCATCTTCTATGTTGATACTTGTCAGGGTTTTGTAGAAATCTTTTACGTCGTTTAGTATAAGATGCAGAATACTTTTTATATCTGACAGTTTAGCCTCAGAAATGGCTTTGCCTGTAGGCCAAAGTAAGTCCATATCACTTTTTTTATCACGGTCCTGCTTCTGATATTTTTCTTTATATTAACTTCCTTCAACTCATCGTCCAGATTGTTTCTCATAAAAATAGAGTACATTTTTTCTTTCCTAAGCACTATTTCTTTGGCCAGTAATAATTAGTAAACACTATTTCTTTGTATCCAGCCAACTTATTTTAGATACATCTACTGCCTTCTTTCTGTTTGTGATTTTTGTCTCTAAATTGACATGTGATGACATAAAGACTTCTTTGGTAAGCCTGTGTACAATCATTGGTTTAATTTTTCGACAGGTTTTCATGATCTCTATGTAAACATCTGGGGTATACAATCGTCGTTGGTGCTTAAGAGAGCACTCTATCCGGCCAAAATCCGTATCATAGGGTAAAAAGTTGTGGTCAGATTCTAAAAATCGATGATGTATTTCTTTTAGAGTGGTATGATCATTCAGTAATGCTTCATTCAACATTAAGGTCAGTTTAATGTTTCTATTTTGACCCCCACAGGAGTCGCTCCAAACGAATAAACTCTCAACACCATCTTTTAATCTTTCTGTGATATGTTTTATTAAACACGAACCGACTTCCTGCGACCCTCTGCCGGCCTCCCCTTCCACCCAATCATTATAATGCGCTTGGTCATCACTGCCTGTATGGATACCCAGATTATATACCCACAGCTGTCTTTCATAAAAAACAATATTTGTGGGTATCCTGGGAAGAGCCAACGTCTTTTGTAGGTCAAAAGTCATACATTCTATTGTGGGGTCATCTTTTGCCAGTTTCATATCATTTTTGAGTTGTTTTTGCAAACATATAGCTTTGTCGATATGCTTTTTGTGGTTGTAGTGATACAAGTACCAAGGAACCACAAACCTTACCAGATACCAAGAACCTTACCAGATACCAAGAACCATACCGTTACGTTATTGACACTCTGACAAGAAACAAGAAACAGACCGTCTTGAAAAAGACGCGTTCACGACACTCTGGCAAGAAACAAGAGAACGCTCTGAAAAGAGCGGTTGGTACTCAAGGCTGACGACGTGCGTGAAAATCATGAGGCAGCAGAGGTGGACACACGGTGACACGCAGAGATCTTCACGCAACGACGGCAGCCCGAGAAAAGGATCGACGCGCTTTTTTTTTTTTTTTTTTTTTTGGGTGTGGCATCTCGTAGTTGACCTTGAGAGGTCGTGACTACTTAACCGGACTTTCCTGTGGCTGCCTTAAGCGAACTCAAAGCCTCCAGCCAGGGGCGAATTTCTTATATTACTAAGCGACTGCACGCTAAGGGCACCCCCTGTGGGGTACGGACCTCGGCTTAGGGCGTCGCTGGGGGGAGGACAGCAAGATGGGACAGGCTGGATCTGGTTAATATTATTATTATTAATCGGGGAATTTAAAGCTACAGGCTCAGCTGCGGCGCGGGCTGGCACTTCTTCGAGCAAGGGTCGGGGGGGACAATTACGTCGGGGTTTACGCGAGGGACCTCGGCGGCGAGGTCGGAACGTAGGTCGTCGGTGTGTTTTGTGCACTGTACTCGTTGCCCTATTGCTTTCCTGGAGGAGGGTAATGGGGTCATCGGGGTCGGAGAGGGTATGCCTTGGACGGCGAATAGAACTAATGGTGGAGGGCCTATAACTGGCGGCCTGCACAACCAGAGGGTTGCGGTGGGTGGTGGCGGAGTCGAAGAAGCGCTTCGTGATGCGCTTCATGAACTGCTTGATGGTGGGGATTCTAAGATCGAGATGGAGGATCTCGTTTCGAACGAACCAGGGGGCTCCCGTTGCCTTTCGGAGGAAACGGTTTTGGAGGGACTGCATCCTGTGGATGTGGTGGGGTTTAGCGTGTGCGAAGACTGCACAGGCATAAGTCATGATGGGACGGATGCACGCTGTGTAAATACGCAATTTGCCCTTAAGGGACAATTTGCTGCGCGCATTTAGGACGGAGTGAAGTCTACCTAGAGCGAAAGCGGCACGCGAACGCACCTGCTTGATGTGCTCTGAGAACGAGAGATGGTGGTCAAGGGTCACGCCTAGGTATTTGGCTCGCTTCTCCCAAGGGATAGGCTTGCCGAACATGGTGAGCGGTCGGGGGGCGATGAGGTTTTTACGCTGTTTGGTGAAGAGAACAGCCTGACTTTTGTCGGGATTGACCTCGATTCTCCACTTTCTAAACCAAGCGCCAAGCTTGTTGACCTCGGTCTGGAGAGTGCGAGATATGTGGTCGTGGACTAACCCGGTGTAGTAGATGGCCGTGTCGTCTGCGAACAGAGCCAACTGCGCCTTTCTACTTTTCGGGATGTCGCTGGTGAAGAGAGTGAAAATGAGAGGGGATAGTACAGAGCCCTGAGGGACGCCTGCACGGATAGGGTGAGGGGAGGATAGCGCTCCTTCGATGCGATAGCGGAAGGTGCGGTTCGACAAGAAGTCTCGTAAGATGAGCACGAGACGATCGGGCACACCGAGTTTGTAGAGCTTAAATAATAAGCCGTTGTGCCAGACCTTGTCGAACGCTTTCGCTATATCGAAGAATACAGCACCGGTCGTAAGACCACGTTGAAAGCCGTAGCTTATGTGTTCAACGATGCGGTGGACCTGTTGGACGCAAGAATGTTGGGCTCTAAAGCCGAACTGCTGGTCGGGGATGAGGCCCTTTGTTTCCGCAAAATCTCTGAGGCGCTTTAAGATAAGCCTCTCATAGATTTTGCCGAAGACATTGAGCAGACTGATGGGCCGGTAGCTGGTGGGCTCCGTTTTCGGCTTACCGGGCTTCGGTATGCCGATGACGGTGGCCTTCTTCCACTCTTGTGGGAAGATGTTATTGCTCAGGGCTCCATTGAAGATGGTGGCCATGAGCATTATGAGGTGAGCGGGGAACAGTTGGAGCACCCTATTGGTGATTCCGTCTGAGCCGGGGGCTTTGCGAGGTTTTAGACCCTTGATGATATCATGCACTTCGTCTGGAGTGACGGGAGGCAGAGGATAGTCAGGGTCTTCAACGGGCGGGAGGGAGGCTCTACGTTCGACTTCCGCGTCGACCTGGGACAGGTGAGCTTGGTCTACTGGTTGAGAGCTAGGTGAGCATTGAGCCTCAAGACTATCGGCTAGGCATTCTGCCTTGTCGACGTCATCGAAAGCGATGGTCTTGTCGGGGCGCACCAGGGGGGGCATTGAGACGACTTCGTCGGATTTGAGTTTCCTCTGAAGGTCCCAGAACGCTCGGTGAGTGGGCTCTAGCTCTCTCAGCATCTTGTCCCATCCAGCGTCACGCAGCTCCGATAGGCGTGTCTTTACAGATCTCTGTAAATAGCGCATATGGGCTTTGTTCGCGTGGTTGGGAAAGTTACTGTACGCACGGACAGCCGCGTTCTTCTCATTCAACAGTTCGCGTACATCGTCCGGGAGCTTCCAGCGATGGTCGTCCATCGCCGGAACCTCCCTTGAACAGTCGTTCAGGACTGATTGTACGTGCACTGTGAATGAGTCAATCGCGGCTGTCGTGTCAGCGATAGAGTCGAAGTGGTCGGGAATGGAGTCTAGTCGGGGACCTAACGTGGTGGATTTCAGGCAGTCGCTTACTTTCCTCCAGTCTGTAACTAACTTGGTGAGAGGGGGTCTATCAGGGTCATGGAGACCTAGGCGTGGTGCCAGCTTTACAACAACTGGACGGTGGTCGGAGGAGAGTTCGTCAAGCGCCTCTATAGAGTCCAACCGTAGGTTGATACTCTTCAGAAGCGCTATGTCAAGTACGTCGGGGGTTTGGTTAGGGTCGTGGGGAAAGTGAGTGGGAGTCATCGGGGCGATGATGTCGAAGTTGAGGATGGGACATAGGTCAAACAGGTGTCTGCCTCTGGTGGAGATCCTGGTGCTGTTCCAAGCATGATGTTTGGCGTTGAGATCGCCCGCTATGATAACGGAGTCACTCAGGCCAAGTAGGATGGAAAGGTCGTCAGAGAGGGGGGGAAGGGCTAACTCCGATGAGGAACAGGGGGGAACATAGGCCGATACAATGGTGATCGGTTGATGGCCAGTCATGCCTAGCTTGCATATGGACACTTCTAAACGCGAGAGAGGGGGCGGGTCCATTGGGATGCAGTGGAGGGTTGATCTGAAATAAATTAGGGTGCCGCCCCTGTGACATCTAGTCCTGTCATTGCGAACTATGCGATAGTTGGCAATTGACGGGTTTCGACGGCTGGGCTTTAAGAATGTTTCCTGTAATAGGAGAATGTCAATTTGGTGGTCGCGGAGGAAAGCAGCGATTTCATCTCGCTGGTTAATCATGCCATTGGCATTGAAGAAACCTAACTTTAGGGATCGGGGTTTGGTACGTGCTTTTGGATGTAAATCCATTATTTGGGTTTCGCGAAGTTCTCCAGGGCTTGCGTAATCTCTGGATACGCGTGGAAGATACGCTGTATCTGAGCGAGATCGCAGGAATTACGGGCGGCAACGAGCTCGTTGGCCATTTTGCGCGCGCGGGGTGTGAAAAATAACGAAAAAGTCCCAGAGATCACACTGAATGGATCAATTGGGATGGACGGGCCGACCACCGGGGTGGTTGAAGCGGCGACGGGCCGTGGCGCAGCGGTTGCGGCAGCGGCCATGGGAGCGGGGGCGGGTTTCGCGGGTTGGATAGGCGCGGAAACGCGGATGCGGGGGTCCATCAGCGGTCTGATGGGAGGCGGGGTGGGTCTGGGCTGAACCATAGCAGGGAACGCCTGCTGATGGTTCATCGCATTCCATGGGCTAGGCCTTTGCGGGCTTAACCTCAGGGGGAGTTGAGGGAATGTCTGAGATGGGGGGGGGAAGAACCCATATGATGGGCACTCTCTCTGCTGGCGGGCGTCTGCACGCTTCACCAGTTTTGATGAGGACGTCTTGGGGGCCATACGACAGCCCCGGTAGTTTGCCGGGTGTCCAGCCTCACCGCACAGTACGCAGCTGGGCGGCTCGGTGCACAGAGACCGGTCTTTAGGGCGGGGGCAGTCCGAAGTGCCATGCTCCCCCAGGCACTTGACGCACCTGGGAGTCGCATGGCAGTTCTTCTGCGCATGCCCGTATAACTGGCAACGGTGACATTGCCCGACGACGCCGCTCTTCCGGGGCTTCTCGATGACGAGGCCCGTGAGATGGCAAATAGAGGAAACTTTGTGGATAGGGTGATGCCCTTCGAACGGGGGGCATACGACAAGGATCATGTCGTAAGCCGAGCCCCCCCTGGCGCGGTGCATGCGGTGCACCTCGTCCACGGGGACGCCTTGAGATTCAAGGTCGGCCTTGATGTCGGCTGTGGGGATTTCTTTCGGGATCCTTCGGATCACCACGCGGATCTGACGTTCCTCGGGGAGCGAGTAGGTGTGGTATGACACACCTCTCGCCCGGAGGACTCTGGTTAGGTCCCTATAATCGCGGGACGTAGGGACTGTAATCTTAATTCCCTGTTGGGTCGCGGTGGCTTTAGAGAAGCCGATTTTTTGTTCGACGCACCATTTGGATACGTCTAACCATCTTGTTTTGTCCTGCAAGATTACAGGAGGGGGAGGGGGGGTCTTTTTAGGGGCCGGAGTGGCCGGAGTGTCCTTAGCGGACGAAGCGGTCGGGGTGGGGATAGCAGCGGAGGGCGCCACAGATACAGGGGGAGTGGGGGCAGAGAGAACCTCCGTGGCGGCTATTTTAGTCGCCTGCGAGGACGTCGCCTTCCTCTGTTTCCTCTTTTTCCCCTTTCCGGAGACGGCCACGAAGCCGTCGTCCTCGGAAGAGGGAGTAGAGTGGGCAGAAGAAGAGTCGACTGACTCTACATCAGAGTAGGAGAAAGGGGTCGGGCACCTCTTGTCTTGCGACAAGGGCTCCTCGATGTCCATGGACACTGAGGGGCTAGGAGGGGTCACGGTCGCAGTCGCGGTCGATGCGGGGGTCAGAGCGATGGAGTCGGTTGAAAGCGGCTGGCTAAGAGCCGCAAACCTAGCGCCATATCTGGCGAGGAAGTCTGGGTCCTTGAAAAGGACCTCTTTGAAGAACGCCAGAATTAAGGCGTCCTCCATGATGGGGGAGGGGGGGGATTACGGGGGCGAAATCTTGGAATCTAAATTCCTCCTAACATAGACCTAACGGCCCTAAACCTAACTCCCCGGGTGGATGGGCCCGGGGATGAGTCGCCCTCCCTGTCGGGTGCAGACAGGGAGGTGAGTACCTAATTGTGAGCCCTAAGCTTGTAACCCTTTGCCAGTCTTAATGTGCAAAGGGGCCCTGAACCAGTCTAGCGCGAAGGGTGTAGACACACCCTAGAGACGCTAGGTGAGTAGCTGAAAAGGAAATCAGTGCACCAGAGCCGACTAGGAGATCCCCCAAGGCCGGTTAGCTCTGGGACCCTTCCAATTAACTGCCTAGCCCTGAAGGGGTTCGGCGGGTGTATTGGGACAACAACACCCCACTCGGTTTCGTTGGCACCGTCAGGTATCCACCGAGGACCACGAAACAGTGGATTTAGCCCAGAGGGGGCCTATGAGCTACTCTGACACTTTTTCTGTTAGAGAAATACCTGCCTTGAAAAAGGCACTTTTTGAGATCAATACGGCCGATTAATAAAATTAATCGACCGTGGATCGGTAGTAGTCGGCGACTACTGGGAGTTACGGCAGCGTAACGAGATCCGGAATTCGAGAGCGCAGTGATCGAGTGCAGCGAGCGGGAGCGGCAGCACGTCCGTTCACGGCGGGTGTCGAGCGCGGAATGAAACGGATCGACGCGCGCGCGCTCTCGCGTTTTATAGTGTCGCGAGTACTTGCCCTGCGCGGACGACCTCTCCCGCGCGCCCCGCGGCGCGGCGGATCGAGCGCCCTCTTGTGATTGGTGGGTTGTAAATCGTAAACACTGTAGGCTAAGAAATACTTGTAATATAATAAAAACGAATATCAATAGGCATAATTCCAAATAAAATTTAACCATCAGAACTACAATCGACTTTTATTAGTTACCTCAAGAAGCACCTCACACGCAACTAAACTGGTGACCCCGAACCCCGAGAACCGCAAATCTGGTTGAAATGTCGAAGGAAAAAGTTGAAGAATTTTGCGACGCCCACGGCATCTCAACAGACAACAGCAACGTTGCCGCCGTATCGCTGCCTGCGCGTTTGCCACCATTTTATCGTCAAAATCCGCGGCTATAGTTCGCGCAATTCGAAACCGCCATAGCCGCCAGCAAAATCAGTGAAGACCAAAAATTCAACCTCGTCGTTCCACTCCTGGGATATAGCGACATAGAACAGGTCAGCGACATAATCTTGAGCCCACCGACTACGGGCAAATACAGCACACTGAAGAACAGGCTAATATCAACGTATCAAGAATCGGACCAACGCCAGCTACAGAAATTACTCGCTGGACTCGAACTCGGCGATCAGAAACCTAGCCAGTTACTCCGCAAGATGCGCGATTTGAACGGCAAATTAATGTCAGACGAAGCACTCAAAGTCATGTGGCTCAATCAGCTGCCCACGCAAATTCGCGCCATTATCTCAGTGAACACGGAATCCACGCTTGATGTCCTAGCTGCAATGGCCGACAAAATTATGGAGCACTACGAACCAGCATCAGTCGCCGCAATCACCACAGCAAATACGTCAAGCTGCGGAAATCATCACTCACCGTCAGCCATCATGAATTTGGAGGTACAAATGCTGTCAAAACGAATAGAAAAGTTATCGCTCGAAATCGCCGAGCTACGCACCAGCCAACAACAGCGCGACTCTCGTCCCCGTTACCGCTACCCGTCATCTTCGCGCCGACGCAGCAATTCGCGTCAAAATTCCCGCGGATCAAGCAAACCGGGCGACGCTGATTGGCTGTGTTATTATCACTACCGATTTGGTGACAATGCACGCAAATGCGAATCACCTTGTTCGAAAATCAAGAAGGAAAACTAGAACGTACGTCGACTGTGGCGGAAGTCGATGTAAGCCAACGAAGCCACCGCCTCTGCATCATCGATACCAAGAATCGAGAAAAGTTCCTTGTCGACACCGGAGCCGACATATCAGTTTTAGCAGCAAGAAACACGAAATATGCAAGACCAGCAGACAGTATCTACAAACTATTCGCAGCAAACGGCACACAGATACGTACCTACGGAGAACGTACACTCGAACTCAACTTAGGTTTACGTAGAAGCTTCAAATGGACATTCGTCGTCGCCGACATCAAGACATCGATACTGGGCGCAGACTTCCTCGTACATCACAAATTACTAGTCGACTTGCATCAAAGGAAACTCATCGACCGCGTTACCAACATCACAGTAAACGCCGTAAAAATTCAAGCTACAGAAGAAATCGTCTATTTAATCGACCGCAACCACGTATACCACGACATTCCGCGCTCGACACCCGCCGTGAACGGACGTGCTGCCGCTCCCGCTCGCTGCACTCGATCACTGCGCTCTCGAATTCCGGATCTCGTTACGCTGCCGTAACTCCCAGTAGTCGCCGACTACTACCGATCCACGGTCGATTAATTTTATTAATCGGCCGTATTGATCTCAAAAAGTGCCTTTTTCAAGGCAGGTATTTCTCTAACAGAAAAAGTGTCAGAGTAGCTCATAGGCCCCCTCTGGGCTAAATCCACTGTTTCGTGGTCCTCGGTGGATACCTGACGGTGCCAACGAAACCGAGTGGGGTGTTGTTGTCCCAATACACCCGCCGAACCCCTTCAGGGCTAGGCAGTTAATTGGAAGGGTCCCAGAGCTAACCGGCCTTGGGGGATCTCCTAGTCGGCTCTGGTGCACTGATTTCCTTTTCAGCTACTCACCTAGCGTCTCTAGGGTGTGTCTACACCCTTCGCGCTAGACTGGTTCAGGGCCCCTTTGCACATTAAGACTGGCAAAGGGTTACAAGCTTAGGGCTCACAATTAGGTACTCACCTCCCTGTCTGCACCCGACAGGGAGGGCGACTCATCCCCGGGCCTATCCACCCGGGGAGTTAGGTTTAGGGCCGTTAGGTCTATGTTAGGAGGAATTTAGATTCCAAGATTTCGCCCCCGTAATTCCCCTCTCCCCCGCCATGAAGGACGCCCTAATAGCGGCGTTCTTCAAAGAGGTCCTCCTCAAGGACCCAGACTTCCTCGCCAGATATGGCGCTAGGTTTGCGGCTCTTAGCCAGCCGCTATCAACCGACTCCATCGCTGATTTCAGCGATGCGCTGACCCCCGCATTGACCGCGACCGCGACCATGATCCCTCCTAGCCCCTCAGTGTCCATGGACATCGAGGAGCCCTTGTCGCAAGACAAGAGGTGCCCGACCCCTTTCTCCTACTCTGATGTAGAGTCAGTCGACTCTTCTTCTGCCCACTCTACTCCCTCTTCCGAGGACGACGGCTTCGTGGCCGTCTCCGGAAAGGGGAAAAAGAGGAAACAGAGGAAGGCGACGTCCTCGCAGGCGACTAAAATAGCCGCCACGGAGGTTCTCTCTGCCCCCACTCCCCCTGTATCTGTGGCGCCCTCCGCTGCTATCCCCACCCCGACCGCTTCGTCCGCTAAGGACACTCCGGCCACTCCGGCCCCTAAAAAGACCCCCCCTCCCCCTCCTGTAATCTTGCAGGACAAAACAAGATGGTTAGACGTATCCAAATGGTGCGTCGAACAAAAAATCGGCTTCTCTAAAGCCACCGCGACCCAACAGGGAATTAAGATTACAGTCCCTACGTCCCGCGATTACAGGGACCTAACCAGAGTCCTCCGGGCGAGAGGTGTGTCATACCACACCTACTCGCTCCCCGAGGAACGACAGATCCGCGTGGTGATCCGTAGGATCCCGAAAGAAATCCCCACAGCCGACATCAAGGCCGACCTTGAATCTCAAGGCGTCCCCGTGGACGAGGTGCACCGCATGCACCGCGCCAGGGGGGGCTCGGCTTACGACATGATCCTTGTCGTATGCCCCCCGTTCGAAGGGCATCACCCTATCCACAAAGTTTCCTCTATTTGCCATCTCACGGGCCTCGTCATCGAGAAGCCCCGGAAGAGCGGCGTCGTCGGGCAATGTCACCGTTGCCAGTTATACGGGCATGCGCAGAAGAACTGCCATGCGACTCCCAGGTGCGTCAAGTGCCTGGGGGAGCATGGCACTTCGGACTGCCCCCGCCCTAAAGACCGGTCTCTGTGCACCGAGCCGCCCAGCTGCGTACTGTGCGGTGAGGCTGGACACCCGGCAAACTACCGGGGCTGTCGCATGGCCCCCAAGACGTCCTCATCCAAACTGGTGAAGCGTGCAGACGCCCGCCAGCAGAGAGAGTGCCCATCATATGGGTTCTTCCCCCCCCAATCTCAGACATTCCCTCAACTCCCCCTGAGGTTAAGCCCGCAAAGGCCTAGCCCATGGAATGCGATGAACCATCAGCAGGCGTTCCCTGCTATGGTTCAGCCCAGACCCACCCCGCCTCCCATCAGACCGCTGATGGACCCCCGCATCCGCGTCTCCGCGCCTATCCAACCCGCGAAACCCGCCCCCGCTCCCATGGCCGCTGCCGCAACCGCTGCGCCACGGCCCGTCGCCGCTTCAACCACCCCGGTGGTCGGCCCGTCCATCCCAATTGATCCATTCAGTGTGATCTCTGGGACTTTTTCGTTATTTTTCACACCCCGCGCGCGCAAAATGGCCAACGAGCTCGTTGCCGCCCGTAATTCCTGCGATCTCGCTCAGATACAGCGTATCTTCCACGCGTATCCAGAGATTACGCAAGCCCTGGAGAACTTCGCGAAACCCAAATAATGGATTTACATCCAAAAGCACGTACCAAACCCCGATCCCTAAAGTTAGGTTTCTTCAATGCCAATGGCATGATTAACCAGCGAGATGAAATCGCTGCTTTCCTCCGCGACCACCAAATTGACATTCTCCTATTACAGGAAACATTCTTAAAGCCCAGCCGTCGAAACCCGTCAATTGCCAACTATCGCATAGTTCGCAATGACAGGACTAGATGTCACAGGGGCGGCACCCTAATTTATTTCAGATCAACCCTCCACTGCATCCCAATGGACCCGCCCCCTCTCTCGCGTTTAGAAGTGTCCATATGCAAGCTAGGCATGACTGGCCATCAACCGATCACCATTGTATCGGCCTATGTTCCCCCCGGTTCCTCATCGGAGTTAGCCCTTCCCCCCCTCTCTGACGACCTTTCCATCCTACTTGGCCTGAGTGACTCCGTTATCATAGCGGGCGATCTCAACGCCAAACATCATGCTTGGAACAGCACCAGGATCTCCACCAGAGGCAGACACCTGTTTGACCTATGTCCCATCCTCAACTTCGACATCATCGCCCCGATGACTCCCACTCACTTTCCCCACGACCCTAACCAAACCCCCGACGTACTTGACATAGCGCTTCTGAAGAGTATCAACCTACGGTTGGACTCTATAGAGGCGCTTGACGAACTCTCCTCCGACCACCGTCCAGTTGTTGTAAAGCTGGCACCACGCCTAGGTCTCCATGACCCTGATAGACCCCCTCTCACCAAGTTAGTTACAGACTGGAGGAAAGTAAGCGACTGCCTGAAATCCACCACGTTAGGTCCCCGACTAGACTCCATTCCCGACCACTTCGACTCTATCGCTGACACGACAGCCGCGATTGACTCATTCACAGTGCACGTACAATCAGTCCTGAACGACTGTTCAAGGGAGGTTCCGGCGATGGACGACCATCGCTGGAAGCTCCCGGACGATGTACGCGAACTGTTGAATGAGAAGAACGCGGCTGTCCGTGCGTACAGTAACTTTCCCAACCACGCGAACAAAGCCCATATGCGCTATTTACAGAGATCTGTAAAGACACGCCTATCGGAGCTGCGTGACGCTGGATGGGACAAGATGCTGAGCGAGCTAGAGCCCACTCACCGAGCGTTCTGGGACCTTCAGAGGAAACTCAAATCCGACGAAGTCGTCTCAATGCCCCCCCTGGTGCGCCCCGACAAGACCATCGCTTTCGATGACGTCGACAAGGCAGAATGCCTAGCCGATAGTCTTGAGGCTCAATGCTCGCCTAGCTCTCAACCAGTAGACCAAGCTCACCTGTCCCAGGTCGACGCGGAAGTCGAACGTAGAGCCTCCCTCCCGCCCGTTGAAGACCCTGACTATCCTCTGCCTCCCGTCACTCCAGACGAAGTGCATGATATCATCAAGGGTCTAAAACCTCGCAAAGCCCCCGGCTCAGACGGAATCACCAATAGGGTGCTCCAACTGTTCCCCGCTCACCTCATAATGCTCATGGCCACCATCTTCAATGGAGCCCTGAGCAATAACATCTTCCCACAAGAGTGGAAGAAGGCCACCGTCATCGGCATACCGAAGCCCGGTAAGCCGAAAACGGAGCCCACCAGCTACCGGCCCATCAGTCTGCTCAATGTCTTCGGCAAAATCTATGAGAGGCTTATCTTAAAGCGCCTCAGAGATTTTGCGGAAACAAAGGGCCTCATCCCCGACCAGCAGTTCGGCTTTAGAGCCCAACATTCTTGCGTCCAACAGGTCCACCGCATCGTTGAACACATAAGCTACGGCTTTCAACGTGGTCTTACGACCGGTGCTGTATTCTTCGATATAGCGAAAGCGTTCGACAAGGTCTGGCACAACGGCTTATTATATAAGCTCTACAAACTCGGTGTGCCCGATCGTCTCGTGCTCATCTTACGAGACTTCTTGTCGAACCGCACCTTCCGCTATCGCATCGAAGGAGCGCTATCCTCCCCTCACCCTATCCGTGCAGGCGTCCCTCAGGGCTCTGTACTATCCCCTCTCATTTTCACTCTCTTCACCAGCGACATCCCGAAAAGTAGAAAGGCGCAGTTGGCTCTGTTCGCAGACGACACGGCCATCTACTACACCGGGTTAGTCCACGACCACATATCTCGCACTCTCCAGACCGAGGTCAACAAGCTTGGCGCTTGGTTTAGAAAGTGGAGAATCGAGGTCAATCCCGACAAAAGTCAGGCTGTTCTCTTCACCAAACAGCGTAAAAACCTCATCGCCCCCCGACCGCTCACCATGTTCGGCAAGCCTATCCCTTGGGAGAAGCGAGCCAAATACCTAGGCGTGACCCTTGACCACCATCTCTCGTTCTCAGAGCACATCAAGCAGGTGCGTTCGCGTGCCGCTTTCGCTCTAGGTAGACTTCACTCCGTCCTAAATGCGCGCAGCAAATTGTCCCTTAAGGGCAAATTGTGTATTTACACAGCGTGCATCCGTCCCATCATGACTTATGCCTGTGCAGTCTTCGCACACGCTAAACCCCACCACATCCACAGGATGCAGTCCCTCCAAAACCGTTTCCTCCGAAAGGCAACGGGAGCCCCCTGGTTCGTTCGAAACGAGATCCTCCATCTCGATCTTAGAATCCCCACCATCAAGCAGTTCATGAGCGCATCACGAAGCGCTTCTTCGACTCCGCCACCACCCACCGCAACCCTCTGGTTGTGCAGGCCGCCAGTTATAGGCCCTCCACCATTAGTTCTATTCGCCGTCCAAGGCATACCCTCTCCGACCCCGATGACCCCATTACCCTCCTCCAGGAAAGCAATAGGGCAACGAGTACAGTGCACAAAACACACCGACGACCTACGTTCCGACCTCGCCGCCGAGGTCCCTCGCGTAAACCCCGACGTAATTGTCCCCCCCGACCCTTGCTCGAAGAAGTGCCAGCCCGCGCCGCAGCTGAGCCTGTAGCTTTAAATTCCCCGATTAATAATAATAATATTAACCAGATCCAGCCTGTCCCATCTTGCTGTCCTCCCCCCAGCGACGCCCTAAGCCGAGGTCCGTACCCCACAGGGGGTGCCCTTAGCGTGCAGTCGCTTAGTAATATAAGAAATTCGCCCCTGGCTGGAGGCTTTGAGTTCGCTTAAGGCAGCCACAGGAAAGTCCGGTTAAGTAGTCACGACCTCTCAAGGTCAACTACGAGATGCCACACCTAAAAAAAAAAAAAAAAAAAAAAAAAAAAAAAAAAAAAAAAAAAAAAAAAAAAAAGTATACCACGACATATTGAAACAGTATCCAGACGTTTTGCGACCAATCTCACTCAAGACTCCCGCAAAACACGACGTGAAACATCACATCGAAACAACAGGCCAACCGATTTACTCAAGGCCACGCCCACTTCCTCCCGACAAGTACAACGCAGCAAAACTAGAGTTCGAGAAGATGATGGACATGGGTATTTGTAAACCATCGAAAAGCCCATGGGCCAGTCCATTACACGTTGTTAAGAAAAAAGATGGCTCACTACGTGTATGCGGAGACTACCGAAGACTAAACGCTGTGACAATACCCGACCGCTACCCAATTCCGAGAATGCAAGACTTTACGTACCAATTACACGGGAAGAAAATCTTTTCAAAACTCGATATGAAAATGGCCTATTATTCCATACCAAACGAAGAAGAAGACGCTGCGAAGACCGCCATTATAACACCATTCGGTGTCTTTGAGTTTACCTGCATGCCGTTTGGCCTACGCAACTCAGGCCAAACGTTCCAACGATTCATGCATGAAGTACTACGCGGACTCGACAACATCGTATATTGTTTCGTCGACGATTTGCTCATCTACTCGAATAATGAAGAAGAACATCAGCACCACTTACATCAAGTACTCGAGCGATTGAATAAGTACGGAATTACCCTCAACATTCAAAAATGCGAGTTCGGCACGAACAAAATACAGTTTCTCGGATACGAAGTTACGCAGGATGGAATCAAACCCACACAAGATCGCATCGAATCCATACTTAACTATCCAAAACCAACAACAATACAAGAACTACGAAGATTTTTGGGCATGATAAACTTTTACCGCAGCTGCCTACCTCATCAAGCCGAACATCAAAACCTACTCAACAAATACCTTCATAATAGCAAAAAGAACGACAAATCACCAATCACCTGGACGCCGGAAGCCGAAGAAGCATTTGAGACATGCCGCCAAAGCATACTCGAGGCAACCACGCTAACGCACCCGATACCCAACGCACCGCTGTGTTTGTTTACCGACGCATCGAACACTAGCATCGGTGCCGTCCTGCAACAGAAAATCGACAACGTGTGGAAACCTCTCGCATTCTATTCAAAAACTATGAGCGAGACGCAGCGACGCTACAGCGTGTACGATCGCGAATTATTAGCAATGTACACCGCTGTGCAACATCTACGTCGGCTAATAGAAGGCAACGATCTCACAATATTCACGGATCACAAACCTCTTACGTACGCACTGACAAGAACGCCGAACAGCAGTGATACACCGAGAAGAGAGAGACAACTTCACTACATAAGCCAGTTCTGCTCAATCATAAAGTATATTCACGGCGATAAGAACGAAGCAGCTGACGCGTTATCACGAATCGAAGAAATCGAACTACTGAACTCGACAATTGACTACAACCAACTTATTCAAGAATATGAAAACGACTCCGAACTGCAGTCGTGTCTGAACAACCCCAAACTCAAGTTCACCCGCATAGCTATACCTGGAGTTCAGCGGCCGATACTGTGCGAAACGTCAACAAACAACATTCGACCGTATGTACCGCCGACCTACCGTTTTGCCGCCTTCAAAGCGCAACACGATTTGAGTCACCCCGGAGTTCGAACGTCAAGAAAAATTATCGCAACAAAATACTTCTGGCCTTCCATGAACAAAGACGTAGCTACGTGGGCGAAGTCTTGTATCAGCTGTCAACGCGCGAAAGTTCAACGACACGTGAAGAGCCCGCTCAGTGAATTTCAAGAATCAGCACGCTTCGAACACATACACGTTGACATCGTCGGACCACTACCTCCCTCAGGTGACTACAGATACCTCGTCACGATGATAGATCGTTACACCAAGTGGCCCGAAGCAATACCCACACATGACGTCACCGCCGAGACAGTAGCAAAAGCCGTGTACGACGGGTGGATTTCACGTTTCGGATGCCCGCTACGGCTCACAACGGATCAAGGACGACAGTTTGAATCTGCGCTATTCACATCACTGATGAAGAAGTTCGGTATCACACGCATTCGCACCACTGCATTTCACCCGCAAGCGAACGGTCAAGTCGAGCGATGGCACCGCTCACTAAAAGCCGCACTGATGGCGAGAGCAGCCGCAACACGCTGGAGCGAGGAATTACCCACAGTTCTTCTAGGACTACGTACCGCACTTCGTGAAGACACCTCCGTCAGCGCAGCCCTAATGACGTACGGTACCACATTACGTATTCCGTCCGACTTCTTCGTGCCTACAACGCCGAAAATTGAAGACGCCGAATTCGTTCGACAGCTGAGCGAAACAATGACCTCGCTATCGCCGGTAAGAAGAACGCACACATCAAACACGAACACATTCGTGTACAAGGACCTCGCTACGTGTACGCATGTGTTCGTACGTAACGACACTGTGCGCCCCCCACTCACACCACCTTACGACGGCCCGTTTGAAGTATTACAACGCAGTGAAGACGGGAAGTTGTTTACGTTGCGGTTACCTCTTCGCACCGCCATTATATCAGTCGACAGATTGAAGCCGGCGCACATGTACAATGAAGACACAGAAGCATCAAGCTTGTCGTCATCTCCGACGCATACGCCGACTCAAGGTCAACACAACGCAACAACCGAACCGCCTACACCGACCGCAGCGAGTAAGAAACATACCTACGTCACAAGAACCGGCCGCACAGTGAAACCGAACGTACGTTTCACTTAGGGGGGAGTAATGTAGTGATACAAGTACCAAGGAACCACAAACCTTACCAGATACCAAGAACCTTACCAGATACCAAGAACCATACCGTTACGTTATTGACACTCTGACAAGAAACAAGAAACAGACCGTCTTGAAAAAGACGCGTTCACGACACTCTGGCAAGAAACAAGAGAACGCTCTGAAAAGAGCGGTTGGTACTCAAGGCTGACGACGTGCGTGAAAATCATGAGGCAGCAGAGGTGGACACACGGTGACACGCAGAGATCTTCACGCAACGACGGCAGCCCGAGAAAAGGATCGACGCGCGCGCGCTCTCGCGTTTTATAGTGTCGCGAGTACTTGCCCTGCGCGGACGACCTCTCCCGCGCGCCCCGCGGCGCGGCGGATCGAGCGCCCTCTTGTGATTGGTGGGTTGTAAATCGTAAACACTGTAGGCTAAGAAATACTTGTAATATAATAAAAACGAATATCAATAGGCATAATTCCAAATAAAATTTAACCATCAGAACTACAATCGACTTTTATTAGTTACCTCAAGAAGCACCTCACACGCAACTAAATGGTCTTCTTCGGTTTTCCTTTTTTCTTCTTCAGATGCTTGATTTTTTTACTTTCATAGAAGTCACACTTGTTGCATGTGTCTTTTTTAAGGGGTTTGGTACGCAGGTTAAATTTTGTGACAAACACATGTCTTACTTTAGAGTAAGACATCACTTCTTGACCAGCTGATTTAGCTTCTTCACTATATAGATTATATATTTTGGGTAAAGTCATGTCCGATGGGAGAAAGTTTGCGTCGTTACTTTTGGCTCGGCGATGGTTCTTTCAAGACTAACCTAATTTGCATTATGCAAACAAGAACCAAACTTCTTGGTTATAGGTAGTTATAAAAATATTGTAACTTTTATGCTAGATGGAACCAACGAACATTGGTTCTGGTTTGCATAATTAATGTGCTTAAGTTGTAAAGGTACCAAGGATCATGGGTCTGTTTAACAATTAGTTTTACTAAGTGTTAAGGGGACCATGCCGTGTAGTTCTTTACAGTTTTTTAAAAGGTGGCCAAAGTGGGTTGGTTCCGCATGTGACAGTGTTGTATCTCTGTTGTTAGTCGGTAAAAAGGAACCATTTTTTTTTGGCAAGATAGTATGCGTGATTTGAGCGCCATCTATGTACTAAACTCAATTTCACTCAAACTGTGGGTTGGTTCTTGTTTGCAAAAATGGGTCCTGTGAATCCAGAACAACAGTGTTGTTGTTCCGGATTCACAATTGTCTTAATGTCCTTTGCCTGTTTATTATATCTAATTATTGTTGTATCCACGGTTTTTCTCTTCCGTGGATTCAACAGTAATGTATCAATGTAAATTGTAATTCGAGGTATTTTTCTTCGGGGTTAATCTTTGCCGGGAGCGTATAAATACGCTAATATGAAAAGGATGACAAAATGCTTAATTTCGTCATCTTTTTCATCACTAGACGAATCGTCGTTTTCAAACCCAAAATCTGAGTTATCAGAGTGGATAAAGTCAACCAACAAAATAATCAGAAGTGCCAATGCGTTGAACTTCCATTTTCGAAAAAATATCCAATCGGTCTTTCTTGTGCACGGTTTATATTATAAATTTTGACGTTGAGCGAGTACTGTGAGCGCGTTTACCAGCGTTCCGAATTGTTGACAGCTCTCAGCTGTCATAATCGTGATATCTAAATCTGAACGCAAATTTATTGATATGAGCGCTATGAGCGATTATGGCATAATTCGGAATGTACACGAAATCGAAGCGTCTGCCGGGCGCGCTCGGACTTCTGGCGTTTGTTAAAGTTCCGTGCCGAAATTATTTTATAGCGTACCATTGGTTCGCTATCCCCGGGCCAGATCTTCACCAAAGATGAAAAAAAATCCTTTTCATCAATTAATAATGAGCCTACGGATTAAAATAATCGGTACTTACCTAGAAAGGTAAATTATTTGAATGAAATGATCAATAAAAAAATAAATTAGGTATTGATGATAAATATAATAATAATGATGTGTGTATTCCTTGTAATTAGTATTGTACTATCTTGGTGCACTCACTGAAAGGCTGTGTGACGGGGAGCTAGTCGTCACCCAGTGAGCCGGTAGATGGCGGGACCGTCGCACGCCGACTCCGTCATCTAGCACTCGCCGCCGTCACTGATCTGTGGTAGTACGGAGAGCGCGTTGCGGTAGCGTGCGGTACCGCTCTCATACACCAATGATCCGTTCGATGGCGCTGCTGGTGAGTTTTATTTTTGATATCTTAACCCGCTCTCAAATAGTTGAAACGATCGTCGCGTCGCGCGTGAAATGAAATGAAATGAAATGAAATGAAATGAAATGAAATGAAATGAAATTGTTTATTCTGTAAATAGGATATGAGAATCACTTTTACACGTCATATTAAAAAATAAGCTAGATGGAGTCGACATTTCCTATCTGACTACCCCTGAGAAGAAATGGCGAAACAAACTCAAGGGTCATGTGAGGACCATGTAGATCTATGTCTGAAATGGTCTTTTGAGGAAAGAACACAAATTTGAGTGGACCTGTCCAGTCAGTGCAAGCATTTGTCAGTAATCGTGTAGCTCAACTCAAAACTTAAGGAGCTCAACGACTCGACGAACAATACCAAGGAAAGGACAATTGGTTTGGCCGCATAAAGAACTCAAAATGCCAGACCATAATTAAAACTAAAAAAAAAAAAAAAAAAACAACGAAATAAATAAAGATGACCCACATAGTGCTCACATTCACAATAATTAAAGTAATATAATACTTTTCAAGGTACATACATAAATATTCACTTAATTTTGCTTATAATATTCATCAATGTCAATATGTACATATAGTTGTACATAATGATGATTTTGCATAATTTAAATATCAAATTTAATGGTTTTAGCACAAAGCTTATCAGAGCGAGCAGCTCAATCCCAAGCTTTTTTGTCTTCTAAATAATCTGAAATTTTATAGTACCCCTTTTTACAAAGTTTGGTTTTAATACAGCTTTTAAATCGTTTAATGGGTAAATTTCGAATAGCAATAGGAAGTTTGTTGTAAAAGCGTATACATTGACCCATGAACGAGTTGCCTACTCTGTGGAGGCGAGTGTGTAGTACAGCAAGATTATGTTTATTCCTGGTATTTAAACTGTGGATATCGGACATTTTCTTAAAATTTGATATATTTTTGTGTACATACATAAGATTATCAAATATATATTGAGAGGCTACAGTCAGAATATCTATTTCTTTGAATTTTTCTCGAAGGGAATCTCTTGGACCTAGGTTGTAAATGGCTCGAACAGCCCTTTTTTGTAAAACAAAGACGGTATTAATGTCCGCACAGGTTCCTCAGAGAAGAATCCCATAGGACATAAGACTATGAAAATAACTAAAATAAACAATTCTGGCCGTATCTACATCGGTTACCTGTCGAATTTTTTTAACAGCATAGGCGGCCGAACTTAGCCTTCCTGACAATTTTTCTATGTGTGGGCGCCATTGTAATTTAGCGTCAATAGTTATTCCAAGAAAAACTGTCGACTCAACAGGGTCCAACTCTATTCCATTAAGTTGAACATTGGTAGTTAGCTGCCTGACATTTGGCGTTGAAAATTTAATAAGTTTAGTCTTTTTTTCGTTCAGGAGAAGATTATTTACATTAAACCAATGGACAACTTTAGAGAGTGCATCGTTAACATGTTCAAAGTTGACCAGCAGTCGTTTGATTTTAAAAATGAGGGAAGTGTCATCTGCGAACAATACAATCTTGTGATTATCCCTTATGTGATAAGGTAAGTCATTTATATAGATTAGAAACAAGAATGGACCTAGAATTGAACCCTGCGGAACGCCCATAGTGACCGCAGATCCTGCAGATCTCTTGCCATTTATATCAACCCTCTGAATTCTATTATTAAGATAGGAAGTCAGAAGGTCGAGAGCCCTGTCCCTCATACCATAGTGGTGCAGTTTCCTGATGAGAGTATCATGATGGACGCAATCGAAGGCCTTAGACAAGTCGCAGAAAATGCCAAGAGCATCCTGCGACTCCTCCCAAGCCTCGAAAATGCTCTTCAGCAATTCCACGCCCGCGTCTGTAGTTGAACGACCCTTCGTAAAACCAAACTGTTTCAGATGAAATAAATTACATGAATTGAAATGTCCTAACATTTGTTTTAAAATTATTTTTTCAAAGATTTTGCTCAATGTAGGTAATATCGAAATAGGCCGAAAATTCGTGGGATCAGTTGTGCTGCCAGATTTGAACAGTGGAATCACTTTGCTAAGTTTCATCAGATCAGGAAATATACCAGATGCAATACAAGAGTTAAAAACAATTGCTAAAAAGGGTGAAATAACATCAATTATTGAAGACATTGTATGTACTGATAATCCCCAAAGATCAGTAGTTTTTTTTACATCAAGTTCTTTAAAAGATTCCAAAATGTCTTTAGGGCTAACAACTGTGAATTTAAAGTGTTTATCACATTCTGGTACACATTCTTTTAGTATTGAGTAAGCAGAAGTGGAGGACGACGATGACAGAGTTTTGGTTGTTAAAAAGGGAATATTAGTGAAGAAGTTTTCAAACTCTGTTGCCACCTCCACGTCTGCCCTAATATCTGCATCATCGATTTTTAGATGGAAGTCACGATTCCGTACTGTCGTTCTTCCCGTTTCAGAATTAATAATATTCCAAGTTGTTTTAATTTTATTTCCAGAAGATTTTATTTTATTTTTAATGTGTATGGCTTTTGCTGAGGAACAGGCTCTTTTAAAAGTTTTAGAATAATTCTTAACAAATTCTTTAAAAGTTTCATCATGGTTATATGTTTTTTCATGATACAGTTCATATAACCTCAACCTACTTTTGTAAATACCTGGTGTTGCCCAGTCACTAAATATAACGCGATCATAAACAGGCAATGTTTTTGAGGTGAATACCTTCCTAAATTCACAATTGATGAGGTTAAATAGTAAAGTATATGCTTGGTCCGGGTCAGTGTGATAAGGCAAACCCGGTAGTTTTTCCATTAAATTATTTTTAAATTGTTCTAAGCGACTTGTGTTAACAGGAATAAAACTCATAAGTTTTCTTTGAACTCTGATTATTTTCTGAGGGAAAGTGACCAACTGGCCACAGTGATCAGAGTCCAACTCATTTACAATTGAATGGCTAGAAGGTCTTAAATTTGTAAAAATATTGTCAATACAGGTAGCGCTAGTGGCAGTTATTCTAGTTGGCTCAAAGAATGTATTGTACAAATTATAGGATTTTAATAAAGTTATAAATTTATTTACTGCAGCAGATTTTTCCAATATATTAATGTTGAAATCTCCACAGACAACAAGTGTTTTATTACTGTTACAAGTCTTTAATAATACTTCTTCCATATATTTCTCGAAAATATCATATGAAGCACATGGGGGCCTGTACACGCTCATTACAATGAACTGCTCAAGCTCAATGCAAGCTATTTCAATAACTCGCTCAACAGAGAGGCTCACAATATCCTTACGTTCTTTAAATTTCATATTGTTACGAACAATTATTAGAGAGCCACCACGTATCATATTAACTCTGCTGAACGAGCTGGCAACCTGGTGGTTGTTAAAGCTGAACATGAACTGGTGGACTTTTAACCAATGTTCAGTTACACATAGGATATCAATATAATTACAGTTCATGAACAGCTCCAGTTCCAATTCCTTACCTATCACACCCTGTATATTTTGATGAACGATTTTTAGAGTATTATTATTACATTTATTTAGGTTACTGCAATTTGATGGGTGTGATATTAAAGAACTTTGTGTAACATTAAGATGATTTAAACCTTTATTTAAATTATCTTCATTTGTTAAGCAAGAGGTTTCCTCTATTGTCCTAATTTCTAATTTAAATGATAATCAATGTCATTAGTTGATGCCAAATGATTGGCAGAATTATTTAAAATATCATTGCATTGCTCAAAAGAAGCAAGTTGTTTAGCCAAATTTTTGGCTGAGATAGAAAAAAAATATGATAGCGACACAGCTATCTGTCTTTTGTAAAAGTTAGAAAGATAGTACATAATAATATTATATCTATCTTTTGTCAAATACAAATTATTACCAACATAATTGTTAGTATCAATTAAATGGAATTGATTATTATTAAATGTCAAATTATGCAATGTCAAATTAATATCAAATCTTAACTTATTTTCTTCCTGTGGCAAACTGTTACTATAAGGAAATGTAAACAACACAATTTTTCTTAAACTAAGATTACACAATGTTCTATAATATTGGAGCAATTCTCCTTTGTTCACATTTCCCCTATTACCCATAAAAATTAATAAAGTAGTGTCCTTATTGAAGTTACATTTAATAATTTTTTTCATAATATCAAATAAAGAACAAACAGGCATACAGTAATTTATTATGGAGTGTCCCGGATATTCATCTGTCAACAAGTGGCCTAAGTCCTTTCCAATTTCATCACAAAATAATACTATATCATTTTTTACACTTTGTTTAGATTGTTTATTGGAACTATTAATAGCAGGAAATGTCAAATCAACACAGGGCTGCGGTAAGGTGGTATTCAATCTTGTCAATGAATCGTCGTGAGCAATACGCGATTGTAGAGAGCAAATTTTAGGGTTTCGTAGCCAAATGGCAAAAACCGTCCGTCTGTGTCGTTCGTCCGTCCGGATGACACAGACATTTTACTCGGAGACTACTAGCACTATACCTTTCGATTAACACTGGAAAGAAGATGTATTCTGTACAACGCTGAACACTGGTGTAGTGCTCCCCAAAAAAGTAACCGAGGATGAAATAACAAAATTCAGTGCATACATTGCTTTCCATCATGCGAGATCGAGGTCAAGAGCAGGCCCGTTTAGCAATGAATAAATGCACGTAAGCATGTCCGTATCGCTGAAACCTTTATTTAAAAAGACTATTATGTTTTTAAGTGTTTTTATTTAAGTCATTAGTATTTGAGATATGGGATATTTTCGGTTACAACCGCAGAAATATTTTTTGCGGTCGGAAAAATCAATACTGTGCATGCGTAAATATTCATCCCAACAACGGAACTTAAGGAACCCTTCACAGCGCGTGTCCTGATACGTATTTGGCCGGCTTTTCAAAACAACGCCTGATTCTATTTCATATTATTTTTGCTAATCATATAGGTACGTATTCTATGGAGGATTTATTGAATTTAGAATTATTTGGGCGGATTTTTTTACAAGTGTATTTTAAGTTTCACGATGGCCACTAGAAAAGCAAAATCACTATTACCATTCATAATAAACTCAAAGATGGACTGGAAACTAGCCAGTCTCATGTATCGAATAGCGATCGTGCCCTGTATGATACACGGTTTGAAAGTATCGGCACTCACTAAAGCTAACAGGTCAAGATTAAGAAGGTATGAGAGAGTTATCATAAGAAACATTAATCATGGTAGGAAAAAACCAAAAGAAAAGAAAATGCATGAAACCATGGATGGAAAAACTGAAACCAAACGCATCAAGAACCACAAGATGTGCTATCTTGCACAAGTTCACAGGAGCCGCGAACCACACCTGTTACATGCAGCAATGCAGTACAAGGCCAAATCTAAGAAAGTCAGCCAACCCATTTACACATGGAATGACAACCTAAAACAGGACATGACTTACTTCGACAAAGAAATCAAGAAGCTGGAAGTGACAACATTGTTAGAGACAATTAGATTTACATTAAAACATACAGAAGTAAACATAGGAGTTAAACATAGGTCTCCTGACTCCCAAATTAGGAACCACCTAGAGGTTACCTGTAACTTGAGAGTGTTCCTCTATTATCTAAGTAATTACGTATGTCGTTGGTTATTAAAAAAAAAAATTGAAAAAGAAAACAAAAGCAACTTTTTTTATATTTTTTTTTTGATAATTGTCATGACATGTGTGTGTTGGTGTGTGTGTGAGAGAGTGTGTGTAGAAAAGGTTACTATTTTAGTTTTTTCTGTGTTTAAGTAGAATAGAATATATTTATTGTAAAAAGTGAGTACCTATACATCAAATAATATGTGCAAGGTCTTAAAATAACAGGTAGATCTGCATGTTTTGCCATTGATGACGTACAAAACAACATATTTTTGTGTTAGAATAAACCATAAAATGTTTAGGTCTACACAAGAAACTATGAAATTAATGACTTAATCCTAATGCTATTGTTTTTTACAGATTTGAGGGTCAAGTTGTGAAAATGTCATAATTGTAGGAATCTATTTAATTAATTGCGGTCATTTAAAAAGTTCGATGTGGCATAATAGTATTTGGCTATGAGATTTTTTTTAAATGTATTTTAAAGAGAGCAGTAGGCATTTGTCTAATAGGTTTTGGGATTTAATTATTATAAATTATTGGTGCTAAACAAAAACTACTTTTACGCATCAATGCCGCGGTTGCTCTTGGTACGCTTAATTTATTATTATCACGTCGATTAGGAATAGAAGCGTCTGATAGTTTCATAAATAGGTAGGTTAGGATTGGTTTGTATAAAATTAGCTATTTCGTAAATAAATAAATAAGGAAGGCAGACTTAAAATGTTATATTCAATAAAATACTGTTTGCAGCTGTCAGTTATTTTCAAACCAAACATAGCCCTAATACACCTTTTTTGTGACTTAAAAATTATTTCCCTATTAGTAGAGTTTCCCCAAAATATAACTCAGAACCTTAGAATGGAGCCGACAATACTATGGTAGGCGCATGATTGGTACTTATAATAGGTTTTAGTTTATAGAGGGTATGGGCAGAAGAACAAACTTTTTTATTTAATTCTTCTGTATGTGCTTTCCAGTTCAGACGTTTGTCAATGGTTACACCTAAAAATTTCGCTGTATCTACCTTTTATATAACAGTTAATTTGTGTTGAACGTTAATATTTGGTGCTTCTAAACATTGACTAAAGAACATATTTTTTATTCAAGATTGATTCATTGATGATTAATTCATTTTTAATCTGTGAATTTTCTTTGACATAATGTAGCCAGGTTGAACGTTGCTAATTAGCCTAATTAATAATTTGAGATAATTACCCCGATCAAGACAAGTTTTAGTATTGGGAACTATAAATAACATGATTTGGTCTAGATCATGAAGATTCTTGTTGTTTCAGAGTTTAAACGTTACGTTGGAAAGTTGTTAGTGATTTTCAAGAATTAAGTATCTTGGTGTAGTATTTATCTTATAATCATTTTACCTGAAAAAGGGAAGATTTTTGAGACACTCAGTCTAATTCCGGTTTATTATCCATGACAGGATTATTAAAGAGTGGTGCTACTGGACCATTTGCCCTTGAACACGCTTGAGTGATACTTGAAAACTTATTCCATGTTTTAAAAGGTAAGGATTTTGTGGTAATAGTGCTTAGAAGTGGTCTGTGAGCCCTTCCCTGGTTGTTAAAAGGACATTCTCGTGACCCTTAGATATTTATTACGGGATTCCAAATTGCGCATACGCAGACACCTTTCCAGCCAGTCGAGGATCTTATAGTCAAGTGCTTTCTCCCTAAGCCAACCGTGAGTATTTCACCCGCTGACTATTTGCCATAGATATGCCATAGGATATTCCTCAGTGTTAACAATGGTATTAAATTCTTGTTCAGGGGAACGCAACAAGTTTAGTCCTTGTTGTGGAGTTGTGAGATGCCTGGGTAATCCTCATTCCTATTGTCCCACCACTCAGGGTCAGGCAAACAGAAGTCGTAACTCCTTAAATTGTATTAGAAACAAGGCCATGTTAACCGGCTAGTGTGTTACCCTTTTAGATTTCCAAGCTCAATCACCTCCAGGAAGGTACATTAGTTTCCCTTATATTATTAGGTTTCCGTATTGTGACAAGTGACAAGTGTATTGTAGTAGTGTATTGTGACAAGTGTATTGTGTATTGTGACAAGTTTAATAGTGTATTGTGTATTGTGACAAGTTTAATAGTGTATTGTGACAAGTTTCCCTTATATTATTAGGTTTCCGTATTGTCAGTATTGTTAATTCCAGGAGAGGCACCTCGAGAGATTCGTCTCGCCGTCAGGATCTAGAGTAGCGTCTGGGGCCTGGACGCGAGACCCGTTCCTCGAGTCAGCTCGAAGCCTCTTGCGGAGACGACTGTGCCGGAGGACTGAGACCCTGTGAAAAAAAAACCCTCCTGCCTATCGCTAGACGGGCTCTGCTAGCCAGAGCCCGTCTAGCGATAGGGCAGGCGGGATGGTTTTTTTTTATACCTTAGCATATTTCTTTCATTATAATACGGTTTCCGTAGGAACCGATCGTTTACCATAGTTCGGTTTTCAATAGTGGAAACTGGTCTTGAGCTAAATTTAAATTGAGGATCTTGGGTTCGACATTCTACGTTCATCCAGAAGTATATTGGACAACTTCGTCGGCTCCTGGATCCGGGACTCTCAAAGTCCCTTGGGCCCATTTATTAATTAAATAACATTCATAATAACTGTAAGGTAAAATTTATTTACATAACCAAATTACAAGATGGATATTAACATTAACTAAATTAAATTAAAACTAAGTTAAAAAAAGACCCTCGGGGCATTGTACCGAGTATGCCGGCGGCATTTGCTCGCTGAATTGCAATGCTGATGAGTTGCGCGAGAAAGCCGCCAGCTTTTCGGTCACCAGTTACATCAACTAGATGTTTCGCGATTTCCGCAAATAACTTGTCCGCACTGGGACCCCATGGACCGAGGGTCTCGACGCCAAAGGGCACAAAGTCGTACTTTCTGCCAAGGCCTCCATATTTAATAACTTTCAGATTTTCGGCATTTTCTGCCGCTGCACCCACTTTAGAAGTAGTCCGTTGGAGGTGGGACGGTGCCAGTGTGTCTACACAGGTAGCGTCCCACACAAGCATCCGTCCAAAACTCCACGGGACCAAAGACTTGCCAGTCGGCTCAAGAAGAGCATGCACATTGATGCTGGCTAGAGACCGGCGGATTATGTCATTAAGTGTCGCATGTCTTGAAAAGCGGCCTGCACTTTTTTGACAACAAAGTCCGTGATGACCCAGTCGGTCCGCGTCCGTGCCACAAGGGCATGTGTGTGGAGTGAATACCGTGACCCCAAGCCGCAGACCAGTCGCCAGACGAAGTGAGGTCAGAGCCAGGAAAGTACCGATATATGGAGAAGGATGGGCATGTAGCCAATGACCGGCCTCTCTGGCTCCGACCGCCAAATGTCTTACGCGATCCGGACCTGAACTGCGGCTCAGAATCGATTTGTATGTAAAATCGCAATCAGTATCGTCCCAGCTCCTTTGAGATTTTGGGTTGTCTGGAAATTCTTTACCCGGACAAGCAATTTGGAAAGCATTCTTGGCATCCTCCAAGCCCACAGTCTCATAGTTTGTGGGCAAAGCCCGTAGAACATTACCTATGAGACGTGACGTTCCATGGGTGGACGACAAAAAGGCTGGGGAAGCAACACTCGATATTTTGCGGATTCCTAAACCGCCAAACTGAATAGGGAGGGATGCTTGTAATCAAGATGGTTCATTGAGCTGAATATTTAAAATAATTTCTAAACTAGTTTTGACTAAATCGTCTATTGGTGCAAGCAAATTTGGATGTTTCCAAAAAGGGCTACAGCGAAGCACATAAGTAAATTTAGGGACAAAAAGGCAAAGCATAATGAGGACTGATTTTGAGTAAACAATTTGCGTGACTTTGGAATTTGGAAATAGTGTTAGTAATATAATCAGGAAAAGATTCTTCAAAGATGGGAGAACCCAGGAGGCAAAGTGACTTTCTGTCTACTATTTTTGTATTGGGATCAGAAAATTTAATTTGGATTTTAAATTATACAAACCGTAAGAACTTTTTTGAATAAAGAGTTCACATTTGCTAAAATTGAATTCTAAACCAATATTTTTGAAATTTGTTTTAATATCTGTTAAGTCAGATAACACAGTGTCCACATCGCCTCCCAGGGTTCCGTCTTCCTAATATCAAACGTTAAATTTCGATTTTATTTTTTGAATAATGGGATTTATAGCCAAGCTAAAAATTGTTGGCCCGAGGGGATCGCCCTGCTGACAGCCGACCTCCGAAGTAAGTTCATGGGAACGATAAATTAATTTTGAAGGGTCTGCGTAGCAGGTAAGCAGGTATTGATAAAGTTCCGGAATTTTATTTTTAACTTCTGTCAGCATGGCATCCCTGTTTACTGAATTGAAAGCATTTATGACGTCAATTTTGACGGAAGGTTAAACAATAATATTTAAATCTATAATATTTACTTTGAACTATCTAAACGGAACAGTACTGGGTTTATCTCCAACTCCCCACGACCGTAGCTTTATCTACTGAAATATTAGCTGGCTGGCAATAGTAGGTTTTAACAGTAGTCACCTACCTTATTAATAAGACGGTAGACCCGTATCGGCTGCTGTTGCCCAGGGTGGGGTCGTCTTGGCGGTGTCTCTAGACATCGCCAATGCCTTCAATACCATGCCCTGGAGTTGCATCAGGGAGGCACTCCGGTATCACCGGATGCCGACCTACCTCTGTCGTGTGGTCGAGGCCTATTTGACGGACAGGGCCGTCATCTACCCCGGTCACCAGGGAGTGTGGAACCGGCAAGAGATGTCGTGCGGTGTCCCACAGGGATCGGTCCTGGGGCCGCATCTGTGGGACATCGGATACGACTGGGTGCTGCGCGCCGACCTCCCTAGCGGCGTCAGCGTAGTGTGCTACGCTGACGACACGTTGGTCCTGGCGCAGGGGAGGTCGCACCAGGCGGCGGCCAAATTAGCGGCACGCGGGGTTGCGACAATCGTCGAAAGGATCCGGCAATTGGGACTCGAGGTGGCCCTGCACAAGTCCGAGGCCATGTGTTTTCATGGTTCTCGGAACGCGCCACCGTTGGGGTCCCAAATCACGGTAGGAGGGGTTTCTATCGGCGTCGAGTCGACGATGAAGTACCTGGGACTCGTCCTCGACAGCCGGTGGAACTTCGTGGAGCATTTCCGACGTTTGGCTCCCAAACTGGAGCGGGCGGGCGCTGCATTGAAGCGGCTCCTGCCCAATCTAGGGGGTCCAAACGCCTCCTGCCGGAGGCTCTACGCGGGGGTCGTGTGGTCCATGGCCCTCTACGGGGCTCCTGTATGGGCGCGCTCTCTGGCGCTGCGGCCAGCCCGCCGGTTGAGCGCGGCCCAAAGGGTCATGGCCATCCGGATGGTCCGAGGATACCGCACGGTCTCCTGTGTGGCAGCGAGCCTCCTTGCCGGATTGCCGCCATGGGATCTGGAGGCAAAAGTCCTCGCGCACGTATGGGAGTGGCGCGAGGAGGCGAAACGCCGGGGCGTAAGTCCGCTGCCACGAGAAATCGTGGCACAGCGGACGGAGCTCCGGCGGGATCTCATGGCGTCATGGAAAGTACGGTTGTCGCAACCCAGTGCTGGGCACGCCACGATTGCGGCGATAAGTCCCCTCTTTGAGGAGTGGCTGGAGAGGCACCACGGCGTCCTCACCTTCCGCCTGACGCAGGTCCTCACCGGACACGGCCGCTTCGGGAGGTTCCTGTGTCGGATAAGGCGGGAGGACACGGTGGAGCATACGGTGGAGGTCTGCCCGGCTTGGGCAGAGCACCGCCGTGTCCTCGTGGAGGCGATCGACGGCAGAGACCTCTCGCGTCCGGCTCTGGTTCAGGCCATGGTACGGAGCGAGAGGGCATGGGCAGCCGTCACCTCCTTCTGCGAAGCAGTAATGCTCGCGAAGGAGGAGGCGGGACTGTTGACGGAAAGGCACGCTTCGCGCCCTCTCGCCCCTAGCCGCCGCAGGAGACGCCCAGGGCGTCGGGAATCCCGGGCGGATTTCCGGCCACCGTAGGCGCGGGCTTGCTGACGGTGAGCAATGGGTAGCTCACCGTCCGGTAAGGACCAGGCCCGGGTCGACGGCGCGTCGTATTCCACGCGTGCCTCAAAGAGATGTCGTCAGCACAAAGTAGGGGTCCACTAGGGCCGATGCCTGCCGGGGTCGCGGGAAGGTACTTATGGGTCACCGAGGCCCCCGCAACACAGGCAACAGGAAGGAATACGGGTGGGTTTTAGTCAGTAAGAGTCTGACACACCCTCCCGCTCCGCCCAGAGCGGGAGAAGTTATTTGATGATTTCCCACCCTCAAAAAAAAAAAACAAAAAAGACCCGTATCGGCTACCGTGTGTTATATTGTGAAGATTTAATTTTATAATTATAATGTGTTTAAGATAGTTTGTTGATTCTTTACATTTCTATACCCAACCACCTGGCCTCTGGGCTTATGTTAGTTTGCCGCAAGAGGGAACAAAAATAAAAATATAACAGTGGCGACCAACGCGTGTATTAGTTGGAGATAGAGGTTACGTCTATTGTTGTACCTAACAAACCAGAGTACTGTTTCTAGAGCCTTCCAGTTATTCTAATTTTAAGAAAAACAAACCGTCGCGCGGAATCCTTTGTTCACGTGTTCATGTTTATGTTTGTACTGTTTTATAAACTATTATTTACTTTTTACACTTTTTACACTTCTTGCTGCTTTATACACTTTACAATTTTATTTTACCTGTCCCATAACATAACACCAGGACTGGACTACTGGACTATTGTCCTTGGATATAAAAGCCTAGTATTAAAAAAAAACAAACTTACTCAATAAAACTGCAATTTATGTAACTATAGTTACACATTGCTCGAGATTGTAAATTGTGACAGCCAGTTTTTGCTTCAGTTAAGTTTCAATATTCATTAATTTTACAAAATGGAACGATCCATTAAATTCAATTTACTTCACAAAGATGAGCTCATATATGAAATACTGGGTCCGAGACGCGAAACCCACTTCAACCGTAGAGGAACAACGTGTTCAAATTAGGGATCTCGGTAAATTGATATGTTCCAACGATATTGTGGAGACAAATATAGATCCGAAAACCGAATAACAAGCAATTAAGGCCAAACTGCCTGAAATTGGTAAAATACTAGACAGGTACGCCTCCAGTTTCAAAAAATTCAACCGCGCTAAGGATTTAGGTTTCCACCTGTTTCATCGTTTCAGTAGGATTACTTCCTCAACTGAACTTAGTACCGATTATGCAGCCGTTGACAAGCAGCTAAGCTGATATTTGTCAAGAATTGATTCGGTTAACGCGAGTTTCCAACAATCATTTACCATCGCCGAGGAGACAACGAACGTACAGTCAAATTAGCAAACGAAGGACGTCATCATTCCCTACAAGAAAGAGACGGTTAAATCCCTAGGACATAAATTTGACGGTACAGGTTGCGTGAAAGCGTTTATTGAGCGTCTTGAGGAGCTTTGCGAGGCCAGGGTTATTAGCGAAGCCTCCTTACATCAATCTGCTCTAGATCTTTTCTCGGACGGAGCCTTATTGTGGTGCCGGGGAATTACAGCGTCGGTTGTTGATTGGGCGGAACTGAAGAAGCAGTTACTCACAGCTTTCGCTCCGCCTGATTACGATATGCGTCTCATTTCTGAAATAACTAATAGAACGCGAAAGGGTCGACTGAGCTGTCTTGTATATTTATAGCAGTCATGGAGAATCTTTACAATAGGCAAAATCTTATATGGTTCCAGAACGCGATCGTTTAGCACGGATCAAGTTCAACATGAGACCGGAATACACGTTGAGATTGTCAATATTGATTATCAACACGCTGGACGAGTTAAAAGAGAAGTGAAGGAACTAAGATTTCATAGCAGGTCTCAGTTCCATGAGCCGCCCAAACCAACGTCTTCTTTTGTTGCTCCAGACTTGGCATACAAAGCCCCAAAAGGTTCATAAAGGACTAAAGCCGTGCAAAATGATTCTAATTAGTTGTTCTGTGTTCGTTGTAAGGTTAAGGGGCACACGTTATCACAATGCAAATCCAAAGCAATTGTGTGTTACCGTTGCAGCAAGAAGAGCGTACGTGCACCATCGTGCCCTACGTGCAGTAAAAAGCAAAAGGATGCTCAGTCCTGTCCAACCTGCACTTCAAAAAACTAAATTTACGGAACTACAGCCAAAATTTTGATAAGTCCGATTGGGGCAATTATTTAAAACGTTTAAAATTATTTTTTACGTCGCTAAGGGTAAAAACAGTACGTTATAAGACCACGGACGATAGTCGTCCACATTTAACAGTTTCTGGTGTGATATGATCGCTCATTGAGGGAGCTGTCAAATTCCGCACTCGTGTCATCTCGCTCTTGGAGCGACGTCATTCCGAATCGACAAAAAGGCGCGAAACTGCCTGTTTACGCGATTCTGCATTCCCCTCGCGCGTATTTAGATTATAGAGCATTAATAAGGCAACGCAAATAACAGCACATGTTAAACATCTAGTAACATTTCGCTCCGGAACGTATTTTAGTAAATTCTATAATAATCTGTGGTCACGCCCACATTTTGGCATTAGTCGACCGCGATGTTATGGTGTCTATTTGGTTAATGTTTTTGCTAGGCAACTTAGTTGTTTTGTGTTTTTCCATTAGTAAATATCATATTAGTTTAGAATGCAAAGTTACATTTAAAATAAATACAATAATGTGTGAATTGTGAGATTCAAAGTATGAGACGGTCTTTCATAACGGGTATTTTCAAGTGGTTTCAAGTGCTTACATTGTAGCTCAGTGATCGTAAGCTAAACATTCTTATTAGCTAAAGATTTCTTTGTGTTATGTTGACGTACCAAGAAAAGTAATAAGATAAAAACCGAAGCTGAGGGGCTTACAGAGTTCCCGGAATAATAAGCATACCCTTTTTTTTTTGCAATAAGTTTATTTTTTGATATGCTTGTCATTTAAAAAAATGCATTTAGATGTCTGTTCTTTCATTGAGTATACGATATGGATTTTAATTCATTTCTAGATCCTAAACACAGGCTCGATATCTCCGTACATTGTCTACGACTTTTTAGGTAAGTTTTTATTAAATTCAGGGCATTGCCACGAATACCGTATGCGTGAAGTTTGGTTAGAAGGGTATCGTGATCCACACAGTCAAAAGCCTTCGACATGTCGGCGTATATTGCGCATACAGGTATTTTGGAGTCTACTTTTGCCATTATTTTATGGAGAAAGTCGAAAATAGCCATGTTGATGTTTTTATTTTTTCTAAAACCCTTTTGTTCGTCACATAGTATGTGGTATTTCGTTAGAAAATTGTATAGAGATTCATAGATAATTTTTTCTATGATCTTTGAGAAGATGGGAATTAGAGCAATTGGTATATAGTTTGCCATTTCGTCTTTATCATTCTTTTTATATAGTAGTTTAACTATTACAGTTTTTAGACTTTCTGGAAATACTCCAGAGTATATAGACCTCTGCTTACGTTAATGATATGAGAATGGGGCGCAGCTATACAATAAGAAACAAATTTTAGAACTGTGGTTGAAATGCCATCATAGCCAAAGCTCTTTTTATTTTTTCAGTTTTTTATCACACGTGTGACATCTTGAGGAATAACTGGGTTCATAAATATTGAATATGGGTTGATATTTATGTTATTTGTGTCACCTAGTGTATGTTTTGGTATACCCGAAATCTGGTCAATGATGAAGTTATTGAATGATTCGGCTATATCGCCAAATTAGCACCTAAATACGAGAGATATATAATTAGGAAAAACTTTTACCCTTAGTGTATGAATTAGAAGGCTGTAGTTCCGGTAAAAACCTTGGCACATGGCATATCAAGGATTTTAAATCACCATGTAGCAAGGATTACTGTTTTTTTTAAAATTTTATTTGAATTTAAAATAAAATTTAAATTCGTTGGTCGCAGTGACCATTGAGGACTGTATATGCCTTGAAGGCTGTATATACCTTGAGGTTGCTGGTTTTTATTTTAGCATTGGTGGCTGTATGTGCACGGTGCTACAGTAGGTTCACGTTTGTGAGCTATATTTAGGAATAGAGAAGGCGATTGTTTAAAAGTTGTTTGTAGTCTGTGGTTGTTGCAGGATTGACACCCCTGTAGAGTGTATTAACCTCCGGACTGCTGGTAAGGCAGCATAATGATAGTCCTGAGATGGGAGGCCATAATGGCGGGCGTGTAGGCTGCATTGATGGAAAACGTTTAAGATGGTATTTTTTTTACGGGGCCGAATTACCGTCTCATTCATTTTATGGAAGACGGTTAGCCAATTTTCATTATTTTGTAGCATTTAATTTCTTTTAGTGTATTATTTGTGTACCAACTAAATATGTTTGCTGGAGCCGGAGGATGCAAAAAAAAAACAATTTATTTTAGATTAATTTATTAAAATAAAGAAATTACAATTTATAACTTTTAAAATTACGTAGGTGATAATCGGTCGATGTATGTACCAAGAATGCCTGAAACGTGGAATCGTGGAAGGCATTGTCGATGTCCGGTCCCACGGTTACGAAAATGCTTCGTAGGCAGCACGTGTAAGTCGTTGCGATGCGCAATACTGGTGTCAAATTGTCCACAGTCCGTGTGTCATACCGAATCGTAGTATCATCGATTCTTACGTTACACCGTTGCGTAACATCTCCCCTCGTAGAACAGCAACTATTTGTTAACTGTTGTTAAAAATGTCGCTGTAAGATGACTAGGGTCCATCTTGATTCCAGCTGGATGAATATTCCTTCTTGGTTCCGCTTCAGCATAAATCTCTTGATCTTCGTTTATTCTTGTAGATGTAGTGTCGATCTTCTTGTCTTTATTTCCGTTCCAATGCCGGTATGTAAGAGCAACGGCAAGTGCACCTGCACTGAATAGTAATAGGTATACAGGTATAGTAGTATGGTAAAGGCTTCCATCTGATATCTTGTTAAGTCTTACTGGAGGCTGTACTGAAACTTTCTTGTAACTCTCGTGGAGGTTCTCGAGGTTAATTGAATTAAGCTGTACCAATGATTCTTCAGTTCTTGATGTAGTGTTCTGGTCCTGTGGTGTTCGTATTCTAAGTACATGTCCCTTAATTCGGTTGTCAATGTTGGCGATAGTGACTTCGGTGGTTCTTATCACGCAATCTTGTGGTATTGTAGCTAAGTAACTCCCTTGGAGTGTTCTGAATTGTTCCTGTCCACATAACATCTGTACTTTTGTAGGTTTCGGGAAACTTAGTGTGTAGTGTTTTTCGTCAAGTTGTTCCATAGCTTGCTTGTGTAGAGTGACCGGCGTTAGTGTACAGGAGTTGAGATGCTGTTTGGTGATGAGCTGCTGCACGCAGTCGGCTTGTTTACAATCTTGAATCCGACTTTTTCTTCGCAGAGGTACCATGGGTTAAGCTTCGGACATTCTGTCTCTATGTACATAGAATATAATCCATGAATTGCTATAAAAGGTGAGGTAGGAATAAGGGCCATATTATTTCTGTTAGGGATTATGGATAGCTTGTATAGGTTATAGGTTCATGGTAAGGTAATCGGCACCTTTATAACTATAACTAATTTCTTATCAATATAATACGATCCTATTTTTAAAATATCATAGTACTCTCGAAGATCGATATCAATGATTTCGTCTTTTGAGTATAATAACCTTAATTTTCTTATAATATTTCTAAGATTACCTAATCTAATCATAGAATGGGTAGTGCTGGAAGCACGCGTAAAAGCTACCATAAGTTCTATTTTATTTAACTCGTCCGATAATGTCTCTATATTATCGTTTAATATAAGTAGGTGCTGTGCCAAATGGGCATACGTTACTAGGTCTACCTGTTTGGATGCGTCTTGTTTTATGATTTGGTTAAGTTTATTCGCAATTATGTTCTGGTTATCTACTATATTTTTTAATACATTAGAATGTTCTAACATCCATTCTTTAGTCAAGCTTATGTGACGGTTAAGTTCCGTTTCCAGTTTAATGTCGTTACCTTCTAAAACTTGGATGGCGTTATTATATTTGATCGCATCTGTGTAGTCTAAATTTCCTGAGATACTTTTAATGACTGATCCTAATCCGTCAATGAGTCCTCGTTTAACACGACTAGGTTCAAAGCTTTCTAATTGTATGGATATCTTTTCAAGTTTGTCCCCAAGATAACTTATGTGGGGTTCAAACAGTGAAAGTGTTCTATTGTTAATTAATGGCCTAAATTCACTTAACTGTAATTTAACTAAATCAACCTTCGACTGAATATCCTCTAGATCAATGTGCAAGAGGAAGGAATGATAATGAGACACGATTTTTGTAGATCCCAGTTTGAAAGGAAGTAATCCGGGCCCGTCTTCTAGGGGCTCAAGTAATATGTCCTCCGCTTGGACCAGGTGTAGCAATATCATCAGTGGTATTCTGCAACAATTGTTTCGTGTTAGGTGTTCGTTTAAGACGTGATTTGGCAACGGGACCGCGCTTCTTTTTTGTGTAAATATGAATGGACAGGTCAGCTAATACTGTGTCGTGTGTGTAACGAGGTGCGAGTTTCTGTCTGCTAGCTAGTGGATTCATAACAAATACCTGTTGGTCTGGCTCGTATTCCTTTTCAGATTCCCTATTTTTGTTCCTATTTTCGATTAGTTCTGTGCGTTTATGCAGGGACGTTTCATTAATAGCCTCGTATACCTTAGACATTTTATTTCGGTGTTCTTGCACGTATTGTTGTAGCAAGTGCACAGATAAATCTATGGGATCGCGAGGATCCGTATGACCGGTAACTACTTCCAATGGTCTACATTTTGTGAAGCTGTGTATGCTGCTGTTGTATGCTAATAAGGCATATGTCATAAGGTTGACAATCGCTTCACTACGGTGTTGTAGTTTTAGAATTCTCAAATGTTCTAGTAACGTGGAGTGCAAGCGCTCTACCATCCCGTTATCGTTGGGCGTATGGGCCAAAGTTTTATGATGTTGAATTTTATGGACACGCGTGAATTCGGCAAATAGTTGATTAGTAAATTCGGGTCCCTGGTCCGTGACTATTGATACCGGAACGCCATGATGAGAGCAAAACTTTAAAAAGGCTTGAACTACACTAACTGCTGTGCCGTCTCTAAGATGGTATGCCTGAGCGTATTTAGAGAAAGGATCAATGATGGTCAGATATATCTCGTTTTGGGCCGTAAACAAATCTAGGTGAACTACACCAAACGGTTTTGCCGGTGGTGGTACTATGCAGAATCTTTGTTTTATAGGATTTCGATCGTATTTGGCTTGCCCGCATATATTGCAATCATTTATATACCTTGAGATTTCGTTTTTCATTTTCGGCCAATAGTATTTATGGGATAAGGCTAGGTAGCATTCACTTATACCACGATGATTAGTTTTACCTTCGTGGTATTTCTGAATGATCTCTTGCTGTCTGAGATATTCTTTAACATTTTCTACTTCGGTTTTAGTTAAAACAAGATTCATAGCGGAGTTTTTGAACTTTCCTTGAATTATTGGAACTATTTTGTACATTGCTAATGGGGGGTGTATTATAATGCCAGTCTTAACTTTCGGGTTTGCGAATTCTTTAATTGCGTTTATTACATCCTCCTCTAAGTTTGATTCAGAGAGTTGGATGGAGGTACGGGTATGAGTCTCAAATGGCTTAGAAACAGCTGGACGTTTCTTTATATCACCTACTACCGTAAAACATATTTGTCTGTTGAATTTATTTAAGGGGTCATCTGAAATTGGTATTTCTAATATTGGGTTTTCGTCGCTAGTGTGAGCTGTGAGAGTGGATGAACCCACAACGGAAGGTGATTTTTCGGATACGTTAACCATGACGGAGCTTGTTTCTTCGTTATTAATTTCGATTCGCGACAAAGCATCGGCATTTGTATTGCTTTTGCCCTGTTTATAAACTACTGAATAGTTATATTCACTGAGCTTGAGTCTCCAGCGAGTTAATCTCGAGCTAGGTTCTTTTATATTCATGATCCATTGAAGCGGTTTATGATCTGTTATAATTTTGAATTTACGTCCGAACAGATATGGCCGAAAATACTTGATTGCCCAAACTATAGCTAAGAGCTCCTTTTCTATTGTACTGTAATTGATCTCGCTTGTGTTTAGTGTACGTGAAGCATAGGCTATTGGTTTGTCTGAACCTATAGGTCCCTGTGAGAGTATGGATCCTATGGCTAAGTTTGATGCATCTGTTATGAGTAGAAAATCTTTGTTAAAATCGGGATACTGTAAGATCGGATCGTTTGTAAGTAATGTTTTACATTTTTCGAAGCAATTTACATAGTTGGTATCATCGCAGTTTATTTTTGAGCCTTTCTTTAAACATTGGGTCATTGGTTTCGTGATTTTGGCGAAATCGGGAATAAATTTCCTGTAGTACCCTAGTAGCCCTAGAAATCTCTTAAATTCCGTGGCTGTTTTAGGAAGAGGGAATTTCCGAATAGCTGAAATTTTATCGGGGTTCGGTTTAATGCCATCTTTACTGATTATATGTCCGAGATATGCTGTTTCCAATTTTAAAAATTCTGACTTATCCATCTGTATTTTAAAATTGGAGTCTCTGAGCCTTTTAAAAACCTTTTCCAAATTTATTATATGCTCCTGTAAACTAGTGCTAAATACGACGATGTCATCTAAATATACTAGGCAAATAGAATTCAGACGGTCCCTGAGCACATTATCCATGGTCCTTTGAAAAGTAGATGGTGAATTTTTAAGTCCCATTGGCATGCGTAGGAACTCAAAATGGCCATGTTCTACGTTGAATGCCGTTTTTGGGATATCATTTGGGTTCATTTCGACTTGGTGAAAACCACTAGCGAGGTCGAGAGTTGTGAAATATTGGCAATTGCCCAATTTATCTAATACATCAGTTATATTGGGAATAGGGTACTTATCATCGATGGTTTTTTCGTTCAGTTTTCTGAAATCCACTACAATTCGCCATTTGGCTTTACCGGATGCATCAATTTTTATTTGGGACTACCCAAATGGGTGAGCTCCAAGCCGATTCTGAAGGTTGGATGATTCCCTGTTCTAACATTTTTGAAATTTGATTGCGTACCTCTTCGCGGTGTACAAATGCTATAAGTTTTAGTATAGACTGGTACCTCATCTGAAGTATGTATGCTGTGTTTTATTTTATTGGTGAAGGTAAGTGGTTCTCCCTCTATATAAAATATATCGGCATATTGCGAAGCCAAGGACTTCAGATTAGCGCTCTCTTCTTCATTTAGATGGTCAGTGCGTAATCGAGATAACACTTCCTCTACTCGGGATTGATGTGATTGGTGAGTACATTCCAAATTATATGTTTCCGCTTTAATAGGTTGGTCCATGGAAAAAATTAAGTCATTACTAGTTGGATTGAAAATTTCTAGATAACCGCGATTATTTCTAACACTCGTGATACACTCGTTTATGCAGCAATTTGAAATTATTTGATCAGGAATTAAAGCATCCCCGTCTTGTATATTAACTGGGACTCTGACTAACTTTGAAGAATTCGCTGGGATAATATCTTCATATAAATTGCTATTGCATGAATTGTACATAACTATTGGGTTAACTGCAGCTTTAGTAATTACGAGGTGCATTCAATAAGTACCTAGCCTCATCGCCAGAGGGCGCTGTAGTTTCAAAAGAGTTTTACCACAGTGTAGCACATTCTTTTTTAATTCTTTTTTCAAATTTTCATTCCAATCCCTTCATTTGTTTTAATTTGACAACTTATGGAAGCGAACGTGTCGATCGGTTTTACAAAAATGGAAAAAGAGCAATATCGTTCGGTGATTCGATTCCTATTTTTGGAAGGGAAAACGCGCATCGAAATCAAAGAGCGCTTGGATGCTGTGTACGGTGACTCTTCTCCATCGATGGCCACCGTCAAGAATTGGTTCAACGAGTTTGCACGTGGCCGTACGTCGGTTTTTGATGAACCACGTCCAGGTGCACCGAAAACAGCTGCTACGGAGGAAAACATTAAAAAAATCCATGATTTCGTATTGGCAGATCGCCGATTGAAGGTTCGGGAGCTAGCTGAGACTGTAGGCATTTCAGAAGGAACAGTGCATCATATTCTTCACGAGGAACTCGGCATGAGAAAGCTGTCGGCGCGATGGGTGCCTCGTTTACTCACACCAGAAAACAAGCGCAACCGTGAGACCACATCGGAGACGTGTTTGTCGCTGTTTAAGCGGAATCCAGCGGAGTTTTTGCGTCGTTTTGTGACCGTCGATGAAACCTGGATCCACTGGTACACACCAGAGACCAAGGAGCAATCAAAACAATGGATCCAGACCGGGGAACGTGCTCCAAAGAAGGCGAAAACTGTAAAATCGGCCGGAAAAGTTATGGCCACCGTTTTCTGGGATTCACAAGGTGTGATCTACATCAATTACCTCGAGAAGGGTAAAACAATTACAGGGCTTTACTATGCCGATTTATTGGGCCGATTCGACGCCGAATTAAAGAAAAAACGACCCCATCTGGCGAAGAAAAAAGTGCTGTTTCACCACGACAACGCACCGGTTCACACGTCTGCCGTTGCCATGGCCAAATCGGTCGAATTACGCTACGAATTGTTGCCCCATCCACCGTATTCTCCAGATTTGGCCCCTTGTGACTTTTTTCTGTTTCCTAATCTGAAAAGATCACTCGCCGGGAATAGATATGGATCGAATGAGTAGGTCATCGCCGCCACGGAGGCCTATTTTGCAGAGTTTGACAAAAACTATTTTTCGGACGGGTTAAAAAAGTTGGAGCATCGCTGGGCTAAGTGTATCGAACTAAAAGGAGACTTTGTTGAAAAATAAATTGCCACTTTTCTAAAATTTTCGTTTACTTTTTGTAGGCTAAGTATTTATTGAATGACCCTCGTAGTTTATTATTTTTAAGATCAATATTTGACTCCCATTTATTTAACAAATCTAAACCGATAAGGCCGTCAAAGTAATCGTGAAATCTGTAAATGTAGAGTGTTAAGTCATTGTTGTCGTTTATCTCCTGAAAACAAGGTAAGTTAATGGAATAATCATTACGACTAGTTGCATGCACATTCGTTACCTCAAAGGGGTCATAGTTCCATGGTAAATGTGGATAAAATCTCTGAACAGGTTTAGGGCTAATAAATGATTGGTTTGCTCCTGTGTCGATTAATAATTTTAATGGTGGGTCCGAAATTACAATATATGGTAGGTAACGTTGTGTCTGTAGATTGACCTCTATTTTGATTCGTTTGTAGTTTGACTCCCCCGAAAATTTTCCTGGTTAGAGGACGCTGATTCCTCGGTAGATTTCCCTTCAGATGTCGCCTGACTTACCTCTGGGGATGTGCCTAATTGCTGGTTCATATATGCACTTAAGGCGTCATAGTAAGAATAGTCGGGCTGTTCCAAGGAATTATACAGATAACCGTCGAAGTTATTGTCACAATAAGGTTCAAACATATATGGATATTCAAAGCATTCGTTGAAATTCATTTCTCTTGTCCTAAAATAATTAGAAGGCGGTGGGTTCCCTTGCCTAAACCAATCGTTACCCCGGAATGGCATTGGTCTCGGTACGAAATGAGATACACCGCTCATTGGTTTTGGTGTATCATTTGTGTTCGGCCCTTTAGATTGGTTATTACCAGATGAACTATTTTGTGGGCTATAGTTAGAAGGACGTGCCCCGAATATCTGTTGCGTACGCGATGGACCTTGCTGCTGGAATTGCTGAGGTTGGTTAAAGCCTGGTCTCCACATTTGCGGCAGACGTTGCAATGGATGTGGCATAGCTATATTTGGTCGAGAAGGACCGGGCATATTAAAATTAAATGGCCTATTCATTGGCATGGGCATGTGCGGCATAACAGGATTGAATAGTTTGGTCTGATCAGTCGGTACCTGAGGCTGCGGCCTTTTAGCCGGTGTATGCTCGTTTCGCTGTTGTAGGTAGAGAGTGTTCATTTCCTCATGAACAAACTCAAGTGCTTTTTCGATCGTGTCCGGTCGCATGCACCTAATGCGTGAACCTAAGGGGTCACGAAGGCCCCGTAAGTAAGATTGCAAAGTTAACTTTTTATACAGGGAACGTTTCGAATCGATTGTACTTTGAACGGTTTCATGTAGTGACACATAGGTCATTATAGTGGCAAATAGAGTTTGGCACTTTTCGTAGAAATCCTGTGGTGTGGAGGAGCCTTGGGTTAATAGAGCCAAGTCGTTATAAAGTGAGGTCTCATCGCGTTGGTCAGAGAAGTTGTTAACTAGAGAACTACGTATGCCATCCCAAGTTTCTGGTACGCCGTTAGTGTTAATTAACCGAGCTGCGGGTCCAGTGACCTTGTTAAGAATCCCGTTTAAAAGAGTCAAATTTACTAACTCGCGCCCTGGTTCAGCTGATACATAGGCTTGCACTAACTGGTCACACAGTTTTATGAATCTAGTGAGGACATTAGGGTTTCCGTCGAATTCGGGGACTATGCGTAAGGCCTTGTAAATTTCGTCTATAGCCGACATTTCTATGGTTATCTCTCTATTTTCTAACTGCCTAAATGAATCTAATAATACTGATCTAGATGATCTAACTAACCTAGGGGTCCTCGATTGCCTGGGATGGAAAATCTTGGATTTTTTTTTTTATGATTAAAACTTAAGGATAAGGATAAGCAACTCAAGAACTATTCTAAAGTACTCACATGAACATAATTGGTATCTCTGCGGTATCGATGTCTGGATACTCCTCCCGACGACAGCTTCTGAAGATCCGGATACTCGTACGGTGCTTGATAGTCACCCGGGTGACTCGCGAGTCGCGATCCTAAGGTCGATCCTATGAATTTACTCTCGCGAACCGGCCCGCGAGTATCCTACCGGCTGCGCCAAATATGTTTGCTGGAGCCGGAGGATGCAAAAAAAACCAATTTATTTTAGATTAATTTATTAAAATAAAGAAATTACAATTTATAACTTTTAAAATTACGTAGGTGATAATCGGTCGATGTATGTACCAAGAATGCCTGAAACGTGGAATCGTGGAAGGCATTGTCGATGTCCGGTCCCACGGTTACGAAAATGCTTCGTAGGCAGCACGTGTAAGTCGTTGCGATGCGCAATACTGGTGTCAAATTGTCCACAGTCCGTGTGTCATACCGAATCGTAGTATCATCGATTCTTACGTTACACCGTTGCGTAACAAGCTCAGCATTATTATGGGCAGTCAACTCATTGTGAAAGGTGGTGTACGATGGAGTATGGTGGTCTCTCCTATATAAATATAGTAGGTCAGACTTATATTTTTACTCTCTTTGGAGCTTGTCTTTTACATGTTTGTAAATGGATTAGACTCGCTCCAGGAGAAATAGTATATATTACACAGGTCACATGGATAACGATCAATAAGCCATAAAACACGGGAGGAATTGTAGACTCGTTAACCAAAGCCATCTACAATGTCACCTAATAGAGCAAAATCAAAAATCAAAATCAAAAGTCATTTATTCAAATTAGGCTGAGGATCAGCACTTTTCGAACGTCAAAATTACATAAGACAGTCCCTCAAAACGCCCACCCTTCGCCACTTCCTAGTGCTTTAGCTGGAAAGAAGAAGAGGCCAACAAATTCCCCAGCAGCACAGCTGTCTGTTCAGTGAGAGCGACAATCCGCTCTACTTGAAGTGTGACTCTACTCTATACTTGAAGTGTGACCAGAACTCTTTTAGATCGTACGTTTATGTAGTTTGAAATGAAAACCCAAATTATTATATTTAATATAGGTTACATGGATAATAAATAGCCATAAAACACGGGCGGAATTGTAGACCCGAAAACCAAAGCCTACTACAATGTCGCCTAATAGAGCGGTCTGTTACTCTATATTTGAAGTGTAACAAGAAAACTGTATTGTTTATGTATATACCTTATGTACCTTTATAGTATCATTTATGTTTACATCAATGAGAATATTGTATAATAATACAGATCGTACACCGGCTTCCATATACATATTTTTCTTTTTTTCTCTGTTCCTCTTTTCAGGCATGAATGTTGTAGATTGTTGTGGGCGTGCTTGGCTCTTTGGAGTCTGCTTTGATGCAGGAGGGCCAGCGTCGAGATTTGCCCATAGAGGGTCAAATCTCCGGGGATACCGCACGGTCTCCTGTGAGGTAGCGAGCCTCCTTGCCGGATTGCCGCCATGGGATCTGGAGGCAAAAGTCCTCACGCACGTATGGGAGTGGCGCGAGGAGGCGAAACGCCGGGGCGTTAGTCCGCTGCCGCGAGAAATCGCGGCACAGCGGACGGAGCTCCGGTGGGATCTCATGGCGTCATGGAAAGTACGGTTGTCGCAACCCAGTGCTGGGCACGCCACGATTGCGGCGATAAGTCCCCTCTTTGAGGAGTGGCTAGAGAGGCGCCACGGCGTCCTCACCTTCTGCCTGACAAAAGGTCCTCACCGGACACGGTAGTTTCGGGAGGTTCCTGTGTCGGATAAGGCGGGAGGAAACGTCCGGGTGTCACCACTTTGTGGATCGCCCTGAGGACACGGTGGAGCATACAGTGGAGGTCTGCCCGGCTTGGGCAGAGCACCGCCGTGTCCTCGTGGAGGCGATTGGCGGCAGAGACCTCACGCGTCCGGCCCTGGTTCAGCCCTGGGTCCGGAGCGAGAGGGCATGGGCTTCAGGCCATGGTACGGAGCGAGAGGGCATGGGCAGCCGTCACCTCCTTCTGCGAAGCAGTAATGCTCGCGAAGGAGGAGGCGGGACGGTTGAGGGAAAGGCAAGTTTCGCGCCCTCTCGCCCCTAGCCGCCGCAGGAGACGCCCAGGGCGTCGGGAATCCCGGGCGGATTTCCGGCCACCGTAGGCGTGGGCTTGCGGACGGTGAGCAATGGGTAGCTCACCGTCCGGTAAGGACCAGGCCCGGGTCGACGGCGCGTTGTATTCCACGCGCGCCTCAAAGAGATGTCGTCAGCGCATAGGTAGGGGTCCACTAGGGCCGATGCCTGCCGGGGTCGCGGGAAGGTACTTATGGGTCACCGAGGCCCCCGCAACACAGGCAACAGGAAGGAATACGGGTGGGTTTTAGTCAGTAAGAGTCTGACACACCCTTCCGCTCCGCCCAGAGTGAGAGAAGGTATTTGATGATTTCCCACCCTCAAAAAAAAAAAGAGGGTCAAATCTCTGGTGGTTGGGGAGGTACTGTTACGTTGTAAATTTGAGTCTCTACCAAGGGTTGGTATTACACAGCTGTATTACTAATAAGTAAAGTAGCATTTACCTGAAAACATTAGAAGGACATTATGAGGTTTCTGAATAATATATTTCATTGTAGTTTGTGTACAAGTGACTTTGGCCTGCACTTGATAGAAGGACTCATTCCTTCAACTGTATTTCGTCACTGGACTCTTTAGTTAACACTTTCAAACATTAAATCACTTTTCTAAACCCTGTTATACAGGTTTTCACAACTAATTAGAACAATAAATATAATGTTTACATTCGACAGTTGGAATGTAAACATGATATCCAGTCGAACGTTTCTGACAATTAGAGGCGACATCTGGTAGTCGCCGATTCACAGTTGTAGTTTAATCGATAATTGAACTTATTGGTTGCCATCCATCGAATTAATATCGTATGGAGCAATCCTTAATAGCTTTCAGCTTTCAGTAAAAAATAATAATAAACTAAATAACCGAAAGCGGAAATGAAATATTTTTTTCAATATAGACTTCTTTCTAGAAACTTCGTTGTAAAATAAATCCATTTTTAATCTGTGAATTTTCTTTGACATAATGTAACCAGGTTGAACGTTGCTAATTAGCCTAATTAATATTTTGAGATAATTACTAGCGATGTGTCATTGACGGTTTTTAAATTAATTTAATTTAACATTAATCGTCAATTGTTAACAGGTTGAAAAAGCCGTTAATTCGTTAACGGGTTTTTGAAAGTTCTCCTTTGACAAAATTTAATAGGTTGAATTTTTTAACAGGTTTTGTCATTGAAGAAAAACAGTTAATTCGTTGACGTACTAAAAGCCGTTAATAAAAACAGTTTATTGATTTAACGCCCACCTCTAATAATTACCCCGATGAAGACAAGTTTTAGTATTGGGAACTATAAATAATTTGTTTGTTGGTCTAGATCATGAAGATTCTTATTGTGTCAGAGTTTAAACGTCACGTTGGAAAGTTGTTAGTGATTTTTAAGAATTAAGTATCTTTGTGTAGTATCTTATAATCATTATATCTGAAAAAGGGGAGATTTTCGAGACACTCAGTCTAATTCCGGTTTGGTATCTATGACACGATTATTAAAGAGTGGTGGCGTCAATTTGCCCTTGAACACGCTTGAGTGATACTTGAAAACTTATTCCATGTTTTAAAAGGTAAGGATTTTGTGGTAATAGTGCTTAGAAGTGGTCTGTGAGCCCTTCCCTGGTTGTTAAAAGGATATTCTCGTGATCCATGGATATTTATTACAGGATTCCAAATTGCGCATACGCAGACACCTTTCCAGACAGTCGAGGATCTTACAGTCAAGTGCTTTCTCCCTAAGCCAACCGTGAGTACTCGTATTTAATCCGCTGACTATTTGCCATAGATATGCCATAGGATATTCCTCAGTGTTAACAATGGTATTAAATTCTTGTTCAAGGGAACGCAACACGTCCTTGTTGTGGTGTTGATGGAAGGACCCTCGTGGGTAATCCTCATTCCTATTGTCCCACCACTCAGGGTCAGGCAAACAGAAGTCATAACTCCTTACGTTGTATTTGAAACAAGGCCATGTTAACCGGCTAGTGTAATAGCCTTTTAGATTTCCAAGATCAGTCACCTGCAGGAAGGTAAATTAGTTTCCCTTATATTATTAGGTCTCCGTATTGTCAATTCCAGGAGAGGCACCTCGAGAGATTCGTTTCGATTTACTAAATCAACACTGTGTTGTGAATGTGTATTGTATATATATACTCGTACAATAAATCAAAGTGTCTGATCGACACCCTGTCTTGTGTGTTCGGTGTAATTATTGTTTTACCAATGAATATTAAAATCATTACCTACTCCATTATTGGTGCTCCCGCCAAAGTGTATGATCCCTTCCAGTTGCGGTCTATTGCCGTCTTTATATAGTTTGTATTTGGTTGTGGTTTTCCAAAGTTTGCCATCAGTAAGTTTGTTCCGTGTGATATGCATTCAAAGTTTACATATGTTTCTACCATTATGTTTAGTATGGCTTTTTCTAGGGAGCCGTCTGCGTTCAATAACGGTATTATTCCCACTCCCAAGCTGCACATGAATCCTTGATCAGTATTGCTAAACATGTTTTGTCCTATGCATACATTGTCTACGATAGCTTTGTGGTATTCTTTGGTGAGTGCTCGTTTCAGTTGCAAGTCTCCGCAATTGCCGCTTGCCACATCCATATTTTGTGGGAGTCCTGCGTTACGTATAACATGTGAAAGGATCACATGTTATACGTAACGCAGGACCCCGTCTCGTTTGTTATTCTTTCGTGTTGTGTGTGGAATGTTGCGTCTTTTGGTGAGTAGTCTTTTTCGTATATTGGTCCTATTGAGTTTGTTGCATTGAATAGTATTTTTGCTTCCATTATCAGTGGTGGCAGGTGTAGGTTTTCTTGTTTTACATTTATTTTGTAGTGTATAGTGTTTTTTATTATATTTGCTTGTGCTGTAGAGTGTTCTGGGTCCTTTGCATTTCCTGCTGCTAGATCTTTTATTGTTTTTCCATAGAGCATTTCACTCGTAATGTTGTTTCCCATTTGAACGGGCATTGTTCGTTCCAAGTTTTCCCATATGCCTATTGTTGTTTGACTGTTTGCGTTTGCATAGTTTACCGCATTGGCGCTTGTTATAAATGGTGTTCTATTGCCTAAATTTGTAATTTTTATTCCCACTCCAGTTACTCTGCTCGTGTGAAATATTGTTGTCATGTCTTTGTATTCCTTTTCGGTTAGGTAAAAGTATAAGTAATGCCATGGTAAACTGTGTATATATGTATTGTATATTACTTCTGATGCACTCTTGCTATACTCTGCTTTTGTTGATTCAATGGCAAATGTGAGTTTTTTTTTTAAATGGAAGCTGCGTGTTTGTGACTCCTCCCGCAATTACACTACTCGAATTTACCGCCTCCATTGATGCAATTTCGTAGGCTGTGCCCTCTGTACCCGGGTATAGTATCCCTATTATATTTTCTTCAATCAAGTATTTTGTTCCTATTCCTCCTGTTGCCAGCCACTTTGCAATTTGCTCATATGTTGTTGATGGTGTAAATTGACCTACTTCTTGTATAAACGCACTGTTGGCCGCTTGTACTTGTTTTTCAAATTCTTTATATTTTTTTGTAATAGTCTGTTATTTTATGGTATTGTTCGTCGTGTCGCTTTTCGGCAGCGTCCAATAGATTTTTTGGTAATCCCCTTTGTAGTGAGTTTAATGGTCCTAGATATCTATAACCCGGTAATACTAGTCCTCTGTTACCAGAGGGTGTGTCTGGCTGGTTCGGTGGTTCAGCCATTAATGAGTTGTTGTTTTGTGTGTTGCTCTATTTATAGTGTGCGAATTCCCTTGCTTCAAAGGGGGAATTCTTCACTGGGTTTTTGTAAATTAAACAAAGTTATAACTTAACTATATTTACATTTATTTTAAAATAATAAAAGAAAAAAAAATGTACAAATTAAAATATATGTGTTATAAATGTGTTTAATTTACAAAAAACCCAGTGAAGAATTCCCCCTTTGAGGCAAGCTTCAAAGGGGGAATTCGCTTATATGGTTACAGTAGGCTCGGTTGGTGGTTGTGTTCGAGCGAGACGGAGCGATGTTGCCCCCCCCCCCCCCCTCCCGGGGGAATTCTTTACGCCAGTGGAGGTACCTTGGTGCCCCTGTAGTAGTGGGGGAACACTAACCTAACCTAACCTTTTTTTTTTTTTTGTTCCGGGGTGGAAAATCCTTATGGATGTCCTCCGCCCTGGGGTAGGCGGAGGGGTCTGTCAGACTCTTATTGACTAAAAACCATCCGGGTGTTCCCCTCCCACACTTGCACCGGGGATCATGGGATCTAATGCGACTTCCACGATCCCCGGCTAGTGCCGGCCCGCCTCTGCGGGCCACCTCAAGTCTGGGGGGGTGAGGTGTTTAAACCCCCCCCGCGACGTCTGAAAGGGGCGCGCGTGGAATACTGCGCGTCACCCGAAACGACAGGGAGCCGTGCCTCCTCCCGAGCCAGGGCTCGAGCACTGGCCGGACCGCCTCGATGGTGGCGAGGCCGGCGGTAGGGCGTGAAAGCCTGTCCCGCCTTTCCGCCACCAGGGCTGCGTGGAGCTGTGACCGACGCAACTCCGTATGTCGTTGCATCAGCCACTCGCCCCACGCCCTCGCTTCCTCGCGCCACCGGTACAGCGACGCAAGTACTTTCGCCTCGAGGTCCCAGGGCGGGGATCCGGCCAGTACGCAAGCCGCCTCGAAGGAGATCGTGCGATGATGACTCTGATGGCCATCGCACTCTGCGACTTTCGCAGGACAGCGATGCTGCCGGCCGTCAGGTCAGCCGCCCAGATCGGGGCCCCATACAGGGCCATCGATCGCACGATCCCCACGTAGAGCCACCTACAGGCGGCGCTCGGGTCCCCCAGATTGGGAAGCAGCATTGACGACGCCCCTGCCGCGCCCAACAACTTGGGTGCCAGCCGCCGGAAGTGGGGGCCAAAATTCCACCGGCTGTCGAGCACCAATCCTGTGGACTGTGGGTGGACTCGACAGCGATTTGAGCCCTCCCGACCACGATGTGTGATACCGGCGGCGGCGCCCGCCGGGGGCCATGAAAGATCATGGCCTCCGACTTGTTGAGGGCAACCTCCAGGCCCAGGCGCCGTATGCGGCTCACCACCTGTGAGACCGCAGCCGTCGCCAGCAACGCTGCCTCCCTGTACGAGCTCCCCCGGGCCGTGACCAGTGTGTCGTCTGCATAACACGTCAGATCCACGCCCGGCTGGAGCTCGCCCCGCAGCACCCAGTCGTACCCGATGTCCCACAGGAGCGGGCCCACGACCGAGCCCTGTGGAACACCGCACGACATGCGGCGCTGGCTTCCGCCATCACGTCCCGTGTAGGTGACACACCTCTCTGCTAAATAAGGCCCAACTATGCGGCGGAGGTAGGAAGGCACCCGATGATAACGCAGTGCCTCCCTAATACAGCTCTAGGGCAGGGTGTTGAAGGCGTTGGAGATGTCCAAGGACACCACCAACATCACCCCGCCCCGGGACACCGCTTCCTCCACCAGGACTCTCACCCACGATATAGCGTGGATGGTGGAACGCCCGTACCGAAAGCCGAACTGGCTCTCGGCCGGGTCAGGCCCCTCTCCGCACAAGTGGCTGACGAGGCGGGCAGCGATTATACGCTCAAACATCTTACTAACCTCGTCTAGCAGCACCGTGGGCCTGTACGCGGACGGTGAGTCCGCAGGGCGCCCCGTCTTCCTGAGCAAGACCAGACGACCAGATTACCACAAAGTGGGAAACTGGCCCTGCTCAAGGCACGCTGTGTAGAGTCCTGTCAAGTGGGGCTCTAGCTCCTTCAGAGCGAGGGCTAACTCTTGGCTGTGGATCCTGTCAGGCCCAAGTGTCTAATTTGCTGTCAATAGATACACCAAGAAACTTGGTTGTGTCACTTTGTCTATGTTGTTATTACAATAATGGACATTTATATTTGTATTGTATGGATGATCTTTGGGCAAAATGCAGAATATTAGTTTTCTCAAGGTTTTTATCTTAAGATTATTGTTTTCCATTTTACCATTGATTCTATGGAATTGTTAATGTCAGTTTCGTATGAGTCTCTGTTTTTGCAAGCAATTGTAATGGTACTATCGTCGGCAAAAAGTGTCATCGGATGGTCGATAATTTTGGGTAGGTCATTAATGTATAAGTAGTATGTACGGTGAACCCGCACATTTCGTAACATTAAGTAGGTTAAGCTTACTCAGCGTTCGCATACGCGCGATCATTTTAGTGAATCGGCTAAGTAAAATAAATCAGTGATTTTACCACACTCAACTCGGGCGGTTTTATTCATAATCTCCGGGTTTATATCGTATCACAAGTGTATAGAACTATCATCATACACTTGAACAAGGTGTATAGACTATCATCATACATTTTGTTTGGTCCTTCGAGCCGGATCCGTGATCACGCGTAACAATCCATCGGGTGCATAGATCAAGGTGTGTTGAATTCGCAGCCACACACTTGATTAAATTCGTGGAGTTCGCGACAGTTCCGCAAATAGTGAAAGTCCATTCAGTGAACTATCAGTGAATCGTTCGAAGAAGACATCGATCGAGCTGAATCTACATCTGCACTACACACGGCGTCAGCAGCCCGCAGGTGGTATCACGAGTCATCAGTGTCTAAGTAAGATTGTTCCTTTTATTCAATCATAATGGCCGTTTCGAGCGCTCGTCAATCGGAAATATTAGAAGGTCTCAATAGGATAAAGATTAACTTCGGCAAGGATCCGGTGTCGAGGAAAACGCCAGATTACATTCAAAAGAGATTGGAGTCGTTGGATAACCTCTGGGGGGAGTTCGAGCAAAATCATTTGAAACTCTCTGAGTTTCCGGAAAGGGAACCCCAATATTACGCATCTAGCCTTTATCAACAGGGCAAAGGCCTCTACCAGTCTATTCGAACTTTACTTACTGCCTTTAGTTCGGAAGAAAAAGGCACGCAGTCAAACCCTGAAGCCTGTGAATTGTTGGCTCAACAGAGAACCAATTTTAGGTCGTTCAACAGGTTGGCTAGGAGCATCAACGTAGACAATATATCCGAGAGATGGGAACTTGAAGACGAGCTTAGGGCTATACAAGCCAAGTGGAACACCATCGATACGTTACATCTGCGAATTGACCACATACTTCAAGGTGGAGATGTAGCGTACGAAAATGAATTTAGCATGTACGAGTGTAGCTACAAAGAGATAGAAAGAAAAAGAAAGAAAGAAAAATTGTTTATTCTGCACAAACAAAACGCACATTACAAAAATTTACGTAAACTAAACACATATACAAAGTAGCTAAAAGCCTCGTAATCAATCCATTTTAGTTTGACAATCCTGTCGATTATGTAATATTTACTCTGTGTTGCGACACTGGCAGATAACAACCAATGACATAACATACAATCATAACAAAAACAGAATGACGATTACAGAGAGAGGAAATAACTACTATTATAACAAATAAACAACTATAGCTAGAACAATTAAACCGCGCGTCGCATCTGTGCAAGAAAAGGTCGTTGCTCAGCGAAATGCTGTGACTTCGGACAAGCCTATCGTCAACAGCGCTGATTTTCAGCAATTACCTACTTGTCGAATGACGTAATGACGTCCCCTGTGTGAAGTAATAAATCAGGTAAGTGAAAATTTTCCACAGAAATATTTGTGATTCAAGCTGAATAAAGTATGTGTATATATATATATAAATAATAAATATATATCTGTAACAATGCGTAACTTTAAAAAATAAAAAGATACATCATAAACTAAGACTATAATACAATGAAAAATAATAAGAATAAGTACTAAGTAAGTAATTTAATTACTCAAGGCGTTGAGTTAAGTGTGGTGCGTATTTATGCTATTTTATAATTATAGTAACAATATATTATTATTTCGTTACACTAACAATATTCCATTGCGAAATAATGAAGTTTTCATCAATACATTATAATTTCATAGATACACCGTGAGAATTGCGATGGCGGCCATTTGCCAACGGCGTGCATCGAACCATGGCGTTGTCAAACATTAACCACGCGTTTTCGGTCAAAGCGATAAGTTTGCTCCTTTGTACAATGCCAAGCCTCCTGATCTTAATGGTAAGCATTATTATAGGTAATTGTATTGCATTATTCAACAAATTGACACAAAAACCCAGGCTTACATTAGTAAAATTAAATTATAAGTACCCATTTTCCCCCCTAGATAATGCAGCCTCAGTAAGACACAGCAACCACCCCCAGATAACTGTAGACTACCATTGCTCCTGCAACAATGACACAGACTGGAGGAATCAGTAGCCATTCACACTGTTGGAAAACCATATCCATTGCCCATAGGCCATAACCCTCGAGGTAAGTACAAAAAGAGCAGCTATTGTTTCAAGTTTTAGTTTTAAAATCATGTAGATTGCTGGATCTGCATGAAATATTTCTTTATGATACTCAAAAAATGCTTTTTTGTCCTCAGGACTCTTACTGGTGGAGGAAGGTTATTCCAACAGTGCGTGGCGGCGTATCTGAAGCTCCCCCTGAATGCTGCGGTCCTATGTGTTAATGTACAAAGCGGTTTGGTAGAAAAACGTGGTGCGTACTTGCTCTGTCTCCAACTTAACTTCTCGAACAAATAGAGTGGTTTTTGTGTAGTGATTACTCCAAAAAGTAAACTAGCCATATGTAGCTTTCTCCTAGCAGCCATTTTCAAAATGTTGTTTTCATTGATGAAAGGAGTGATATGACTTCTAGGAGGTACCTTTACACAGAACCGTATACATGCATTTTGTATGCGTTGTATCCGCTTCTCTGTTCTTGCTAACAGGCATGGGCCATATACAGTATCACAGTAGTTAAGTCTTGATAAAATTAGGCTATCCACTAACTGTTTACGCAGATCAACACTCAGGTAGTCTCTAATTGAATATAGGAGTTTCAATCTATAAAAACAATTCCTCATGGAGTCACTGATGTGCTTCTCAAATCGTAGTAGTGGATCCATGGTTAACCCAAGGTTGCATGCTATTTCCACTCTATCTATTTTTTCCCCCCTGATGACAACTTCTGGCTTGGCTGACAGAATAGCGCTGATCATTTTCCTACTTCCTAAAACCATAAATTTAGATTTCAGTGGGTTTAATACCAGTGAGTTATTATCTGACCATACTATCACTCTTTCGAGATCGTCATTGATTTTTTCCACTGCCTCTAATGTATCAGCTGGTTTAAAAGTTATATATAATTGTATATCATCTGCATACATGTGATATCTGCAATGCTGAAATGAGTTAATAATGTCTGCGCTGTAAAGGATATAGAGAAGGGGCCCTAAAATTGATCCCTGAGGCACACCACGTGGCACCCGACGAGGGGGGGATGACATCTTTGATCCATCCTCCTTCTGGATTTCAACGAGCTGTGACCTATTTTGCAAGTAGCTAGCAAACCACTGTATTGTTTCTGTTGTAAAACCATAATAGGCCAACTTGGAAAGTAACATAGTGGTATTTATTGCATCGAAAGCCCGTGAAAAATCAAGAAGTACTAGGATTGTTCCCTCTCCCCTGTCCCGTGCCTCTAGGATATTCCCTACTACGTCAGAAAGGGCTGTGGCTGTCCCACGGCCTTTCCTAAAACCAGACTGAAGGTCGGGGAGCATATTGTTTGCTTCTAAATATTCTAACATTTGGTTATAAACCACCCTCTCTAAGACTTTTGATAAACAAGGCAAAATGCTAACAGGACGTAGATCTTTAAACGTGGTTGGGTTGCCAATTTTGGGTAAAGGACGCACAATAGCACACTTCCATAAGTCAGGAAAACTGTGGGTGCCTATCGACTTGTTTACTATTGTGGTAATAGCCTGAAGGGTGGTTGGTAATGTTAACATTATCATATCCAGACTCACTCCGTCAATCCCTTTAGCATTTGACCCCAAGCTCTTAATAATTTTAGAAATTTCTTCCTCATTAACATTTCGTAGCTCAAAGTGAGTTCCACCAAACCTATTCAAATCAAAATATGATAGCTGCGATGTGGGCAGTATGCACTGCCCTGGTACATTTAGAAATGCCTTGTTTATTTCATCTGGGTCATTGAATTGCCAGGAAGCAAACCTTCACTATGCTCTGCGAACACATCTGTCTTAAGATTTTTCCACAGCTTTTTGGGGTTTTTTATCTGACTATTAATGTGCCTGTCAAAGTATACCTTCCTTTCCTGCATAAGTGCTGTAATAGCTTGTCTTTTTAAATCCAAATAATATTTCTTCGTAGTATCTAACTTGTCGATACGATAATTATTTTTTGCCTCATCTCGCAGCTTAATCATTAATTTAATATTATCTGTTATCCACGGCGTGGGTCTGTCTCTAAATATCTTACTCTTTATGGGGGCATGTAAGTCATATAATTGGGTGATAAAGACATTAAAATATTCAACCATGCTATTAACATCTGGCAGTGAACCAATTTCAGACCAAGGCATTAATTTCAGATCCACTGCAAAGTAATCCATCAATATATCCCTTAGAGGCCGATATACAACTAGCCTAGGTTTGCTACTTACTTTTTTTATGACAGTATCACATACAATAAACGAATGATGACCAAGTTCACTGACATGATTGACTAATACATTACGAACCCCTACATCGGTACAGATCACGTCTATGAGAGTACTACTATCCCCTACAAAATGAGTTGGTGACTGTACTACCTGATTTAGATTGGTATAATTTAGGAATTCCATCATATCTTTAGTTTTTGCATTATTAGAATCCAATAGATTAACATTGAAATCCCCCAGTAATACCAAATGATCGTAAGGTGCCAATGCGCTAATACTGTCAGTTATTCCATCCAGAAATGTTGACAATTCAAACCAGGGTGGCCTGTATGCAGTGCCAATCAACAACTTTCTACCATTTATAGTTAGGTTCAACCACATCTGTTCCACATCAGACTGCTCTGAGTGTGGCCGTACACGCGCCCTAACTCCTGTTTTAATGTAAAACGCTACACCTCCGCCCCGTCCCCCGCACACACACAGTCACAGGGCGCGGCACGTGCTTCAACCTATATCCCGGGACCTTAGGTGCGCGTCCCTCCTCCCCAGGTCTCAGCCACGTTTCGTTGATTGCCATTATATCCACTGAGTGTTGTGACATGGCTATCAGAAACTCGTCCTGATTAGTTGCCAGAGAGCCTGCATTAAATAGGCCAAACTTTAATAATTTTGACTTAATCATGTTATGTAGATAGTAATGGCTGTATAAGAATATTTATATAGTAATGATAATATCTTATTCATATATTTATTATAATAATTTTGTTTATCTCTTTTGTGTAAGTAATTTTTGTACATAAGGTTTAGCTCCGGTACTAAATAAATAACTGTGTTACCTTTAAAATAATGCTCCCAATTATTATAAATTGAAAATATATTATATATATTGTTTATAAATAATGTTGTTGTCAGTGTATAGATAATAATAAGTGTAAATAATATAACTATATTCCTTGTATTATTGCAGTACTCACATTGATATTCCCACCTCACACAGACACAGATACGACACACAGACACCATGTTTAATAAACAAAAACAACTACAAAAACTAGGAACTACTACAAAAAAATGTGCAGCATCAAACAAAAGTTTATTTGTTAGTGTCCATGTGTCCAATAAACTGTTGGATGTCTTCCTCAGATGCAATCCTGTGGGTGGATTCTCCAGGCTTTTGCCGGACCAAGATGCGACCGCGCTTCGTCCATACGAACCGCCATCCATGAAACCCTGCAGCGGCCCATGTTTGACGAAACAACTGCTGATTCAACCTGGTCAGCCTCTCATTGACAAAGAAGCGTACGGGTTTCCCAGGGACTCCGAGATTTTCTGTTGTGGCATCCCGTCTCACGCGGGCGCCGTTCAACACTGCGTCACGCTGGTCACGCCGAGCGAGGCGCACCATAATAGAGCGAGGGCGGGGCACCGATGAAGCTATGGGGCTTGTCGCTTTTATGTGTCTGCCACCGACTCGTTCTGCACTCACGATGTCGCGGTCCTCCAAAGCGACTCCTAGCTTTGTGGCAATTAGCTGGAACAGGTGTGTTGGGTTCTCTGCTTGCGACTCAGGTACGTTCGCTATCACCAGATCGTTTGCCATTAGCTCCTGATCTCTGTCATTGAGGTCCCTCTTGAGCTGTTGGACCACACTCTCCACCGCATTTAAATTTGCTGTCGGATCGCATCCGGTATCGTGACGGTTTTCAAGCGCCTCCAATCTGGACTCAATCCCATCCATGCGCATGTGACACGAGTCGTTAGACGCCTTCAACTCCGCTACGTCTTTCCGAAGCTCCAAGACCTCAAATCGCAAGGTGCGTAGCTCTTCTACTACCATCTTTAGAGCAGAGCCCACGTCCTGCGGGAATTCTGTGTTGTCTGCGTCCACAGCCACGGTCACGATAGGGGGAGGCGTGACCACCCGACTGAGTGCCTCCACCACCCCAGGCGACGGCGGTGCAATGATTGACCGAGGCGTCAACGGTACGGCAGTTGACAGAAGCGTTGGCGATGCGGCAGTTGACAGAGGCGTCGTCGGATGCACCAGCATTGTTTCTGCCGTGGGCGTCGTGGGCTCTAGCGTCACCACTGCCGGAGGCGTTGTCATTGACATGGACGCCGGCTCCTCACTCCGTACTTCCGCCACAAAACCTCGTACCGGCGTTTCGGCCTTATTATCCCTACGGACATTTTTTCTGCACTCAGGACAATGCCAGGCGGAGACTAACGGGCCCTTCGTAGGCAGGCCGACGCACACTCGGTGATAAGCGATGGCACATTTTGTGCACCTCGCTGTGTCAATTGCTGACAAAAATTTGCCGCATCCACCGCACTTCACCGGCATTTTTGCAAACAGCCTCAATACTCCCCAACTGTACACAGAGTTTGTTTACTTTTCAATCTGACGAAAGTTACAATACGAAAGTTACAATACACCAAACTTTGACAGTATAACGTCGAGTAATATTTTGAAATTATTTTTGAGGGTATTTAATTATGTTTTGGAGATTTTGTATTCCAATAATTATGCACTTCAGGAGGGCTAACAAGACCTCACCACACTGTATATTCTGTATTACGTTTCTATCCACTTTATTAAATACTTTTTATACACTTTACTGTCGTTATTTTATTTTTCCGCGAAAAATCAACAGACAACGATGTCACCAGTACAAACGTCAAAACGTCACTCCAAAAAGCGTTCTCTTAATAAGAAAATATCGTCCATGGTTCATATACAACAGGCAACGCCAAAGCTTGAGATTCCTACCTTTACGGGGAAATACACGCAGTGGCCAACATTTTGTGACCTGTTTACAGAAGCTATTCACGACAACAACACCATTACCAAAGGTCAGAAGATGCAACACTTGAAAGGAAAACTCAAAGGAGAGGCCGAACGCCTCATTCAACATCTTCACATTTCGTCTGAAAATTACGACACAGCTTGGGAAATTCTAAATCATCGATACAATAATGCTCAAGTTCTCTTTACAAATCAAATAGAAATATTTTTAAATCAACCTTCTATATCTAAACAAACAGCTTATGAGTTAAAGCGGTTATATGATACGACCACGGAGTGTATCCACGCTATACACAACCTTGGTGTTAATACAAATACATGGGATCCGTTGTTAGTACATCTTCTCAGTAAGAAACTGGACCAGGAGACTTACTGTGATTACAAAGAGGCGCGCTCGTCACCTAGGGAGCTCCCATCCCTGACAGAATTTATGACGTTCCTCGAAAACAAGTTCACAGCCCTGGAACCCTTACATCGAAGAGAGAGAGAAACAGCGAAGCCTGCCTTTAAACGGGAGTCTGGGCAACAGCGTGACAAACCTACAAATCATGGCAACCAGTATAAGAAACATTATCAAGTCGTCGCTACTCAAGGGCCGGACTGTCCGATTTTTTTTTTTAGGACAATAGAGGAAACCTCTTGCTTAACAAATGAAGATAATTTAAATAAAGGTTTAAATCATCTTAATGTTACACAAAGTTCTTTAATATCACACCCATCAAATTGCAGTAACCTAAATAAATGTAATAATAATACTCTAAAAATCGTTCATCAAAATATACAGGGTGTGATAGGTAAGGAATTGGAACTGGAGCTGTTCATGAATTGTAATTATATTGATATTCTATGTGTAACTGAACATTGGTTAAAAGTCCACCAGTTCATGTTCAGCTTTAACAATCACCAGGTTGCCAGCTCGTTCAGCAGAGTTAATATGATACGTGGTGGCTCTCTAATAATTGTTCGTAACAATACGAAATTTAAAGAACGTAAGGATATTGTGAGCCTCTCTGTTGAGCGAGTTATTGAAATAGCTTGCATTGAGCTTGAGCAGTTCATTGTAATGAGCGTGTACAGGCCCCCATGTGCTTCATATGACATTTTCGAGAAATATATGGAAGAAGTATTATTAAAGACTTGTAACAGTAATAAAACTCTTGTTGTCTGTGGAGATTTCAACATTAATATATTGGAAAAATCTGCTGCAGTAAATAAATTTATAACTTTATTAAAATCCTATAATTTGTACAATACATTCTTTGAGCCAACTAGAATAACTGCCACTAGCGCTACCTGTATTGACAATATTTTTACAGATTTAAGACCTTCTAGCCATTCAATTGTAAATGAGTTGGACTCTGATCACTGTGGCCAGTTGGTCACTTTCCCTCAGAAAATAATCAGAGTTCAAAGAAAACTTATGAGTTTTGTTCCTGTTAACAAAAGTCGCTTAGAACAATTTAAAAATAATTTAATGGAAAAACTACCGGGTTTGCCTTATCACACTGACCCGGACCAAGCATATACTTTACTATTTAACCTCATCAATTGTGAATTTAGGAAGGTATTCACCTCAAAAACATTGCCTGTTTATGATCGCGTTATATTTAGTGACTGGGCAACACCAGGTATTTACAAAAGTAGGTTGAGGTTATATGAACTGTATCATGAAAAAACATATAACCATGATGAAACTTTTAAAGAATTTGTTAAGAATTATTCTAAAACTTTTAAAAGAGCCTGTTCCTCAGCAAAAGCCATACACATTAAAAATAAAATAAAATCTTCTGGAAATAAAATTAAAACAACTTGGAATATTATTAATTCTGAAACGGGAAGAACGACAGTACGGAATCGTGACTTCCATCTAAAAATCGATGATGCAGATATTAGGGCAGACGTGGAGGTGGCAACAGAGTTTGAAAACTTCTTCACTAATATTCCCTTTTTAACAACCAAAACTCTGTCATCGTCGTCCTCCACTTCTGCTTACTCAATACTAAAATAATGTGTACCAGAATGTGATAAACACTTTAAATTCACAGTTGTTAGCCCTAAAGACATTTTGGAATCTTTTAAAGAACTTGATGTAAAAAAAAACTACTGATCTTTGGGGATTATCAGTAAATACAATGTCTTCAATAATTGATGTTATTTCACCCTTTTTAGCAATTGTTTTTAACTCTTGTATTGCATCTGGTATATTTCCTGATCTGATGAAACTTAGCAAAGTGATTCCACTGTTCAAATCTGGCAGCACAACTGATCCCACGAATTTTCGGCCTATTTCGATATTACCTACATTGAGCAAAATCTTTGAAAAAATAATTTTAAAACAAATGTTAGGACATTTCAATTCATGTAATTTATTTCATCTGAAACAGTTTGGTTTTACGAAGGGTCGTTCAACTACAGACGCGGGCGTGGAATTGCTGAAGAGCATTTTCGAGGCTTGGGAGGAGTCGCAGGATGCTCTTGGCATTTTATGCGACTTGTCTAAGGCCTTCGATTGCGTCCATCATGATACTCTCATCAGGAAACTGCACCACTATGGTATGAGGGACAGGGCTCTCGACCTTCTGACTTCCTATCTTAATAATAGAATTCAGAGGGTTGATATAAATGGCAAGAGATCTGCAGGATCTGCGGTCACTATGGGCGTTCCGCAGGGTTCAATTCTAGGTCCATTCTTGTTTCTAATCTACACTTCTGGACACATCTATTGGCCCACCTTGTATTTTCAGTTTCGTTTGGTCCTAGCTAAAATTTTATATTAGGTCGAGCAAAAAGTTTTTATGCAGTTTTGAACCTGGCACATTCACAATTTCATTCAATAGTCTTTTTTTGAATTTCGAACACAGAATTTAAAGAAACAAAAGACAATTTGGAGCCTGTTTGTTGATATCAAACAATCGAATACTAAGAAAACTTGGTTTTATTGGTTTACTTGGATTTAATTCTTGAAAAAGTGATTGATATCTTTGGTTTTGCAACAATCATTACTTATTCTTAACATTAAGGTGAGGTTCTATCAATAATCTATGGATACTTCACCTGAAGTCGCCGCCCAAGCTGTGGCACTTATTCAGGCTGGACACAGCCAAAGAAACGTGAGTGCTCAACTTAATTTAAGTCGATTTGCGGTCCGAAATGTTTATCGGAGGTACCTAGAGACTGGCGGCTTTGTTCGTCGCCAAGGAAGGCCACGATCTCGGGTCACAACTGAAAGGCAAGATCGATTCATCGTGACGACCAGCTTGAGAAATCGTCACCTTACCTCCATTGAGATACAAAACCAACTTCGCGACTTCCACGGAGTATCTGTGAGCGCTCGAACTGTTCGGAGAAGGTTAAAAGAACGCGATATGGTACCACACAAGCCAGCTAATGGGCCCAAACTAACGCGAGCCCACCGAAAAGCGCGCCTTCATTTCGCACGCAGTCATTTAAATTGGACACAGCAAGATTGGAGCCGTGTACTCTTTTCTGATGAGTCTAAAATTGTGTTACATGGCAATGATGGAAGGAAGAAGGTCTACCGACGTAAGGGAGAGCGTTTCGCACAATGCTGCTTTGAAGAGAGGGTTGCTTATGGCGGTGGCTCATGGACTGTCTGGGGCGGTATATCCGCGAGCGGCAAAACTCAACTTGAGGTTGTTACAGGACCACGGCTGCCAACATTAAATGCTGAAAGGTACATTCGTGAGTGCTTAGAACCTCACGTGATACCATACGCGGACTATGTGGGTTCAAATTTCCTTTTTATGCATGATAATGCAAGAGCCCATGCGGCCGGCATCGTCAGGGAATATCTTCGGGATGTGAACATCACAGTTATGGACTGGCCAGCCAGAAGCCCAGACATGAACCCCATTGAGCACATGTGGGACGAGCTAAAAAGACGTGTTAGGGCTCGTCAGCCAGTTGCCCAGACGATGCAGGAGTTGAAAACTGCCATAGAAGAGGAATGGGAGATGATCCCTCAAAATTTCATAGAGCGGTTGATAAAATCTATGCCTAATCGTATGAGAGCTGTGGTAGATGCCCATGGAGGCAACACGCGTTATTAAATTAAACCTTTATTTGATAAAACATGTTTTTTATTCAAAAATCAATTGCCTTTAACAAGGCGCATATCCGACTTGTTAGGCGTAGCTCCATGTCGTATGGTATTCTGAATTCAAATTTAAAACAATACGATCGAAAAAGATGGTAAAATGTATCAGGTTTAAAACTGCATCAACAGTTTTTGTTCAATCTAGCAATCATATTTCGGTAGGGGCCATCGAAACCTAAACTCTAAGGTGGGCCAATAGATGTGTCCAGAAGTGTATATAAATGACTTACCTTATCATATAAGGGATAATCACAAGATTGTATTGTTCGCAGATGACACTTCCCTCATTTTTAAAATTAAACGACTGCTGGTCAACTTTGAACATGTTAAAGATGCACTCTCTAAAGTTGTCCATTGGTTTAATGTAAATAATCTTCTCCTGAACGAAAAAAAGACCTTATTAAATTTTCAACGCCAAATGTCAGGCAGCTAACTACCAATGTTCAACTTAATGGAATAGAGTTGGACCCTGTTGAGTCGACAGTTTTTCTTGGAATAACTATTGACGCTAAATTACAATGGCGCCCACACATAGAAAAATTGTCAGGAAGGCTAAGTTCGGCCGCCTATGCTGTTAAAAAAATTCGACAGATAACCGATGTAGATACGGCCAGAATTGTTTATTTTAGTTATTTTCATAGTCTTATGTCATATGGGATTCTTCTCTGGGGAACCTGTGCGGACATTAATACCGTCTTTGTTTTGCAAAAAAGGGCTGTTCGAGCCATTTACAACCTAGGTCCAAGAGATTCCCTTCGAGAAAAATTCAAAGAAATAGATATTCTGACTATAGCCTCTCAATATATATTTGATAATCTTATGTATGTACACAAAAATATATCAAATTTTAAGAAAATGTCCGATATCCACAGTTTAAATACCAGGAATAAACATAATCTTGCTGTACTTCACACTCGCCTCCACAGAGTAGGCAACTCGTTCATGGGTCAATGTATACGCTTTTACAATAAACTTCCTATTGCTATTCGAAATTTACCCATTAAACGATTTAAAAGCTGTATTAAAACCAAACTTTGTAAAAAAGGGTACTATAAAATTTCAGATTATTTAGAAGACAAAAAAGCTTGGGATTGAGCTGCTCGCTCTGATAAGCTTTGTGCTAAAACCATAAAATTTGAAGTTTAAATTATGCAAAATCATCATTATATACAACTATATGTACATATTGACATTGATGAATATTATAAGCAAAATTACGTGAATATTTATGTACCTTAAAAAGTATTATACGAGTATTACTTTAATTATTGTGAATGTGAGCACTATGTGGGTCATTTTTATTTATTTCTTGTTGTTTTTTTTTCTCTTAGTTTTAATGATGGTCTGGCATTTTGAGTTCTTTATGCGGCCAACCCAATTGTCCTTTCCTTGGTATTGTTCGTCGAGTCGTTGAGCTCCTTAAGTTTTGAGTTGAGCTACACGATTACTGACAAATGCTTGCACTGACTGGACAGGTCCACTCAAATTTGTGTGGTTCTTTCCTCAAAAGACCATTTCAGACATAGATCTACATGGTCCTCACATGATCTGACCAAGATTATGTCTGGACTTTAAAAGAGACTTTGGCCCTTGAGTTTGTTTCGCCATTTCTTCTCAGGGGTAGTCAGATAGGAAATGTCGACTCCATCTAGCTTATTTTTTAATATGACGTGTAAAAGTGATTGTCATATCCTATTTACAGAATAAACAATTTCATTTCATTTCAATTTCATTTCATTTCATTAACATACGTCACGCGATATTCCGTTGCAGGAAGTTTACGAAATTAACCCCGGGTGATAAATTGACTTTGGTAGTAAAGAGTCAATATTGCAAAAATTGCCTTAATTATCATCCTGACAGTGAGTGCACCAGCACAAGACGTTGTAAAAGGTGTAATAGTGATCACAACACTTTACTGCATGATGCGTGTGTATCACAGCTACAAGCCGCAGCGACGACTAGCGATACCGTGCAGCCATCACCGGGACAGCACAATGTCAATCACGTTGCAGCTGATAATGAAGAAATATTGTTAACCACGTTGTCGTTAACCGTATTATCTAAAGATGGGACATATGTAACATTGCGAGCGCTTCTCGATCAAGGGTCACAAATTTCGTTAATTTCAGAAAATGCGACGCAAATGCTAGGCTTGCAACGTCGACAATATCATGCGTCCATTTCAGGTGTAGGTCCAGTCTCCAAACAAAGTAAAGGAATTGTAACTCTAGACTGCAAGTCCATTTACGGCGACTACACCCTTAAGACTCAGGCGTTGGTTGTATCAAAGGTTATAAACAGCCTACCGAACTCCTAATTCCGCAAACAGCCCTGGTCTCACCTTCAACATCTTCAGTTAGCAGACCCTGAATATAACATATCAAGACCTATTGATCTTCTCCTGGACGCCAGTGTATATTCGGAGATTATATTAAGTGGTCTTATAAAGGGCCCAGCCCCATTGCTCAACAAACCAAAATGGGCTGGATCTTATCCGGAAATGTCAAAAGGTTCAACTGTTATGTCGCCATCAATAACATTGAAGAAATAGCCAAATTTTGGGAGTTAGAGGATATTTACGACTCATCATCATCGACCGTGACCATTGGTGATCAATTTTGCGAAGATTTTTACAAAAACACTACGAGACGCTTAAACAATGGCATGTATGAAGTTGGAATACCCATGACGCCAGACTTTGAGCAGCAGCTCGGGTCATCGAAGTTCAAGGCAATAGCTCAATTTAAACAGCTAGAGTCAAAAATGACAAAAAATACATCGTTCGCAAACCAATACAAGCAATTTATAAACGAATACCAAGAATTGGGTCACATGCGACAAGTCCAAAGTACAACCGATCAGTCGTACTACTTACCACATCATGGTGTATGGAAACTTGACTCCACAACAACAAAGTTGAGAGTTGTTTTTAATGCCTCAGCTAAGACTACATCGGGTAAGAGTCTGAACGACTTAATGTACAGCGGACCCAACTTACAACAAGACCTATTAGCACTTATCATAAATTGGAGGCAATACCAATATGTACTCACTGCGGATATTGAAAAAATGTTCCGCCAGATACTCGTTAGAGAGCAAGATCAGCCTCTACAAACAATCATTTGGAGAGATTCCCGAGATGATCAATTGAATCAATATCAGTTAACCACTGTAACGTACGGGACCAAAGCAGCGCCATTCTTAGCTATGCGGACTCTGAAACAACTCGCGACAGATGACGCCGAGACATATCCACTAGCAGCAGCAGCTGTAAAGAGCTCCTTCTACATGGATGATTTGCTGAGTGGACAGAATACCGTCGAGCAAGCAAAAGAGCTACAACAACAACTCGTTAAATTGCTCCAGGGTGCTGGCATGAACCTCCGTAAATGGTCAAGTAACAAGCCCGAGCTCCTGCAAAATTTAACAACAGACAAATTGAACAGTCCCTACGAATTTAAGTGTGCCGAATCTAGAAAGACTCTTGGATTAAAATGGATCCCATCAACTGATACATTCATATTTCAAAGTCCTATAATCTCTAGCAATAACACAGTAATTACAAAGCGGCATTTATTGTCAGAAGTATCTAAGATATTCGATCCTCTTGGCTGGTTATCATCGCTTACAATCAAAGCGAAGCTGATATTTCAACAAACATGGTCCATAGAAACCAACTGGGATCAAGAATTACCAACGGACATGCAAGAATATTGGCATAAATTAAAACAAGACATAAGCTGCATCGACACATTTCGCATACCAAGCTTCTTAGGCAATACAGAAAATACTTGTCAACTACATGCTTTTTGCGATGCATCGGACAAAGCTTACGCTTGCGTAATTTACCTTGTCACCAAGAACAATAAGGGCGACTACACATCGACAATTGTTGCTGCGAAAACAAAGGTAGCACCGGTCGCAAATAAAACATCGCTCCCTCGACTAGAACTGTGCGGCGCACTACTTCTATCCCAACTGGTGAAAAAGGTCACTAAGTCCTTACCCAATATAAATATGAAGATTCATGCATGGACAGACTCCATGATAGTCTTGGGCTGGCTACACGGCGATATATCCAGATGGAAGTCGTTTGTTGCTAACAGAGTCAAGCAGATTACAAACATTGTCCCGGCAGAATTCTGGAGTCATGTCAGCTCGGAAGAAAACGCAGCTGATTGCGCTACACGAGGTATTACGTCTCATCAATTGCTAAATCAATCGTTGTGGTGGGAAGGACCTGAATGGCTTAAAGGTTGCGAGGGGAAGGATGCTGAGAAGATCGTATACCAGTCCCCAACAATTGAAACAAAGGTTTGTGCGAACGCCGCCTTAGTAGAAAATAATGTTACATTTATTACTGACCTACTGCAAAATCACAGTTCGTTGACACGAATCGTACGGATTACCGGCTGGGTGTCACGTGTTATCATACGAATTCGCGACAAACAAATTGCAACACACAGTTTTCTGGACTCATCAGAAATAAACAACGCTGGCCGTTTAATTATTAAAGAAGTGCAATCACAGGTATTTCAGCAAGAATTGCAACAGATTAAGTGTAAACAACATGTGAGCTCGAAAAGCAAAATCTGCAGTCTAAGCCCTTGGCTAGATGAAAATGGCTTATTAAGAGTTGGTGGACGATTAAAACACGCCAGTATAAGCACATCGGCGAAGCATCCCATCATACTACCAAGCCACAGTAGATTTACGGATCTTGTCATTAACCAAGCACATATAACAACGTTACACGGTGGTCCCCGACTAACACTTGCCTACATAAGGGATAAATACTGGATCATCAGCGGTATCAGGACTGTTAAACGACAGCTGAGACTGTGTGTTAAGTGTCGTCGATTTAACAACGAAGCTCAACAGCAAATAATGGCAGACTTACCACGAGCCAGAGTTACTCCGTCGAGGCCGTTCACCCATACAGGTGTCGATTTCACGGGCCACGTAGAGCTGAAAGTCAACAAGGGACGCGGAATCAAAACAACAAAGGGATACGTAGAGGTCTTCGTTTGCCTGTCAACGAAAGCAGTCCATCTGGAACTGGTTTCAGACCTGACTACGGCCGCCTTCCTTGCAGCGTTTCGTCGATTCTGCTCCCGCCGCGGATCACCAGGCCACATGTATAATGACAATGGCACCATCTTTGTAGGAGCTAATCGAATTTTATTAAAAGAGTATAAGGAGATTATCCAGAACATCAACCCGGACTTCTTTAACAAAATCACTGAACAAAACATTCAGTGGCACTTTAATGCACCAGCTTGGCCTAATACTGGTGGACTTTGGGAGGCGGCTGTGAAGAGTCTGAAATATCATTTGAAAAGGGTCATAGGCGATCAACGTCTTACATACGAAGAATTTTCGACATTACTCTGCCAGATAGAGGCGTGTCTGAATACCCGACCTTTATGTCAACTCACAGAAAATTTAGACGACGACTGTCTGACTCCTGGGCACTTCCTGACTGGGGCGCCGATCTTATCACGACCTCTTACTGACCCGGAATCATCGACACTGAAGGCGCGATGGCAACTCGTCCAGGCCATGACCAAGAACATCTGGCAACGGTGGTCATCGGAGTACCTGCAACAGCTACAAACTAGAACCAAGTGGCAACAGGCACGGCGGAATCTTGCAGTCGATGACTTCGTCCTCATTCGTGATGAAAACGTACCTCCAGGTAAATGGGCAATGGGACGAGTGCACATACTTCATCCCGCAAAGGATGGATATGTCAGAGTAGTAACGGTCAAGACAAGCAATAATACCATACAGCGTCCAGTCAACAAGCTTGTGTATTTGCCTGTAAACGAGGAGATACCCGTTTCCAAACCCCTAAATCAGGGTGAGTCTTCAACTCCGCAAACAGATAAACGGCAAAAGGCGACCTCCACGACCTCGAAGACAAAACGCTTTGCAAGCATTTTTCATCAGCGTCTTACTAATGTTTTTCTTTGCCTCTCCTAGTATGCAACAAAGGGTGACAACATACAATGTTACGCAAATTACCACAAATCAGACACTTTACTTCGACAAAATGTCCAACCTCCAAGTTATCAAGGACGACTGGAAGCTAATTGTGTTTTATAATATGTCCACGTTCTATCACGGAGTATGGGACATTAAAAACTATGTGAAACATTTGAAACAAACTGCTGATTGCATGGGTTCACAATACGACAGCGTCATCTTACAGCTAGAACACGAAGTAAAGGAACTTGAGCATTTTCAAAAACTCCTTGAAACCCCAAACGCAAGAAGGCAAAAACGTGGTTTAATAAACGGAGTAGGATACCTAGCAAACACACTGTTCGGACTCTTAGATGAAAACTTCGCTCAACAATATAAGCAAGACATAGAAAAAATTGCCAATAATGAAAATCATCTTCAAACATTATTGAAGAATCAAACCTTAGTGTTGGAATCGTAATACAACATTCTGCGACGCAGCGAGGAGACTATGAACAAACAGTTCAAATTTATAAAACAGCATTTGAAAAATGTTACTGACGATATCAATAAGGTGCGCCTGGACAACAGAAACACTATTTATGTAACGTCAACCGCGCTGGCTGCGAGTATCATATTGTCAAACCTAATGCGAATCCAACACACTCTTATCAACACCGTCACAGACATCAGCCACGGTCGCATCGACCCGTACCTTTTAACTCCCGAACAGCTAGCTCGTCAGATCAACATAATCTCTGGGCAATTGCAGGGAAATCTAATGACTCCGATCGAGTCATCAAACCTATCCGAGCTGTACAAGCTTATGAAGGCGTCTGCAACACTTTATGATGGCTATCTTATTATAGAGATCAAGATTCCGCTTGTGAGCAACGATATCTTCGAGTTAGATAGAATCATACCCATTTCTCAGAAAAGGGGATCGCATCACGTTCGCACTGTCCCAAGCTCACCATATATTGCCTACAACATACAAAAGGACTTCGCTCTTCTCCTATCAGATAGTGACTTGCAATCATGCTTTCATATCGTCAGCAACAATCGACTACTTTGCTCCATTGAAAAGCCTGTTTACAATCTGGGAATAAAACAATCGTTATGCGATATCAAGACTGTAAGTAATATGAGAAGCGCTTGTAAACAAGACGTGTCCACGTGCCACAATTATTGGGTCAACTTACATAATTCGAACTCCTGGCTTTACACCTGTTGTGAGTCATGTGAAATCCGTATTTCCTGTATTGCGGACTCAACAACAACAGCTATACGAGGCAGTGGTATCATTGACCTAGGTCATGGATGCACACTGAAATCGGATTCGTACAGTATTCATACGCACAACAACTACTTGCACTATATGAACGTGCGATCAAATATCGAAGTCCCAGAGGTTTCCATTTTAAACTCTCTAATAAACACAACTTTGCCCAACGATTTCGACGTACCAGAAAACCACACCCATATGTGGAATCAGCTTAGAGACCAAATAACCAATTTAAAGGAACAATCTTCTACGCAATTAAACGTCCACGACATCCACCATTATTCCGTCATGTACGTTACCTTGGCCTTGGTTCTGATCGTAGGCGGTATAGGCTTATACTTCATTATGAGAAGTAAGTGCCGAGCCGCTCCGGAGCCGCAGTAGCGTGAGATGTTGGAGGTACGAGCACCAGCGGGCGAGCGAACCCCGCGGGCGGAGGCCCGAGCTGGCCCCACGGGATCGGTATCTACTGAGTGCGCGCGTAAAACAGTGCCAGTGCCAGTGATTAGTGAGTTCAGTGATATAAGTGAAGCAACCAAAGGTGTAAATAAAGGGACCTCTCCTATGGTGAAATATTAACTAGAACAAAACCAGACAAATTAGTGTTAATATATACGTAATAGTAATACTTAGAGTAGATATTGTTGAGATCACTTTGTATCAGCATTAAACGAAATATTGTATCATTTATCCTAAGTCATCATTGTTGTTGTATTAGACACTAAGTTTCATCTAGGATTAACATCATTTCCTCGTCTTCTCCTTTAGAGTTGGCAGTATGTACGGTGAACCCGCACATTTCGTAACATTAAGTAGGTTAAGCTTACTCAGCGTTCGCATACGCGCGATCATTTTAGTGAATCGGCTAAGTAAAATAAATCAGTGATTTTACCACACTCAACTCGGGCGGTTTTATTCATAATCTCCGGGTTTATATCGTATCACAAGTGTATAGAACTATCATCATACACTTGAACAAGGTGTATAGACTATCATCATACATAGTATAAAAAATAGCGGGCCTACGACAGTAGCTTGCGGTACGCCAAATTTAACTACACGTTCTTTTGATTTATAAATAATTTTCTGTTTATTGCTTTTATGTACTGCTGAGATTTCTGTAAATTGTATTCTGTTGCTTAAATAAGATTTAATAAGGTTTGGAACATTACCTCTAATTGCTTCCAATTTTTCAATAAGTATGTCATGCCGGACATGATCAAAAGCCTGTGTCATGTCACAGAATATCGTACATACACCTGTATACATAACTTGGCAATTTACGATTTTTTACATAATGTTATGCAAAAAGTAGATTCGAATATTAGTAATGGCAATTAATGCGATTTCGAATAAATTTCATTAACATGTTAATTCGTGAGTCTTAGCATGATAATTGCTATTGCTATGCTATTCGCTAATATGACGATAATTGATAATAATGAAGTATGTGAATTTTGCTAAATTATGCGAATTAAAAAGCGCGTTCGCCTTAGGACGTCTCCTAGCGTGCGTTTAGTTTACTCGCCGATAACGTTTTATTTGTGCTAGTACACTTGCTTATGTAATGTGTTAAGATTGATCACATAATTATCAGCATTCTGCACCTGACGCACCTGTACCGAACGGGACCGAGTCGGTTCACATTCGACCAAAAAGTTATTGTAATGGCCAATGTGTTTAGGTTTTAGATGGGTTTTTAAATTGGTGATTGATGTTCGGTAAGAAAGGTTTTTAGAGCGCTGATTACAGTTAGCAATTTTATTTTCACTAACAATATTAGAAAAATAATCCCATATAGTCTTAGTTCGGTGAGACATTGTCACGTTCAAGTCCGTTCAACAGTTTATTTACACTAAAATATTTATATATTAAACTTAAAATTATTATTTACACTTTTATACATGCCACTTCTCACTACACACTACTTCTTACTACCTCCTATTATTTACAGGTAGGTATTGAGTTCTCGCTATTATCTATAAGTACAATATTATGCACAAAACGAAAGAATGTAAGTACTGTATAACGAATACGTAAACCAAAATCTCACTATCACTTGCCAAAACGTACTGAACGAACACAAAACGACGCGCCACGCGCGTACCACGCAAATATATTATTAAACAATCACGCATTCATTCAACCAATACACGACAGACCAATACACAACTAAGTACAAGCAAATCAAAGACAATAAGGTAATAATTTCTAAACATCATTCTTCGCACCATCCATAATTTAAATACATTAAACAAGCACAAGCATTCATTCAATATACAACCTTAAGTACGCACAAATCAAAGATAATAAGATAACAATTGCTTAACCCATTATTCGTAAGTTCGCAGCGAACAAGGTCACTGTCACGTGAAACCGATATATTTAGTATTCCCGACTTCCCGTGGGTGCGACGGAGAGCGCACGCTACCGCTGCGTGCGCCGACGCTCTGACGAGTCTGACGAATGATAGTCATTAAATTAAAAAATGACGAAAATTGAAATTCATTTTCGTAATTTTTTAATTTCACAGAATTTCGCAACTACATTTAATTTGCTAAATGCTAAATGAGCTTTCGCAAGCTAACAATTAATCTAAATGCTCGAATGCTAATGCTAATTAATCCATCACTACTTCATACTACCAAAAATTACCACGAACAATTCTAAATCACATCAGTAAAGTTGTGTTAATTGTTAAGCAGTGACCTTAAATGCTTTCTATTGTGATAAAACTAGGGTGAACAATAAGGGATGACGGTTATTTTTGTGTTTTCTCTCTACAATTTGAATTTCTTGTTAGCGCTCCATGCGGACAGTAGCTGAACTAAAGCCTAGAACTGTTTTATCGACTTCAGTTAAGCGACATCTAGCGACAAATAGCTGAACTATGAGTGGAACCAACAACGTCACTGTGAGACGCGCACGCGCGCGTTTGACCTCCGATATGAACTTGGATGATAGTGTTGCAAATTTCACTCTAGATGGCACTGTATGCAGTATGGCATACTGCATACAGTGCCATCTAGAGTGAAATTTGTCGGATGATGATCTTGATTTAATTAATCAATTAAAGAAACAGATTGAGGAGCTCTCTATTAAATTATGTGGTGCAAATGGAGTAATAGACATTTTAAGCCTAGAAAACGCAAACCTAAAGAAGGAAATTGACAATCTAAATCGGAAGAATTTACTCTAGAAACAAATAGCTAGTCCATCTAAATCTCCAACACCTAAAAAAAAATTGAATAAACACTCAAAACAAGCGGGTTATATAAATAAAGAAACGCAAACTGAGTCGGACATAACAATGATAGAAAAAGTGACTAAAAGAGATAGAAAACTATTAGTACACATTCCAATCCACAGATGGCGCCGCAAACTGCTAATGTACAAGGGACAAAGCCGAATACACAAACAAACAACAATAAATTGAAAAACAACCTATGTATTTTTAGTACTAATAAAACTAACAAGAATATATTAAGTTTAGCAGAAAATTATTTTCAGGACAGATATCAAATATGTCATTATCTTACACCGGGCGCAAGTATTATGCATCTTTTACGTGATATACAGTCAAAACTAAGATACTACACTAAGAATGATTTCTGTATAATTATGATCGGCGAAGTAGACTTTAAAACGACAAAATGTTATTTTGATATAATAACATACATGAAAAATACATTGCTGGATATAAAGAACACGAATATAATTATTACATTGCCAACTTTCAAATTTAATAATGACTTCAATATTTTATATAATTCAAGACTAGAAACTTTCAACAACATGCTGTATATAGACAATGTTTCTCATCAATACTCAAATATCTTGGATTCTAATTTGAACCTAAGCTATCATCATTCTGCGCATACAAGATCGGGAGCTTTAAAAGACTACGCCGTGAAAATTATTTTTGAGGACCTGTACAACCTTCAACTGGAAATTTTAGAAGAAAATACGCTTAATACAATAAATGAGCCAAAATAATTGTTTGTTCTCAAATGAATATATTAGCATTGTACACCAAAATATTGCAGGTTTGTTAAAAAAATCAAATGCACTTACGGTATGCTTAAACGAGCTTTGCGATAAAAATATATAGTATGTATTACCGAGAATTTTATCATGAAGGGTTTTGAAAACCAACTATGCATACCAAACTACAGTTTGGCAGCATGTTGTAGTAGACAAGATAAAAAGAGAGGGGGAGCATGCATTATTATTAATAATTGTCACCAATGGAAAGAAATACCTAAAATAGCAAGATTGTCATCACCAGGGGTATTTGAGTGTTGTGGTGTTGAGTTGATTAATTATAACTTGATAGTCATATGTCTCTATAGAGTACCAAATACTAAGAATTTAACTGAATGTTTTAATAAACTTGAATTGTTACTCAAAGATTTATCCAACCGATTTAAAAAGAATATTGTTATTGCAGGCGATTTTAATATCGATATTTTAAAACCGAATGTAAATTCAATTGCACTGGAGTCTATGTTACTAAATTACAACTTAAAACTTGCTCTTAAACAACCGACTCAAATGGCTAGCAAGACTTGTATAGATAATTTTGCGCATAATTTAAAAAAGAATTGTAAAACAGATGTGTTGGAGTTTGCATTGTCAGACCATACAGCACAGCTGCTTCAATGTCCAGTACCCACTGTATGTAGAATAAAATACTGGCATATAACTAGAAGGGATTATTGCAACGAAAATATAGTGAAATTTAAAAACTGTGTAAACAGTCTCAAATTTTCGGAGATTTATCTCACTGAGGATCCTAATTTGGCGTACAATGAATTTATCAACACGTTTAAATTGTTCTACGATAAATCGTAGAACAATTTAAGCATAAATGCTTCCCGTTCAAGGAAATCAAAATCAACACATTTAATAAACCTAAATGGCTATCAAATGGCGTTAAACTGTGCAGCAAGAATAAAAGAAAACTCTTATGGCAATTTAGATTGAATCCTAACCAAGAAAATAAAAAGAAATTTGCTAATTATTCTAAATTGTATAATAAAATTATTAATCTAACACAGAAAGCACAGAATAATCACAAAATACAACAATCAAAAAATAAACCGAAGACTACTTGGCAAATAGTTAATCAGTCAAACAGCAATATCCCTAAACAGCAAATTGAAAAAATAAGAGTTGGTAATCGAACTATTTACAAACCTTTGGATATTGCTAATGCTTTTAATGACTTCTTTGTTGACAAAATTTATCCAAAATTAGATGCTCAATATAAACCAAAAGCATCCATTACATCAAGAAGTCCTAAAACTATGTTTATGGCACCCAGCACACCACACGACATATATATAATAATAATGTCATTAAAAAACACTGGTAGTGTAGGTTTTGATGGGATTGCCACTAAAATATTAAAATCAGTGTCAATTGAGATATGCAGTCATCTAAGTCACTTAATCAATCTTAGTATATGTACGGGTATGTATCCAGAAGCATTAAAATATCTATAATTAAGGCTGTATTTAAGAAAGAAGATAAGGAATTGATGGAATATTATAGACCCATTTCACTCATACCAGTCATCTCAAAGGTATTTGAAAAGTACATTTACAGACAGTTAAATAGCTTCATTGAAAAGAATAATATATTATGTGAAGAACAAAAAGTATTTAGGCAACATAGGACCATCAATATGGCAATTTATGATTTCTTGCTTCCGATAATTAGAAGTGTGGATAAACGATCCCCCATATGTGCCATTTTTTGTGATATGACGCAGGCTTTTGATTACGTCCATTATAATACATTGTTAAATAAATTAGAAGCCTACGGCATAAGAGGTAACGTGCTCGAACTTTTGAAATCGTATTTAGAAAACAGAACACAGATAACCGAGATTAGTCGCATTAATGTAATGAATAAACATGAAGAGATATCACGATCACGAGAACGTAAAATTAAATTCGGTGTTCCACAGGGAAGCGTTGTGGGTCCGTTTGGATTTATATTATATGTTAATGATATGCCCACGTCCATTGAACACCCTTTAACTATGTTTGCTGATGATAGCACCATTACAATCCCCTGTAAAAACATAAATACATATGAAACAGGCATAAATAATTCTCTCGACAATTTAATTAAATGGCTAGATAAAAATAATTTGAATATAAATTTAAGTAAGACTAAGACAATGCACTTTAGACAACGTATGCCCGGTGTATCTAACCTTCACATACATTATAAAACTGACGATATTGATGAAGTAACTGTTACCAAATTTTTGGGATTACAAATAGACTGCAGTTTAAATTGGAAAGCACATGTAGGGGTATTGTGTTTGGAGAGGGGCCAGTTCCCGCTTCGTTGGAAGACGGGAAAACTGGTCCTCATAAAGAAGGCAGGGCGCCCTGCGGACTCTCCGTCCGCTTATCGGCCCATCGTGCTGCTCGACGAGGTGGGCAAGCTCTTTGAAAGAGTCATTGCAGACCGTCTCGTCGGACAGCTGGTGCGGGTGGGGCCGGATTTGGCGGAGAGCCAGTTTGGTTTCCGCAGAGGGCGCTCTACGGTGGACGCCATCATGCGTGTGCGAGCCCTGACGACGGGGAATGCTATTGCCCAGGGTGGGGTCGTCTTGGCGGTGTCCCTAGACATCGCCAATGCCTTCAATACCCTGCCCTGGAGTTGCATCAGGGAGGCACTCCGGTATCACCGGATGCCGACCTACCTCTGTCGTGTGGTCGAGGCCTATTTGACGGACAGGGCCGTCATCTACCCCGGTCACCAGGGAGTGTGGAACCGGCAAGAGATGTCGTGCGGTGTCCCACAGGGATCGGTCCTGGGGCCGCATCTGTGGGACATCGGATACGACTGGGTGCTGCGCGCCGACCTCCCTAGCGGCGTCAGCGTAGTGTGCTACGCTGACGACACGTTGATCCTGGCGCAGGGGAGGTCGCACCAGGCGGCGGCCGAATTAGCGGCACGCGGGGTTGCGACAATCGTCGAAAGGATCCGGCAATTGGGACTCGAGGTGGCCCTGCACAAGTCCGAGGCCATGTGTTTTCATGGTCCTCGGAACGCGCCACCGTTGGGGTCCCAAATAACGGTAGGAGGGGTTTCTATCGGCGTCGAGTCGACGATGAAGTACCTGGGACTCGTCCTCGACAGCCGGTGGAACTTCGTGGAGCATTTCCGACGTTTGGCTCCCAAACTGGAGCGGGCGGGCGCTGCATTGAAGCGGCTCCTGCCCAATCTAGGGGGTCCAAACGCCTCCTGCCGGAGGCTCTACGCGGGGGTCGTGCGGTCCATGGCCCTCTACGGGGCACCTGTATGGGCGCGCTCTCTGGCGCTGCGGCCAGCCCGCCGGTTGAGCGCGGCCCAAAGGGTCATGGCCATCCGGATGGTCCGAGGATACCGCACGGTCTCCTGTGAGGCAGCGAGCCTCCTTGCCGGATTGCCGCCATGGGATCTGGAGGCAAAAGTCCTCGCGCACGTATGGGAGTGGCGCGAGGAGGCGAAACGCCGGGGCGTAAGCCCGCTGCCACGAGAAATCGCGGCACAGCGGATGGAGCTCCGGCGGGATCTCATGGCGTCACGGAAAGTACGGTTGTTGCAACCCAGTGCTGGGCACGCCACGATTGCGGCGATAAGTCCCCTCTTTGAGGAGTGGTTGGAGAGGCGCCACGGCGTCCTCACCTTCCGCGTGTCGCAGGTCCTCACCGGACACGGCAGCTTCGGGAGGTTCCTGTGTCGGATAAGGCGGGAGGAAACGTCCGGGTGTCACCACTTGTGGATCGCCTGGAGGACACGGTGGAGCATACGGTGGAGGTCTGCCCGGCTTGGGCAGAGCACCGCCGTGTCCTCGTGGAGGCGATCGGCGGCAGAGACCTCTCGCGTCCGGCCCTGGTTCAGGCCATGGTACGGAGCGAGAGGGCATGGGCAGCCGTCACCTCCTTCTGCGAAGCAGTAATGCTCGCAAAGGAGGAGGCGGGACGGTTGAGGGAAAGGCAAGTTTCGCGCCCTCTCGCCCCTAGCCGCCGCAGGAGACGCCCAGGGCGTCGGGAATCCCGGGCGGATTTCCGGCCACCGTAGGCGCGGGCTTGCGGACGGTGAGCAATGGGTAGCTCACCCCCGCAACACAGGCAACAGGAAGGAATACGGGTGGTGGGTTTTAGTCAGTAAGAGTCTGGCACACCCTCCTGCTCCGCCCAGAGCGGGAGTTATTTGATGATTTCCCACCCAAAAAAAAAAAAAAAAGTATTGTGTAAAAAATTGAGTTCGTCGGCATATGCTTTGTATAGGTTATCATCCATAGTCGATACCAAATTACTTCTTGCGGCTTACTACGGCATAGCTGAATCTCACTTGCGCTACGGTGTCATTTTCTGGGCAAACTCCACCGATAAAGAGATAGCATTTAAGGCTCAAAAAAGATGTCTCCGGTCAATGTTCAAACTTAAAACCACCGACAGTTGCAAGCCATATTTTAAGCAGTACAATATTTTGACACTTCCCTGTATTTATATTCTCGAAGTAGCTGTGTTCGTAAAGAACAATCCAAATCGTTTTGAACGTTTGTCCGATGTATTCCCAAGAAATAGGCGAGACAATACAAAATTAAATCAGGTATCGTGTCAAACTACGATGATGCGCAAAAGTATTTATTACATGGCCCCAATTGTTTATAATAAATTGCCAAGAGCTTGGAAAGATTTGAAAACGGTGCATTCAAAAGTACACTTCGAAAATTACTGATAGATAAAACATACTACAGTGTAACTGACTTTTAACGGAAAAAACGTTTTCTGAATACCTGTAATGTTTTAATTAATTTATTAGTGATTTATTTGAGGAATGCTACGTATATCTATGACCTGAATTTTAATGTTTGTTTGTTTATTTATGTTCGACCACGATTTTTATTCCTATATAATTATACTGTTAATGACAATTTAAATTTTTTACCATTTTATTTAATGTAGGTATATTTGTTATAATTAGGTTAATGTATTAATGACAATTTTAATAATTTTTGATATTGAATGTAATAATTAATTTAATGTTTTAATTAGAATTTAAATTTTAACAATTTTGTATAATGAAAATGTTTGCATGCCGAATGGTGAAATATGGCAGAACTGATTTATACCTACTACTATCTACTTATGTATTACCCATATTTGCAAGTAAATGCTATTCTATTCTATTCTATTCTACCGTTTTACCATTTCTGAACCCGTTCTGTTCATTAATGAGTATATTTTCTCTTTCGAGGTAAGTATACAACTGTTTATATCAATACTTTTCAAATAGTTTAGAGATTATACTAATAAGGGATACTGGCCTATAGAATTTCATTAGTTCTTTAATTTCCTTTTTAAATAGCGGCTTAGTGATAGATATTTTTAGTGCATCGGGAAAAACACATGTCTCGATGCACATATTAATTATATAGCTTAGATGCTGTGATATTTCTCCCGCTACAGATTTTATAACTTTTGTTGATAGGCCACTATTTGTACTTTTCAATTTTTTTATAATTTTAAACACTTCGATTGGTAGACATGGGGCGAGAAAAAAGATCTTTTTGGCATCAGCGATGCAACATTTTTTCCAGATCCTGCTATAGGGTTAATTTTGTCAATGAAGTTATTATTAAAAGCACCTGCAATGGCTTTTGGGTCAGTAATGACGTCATTTTTTACACAAATTTTGTCAATACAGTTTTTCGGAATGTTAATATTTAATAATAATAATAAAAAGTGGGAGCGACCTAAACTAAACGAGACAGACGTGTGCCGCCCGGATGATGCCACCACGACTGCGTTCTGGCGCAACATCTGGTCGGTACCTGTCTGCCATGCTGAAGCTGACTGGATGCGGGATGTCGAGCGAGTGTGTGAAACTATACCAGAAATGGAAGTAGTCATTATCACGCCATCAGATATAGCTAGAGCGGTCCGTCCGTTACCGAATTGGAAATCACCGGGACCGGACGGACTGCCCAACTTTTGGCTGAAATGGCTAACTAGTTCACACACTTGCCTGGCTTCTCAGTTTCAGTCAGCCTTAGAGGCTGGGTCGCTACCGCAGTTTCTAACAACAGGAATTACCCACCTGCTCCATAAGTCAGGTACTTCCGCGGAACCCAAGAATTATAGACCGATCACATGTTTGTCGACGGTATATAAACTTCTTACATCCATTTTGAGAGCGAAAATTAATACTCACATTGACAATAATTCGATTATGTCTGCCTCTCATAATGGTTGTAGGAACGGGTCCCGCGGTACTAAGGAGCTACTCCTTATCGACATGGCCACAGGGAACAGGTTCGTCGTTCCCGTAAGGATCTGTCGACTTGCTGGATTGATTACAAGAAGGCCTACGACTCGGTACATGGCTCATGAGGGTGCTGGAGTTATACAAGATAGATGCAACACTACGCACCTTCCTTGAGTCGTGTATGGGGCAATGGAGGACGATCCTTCGCTATCCAGGATGTCGACAGATCCAGGGAAATGATGAGCCTGTATGGATTAAAAGGGGAATATTTCAGGGCGACAGTTTGAGTCCACTTTGGTTCTGCTTAGCCCTGAACCCTCTAAGCACACTGCTGGAGGCTTCAGGTCTAGGCTATCGGTTGAGGAGAGGTGGTCAGGTCATATGTCACCTCCTCTACATGGATGACTTGAAACTCTTTGCCCCCAACCAATTTCGACTGATGGAGCTACTGAAGGTAACTGAAACTTTCAGTGGTGCCATCAGAATGGAATTTGGTTGGGCAAATGTGCAGCCATGCATGTGAAGCGAGGGGAAATTATGGAATCCGAGGGAATCAAACTTTCGGATTCCGTAAACCTTAGATCCCTCTCCTCATTCGAAAGCTATAAGTATTTGGGTATGTCGGAAGCGTTAGGCATCAACCTTACTGACATGAAGCAATCGTTGAAGGAGCGCTTTTTTGGTCGCCTGAAGAAGGTATTAATTAGTCTTCTTTCAGGCGGAAACAAGGTGCGCGCCTTCAACGGTTGGGTCATGCCGGTTTTGATGTACTCTTTCGGCATACTCAAATGGACTCAGACCGAACTCGACGCCCTGGATAGGAGGGTCCGTACACTGTAGACCGCAAACCGGATGCATCACCCATGATCTTCGGTGATGAGACTGTACATCCCGTGGAAGTGCACGGGGCGAGGCTTTTTAAATGCGAAGACCCTCCACAACCGCGAGATATGCAATCACAGGGAATATTTTTTGAAAGCCGATGTGGGTATGCACCGTGATTTGGTCGCAGTGGACAAGGGGCTCACCCCTCTTTCCACGGCTAAAGAGAACTGGTGCAAACCTGTAGTACTTACCACGGATGACCGCAAGGAGATATGGCAAAACAAGGAGCAACACGGGCGCTTCTATAGTGCTCTTCATGAGCCCGATGTTGATTTCTTAGTGTCCGTATCCTGGCTACGTTTTGGGGACGTTTTCGGGGAAACTGAAGGTTTTGTCTATGCAATTATGGACGAAGTTATCTTGACGAATAACTACCGGAGACATATTATGAAGGACGGGACGGTGGGCGTGTGTCGGGCATGCCACCGTCCAGGTGAGACTATCAGACATATTATCTCTGTTTGTTCTCGTTTGGCTAACGGCGAGTACTTGCACAGACATAACCAAGTGGCTAGGATTATTCACCAGCAACTTGCTTTTAAATATAAACTTGTGAACTCTGAGGTACCGTATTACAAGTATGTTCCCGACCCAGTTCTCGAAAATGACCATGTCACGTTGTACTGGGATCGGTCTATTATTACTGACAGGACTATTGTCGCCAATAAGCCTGGTATAGTGGTGATAGACCGATTAGCGCGCCGCGCAATGATAGTCGATGTTACCATTCCACAAGACGAAAATCTCGTGAAAGCTGAGAAAGAGAAGCAAATAAAATATCTGAACTTAGCACACGTGGTTGTTGACATGTGGAATGTTAACTCAGCTGTCATTGTGCCGATTGTCGTTACGGCCAATGGCCTGATGGCTGAAAGCCTCAACCATCATCTCTCGAGGCTCTCGTTAGGCGGCTGGATCAAGGGCCTGATTCAGAAGGCAGTACTCCTCGATGCGGCTCGCATTGTGAGGAGGTTCCTGTCTCTGGAGCCCTAACCACCGGTAGCTTGGACCCTGCTCCTGACATCGGCGGACCACTATTTTTTATATTTTTAAATGTTTTTTTATACCTTTTTCAAGAAATATTTAGAAAAAATATTTTTGTAAAAAAATAAATAAACGAAATAATAATACATTTATTTTAGACCATAAGTCCATAAACAAACACACATTACAATTTTATACACAAAACATACACACATACATACATGTTTAGATTTAGAAACCTTTGGAAGTCATTTAAATTAATACTACTTCAACTTCGTGCAACTTATTGCATTGAAGACTTCATCAGGCGTTTTTGTGACGGTGAATTAGTTTTAAGTCTACCTATAAGTAATGTTCTTTTCTGTAGTGTTCTTTTTTTATTCTTCGGAATACATACGCATCTTACAGCTCCAGTCTATAATTCTCATTTATCCTGCCTAATCACACATCTCAACATACTACACAAAATATACACTAAACAACTTATTTTAAATATTGGAATGACACACGATGACTGCCACATCATTGGACTATCCATCCTGTCGGCTACTATAGCCACCAAGCTGTTGGAGCTGTCACGCACTCGCCGCATCAGGGATGCTATCCGTGTCCGCATCAGTGCGTAAAGATAGTGTTTCCGCAACAAGGATTCCGATGGAGCAACCTTCCTTGTTGTTGCATACAACAAATGTAGCAAATATATTTACTGAATAACTTTTGAAAGACTGGGTTACTAACTTGAGACCATGGTATGTTGCAAAGTAATAAAAATTCAATCAAATCATAATCAAATTCTTGGTCAGGTTTTCGCTGTGTACCTTGATGGATTTTTCCCTTGATGTGCCGATCGACGTTTCCTTTAAATTAAAACATTTTGTGCAAAATATAACGCCACTTGCAGGATTATAGATCAGTTGGGGATTATTGACAATCCAACTAGCGACAACTTCTGGTCTTTCTTGATTTGCCATGATGAAAACGTGACCGCTCAGCAATTTGCAGTTGGAATAAACCAACCTAAAAAAAATATATTTATTGTTAAACAACTGTATGTATGAATGAACAACTAGATTGCCGCCCCACTATTTTAACAAAAAATCTACCGTGCGGGCGGCGCTCTGTTGCAATGTAAAAGAAGAACAAATAAACACACTTTCGTTCGCATTTATAATATTATATTAGTATGGGTATCACATCGCCATAAGGTATGAATTTGATGGATGAATAATTGTATCTTTGATTCTTATTATTATAAAAATATCTTTTTTAATTTACAATTTTCTCATAAACATTGTTGCCTCCCCATTTCATAAATTAAGTAATAAAAAAATCGCTTCAAGGTTCGCGAAGTCAAGATTTAAACATTGAAAATAATAAGAATGCAAGGTTTCAAAAATCACGCTTAAAGTTTACAAGATAAATTAAAGATAAAAACTAAAATATTTAGTGGTTTTCAAATAATAATGTCAAAAACTGAATGGAATTTAAGCTTACCTTAAGAGATTGCAGATGCCAGAAATCCACAAAATCCAATCGTAGAGAAAACATAGTCCGTTTAGTCAAGCCAAGTAAGTCTTCCGACGTTTGGCTCCCAAACTTGAGCGGGCGGGCACTGCATTGAAGCGGCTCCTGCCCAATCTAGGGGGTCCAAACGCCTCCTGCCGGAGGCTTTACGCGGGGGTCGTGCGGTCCATGGCCCTCTACGGGGCTCCTGTATGGGCGCGCTCTCTGGCGCTGCGGCCAGCCCGCCGGTTGAGCGCGGCCCAAAGGGTCATGGCCATCCGGATGGTCCGAGGATACCGCACGGTCTCCTGTGAGGCAGCGAGCCTCCTTGCCGGATTGCTGCCATGGGAGCTGGAGGCAAAAGTCTTCGCGCACGTATGGGAGTGGCGCGAGGAGGCGAAACGCCGGGGCGTAAGTCCGCTGCCGCGAGAAATCGTGGCACAGCGGACGTAGCTCCGGCGGGATCTCATGGCGTCATGGAAAGTACGGTTGTCGCAACCCAGTGCTGGGCACGCCACGATTGCGGCGATAAGTCCCCTCTTTGAGGAGTGGCTGGAGAGGCGCCACGGCGTCCTCACCTTCCGACTGACGCAGGTCCTCACCGGACACGGCAGCTTCGGGAGGTTCCTGTGTCGAATAAGGCGGGAGGAAACGTCCGGGTGTCACCACTGTGTGGATCGCCCAGAGGACACGGTGGAGCACACGGTGGAGGTCTGCCCGGCTTGGGCAGAGCACCGCCGTGTCCTATTAGAGGCGATCGGCGGCAGAGACCTCTCGCGTCCGGCCCTGGTTCAGGCCATGGTACGGAGCGAGAGGGCATGGGCAGCCGTCACCTCCTTCTGCGAAGCAGTAATGCTCGCGAAAGAGGAGGCGGGACGGTTGAGGGAAAGGCAAGTTTCGCGCCCTCTCGCCCCTAGCCGCCGCAGGAGACGCCCAGGGCGTCGGGAATCCCGGGCGGATTTCCGGCTACCGTAGGCGCGGGCTTGCGGACGGTGAGCAATGGGTAGCTCACCGTCCGGTAAGGACCAGGCCCGGGTCAACGGCGCGTTGTATTCCACGCGCGCCTCAAAGAGATGTCGTCAGCACATAGTAGGGGTCCACTAGGGCCGATGCCTGCCGGGGTCGCGGGAAGGTACTTATGGGTCACCGAGGCCCCCGCAACACAGGCAACAGGAAGGAATACGGGTGGGTTTTAGTCAGTAAGAGTCTGACACACCCTCCCGCTCCGCCCAGAGCGGGAGAAGTTATTTGATGATTTCCCAACCTCAAAAAAAAAAAAAAAAGCCAGTTAAGTCAGGTGAAGAAGAAGACAGTCCGATATTCCTAGAAAATAAGGATCCTCAAAATTAAAAACGTGCGCACTCCAAGACTAAGAAGAATGGAATGGAAATGGGTGATTTGCTTGCTTATACTAAAGGGAGATAGATAACATTGTTTTTTATCTCGCATTATGAAAATGTAGTGAGCAGTAGTCAATGAGCTGGAGGGACATTGTTACCTCTTTCGCTAAACAATAGAAAGCGAAAGCCGAACCTGCTCTGATACCTTTTTAACCGACTTCTAGTGGTTAGCCTTGTGGCTCACAAGAACAAAAGGCCTTTCATTCTGAGAAAAAGAAATAGTTTTGAATTTCAAACAGATTTACGCACTCGAAGACCGTAAAACCAAAAGTCTAAATTCTAACTTATTTTTATTACATGATAAAGTGATTGATACTAGTATAAAGCTGTTATATCCATGTTTGTAATGCTTTTTCTATTTTATATATACCTCTAAAAAAAAATTGTTCAATCCTGTGTCTGCATTGCTGAGTCTCAAATTGTGACACGAAATTCGTGTTAGAAAGTTTCAAGACACCGGCTTTATAGTTAACTAGGGAAAGAGTAAATACGTAATTTGTATATTTCACAAAAAGATAATGCAATAGTTTTAAGATCCCGGAAGAATTTTCGTAAATCTACAGTACCTACGTTTGAAATACAAACTCAAACTCAAACTCAAAGCATTTATTTCAATTAAACCATTTACAGGCACTTTTGAATTGTCAAGGAGTCGGTCAGTTAGAAATATGAAGCTAGTTGCCCATTCCAAAGCGTAGTAGGTACCTATGGAGAAGAATGGGCAAGAAACTCCATGGACACTCTTTTAAATTAAATTGATACATAAAGATTAGTACAAAAATAATGTTGAAATTATAACCAAATGTGAGGACGATGTAAAATAAAAAACGCGTCCATAGTAGAAAGAGAACCAAAAACAATTTCTAAATAAAATAATTACAAATAAGCCGAGGACGCTAAGAGGTGACCAGTCCCAACTAACGGCGCCCGTTCACGAGCATGACGCATGGATTAGCACCATTCAGCTCAACCATTTTGAAGGGAGCTAAATGATCCAACACACGCGCCACCATCAGCGAGACATCTGAGTGAGCATGACATACTCTGAGCCGCCAGGGCCCATTCAAGTCAATTACATAACCGGTAAATGGTAGCTCCATTATACATAGTACTCACACCTGTGCAATGCAATTATACAATACAACGTAGGTTGAATTTATACAATGCAAAGATAGTCTTACAATGTTCAGCTGCTCCAACAGTATTTTCAAATGTTAATTATTCAATTGGTTGTGGTTGTGGAGCAGGACCAGCATTGAGCCAAGCATTTTTATCAGCGATGTAATCACCCAACTTATAATATGCCTGCCTGCATAGTGTGCGTTTGATACAAGATTTGAATTTCATTTCATTCAGTTGAAGTATGTGGGGTGGAATTTTATTGTAACATTTTAAACAGTACCCCATGAAAGATGAGTCTATTTTAGCCAGTCTGAAACCTGGCTGAGGTAATAGGTCCCTATTTCTAGTACTATAATTATGTCTTTCACCTCTTTTACTAAAATGATGTACATTTTTTCTTACGTACATGATGTTTTCGTAGATATATTGACAAGGTACCGTCATGATGTTAATGTTCTTAAACCGATCCCTTAGAGAATCGCGCCTGCGGAGATTATAAATGGCTCTGATAGCTCTTTTCTGCAGAATAAAAATTGACTCGATGTCTGCAGCCCGTCCCCAAAGTAAAATACCGTAAGACATGATACTATGAAAGTAACTAAAATAGACTAGCCTCGCGGTATCTACATCAGTAAATTGACGGATTTTTCTGACAGCATATGCCGCTGAACTTAGCCGTCCTGCAAGAGATGTTAAATGAGGACCCCATTGTAGCCTTGAGTCGAGCGTGATCCCCAGGAAAACAGTTTTATCGACGAATTCTAGTTTCTCTTGATTTAATACTATCTCATAATCACCACTTTTGACATTTGGTAAAGAAAATCGAATGCACTTAGTTTTTTCCCATTTAATACTAAATTATTGGCAGTGAACCAGTTCTGAACCTGCAATAAGGCGTTATTTACGTCGTCAACATTAGTAGCACGTCTATCTACCTTAAAAATTAAAGAAGTATCATCAGCAAATAACACCATTTGTGGTTGATTATTTAATAAATGGAGTAGATCGTTAATATACACTAAAAAGAGGAAAGGACCCAATATCGAGCCTTGTGGAACACCCATTTTTACTTTTAAACCGAGTGAATTGATACCATTAATTTGTACTTGCTGTTGTCTATCATTTAAATAAGATTTTACTAAGCTGAGCGCATGTTTTCCAAGTCCGTAATGCTCAAGTTTCAAGAGTAAGGTTTCGTGGTCGACGCAATCAAATGCCTTGGAGAGGTCACAAAAGATTCCTATGGCGTCTTGCGCTTCTTCCCACGCGTTAAAAATGTGTCTTAGTAAGGTTACACCGGCGTCGGTCGTACACCGTCCTTTAGTGAAACCATACTGTTGATCGTGAAGGATTTTATTCGAGTTAAAATGATTGAGCATTTGATTAAGCATTACCTTTTCAAACACCTTGCTGAAAACCGGCAACACGGATACGGGTCTATAATTATTGGTGTCTTTACTGTCCCCGGATTTGAAAAGTGGTATTACCTTACTGTATTTCATTAAATCCGGGAAGACTCCTTGATCTACACACAAATTAAATATTAAGGCTAAGTAGGGCGCTATAGTCTCAATTATAGAGGTACAGACTTTAATGGACATTCCCCAAAGATCTTCAGACAATTTGATCTTGATTTGCTTAAAAGCTTTTATTACTATTATGGGATTAATATGCTTAAAGTTAAATTCAATCGTGCAAGCTGAAACGTTTTCCTTTACTAAATCAAAAGCGAGCGAGGGCGAGGAATTTAAGGTTTCAGTAGTTTTAATCGGGACACTGGTAAAAAAATTTACAAATTCTTGAGCAACTTCTTTGCTATCGCAAATGAGACCAAATGACGTCTCCAGTGTGTAATCAGAATCATGCTTTTTGTGCCTATTCGTTTCATTATTGATAATTTTCCAAACTGTCTTTATTTTATTGTCTGCTGATTTAACTTTGTTGCTAATGTACAAGGCTTTAGCTGCCTTACAAGTGTTCTTAAAAATTCTAGAGTAAGTAGCAACATACCTATTAAAAGTTTCAGTGTTTATGTAAGGCTTAAGACCATACAGCTCGAAAAGTCTTTCCCTACTTTTCCTGAGTCCTCTAGTGGCCCAGTCACTAAATAAAAACCTAGGGCTGATAGTTTTAGTGTTCTTCTTAAAATAATTATTGAACTCGGTCTGGACTACCGAAAAAAAATCTTTGTACAAGATATTTACATTGTTCATTGTAAGATCCTGGTCGCTTAACTTACAAATTAAAGTGCTATTAAATTTATTTAAATTAACAGATGTTATTGGTCTGAATTGTATTTGCACTTTTTCTATTGTTAGGTTGGACTCGAAAGTTACGGTTTGACCACTGTGGTCAGACGGGAGATAATTAACGATGGCTTTATCTAAATAGTCGCAGCAACAAAAAACGTTATCAATACACGTAGCAGAAGTCGTAGTTATTCGTGTTGGTTCCACAAACACATTTGACAAATTAAATGATTTAAACAAATTTAATAATCTGCTGGTGTTTGAATTATTTTCTAAAATATTAATGTTAAATTCACCACAGATAATTACTGATTTATTTCCATTTGCTAGTTTAGCCAAAACATCTTCCATAACTGACTCAAATATCGAGTAGTTTTGATAATTAGGGGGTCTGTAAACGCACACTATAACATGCTTATCTAGCTCAACACAAGACAGTTCAATGCTATGTTCAACCGAAAGTTCCACTATGTCTTTACGAGTTTTTGATTTGATACAACTTTTAATTAGGATTAGTGAACCACCACGCAGCATCGATTTTCGGTTAAAACAACTGGCCACACTATAATTCTCATAGTTAATTAACATTTCATAATCTTTTAACCAATGTTCAGTTATACAGACAATGTCAAACATTGTTTTTTCTAAAAATAATTCGATTTCCAATTGTTTGGAAGAGAAACCTTGAATATTTTGATGAAATAACTTCAAGGATTTCTGCTTAGCCCCTTTTCTACAGGTAACTATGTTAGAGCCAGAAAATACCTTTTTGTTATTAAGTGTAACTATACTATTAGTGGTACCTTCTGTTGTCTTACAAACTAGTTTAAACTGTTTGAGCTAACCACCTTAACATTAGTACTATTACTAATTGTGGTGCTAATTAAATATGACTTCGACATACTGTTTATGTCTGGGTTAATATTAAAAGCTAATAGCCTAGCTATTTGACATCTAAAACTAATGGGCAGATACACAGTATCCCTAGTCGACCTTAGCTTATCAACAAAAATGTTGGTGTCAAAAAATATAAACTTGTCACTATGGTGACTAACTAAGAAATGCATGTAATTATTTAACATGTGAATGTAGTTGTTTTGCCTGTTTGACATGTGCTCAAAGTATGGGAAAGCACACAAAATTATTTTCTTACAATTTATCTTCATTAGATTACTGCACTATTACTATTTAATTATTTTTTTCAAATACGGAGTCGATGTTAACTATGCGCCACTAGCGCCCTCTTCCTATTACAAAGATAGGGTCGTCATCGGGAGCTATCGGTGTGGTGAAGTAGTCTTCCAGGTGTTGCTCGACCGCTGCGACATGCTCGGTTTCGTCAGTCGGGTTGGGGCACAACTGACGCTCCAGGTGCTCGGAAAAGATCCCCGCCTGGTCCTCCGCTACATACTTGAGCGCCTCGTCGCTGTTAAAGGGTTGGGGTGTTCGTGAGTTGACGGCATAACTTGTGAATCGACGGCCAACTGTCCGTAGTGGCGTCGGTTCGTTCCTCCCAGCCCGCGGCGGTGTGCGGCTGTAGCTTGGCCTTCACCTTCTCCGCGAGATGGTTGAGTTGTGTTTTTAGGGTGGGGCATCGTAGTTGCTGCCACTGCTTGCACAAGCGCCTCTTCACGGCGATCATCGCCCTAATATGCGCCGGCAGGGGTGGCAGTAGCCCTCTCCTCTGCGACTGCGTTGTTCTCGCCATTTCTAAGGCGCTTTGAATGTAAGCAGTGACGTCATTTGCCATCTGGTCTACGTCCGCGGAGGTGACAATAGGCCGAGTCAGCGTAGTGGTCTCTACTTTGTCCTTTGTCTATATCCCAGTCAGTGGATCGACGTGACGTGGCTTCAGTCGGGTCGGCATCCCCGATAGGACGACAAGTACTTATTGGTGGTCATTCCAGTGTGACTCAATGACTTAGCCATGATACAGCGTTAACACGATGGCCAGGCCATCGAGGATGACTATCTCCACATCCTGACCCAGCCTGATGGCCTTAATCAGGTCCATCAACAGCTTTATCGCGCAGGCTGTGAATTCTTGTTTAGTAGTAGTGTGGGCAGATCCGCAAATAGCACGTGCAATAGCACGTGGGGTGCGGGCCACCACAGTTTACACATGAGGCCGGAGGAGCCAGCCTCATGAGTCAACTGTGCGCGGGCGTGGGCAATCTCTTGCCGCGTGCTCACCTCCGTATAGCACACAAGTGAGCGGGCGGTGACACTAGTGCGAGCTATGTCTGAAGCGTTAGCACCGGTGGCACTGGGCGGGCCCACGTTTACCACGCCAAGCCTCTATCTTGACACCACGCATGTACATAAACACGGTGGTGTCATAGATAGCCCGGACGTCTAGGGTTTTTTTTGATATTGCGTGGAATACGTAGCCGGGTCGTTCTTGGGCGCCCTTAATGTGGCGAACATACTCCGGCTGGTATCGTAACGCCCGGAGTTTCTCCTAAATCTCCTGGGGGGCTGTGTCCGCCGGTAACCCCCGTATGGCGACCTTCATACTCTTGTCCGCCGGCAGCGAATAGGCGAACCAGGACACGCCGCTGTCCTTCTCCAGGCCAGTCAAGTAGCGTTGGACCAGCCTATACTCATACTCTGTGTCGAAGGTGAAGCGGACATCACTCCCGTAGGGACGAGCATTAGGGGATCAGCCTAACTTCACACTGATGGCCCAGAAATGCGCGGCCAAGTTCGGCAACTTCTCAACTACCAGCGGAGGGTAGCGTAACTTCTTTTTCCCCGGCTTCTGTTTCGGTTGCGTCGTCGTCGCGGCGCTGGGGATGGCGGCAGGGGTATAGTAGTATCCGAGGGGGCAGGGGGTAAATGAGTGGCATCAGATAAGGTGGGTGACTCTTGCTCACCCCGACCCCACGGCGCACTCTCGCGCTGTGGCGCTCTCGCGGCGGGTCGAGGCAGTAGCGTTTCGCCTCTTCAGACGCGGTTTCGCCGGAGTTCCTCTTTTGCCACTGGGGTCTAACCTCGAGCTGGAATTCGAAGTCGAACCCCAGCGACGGTGTTGGTGACGCCAGTGCTCAGGCTGCGGCGTTGGATTGCGGCGTCGTGTCCTGGGAAACGTCACCGTGACCGGATGCCAGCGACATGCTCGACCCCACACGTGACGAGCATATCGACAAGGAGGGCCACCTTTGAAGTCACTAAGTACTTGTAAACAGAGAAAACAATGTAGAGCGGTCCGCGCGGTTAAAAGAGTTTACTATGTGTAGGTTAAGCAGCAATTAGCCACGAGCCAATCCTGTTATACTTGGATGTCGCCCTTACGGGGGCGACGCCAGCGGGTTCGGGTCTTCGCTCCTCGTCCGCGGATGCGGTACGGTGGTTCGCCAATGCGAGCCCCTCATTGTGTTGGCCAATTTAATTTACGAGCCTAGGTAAGTCATGGCGTTTATTATCGCGGCCCATGTGAGTAATTGCTATTTGTTTGCTTTAGGCGCGTCACGACGCTAGTATATTAGCGCCGCTATCTTCACGACACCACGACGGTCAACTCCCACCAGGTGAGAGCCCCGGCTACCCGGAGGAGGCCCAGTGAAGGCGACCAGTGACGTGGGTGCCGACTCGACACTCAGGTGGCACGGGAGGTGGCGCAGCGCTGTGTTGGTTATACCGTCAGCACCGGGGGCCTATCTAGGATTCGTTCTTAGGATGGCGCGTCTAACTGCGCCCGGCGAGAAGAAGTTTGGGTCCTCAACGGGAGCTATCGGCGTGGTGAAGTAGTCTCCCAGGTGTTGCTCGACCGCTGCAACATGTTGGATGTCATCGGTCGGGTTGGGGCGAAACTGACGCTCCAGGTGCTCGGCGTAGTCCTCCCCTCAGTCCTCCGCTACATACTTAAGCGCCTCGTCGCTATTTAGCACTGGGCGCACCGGGATTGGGGTGTTCGTCAGTTGGTGGCTTAGCTTGTGAAGGCCAAACTCAAACTCAAACTCAAACTCAAAGCATTTATTTCAATTAAACCATTTACAGGCACTTTTGAATTGTCAAGGAGTCGGTCAGTTAGAAATATGAAGCTAGTTGCCCATTCCAAAGCGTAGTAGGTACCTATGGAGAAGAACGGGCAAGAAACTCCATGGACACTCTTTTAAATTAAATTGATACATAAAGATTAGTACAAAAATAATGTTGAAATTATAACTAAATGTGAGGACGATGTAAAATAAAAAAACGCGCCCATAGTAAAAAGAGAAACAAAAACAATTTCTAAATAAAATAATTACAAATAAGCCGAGGACGCTAAGAGGTGACCAGTCCCAACTAACGGCGCCCGTTCACGAGCATGACGCATGGATTAGCACCATTCAGCTCAACCATTTTGAAGGGAGCTAAATGATCCAACACACGCGCCAGCGAGACATCTGAGTGAGCATGACATACTCTCAGCCGCCAGGACCCATTCAAGTCAATTACATAACCGGCAAATGGTAGCTCTATTATACATAGTACTCACACCTGTGCAATGCAATTATACAATACAACGTAGGTTGAATTTATACAATGCAAAGATAGTCTTACAATGTTCAGCTTCTCCAACAGTATTTTCAAATGTTAATTATTCAATTGGTTGTGGTTGTGGAGCGGGACCAGCATTGAGCCAAGCATTTTTATCAGCGATGTAATCACCCAACTTATAATATGCCTGCCTGCATAGTGTGCGTTTGATACAAGATTTGAATTTCATTTCATTCAGTTGAAGTATGTGGGGTGGAATTTTATTGTAACATTTTAAACAGTACCCCATGAAAGATGAGTCTACTTTAGCCAGTCTGAAACCTGGCTGAGATAATAGGTCCCTATTTCTAGTACTAACTGTCTGCAGTGGCGTCGATTTGTTCCTCCCAGCCTGCGGTGGAGTGCGCCTGGAGCTCGGCCTTCACCTTCTCCGCGAGACGGTTGAGCTGTGACTTCAACGTTGGGCATCGCAGTTGTTGCCACTGCTTGCATATGCGCCTCTTCACGGCGATCATTGCAGTAAAATGCGCCGGCAGGGGCGGCAGTAGCCCTCTCCCCTGCGGCTGTGATGGTACTAGTCGCCGTTTCTAAGGTGCTTTGAATGCAAGCAGTGACGTCATGCACCATCTGGTCTACGTCCGCGGAGGTGACAATAGGCCGAGTCAGCGCGGTGGTCTCTACTTTTTTCCGGAAGGCGTCCCAATCCATGGATCGACGTGGCACTAGGGGCTTCAGTTGGGTCGGCATACCCGATAGCACGACGAGTACATGTTGGTGGTCCGACTGTAACTCGTCTTCTATAACTTGCTGTGTGGTCTGGCAGTGTAGCCCTCTGTGGACTACGACGTCCAGCACATCCGGCATGTACCGGGTGGCGGCTGGGTAGCGGGTCGGCATTTCTGGGCCGGACACCGTATAGCCGAAGGCTTCCGAGTCCGCAAAGAGTCGTCTCCTCTCGATGTTCATATTATATGAGTTCATGCTGGGTGTTTAAGTGGTGTTTAAGTAAATCCCCGGCGAGGAGTGTAGCGTGCCTAGATTTGTTTAACAAGGCCCGCAGCTCTGTCAGGTCCAGGTGGGCCGCGGGCGGCTTGTAACATGCGTAAATGTCTATGTCCTCGCCGCTATATGTAGCTGAACACCCAGCGCGTAAAATGAGCTAAGTGACGGCAAGGGGATTTCCTGTAGGATGACCCTTCGCTTCACTAGTACCGACAGACCACGGTATAACCTTTCTCAAGAATTGGGCTATCAAATGCAAATATTTATTTCAAATCCGACAGATAGTTCCAGAGATACCCCCTACATACAAACTTACAAATAAACAAAATTAGTATCGATAGAGCTCAGATTGTAGAATAGATAGAGTGTAAAAATTAATTTTAGAGGAATAATGACGCGATAATTATACTCGTATTATAAACAGGCGTTTCATTGTAATCCGGATACAGGTACCGTTCCTCCGATGCTATCAGTAGCTACTGATACTCTTGCTGCCCGTGTCAAAAATCCAGTCTGTATAGTACTTTACTAATAATTATAACATAACAATAATTGTACTGACACCATTGAAATACAAAAACCCTTTTTAGGCTTTTTGTATATCAATGACTGACACGGCACAATTGTTTTCTGTTAAGGGTCGGGTAATCGCCATCGACCTAGGCCATAATGTGCGTCGCGGGCACCGCGCCACGCGCTGCCCCACGCGCCGCCATTCTGATTCATAGGAAATATTTATTTTTGGTAACGAAAGTATGAAAATATCTTAAGCAGTTTGAAAGTAATATCGTTTTTTATGCTTTGGGTAGATATTATTTCCTGAATCTATTTCACAAAGTCTTTTACCAGAATACTTAATTATTTATATATAGAATTGATGTGTATGCGTTCTAGTTTAACATACATTTTACTCATAGTTTACTTGCGTTATTAGTATAACGCCCTAATGGGCGTAATAACATATTTAAAAGTCACTACAATCATATTGCGCCTTAAGTAATCGCGACCTTGTTTGTATGCATTAAAAACGTTTAATTGCAAAAATCATCATAGAACTTGGTTGCAAAATATGTCTTAGGTACGATAATGCAGAAAAGTAGTTAAAGAAGACTAAGAAAACTATTTTAATTTGAATAAAACCATCATTTATAGTCAGATACGTTAAAGGTAACTATTTGTTTAAGAAATCTTAGATAATATTTATGTATGAGCACTTGAGTGAGATATTAGTTTATTCCTAGTTCCGGTAGAATCCAATTGTTATACTCTAGTTTAAATAATGTAAATATTTATGTCAAATCAATAAACAATTTATTACAATTTTAACGTCCATAAAACTACGTACCTACTTGATATACAGAACAAATCAAAGAACTTGATGAGTTCCATTGTTAAGGGGCATTTGTTTTTAGAACCATACTTTAAAATTACTTATTAAGAATGGAGAAAAAAATATTTCGAGTGCTAATATGTGATTGTATAAAACAAACTAAACTTAACCTATTATAGTTCATTAGGTACCTCTATCATATCTTTTATAAAACAAACTAAACTTAATTTATTAAAGTTTATTAGGTACCTCTATCATATATTTTATAAAACAAACTAAACTTAACCAATTAAAGTTTATTAGGTACCTCTATCATATGTTTTATAAAACAAACTAAACTTAACCTATTATAGTTTATTAGGTACCTCTATCATATCTTTTATAAAACAAACTAAACTTAACCTATTATAGTTTATTAGGTACCTCTATCATATCTTTTATAAAACAAACTAAAATTAACCTATTTTAGTTTATTAGGTACATCATCATATCTTTTATAAAACAAACTAAACTTAACCTATTAAAGTTTATTAGGTACCTCTATCATATCTTTTATAAAACAAACTAAAATTAACCTATTTTAGTTTATTAGGTACCTCTATCATATCTTTTATAAAACAAACTAAAATTAACCTATTTTAGTTTATTAGGTACATCTATCATATCTTTTATAAAACAAACTAAACTTAACCTATTATAGTTTATTAGGTACATCATCATATCTTTTATAAAACAAACTAAACTTAACCTATTAAAGTTTATTAGGTACCTCTATCATATCTTTTATAAAACAAACTAAAATTAACCTATTTTAGTTTATTAGGTACCTCTATCATATGTTTTATAAAACAAACTAAACTTAACCTATTATTGTTTATTAGGTACCTCTATCATATCTTTTATAAAACAAACTAAAATTAACCTATTTTAGTTTATTAGGTACATCTATCATATCTTTTATAAAACAAACTAAACTTAACCTATTATAGTTTATTAGGTACCTCTATCATATCTTTTATAAAACAAACTAAACTTAACCTATTATAGTTTATTAGGTACCTCTATCATATCTTTTATAAAACAAACTAAAATTAACCTATTTTAGTTTATTAGGTACATCATCATATTTTTTATAAAACAAACTAAACTTAACCTATTATAGTTTATTAGGTACCTCTATCATATCTTTTATAAAACAAACTAAAATTAACCTATTTTAGTTTATTAGGTACATCATCATATCTTTTATAAAACAAACTAAACTTAACCTATTATAGTTTATTAGGTACCTCTATCATATCTTTTATAAAACAAACTAAACTTAACCTATTATAGTTTATTAGGTACCTCTATCATATCTTTTATAAAACAAACTAAACTTAACCTATTATAGTTTATTAGGTACCTCTATCATATCTTTTATAAAACAAACTAAACTTAACCTATTAAAGTTTATTAGGTACCTCTATCATATATTTTCAAAGAGGCTGCCTCGTTGGCCTAGTGGTCGCAAGCATTACTGCTGAGCATGAGGTCCTGGGTTCGATTCCCAGGTCAGGCAAAGGGTTATTGGGTTTTTCTATCTGGAATTTCTCGGTAGCAGCCCGGAGTCTGGATTCGTGCCCGGTAGATGGCAATAGGCGCTCGCCCCCTTATTACAGGGGACTTAACCATAACTGGCGAAATTTGGGTGCACTATAGGTGCACCTCTGCCCATCCCTTCGGGAAGACAAGGCGTGATGTTATGTATGTTACCTTCTCATACTTGTGTTTTATTAAATGCTGCGCTTCCATTTGACCCCACTTTCTCATCAGTTTGTTTCTGTCTTACTCGTCAGTTTGTTTATTAATTACAGACAGCGCAGCGCTACTTGTTTTCAATAATGTTAGTACCTACCTATTTGAGATAGTTTCTTTTGAGAAGGACTCCTATAAGTTAAGAACAAATTCCGGAATTGTATCGTGGGTTCTTCAGAATTAAAAAGATAAATTGACCTTATTTGCATCAGTTTCATCGTCATTGTTGTGTTTGTACGCAAACACACCGTGTGTAGTGTTGTAGTATGTAGCGACAGACCAAAGAATATAATAATAATAGGCGACAGACTGCCAGTAGTGTGGCAGCTGGCAGTGTGCATGTGCGGCGGGCCGCGGCGGCACGTAGCCGTGGGGACTGGGGGGCGACGTCGGCTCGTCAGCTGGCCGACCCCGGCAGTGCCGCGACAGCTCTCGAGGTGGAAGCTCGCGTCCGCTGCGGTCTGGACCTTTTTACACGTGTTTGTTATCGTGTTCGGGAACTAATCGTACTTTTTTTGCAACTTTAAATAATTAAGTACTCGGGATCTGAAATTTCGCAGTGTGTTTGTTTATTCTGTAAACTACAAACAAGTGTGTAGGGCTGCGATGCAGGCCCAGCGGCCGTGTAGTCGTCGGTGCGATCGGTGAACCCGTAGCGAGATGTCATCCCTTGTTAGTGTCCTGGCTGCTTGGAGCGTGCTTTGGATGGCAGCGGTGGGGGCGATGAGTCCGGTGACCGTCCTGCACTGCTGCCCGCCCGACCAGGCGCTCGCTGACGATGCGCTGCGGGCTGCCGTGTTGTCACCGGAGGCCGTCGCCACGGCATGTGGCCCCGTCGTCGGGAATGTCACCCGGGCTACGCGGATTTACTCGTTCCTGAAGAAATCAATCACCAACGAAGAGCCCCGCCACTGGGCAAATGAAATGGGCGTACCTAACTGCACGTCGCTGCGTCTGTTACCGGAACACGCGGCGCCCTACGCTCTGCGCGGCAAGGATGGGTTGATGATGGTGCGCGGTGCTCCGAAGTCCCACCTGCCGCCCAGCCGGTACTGCACGGACGTAAAGGCCGCGCTCGTGTGTGCTGATGACGTGATGTGGGAGCCGGCCAAATGCTGCGCGGAGGGACACGCCTTCGACGGCAAGCAGTGTGTGGTGCAGAGCGAGCGCGCGCAAGAGGCGTTCGACGAGCTGAAAGCGCTCATCAACAGGAGCTCGGCCGGCGGCGCCAGCACGGTCGGGCACGGCTGGCCGGCGTGCCCCCTGGACTCACGCTACGCCGTGGCGGGCACTTTGGCGGGGGCACGGCTGGCGGCGCGCGGCGCACTGGTGCTAAGCGCGGCGGGCGGCGGTGGCGAGGCGCTGGCGGGCGGCGCGTGGTGCGCGGAGGCAGTGCTGGGCGAGGCAGGCGCGCGCGTGCTGGCGTGCGAGGCGGCGGCGCGGTCGCGGGGCGCGCAGTCCTCGCGCCACCTGCTGTACGGGGCCGGGCTGGCGGTGGGTGCGGCGTTCCTGGCGGCTACGCTAGCGGCCGGCTTCGCGCTGCCGGCGGCGCACCACGCGCTGCACTGGCGCTGCCAGACACACTACGTGGCGGCGCTGATGCTGGGCGACGTGCTGCTTGCCGCCACGCAGCTGGCGGGCGACGTGGTGCCGCCCGCGCTGTGTCGCGCGCTCGGTGAGCGAAGCTGCTGTTATGCGACGGCTGCTGGTGATGTGATGTGCGCTAGTTGCTGACGTGCCTCGTTTGTTTCATGTGCCGTGCAGCGGTGTGTATGCATTTCCTGTTCCTGTCGGCGTTCTTTTGGCTCAACACGATGTGTTTCAACATCTGGTGGACATTCCGGTGAGTAAATATTTGATTCTGATGTACGCATCACACATTTTCTGTGTATTCGTATTTTCCAGTCGGTACTCTTAATTCAAGATGATGCGCATCAGGACACATCCTTGTTAACCATGATGGACCATGGGTGGAGCACGTAATTCGAGCTTATAATAATGATGACCTGGGCCCTATTTAATAAACGTTACGTCATGATAAAAAAATTACAAAATTGTAAAATTGTATTTACATATTTTGTAAATTGAAGTATAATAATATTATCATCCGTACCATTTCAACCCGAGGGTGTCGTAAAAAGCGACTAAGGGCAGACAAGACCACTTCAATAAATAGGAAAATTCGAAACAAAAGCCTATAACAACCTTTCTGGCCACCGTGATATATTGAGCTAATTTGCCTCCACTATCTTTGGTTCCTCTGCCCAGTAGTGGAACGTTTATGAGTTGTAATGAATTAAATAATTGAATTAAGAGGCCAACAACACCAAAAGCGCGGTCACTGTCGAACTGCATAGAAAAGAAAGAGAAGCGCGATGACACAACGCTGGTAATTTATTGCAAAATATGAAGCAATTATCGATTTACAAAAAAGCTATAGACTGTATAAAAAAAAACACTATTATGCTAATATGCTGCTTGTAGAATAATCTGACAAAAAATTAGAATGATTGCATGTACGAGTATATTAGTATAGTTTTTTAATCGTTAAAATATTTTTTTACAGGTATCTTCGTGATTTTTTTCTATCGTATCAAATTAGTTATATTATGTTTTCAACACACTATCTACTTAGCATATATCCTTAAGAGTATCATATATTTTTCTGATTTTGTTTACTGCAGTGGATCATATACTTCAAGGCATTATAAAACTTATAAAAATTGCGTTTAGGTCTTGTAGCCCTCTTAAGGTGAATCCGCAGTGGTAGCCCGCGAATTTTAATTTTTCTAAAAAAATTGAAATTCTATTTGTAGGTCAGGTTGTATCTTGATCAAAATATGACTCGGGACCTTAACAAATACGTATTTACAGAATTATAATCATAAGATCTATTAATACATCTCTCTTAGTTAGATTTGTTCCATATTATGAACAAATCTCTTATGGAAGAGATCGTATGGAACAAACCTAACTTAGAAGTCAAGCAAGTCGCCAAGTCGAGCACAGCTGTTCCATCCTTTTGTCGAAGCCATTCAGGACATTTTCGACCCCCCTTTAAATTTGCTATGGATAAAGCTAGAAGCCTAAATTTAGTCACCAAGAGCACATAATATAACTAGGTATGTTCCCAAATTACATTCAATTTGAACCTTTAGTTTAAGAACTATTGCAAGTCAAAGTTCCTTAATTTGGTCACTGACTGGTTTCTTCCCCGTTCTTCTCCATAGCACCCTACTATGCTTTGGAATGGGCAACTGACTGACTGACCCCTTGACAATTCAAAAGTGTCTGTATTTGATTTGTTTGAAAAAAATGCTTTGAGTTTGAGTTTGATACACTCACTGATCATCAAAATTCTAAAGTACTTCAGCAAACCCACAAGCTTGAAATTTTGAACACAATTAGTATTTACCCTTTAAGGAAAGGAAAAACTTTAACACACCGCAATTTCAGTCCCGTTTTCTAGATATACGAACTCATACCTAACTAATTTTGTAATCCTTATTACTAGATAACCAAGTTACTTTTGCAGTTCAGACAATTTTTCGTCTCTTACTCTACCTAAATAAATACATAGGCAGGTAAATAGTGGTTATAGGTAGGTACAGTAAGTCATTTACGGTGTTTCCTCTAATATACCTATACTATAAGTAGGCGCAGCGTCGAATGCAAGCGAGGAGACTGAGATCTTAGCGATCTAATAGGTAGCAGGCTAAATTGAGTTAGGTATTTGAATTTCATAATAAACAAACAGTTTGTAAAATTATTCATCACCTGCGCCTCAGACTAAATAAAAATACATAGCAGACATAGTGCTGCGAACAATACAGCGAAGCCATGCCAAAACTACACCTCGCTCTGTGCATACACGCTCACACGCACACATTTACAAGGCCTACAACCCATTTTAACCTAACTACACCTCACTAATTGCACACATGTTTACGAAACTGGCCTCGTGTCACTGCTAACAGCGCTATGTCTTATTTTCTTAGGTTTTTTATTTGGTCTGAGACCTGCGGTACCTATGTTTATTTATATATATAGGTAACGTATCTAGGTACATGCAATCAGTCCCTCGAACATTACTGGTAAAATAAAATAGCCAATGGAATAAATTAAATCAGTCGCAGGCAACGTCAATTGTCAATTAAACTGCATTGAAATTGAATAAAGAAGCAACAATAATAATGAGGTCGGTATAACAACCTTTGGATTTACGTGCCAGTGTCAAGTTATTATAATTATTATTGAAATAAAGGTTCTAATATTGATACGGTCACTATAAATATTGATAGGTAACGGATTAGATTAGATAACAATTTATAACAAAGTTTTTGAATAGGGTGCTTCCATAGACACTACCTAAAATAACTGACTTGAGATCTCACAACTTGTTGTAGTGCGTTGCGAGACTTGGCATTTTTTGACATTTTTACATTTTATGTTTTTGATGGGATATTACTTTCAAACTAGTTAAGATATTTTCATGTTTTATTTTGTATGAACAGACTATTTTATTATCTATAATTCTATCTGTGATTTTTTTTAAATATTCATATTTTCGTTACTAAAAATAAATATTCCCTATAAATCCGAACGGCGGCGTGGAGTTAGCGATAGATCATATTTTTATAATTCTTAAGATCTTCATGTCTGTAAAACACACTCACTGATCAGAACCAGTCCTGTAAGCGTAGGTATAGGTCTAGGTTTAGACTTAGATACCTACTTGAAAATTAGCATCATTCTGTTTTTTTATTCGTAAATTATAATCGGTAAATGATCTGCCTATTATTATTACAATTTACTAATAAAAATAGAAAATCATTCCGGGAAGGCAAGGGAATTCCGTCATTTGTAAGGTAAGAGGAATCGCGGCTGGGGGGGGGGCCTCCTCAGTTTTCTACTCTTAAATCCAAACCTGAACCTATTTAAATATTTTTTCCAAAAACGATATCATAACAATTTTGGCTATAACTGTATGTGTTTTTTTCGTCCGCTTTCATATCTTTTGATGGCGTGGTACAACTTGGCTATTTTTAGTAATTTTAGGTTTCCAGTTCTTATATTAAATAATTCATTTATAAAAAAAAAAAAAATACAAAACAGGAACATGGTAGTGGCAGACATAAATTGGATTGTAAAGCAATATATGCTCTAGTGTCATTAATTCATCATAATGCAGGGGGAAATCAGAGGAATACCTTTGAATGTACTGATCCCCAGTTACTTCGTCAATTTTACAGAGTAGTATAATCAGTCCGAACTGCAGATTCTTCAACTTGCAGCCTGCATGATTAACTGATGTTTAGCCATTTGATTGGAAATCTAAATCGACGACACTAATTGCGAAAGTGATGCCCAATCCGCCCCAGCAGGGTTAAATATTATTGGCTCATATAACATACATTAAAGAAACAATTATTGCAAGGAGCATGTTTACGTAGTGGCCGCATAGAAAGGCCGACAAGACCAACGTCGCCGCACGAACACGTGCAGCCTCTGACTTGCTTAGTGATTCTTGTAGGTTATATATAATTATCTTGTATATCATATTCCATATTGTTTGGATTCTGTGAATTTCTGGAGAATGTAGCAGTTTTTCTGTTATACCTCATGTTTAGTAATGGGTTTGTTCGATCAAGAATCGCATTTTTGCTCGGTGAGCAGTGAGTGAGCGTTATTGAGCTCATCCATTGCTCTCCCACATGCAAATTAATATGAAAATATGGACGGCTACTTCGGACCTCAATTTACGGATTCAGCTGGATGCATTGATCAAGTCAAGTCTCACGCAAACATTGATTTATCTGAATTTATTTTTTGTGTTAGTAAACACACCCACGAATCCCGCAATATGAGAAATTCCTGAAGTACAGACACTACTTTAAAATATCGTTCAGTGTTGATATGTCGACGTCGATCAGCCATACAAGTCGCTGTTTATTTGGCAACCCAATCATTAAATTACATTTAAAGCGTATGTCATATCACTAGTCTTCGCAGTCAAAGTATCTTCTTTTAATGATTTGTTGTAGTAGTCCTAATTAGCACATTGAAAATGAATGTGTTGTGGCCTACTTGTACTGTGACTGTAGCTCAGTGGGCTGACGTGTCGTGCGTGTGTGGCCCTCAGGGACTTCCGGCCGACGTCGCTGGAGCGCGGGCAGGAGCTGTGGCGCCTGCGAGTGTACATGGTGTACGCGTGGGGGGGGCCGCTGCTGCTGGCGGGCGCGGCCGCGGCGCTGGACGCGCTGCCGCCCGACGCCGCCGCTCCCTTCCTGCGACCGCGCTTCGCCGTGCAGCGCTGCTGGTTCTACGGCGACATGGAGATCCTCGTGTACTTCTTCGGGCCGGTGGGAGTGCTGCTGCTCGTCAACCTGGCGCTCTTCGTGTCCACCACCCGCCAGCTCACCTGCGGCCTTTGGCGGCGCGACGAAGTCAAGTCCACTTCCGAACGGTAAGTCACGTGACGTTACTGGTTCGCTAAGTGCTAGACATCTCTTGTGAGGTACAGGAACAATTTTGACAATTGTGATACTTGCAGGGCAGCTCTGGGCCGCGTTTGTGCCAAACTGGTGGTGGTGATGGGCGTGACGTGGGGCGCGGACGTGGTGTCGTGGGCGGCGGGCGGCCCGGATTACGTGTGGTACGCCACCGACCTGCTTAACGCGCTGCAGGGCGTGTTCATCTTCCTGGTGGTGGGCTGCCAGCCGCATGCGTGGGCAGCGCTCAAGCGTGCGGCCGCGGCATGCTGCGCGCGTGGCGGCGCGGGCGTGGGCGGAGGCGCGCGCAACACGCACTCCTCCACGCACCTACCGTCCTGCGGCGAGTCGCTCACGCACACCACGCCGGCGCCACCCGCGCCCGCCCCCACGCCCGCCCCTGCGCTCCCTGCCGCGCCCGCGCCACGCATACCCATGGAGACCGTATGCTGATGCGCGTGCGGTGCAAGGACGCTGTATGTCGGACTGTTGCGGTCGATGCGCCGAGTGTAGTGACGTGAAAACTTTGCCCACTGAGGCTCGAGCTTTAATGTACTTTAACGTACTTAGTCATAGTGAATATTTATTCTTCAGTATTATTTTGTATTCCCGTAACGATTACGATCGGTGTCGTCGTATGATTGACCGCTGATGACGGACGAACTGTGCCTGATGTGTATTGTATACGTGTTTGTAATATGATTACGGCATACATATTGTATGATCCGTGTACTGAATCGAACGATGAAAGCTCCTAATAGCTTTGGTAAAATCTTGCCCTGTTAGATTGGCTGTTGAACAAAAAATAAATGTTAAAACCATGCATGTCGTTTTACTTCACATGGCGCACCGTGGTGCGTCGCGCGTTGATATCTTTTGTTGGGCTGATGTCGCTCGGTCCCGCGCACGCTGCCGCGCCACACAACACACTATTTTTAAATGTGTAATAATTATCTTTCCTCTCGCTTCCTGTGGGAGAAAAGGGACGGAAATGTGTAGACAGGAAGTGACAGCATGGAATAAGTAAGTACTTTTTATTTAGCATGGAATGAGTAACTACTTTAGAATAGCAAGGAATTAGTGTACTCCTGGAACTCGTAGTAAGTACAAAAATATTTTTTTGGCACGTCCCTTACACGTAAAATGGGTATGATATTTTCTTTTCCCGTCTATCCTATGGTGTAGGGTATCGTTGGATAGGCCGTTCAAAAATATTGTGGGTCTGTTAACACCATTTTTAGTTTCAGGGATCCGTTTGCGTAATATTAAGCTTTAAATTGCAAATTTTTGTTGGAGTCAAGTATCCCCCCTCCCAGCTAAATGGTTGTTTGTGGATATGTGAAAAAACCATGGCAGTAGCATAAAACGAAATTGGAAAACTATCACAGCTAAGTAGGCTTTACAAGTTAACGAGTAATAGTCGACCAACTTACATTTGCAGTTGGAGAATCACCGTGACGTATATCGATGTATGGGAGAACATATTTTTCAGCTACAATGTTAAGTTTGTTTTTGAGATAAATTCATCCCAACTACGGAACCTACCTTTAATGTGCGTGGTCCGACACGCACTTGGCCGGTTTCTTTTATCGTTGTCGCACAAACGTATATATAAGCTACGTTATAGTTATATCGACGTGAAGTCGATATTGAATATTAACTCCTAAGGCGTGGAGTGTATTGTATACAGACATCGTTCATTACGGAATATAAGAATAACTCACAGACAAATACGACGACGTCACCAGTGTAATGGCTCGCTGTCAGCGCGGCCGGACTTACAGGACGATAAATGGCCGACGCGACGGGTTATCGCCGCTCCTCGCATGCGTCCGCGCAGGCGACGTTGTCAGCTATCTAGCAGTAGTAATAGCAGTGTTTACATTGAGCCCTTTTGTTTAAAGCATTACGAACGATGTCAAAGTAATTATGATGTTCCGTTCACGGTCCGCGCACCTGCACCAAGTTCACAGTACCGCGCACATGGACCAAGTTTAGTATAAACAGACAAACGTCACGGCTATTTATTATTATAAAAAGAACCAATTCATAAATTAAATTAAAATAAGACGTGGCAGCTAAGAGATGACCAGTCTCTACTAACGGCGCTCGTTCACGAACATGACGCATGGATTAGCACCATTCAGCTCAATCATTTTGAAGGGAGCTAAATGATCCAAAACACGCGCCACTATCAGTGAGACATCAGAGTGAGCACGACATACTACCAGCCGCCAAAGCACATTCAAGTCAATGAAAGACGTACCCAGTAAATGGCTGCGGACGGTGAGCAATGGGTAGCTCGCTGTCCGATAAGGACCAGGCCCGGATCGACGGCACGTTGTGTTCCACGCGCGCCTCAAAGAGATGTCAACACAAGTGTAGGTGTCCACTAGGGCCGATGCCTGCCGGGGTCGCGTGAAAGTCCAAAAGGGTTACCGAGGCCCCCGGCAACATAGGCAACGGAAGGAACACGGGTGGGTTTAAGTCAGTAAGAGTCTGACACACACTCCCGCTCCGCCCAGAGCGGGAGAAGTTATTTGATAATTTTCCAGTAAATGGCAGCTTCATAATAGGTACATAGTACTCACATAATAATGTGCTGTGCAACTATACAATACTAAGAGATTAAATTTATGCCATGCAACACTATTTCCAAATGCTACTCAATTCGTTTTTGCGCCCTTGTGGAGCAGGACCAACGTTGAGCCAAGCATTTTTACCAGCGATATTATAAGTTGAGGGATTACCTTATATTAACTTATAATATGCATGGCTGCATAGTGTGCGTTTTATACAAGATTTAAATTTTGTTTCATTCAGCTGGAGTTTGTGGGGAGGTATTTTATTGTAATATTTTAAACAGTACCCCACGAAAGATGAGTCTACTTTAGCCAGCCTGAAACCTGGTTGAACTAATTGATCCATATTTCTAGTGACATAATGGTGCCTTTCACCTCTTTTACTAAATATATGTAGATTTTTCCTTACGTACATGATGTTTTCATAGATATACGAGTATTGACATGATGTTAATTTCTTTAAACAGTCCTCCCCTAGAAAGTCGCGCCTGCGGAGGTCATATATGACCTGATGGCTCTTTTCTGCAGAATAAAAATAGACTCGATGTCTGCAGCTCGTCCCATTAGTAAAATACCTTACGACATAATACTATGAAAGTAACTAAAATAGACTAGCCGTGCGGTATCTACATCAGTAAATTGATGGATTATTCTCACAGCATATGCTGCTGAACTTAGCCGTCCTGCTAGGGACGTTAAATGAGGTCCTCATTAAACGTCCCTTGCAGGACAGCTAAGCCATTGAAGCCTTGAGTCGAGGGTAATCCCCAGCAAAACAGTTTTATTAAATTCTAGTTTCTCTTGATTCAATACTATCTCACAATATTATCTCACTACTTTGACATTTGGTAAAGAAAATCTTATGCACATAGTTTTATTCCCATTTAATACTAAATTATTAGCAGTGACCCATTTTTGGACCTGCAATAGGGCGTTATTTACGTCGTCAAGATTTGATGCATGTCTATTAATTTAAAAAAATTAGGAAGTATCGTCAGCAAATTTGTGGTTGGGTTTTTAACAAATGGGGTAGATCATTAATATATACTAAAAATAGGAATAGACCCAATATCGAGCCTTGTGGTACACCCATTTCTACTTTTAAGCCGAGTGAATTGACACCATTTGTTTTGAACTTGCTGCTGTCTATCATTTAAATAAGATTTTACTAAACTGAGAGCAAGTTTTCCAAGTCCGTAATACTCAAGTTTCAAGAGTAATGTTTCGTGGTCGACGCAACCAAATGCCTTGGAGAGGTCACAAAAGATTTCTATTACATCTTGGGCCTCTTCCCACGCCGTAAATATGTGTTTTACAATGTCCCTTTGTGACATACGTGTTGATCGTATAAGATTTTATTGGTGTTAAAATGATTAAGAGATTCCCTTTTCAAACACCTTGCTGAAACCCAGCAACATGGATACGGGTCTATAATTATTGGTGTCTGTACTATCCCGGATTTGAAAAGTGGCATGATCTTACTGTTATTTCATTAGATCCGGAAAGACTCCTTGATTAACACACAAATTAAATAATACGGCTAAGTGCGGTGCTATAGTCTCAATAATGGAGGTACACACTTTGATAGACATTCCCTATAGATCTTCTGTTAATTTGATCTTGATTTGCTTGAAAGCTTTTATTACTGTTAAGGGGTAGCGTTCATTCGAGATATAAGGATTCGTGATTTCGAGTTTCGGTCTAGCTCATAAGAGTCCATATGAAGACCATGTAGATTGGTGTCTGAAATGGTCTTTTGATGAAATATGGTCGAATCATAATTTTTTTGGCCGAAAATGAAGCTTCGGTCGGTCACTTTAAAGTTTTTTTAATTTTTTAATTTTACTACCTCGCACAAATTCACTATGTATTTATGTTACAACAAGTAGTGGTATTATAATATCATTAATATTGACGAAGTAGATTAAACACGTAGTATTGAAGCTAACTCACTTTTATTGTTCAAGCTATAATTAATAAGTACGACTCATTCATATGGGACCACCCTTAAGGTACCCCCTTTCCAATAAAACAATAATCATCGAAATCGGTCGACGACGGCGACGCACGCGGACGTGGTAAACTATTATACATACATAACACATACATAAAACATATTCCGACGAATTGAGAACCTTCTCCATTAGCCGGTAAAAATAAAAAATATAATAAAAATGGTACGTTGGTCAGGGTTACAATCTCTAATCCCTTCAAATATAGTACACTATTATTGAGAGAGGTTATGTTTCTCGCAACATCTATTTTGCAGTTTTCTTGGAATGAGCCTTGTAATTCTTGTGCTGTTCAATACACGCATGCTTATCTATACCTACTCGTATGTATGTATTACGCATGCAAATTAGATAATGAATCGAAAGTGTAGTGCGACACGTGAAGTGGGGGGGGGGGGGGGGGGGTGACGGGGCGGAGCGGTACCACTTTCTCCTCTCGCTCGCTGTGGGAGAGCGCTGCGCGGGCGCTGCGGTGCGGCTGCGAGCGCTATTCCGAGAATGCGCCACAATGCACCGCCGCCGTGGAGACATTAATGCAGCGGGTGTACATACCAGTACCTACATTTATATTCAACATTCCTTGCTTCATTGTTTTGAGAAATTTCCGCAGAAGTTGCCGGGTGTAGGTACAGTACTGACGCCGAGCCCGGGTACTCGGAATATAAACATCAGCGATAATCCGCGTTGCTATGTGATGAATGTGGTGATTATGGTTCGCTCGGTTTTACTTTTACCTGTCTACGGGAAAGGAAGGACAATTCTATACTTAGTATAAAACAAAGTTGATTAAACGTATACTCTTCATAACTGAACCATGGATTTTGATGCGGTTTTCACTATCATTTAAAGAATTTGCTCCAGTAGGTTTATTAAATGTGTATTATACCTACCATTAAAAATGCAGTTAAAGTTTTTTACAAAATCGCACGATTGGTCTTTGTTGACACTGCAATACCAATTTCCGCCCGCAGTCTCATCTCGTAGGTGCCTTGCATAAAGTCATGTCTGAAATCAGTCCGAATTTTTGTCGTCTTTTTAGGAAGAGAGAGGATATTAAGAAGACTGTACACACTACACTGCTGAAGCTGAATCCATCTGCAAATTAAAGTGCTTGAGACAGACGTATTGCGACCTCTCTTCTCTGTAATTAAATTACCTACTTTGTTGGAGGCTAACTTGCCAAATGTACAGTAACAGCCATTTAGGCATCTAAATTCTAAAAGCCAAGTGGAATAAGCCCTTAGATCAATTAATGCTGTATGTATTCTAAGGTAAGCTTGTGTATGTGCCTACGAGAAGGTGCAGGTGATGACCGACTTGTCGCGCGCTGTTACGGCCGACCGAGGCTGGCGCGGGCGCACAGCCGCCGGCGTGCTACCACAGAACAACGAACAGAAAGCTTCAGCTCTCAACTCGTGTACCTATCGTGATAAATATGTATCCCTACTGCCAATGTCTAAATGTTGTTCGTAAAATCGTAACACGGCACACGTACGGCTACATTGTGACTACGTTAATTAATATTTGTATTTCTTTCGGCATCTCTGTGCTCAAGAGCTTGTTTGTAGTTGTGGACCTACCGGAGCCATAAACAAGGAACATATTTAGTCTAGGGAGGGCATAAACCTAGCGCTTGCGCACGTTAGTGGACGTCGCACCGCACGGCCGCACGCAGTATGCACGCATTTTTTAAGTAGTGATTTTTAGAGTTGACGTACTCAAAAGGAAAAAACGGAACCCTTATAGGATCACTGGTGTGTCTGTCTGTCTGTCTGTGTGTCCGTCTGTCACAGCCGATTTGCTCCGAATCTACTGAACCTATTAAGTTGAAATTTGGTAAACATATGAATTTCTGTGACCCAAAAACGGACGTGTAACGTAAATAAATGATTTTTTAATATGAGGGTCACGTTTGGAAAATTAGAATAAAAATAATAACTTTTGCAATGTGACATCAAAATGAAAGGGCTTGTTAGGAAGGTCTCAAATATATACTTTTCTACTTTTAAAATAAACAGTTTTAAAGTTAGCTAAGAAAATAGATGCAAAATTGACCATTCCCCCAAATATCTCCGATACTACTGAACCTAACATTTTGAAAAAATGCAGAAAATAGTTCTTTACTTTTAGATTACAAGATTACAGGAAAACCTATAGGAAGTCCATGGTAATAAAATCACATGGTAAACCTCTCAATATTGTGCGTACAAACTTACATTTGCAGTTGAATTGTATGGGAGAACATGTTTTTCAATTACAATGTAAAGTTTGTTCTTGGGATAAATCATCTTGGGATAAAAAACACGATAGATAACATATTCATTGCATGGAACCCTCACCACGCCAGTTCAACTCGCACTTGTCCGGTTTTTTTGTTGGGATGTGCTTTAGAAGACGACATTAAAATTGGTGATAATGATAACTCAGCTATTTCACAATTTAAAGTTATTAAAGTAGGGGGGATGGGGGGTACAAAATGTTTTATGATTTATTTAGGATTTTTGGCATACTACTCAACCGTTTTTTTTTTTTTTTTGAGGGTGGGTAATCATCAAATAACTTCTCTCGCTCTGGGCGGAGCGGGAGGGTGTGTCAGACTCTTACTGACTAAAACCCACCCGTATTCCTTCCTGTTGCCTGTGTTGCCAGAGGACTCGGTGACCCATAAGTACCTTCCCGCGACCCCGGCAGGCATCGGCCCTAGTGGACCCCCTACATTTGTGCTGACATCTCTTTTAGGCGCGCGTGGAATACGACGCGCCGTCGACCCGGGCCTGGTCCTTGCCGGACGGTGAGCTACCCATTGCTCACCGTCCGCAAGCCCGCGCCTACTGTGGCCGGAAATCCGCCTGGGATTCCCGACGCCCAGGGCGTCTCCTGCGGCGGCTAGGGGCGAGAGGGCGCGAAACATGCCTTTCCCTCAACCTCCACCCGCCTCCTCCTTCTCGAGCATTACTGCTTCGCAGAAGGAGGTGACGGCTGCCCATGCCCTCTCGCTCCGTACCATGGCCTGAACCAGGGCCGGACGCAAGAGATTTCTGCCGCCGATCAGGTCCACGAGGACACGGCGGTGCTCTGCCCAAGCCGGGCAGACCTCCACCGTATGCTCCACCGTGTCCTCCGGGCGATCCATACAGTGGTGACACCCGGGCGTTTCCTCCCGCCTTATCCGACACAGGAACCTCCCGAAACTGCCGTGTCCGGTGAGGACCTGCGTCAGGCGGAAGATGAAGACGCCGTGGCGCCTCTCTAGCCACTCCTCAAAGAGGGGACTTATCGCCGCAATCGTGGCGTGCCCAGTACTACTCAACCCTGGGAAAATTACATGTTTAAAAAAATACCTTTTTTGTTTACAAAAAAGTGTAAATTTAGCCAACACTAGTATTTTTTTCTATACAATTATAGTGCCTAATAATAAACTAAAGTAACATTTTTATTACACGTGCAAGTAACTTTAACGTTCGAAATATAGTACAAAAAAACAAAATCTTTTTTTAAACGCCCATTTTTCCCAGGTTTAAATAGAAATACAAAAATCCTAAATAAATAAATAAATAAATCATAGAACAATCCAGTACGAGGAGAGTACGGGCAATTGTGAAATGGCTGAGTTATCACCGAATTTAATGTCCAGTCAATATACATATATTTTTTTAATTGTATGTTATCTGTTTGCACTGATATTCAATATGTTTTATATTTTTAAGCATATACTTAGTCTACTAACGCACGTCCAACCAAAAAATCACTACTAAAAATGTTATTGTTTCTTTTTTGTACTATGTTTCGAGCGTTATTTACTTGCAGCTTTAATAAAAATATTTTAGGTTTATTTTATTAGTAGGCACTATAATTGTATAGCAACATTTACTGCTGTTGGCTATTTTTTTTTTTTTTTAAAGAAAACGGTTCTTTAAAAAAAAATCGAGCAACTTTCCCAGGGTATGTATGGGAAAGTTGTATGTATATAGGGATTTAATTTTTTAAGTGTCGTTTTATTCATGGATATAGCGTTTGTTTACCATTACTACGAATATACTCAAATATTCACTAAAGTTTAATGTAGCATATAAACGGACGACTTGTAATGTTTTTTACGAAAAATTTGTGTGAGGCGCGTATGAAAAATCTGCTTATCTTTGGAACCATAAGTTAAACCATAATATCCTTACAGGAGGTTTTAGAACTAATTATTTATGATTTATTGACGTAGGTACCAGATATAACGGTTTTTACTGCAGAATTAAAAAAAAAAGGAAAAGAAATAACTTTTTTTTTTAAATTCTATAACTACTCGTTTTAAAGCATCAAGTTAAAATATCAAGTATTCATTAGCTAACTAGGCTGAATAAGTGATATTTAATAATTTATATATACTTACCATTATCTTTTTCTGGAAAGTGAGTAATTAGGAGTTCTAGTAATTAGTATTTTGATTTGGTGTATTAAAACGAGTCGTTATAGAATAAAGCAAATATATTTATTTTTAAAATTCTGCAGTAGAAACCGTACGTAGTACGTCAATAAATCATAAATATTGGTTCTAAAACCTTCTTTAAGGATATTACGGTTTAACTTGTGTTTCAAAGACAATCGGATTTATCACACGAGTTACATACAAATTTTTCGTAAAATAAATATGTCTTCCGTTTATATGCTAAATTAACCTTGTGTGAATATTTGAGCAAAGTTATGGTAAGAAAGCCATATCTTAGAAAAACACGACACATAAAAGTTGAAATCCTTATGTCTATAAAAGTCGATTTCCAGTGTCCTTCACCACACAATCCTCACCTTTGAAAACTTCATGAAAATAAATTTAGAGAACGCCAAAAAATAGTCAAGAAATTGTCATAAATAGTCACCAAGGTTAAAAAAAATAGTCGCATTATGATTCCGAAGTTATAGCTACAAGCTAGTGAGGATTGTGGGGTGAACGTCTCCACATAATCCTCACCTCAGTGCAAACAAACGGCTGGGACTATCGACTTGGAATCAATTCCAAAAAATAGTTAAGAAATAGTTGTAACACTATGCCAAATCTCGAAAATAGTCATTAAGGGATTCCAGAGATATAAAGGTGTCTTAGTGAGGATTACGTGGTGAGCCTTTCTCGCCACAATCCTCACCTGTAGCGCTAACATGACACACGCGACAATTACTCACTCTCGCGTGAGTAATTTTTGTCTATTTCTGTCAATTTTCTCGTTTTTTGACAGCGCTGCTATACAAAATACTCGACTCGTTCTGCCAAACTCGATATTTTCTCGACAAACCCTAACATGGCACCTAAGTTATCTCGAATTTTGACAATTCAACACGAGATAATCTTCGATTTTGCTATCATTTAGTCGTCCTCGATTTTGACGACGAGAAGAGTAGACAAAATTATAATACAAAAAAATATGGCATTCATGGGGACTGGTGACAGAAATGAAAAATTGAAACTTTGGAATAACATATATAAGTATATATATGCGTATACATGTACGTACACAGGCCGCTGCGCGACGCCAGTCTGATGCTCACGTTACATTAGCTTGTCGGTGACTTGGGTAGCATGTTGGTGCCGCAGTCTGCATGTCGGTGACGCGGTGTGCATGTTGGTGACGCAAATTGCATGTCAACAAGTGCTTTCAGAATGTCGGTGACGCGGTTATCACGGCGTAATTCGATTAGCATTTCGTAAATCTGCTAGCATTTTGATGACGCTGCTAGTAGGTCGGGCTCGCTGTTAGCATGTCGGTGACGCTGTTAGCATGTCGGTGACTCTGCCAGCACGTCGGGCACGCTGCTAGCAGGTAGGGCACGCTGTTAGCATGTCGGTGACTCGGTTAGCGTGTTGGTGACGCATTGAGCATGTTGATGACGCATTGAGCATGTCGGTGACTCGGTTAGCATGTTGGTGACGCAGATTGCATATTCAAGGGATGCTGGTCATATGTCGGTGACGCGGCTAGGATGTCGGTGACGTGGTTAGAATGTCGGTGACGCGGTTAACATATTGGTGACGCGAACCCACAGGTTTTTCCCCTATCAAAAATGGCTCACTCATTTTCATTTCCGTCATTTTGTATTTTAATTTCGGCATGCCATAGAAAAATATTAAATTTTAATAAAAAAAGTCGGTTACACAAAAAATTACAACATAAATTAATAGAGGTGGATGTAAAATCAATATCGTACATACTAATTCAATGCGTAAAATTTAATGAATGAGCCGATGTTGCTAAAATAAAAATGATTTGTTTTTAATAATTTGCTACATCGGCCTCTCGTCGCGAGATAAAGAACTGTCGAAGTGCCTTTCTCGAGTTTACTCGAGCTTAGCGGTCATGTTAGGCATTCGGATGACGTCAGAATCGTAGACAAATTTCGACAAATCGAGAAAGAGAGCGTTCTCGCGCTTGTCATGTTAGCCCTGCATATTACCGCGGAACTCTTACGTGTTTGAATATGAATTTGGTGTCAAAAATAGTCTAGAAATAGCCGTCTCCAACCATGATAATTTACTATGTAGAAGTATGATAAACAACCATGTAAACTTCAATAAGTCAAAAACTTGATTAAGTACGTATCATCTTAATTATGTAACACTGGAGAAGCCAGAAGTGCAATATTCCAAACTTAACAGTCTGTCACTTTTGGCGGGGGGGGGGGGGGGGAGATGCGGTAGATACTAAAAAAAAAACAAATCCATTTGTTTTATCGATATCGATATTCATTCGGAATGCTGCTTGAATCCATGGAATAAAACAGCTGATGCATAAAATAGTTAAATTTTAGAAGAAAATATAACTGCAATTAAATAAAAGTAAATCAATTGGTTATAATCCCAATAATAAAATAGGTTAAGTTAAAACAATAGGTTAAGTAATGGAAAAGAAAAATATTTTGATGTTTATGAACACAAAAACGAGGTGCGAGACTAGGTGACGTCATAAATGCGTTCTGAGAAAAAAATTGTGGATTCATGACGTTTTTCAATAAAAACATGACTAAATATTATTAAAAAAAACATAAGGTTATTCAGTTCTGCCAAAGCCACCGGAAGGAAAAGTGTAGTACCTACTGAAATAGCAGAAAAAATAATGTAAGTAACGACAATATTTTATTACCGTTTTGAATTAATATTCATAAGTACGTATTAAATAAAATAGTTTTGCAATTTTAGTGTTTGCGACTGTACCAAAACATAAGTATGTAGAAGTTTACATGGAACTATAATATACTTCTACATAGTAAACCAGGTCGAAATGATCATGGTTGGAGACGACTGTTTCTTGACTATTTTTGGCACCTAATTCAAATTCAAAACGTAAGCGTTCCGCGGTAATCAGGTGAGGATTTTGGCGAGAAAGGCTATAAACTCATTAAGTAAATATAGATTAATTCTGCGTACGTCATAATTTCAAAATAGGATATATCACAGTTATTATTACAAAAGTAGTCAATTTTAATAAATAATATCACATTTTAGTGATATACGTCATTATAAATTATAATTTCATAACCTTACAATAATTGGCATCATTCCAAATTTAATTTATAAAAAAATATATGTGTAATTATAAAATTATATTTATAATAATAATAATGTCACAGATTAAAATAATATTAAAGATTCAAATCAAATAATCAAAATCAAATGAAAACTAAAAATTTAAATTAAAAATATTATTAGACGTATATTTAATTTTATTATTTCTATTTCTTTTTGTTTTCAAAAACCCCCGACACTAACAAAAACATTTAAAAAGCAACAAAATAATACATATTGGGCCCTTTCAGTTTAATATAAATTTAGGTAATATTTTGAGCCAAGCGTGTCTGACCTACTAGTCAGACACGCTGCCATCGATACGTACCTCGCCGAAATCTGCGCCCCTGTGGGTATTTTTCCCAAAGTGAAGGTAAGTACTTACTAATTTTCCTTCATTTCTCTTTCCTTCTCCATGATCGGACCCTGATCACTATCTAGCTATAGCCTATTTATTGAAACCAACACAACAAGCCCAAACACGATACCTGCGCTGTAAGTAGGTGAGCGAGTTAAATATCAACTAGAAAAGAGCTCATAATCTTCAAACGACTGAACTGATTTTCTTGAACCATAGCTAAGAACACTCTCGATCAAATCACCATTCAAACAAAAAAAACAAAATCAAAATCGGTCCATACATTGGGGAGCTACGATGCCACAGACACACACACACACACACATACACACAAACAGACAGACAGACACGTCAAACTTATAACACCCCGTCGTTTTGCGTCGAGGGTTAAAAAGGTGGAAGAGATCGTATGGTACAAAATTAAATGATTATAATTCTTTGATATGGAACTCACGAAAAAAAGAAATCACGAAAATAAATCAGCTGTTCCCTACATTTTGTTAAATTGTGTTAACATAGGCAAATCATAAATTTAGGGACTGTCTGCTTATTTTTCCCGAACCCGGGGTTGATCTCACGGTCTACACCTATAGTAGAAGTTATTCATAAAGGCCCCCTGTCAGGTTTTCAATTAGTTCCATTACACTTTGCATGCTATTGTAAATTAGTATTATATTATAATATCAATAGATACTTAAAAGTCACTTCATTACTACGCAACATTGCAACTGACATAACGTAATGCTTGCTCGTCACTTGCGTGATTCATGCACGATCTATAAGCCTCGATCGATGACCTGGCGGCTGTGCAGTCCCGCATTGACGCAACCGATACCACTATGAATGCTACGATCCCAGCACCCAGCAGTCAGATCAAGAAACCGGACATGTATAGCTATTGTATTTTTACAAAAAGCGAATTCCTCAATGAGCTCATTGAATCGTCCGCACGGCCACAGAATAAAGAATAGTAGTAACGTAGCACGTCCGCGCGTACCTTCGCGTTAGCTGACTGGAGGCTGTAGGGCCCCCTAGTCCCAATAAACAATAGTAGTAACGTAGCACGGCCGCGCGTACCTTCGCGTTAGCTGACTGGAGGCTGTAGGGCCCCCTAGTCCCAATAAACAATAGTAGTAACGTAGCACGGCCGCGCGTACCTTCGCGTTAGCTGACTGGAGGCTGTAGGGCCCCCTAGTCCCAATAAACAATAGTAGTAACGTAGCACGGCCGCGCGTACCTTCGCGTTAGCTGACTGGAGGCTGTAGGGCCCCCTAGTCCCAATATACAATAGTAGTAACGTAGCACGGCCGCGCGTACCTTCGCGTTAGCTGACTGGAGGCTGTAGGGCCCCCTAGTCCCAATAAACAATAGTAGTAACGTAGCACGGCCGCGCGTACCTTCGCGTTAGCTGACTGGAGGCTGTAGGGCCCCCTAGTCCCAATATACAATAGTAGTAACGTAGCACGGCCGCGCGTACCTTCGCGTTAGCTGACTGGAGGCTGTAGGGCCCCCTAGTCCCAATAAACAATAGTAGTAACGTAGCACGGCCGCGCGTACCTTCGCGTTAGCTGACTGGAGGCTGTAGGGCCCCCTAGTCCCAATATACAATAGTAGTAACGTAGCACGGCCGCGCGTACCTTCGCGTTAGCTGACTGGAGGCTGTAGGGCCCCCTAGTCCCAATAAACAATAGTAGTAACGTAGCACGGCCGCGCGTACCTTCGCGTTAGCTGACTGGAGGCTGTAGGGCCCCCTAGTCCCAATATACAATAGTAGTAACGTAGCACGGCCGCGCGTACCTTCGCGTTAGCTGACTGGAGGCTGTAGGGCCCCCTAGTCCCAATATACAATAGTAGTAACGTAGCACGGTCGCGCGTACCTTCGCGTTAGCTGACTGGAGGCTGTAGGGCCCCCTAGTCCCAATAAACAATAGTAGTAACGTAGCACGGCCGCGCGTACCTTCGCGTTAGCTGACTGGAGGCTGTAGGGCCCCCTAGTCCCAATATACAATAGTAGTAACGTAGCACGGCCGCGCGTACCTTCGCGTTAGCTGACTGGAGGCTGTAGGGCCCCCTAGTCCCAATAAACAATAGTAGTAACGTAGCACGGCCGCGCGTACCTTCGCGTTAGCTGACTGGAGGCTGTAGGGCCCCCTAGTCCCAATATACAATAGTAGTAACGTAGCACGGTCGCGCGTTCCTTCGCGTTAGCTGACTGGAGGCTGTGTGACGCCCTGAGCTTCAAGGCTCGTGCAGACTGGGGCGACATCGCGGGCGCGACAGGCATATTGCTACCTGTCGCGCCCCGATATCGCGCTAGTCTGCATGAGCCTTCACTGTGTACCTGTGTGTGTGTGGGCCAGTATGTAAGTGTGTGGGCCACGCGTGCTACTCCAACCTTTTATTTATTAGTTCACAAGTTATTTACATTCCTTATGAGATTCCACATTTACATTTGATTAATTCTCATTATTTTTATTCATTGTGTATATTTTTCTGTAGGAAAGTAATAATAACTAAGTGTATTGTTTTGTACCTACAATAAGCTATTGATTGTGCAGCTAACGGGCCGCATTCTTTAATGCAACTCAATTTTAAGACGCCAAGTTTACTCTTTATCTGTTCTCGAAGCAGAATTTTTGCAGAGGACAGTAGTACGAGTAACAGTAGTAGAGCAGTAATTCGATGAAAAAAATAGGAATATAGTTTAAGTGCGGGCTACCTACATACTTATATTTTGAAAGGAATGCTGGAAGCATTATCATTGACAATGTTCCACTTACACAGAGATACCGAGAGAGGTTCATAGTTTATCACCAAGTAGGCGATGTGAGTAGGTGAGCAGGTCTGTCCAGCCGTGAGCCGTCATTAGCGTGGCGAGTGTTGGGCCGCCTAACACACGCCTCGCCGCCGCTGCAGCTCGGTGGCGCGGCGCGCAGTCCCGACGATTACGTCATCAGCGCGATAGCGTGCTGCCGCCGAGATGCGCGCATGCAGCGCCCTGTACGCATTATATCACAGGCTAGGTACATGGACTTTGTAATAGATACTTAGGTTGTATTTTATGATTGATGAGTACAATACAATAAAAAATCTGCAAGTTTATCGCAAGCAATCATTCCAAGCGCGGCAAATTCCAAAGCCGGCCAACCTCTGGCGCCCTGACGCGCTAGCTAGGACCACCGACACCAACCTAGCCCTATTGCGCATGCGTACAAACATTCCGATATAACGCGTGATATTGTGGCTTGGTTTATGAAACAGTATTTAGAGTTCGTCATCAAATTAGGTCATTAGCTTAATTTTCGTCAATTTGATACCTACTTGTATTAGCGGCCGTCTGTAACAGAACGCTTGCTTTACATTATGCACTTGTGCATATTATACATTTATGCATGCCGCGCCCATGACGGCTCCCTGTCTGCGGCATCACCGACATGCGACTCCGGCGCAGCATGGAGATTAGTTTGATGTCTGTAACACAGTATCTACAAACATATACCTATAGTTGGTCCCTGCTTGTTATCGTTCATTATGGCGTTGCTTTCCGGTAAGGTAAAAGGTTGGCTGCTAGTTATAACATTCCACGGAGGCTATTGTCTGTCACCCGGTTCTCGACTACCTGTCCCGATCCCGAAGTCCGCGATGGCTGCGTCCCCATTTAGCAGATATTATTATTTAATTTACATACATGTTAACGAAGTAGGTAGCACTTCATTCAATTTTTTATGTAGCCTGCTATAGTTTTGACGCGACGACACGACTCTGTGGTATAATGAACGGAATAAGTGAGAGAAATGAAAGTTAAATAAAACTAAATATAAGAAGTAAAACGATTTGAGCTTTAAATGTTGTTTCTCCTTTCAGGTAAGATGTTTAGTTATAATTAATAATGTAAAAGGTTTGTGATTTGTGAATAATAAAAATCAATCCTCCTTTCAGGCAACGCAATTCAGTTTTATTTCGCTAGTCCAACAAAAACTTATGTGTTTACGTTATTAAATATTTTTTGAAAAAAAACATTTAAAAATATAAAACAGTGGTCCGCCGGTGTCGGGAGCAGGGTCCAAGCTCCCGAAGGATAGGCTCCAGAAACAGGATCTCCTCACGATGCGAGCCTTATCGAGGAATACTGCCTTCTGAATCAACAAGATCCAACCGCCTAACGAGGGCCTCGAGAGATGTTGATCGACAGTTTCGACATCAGGCCATTGGCCGTTATGACATCGGCACAATGACAGCCGAGCTCACATCGAGTTGTTATTATTATTATTTATTTATTTCATGAACATTTTTTACATTTTATCGAAGTGTATTTCAGTAAAAACTAAAACGACAAAAATATATACGAGTATCACTTAAAAAAATGGACACATGCGTGTCAAGTTTCAACACTATCCACGAAAAAAAAATCTAAATAGTTTACGATAACATGGTGAAGTGTCTATTATTTTATCTCGAGCCCAGTCGAGGCCTTGCGTGACGCGTCTCTCAGCCTTCAGTGATCCAGTTTTTAATTAACATTGATAAGGTTTTCCGCACAGCTACCTTCAATTGAAAGCTACTGAATCAAAATGGTGTAATTCTATGAAGGGATTTGTTATGCTGCGGCTGCGGAAGTGTAGTGCGTCTTATCGTGACAATGTTGTCACGATAAGGCGCACTACACTTCGCGCGCGCTCTCTCTCGCCCACCGTTCTACATCTCGCTGTAACCAACACAACAATCCAGTCGTAACATTGTGACAAACTTTACTGCTGAATTGTTGACTTTTATGTGCCACCTTTGTACCTACATATTAAGTGGGTAGACGACTGGGGTCGGACCATCGTGGCACAGGATGTGGCCACACCGCATGAGAGGTGCATTGATTGGCGCACAATGCTGCGCCTGAGTTGACGACGCACCGGCGCCCGCTCCTTGTTACAGTGACAGTGAGTATTGTGTACACATAATGATCAACTTTGACCTCTCATATCATATCTCACAAGAATGTTTGTCGCAGTGAGTCGATTTCCGTTGTAAGTGTGGATACTCGTACTTCAATAATCTGTGTAATCAAAAACGAATTAGTGATCGAGGTCAGTGCACATGTATTTGTGCTGAACTGCTGACACTCGGCTCGCTGCCCTGTGCACGAATTGCTTGCTTATAGGTAATGTGATCGCAACACAAACATGAGCCTAATAAAAACTCTTGCCATCAGAAGTAATCAATATTTAAACACGCAAAGCATTGTGTTGACCTGTATTTTTTGTGTATCGCAAAACCGAAATTAAATGCACATAATATTTTAACACTATATTCCACGAGAACGTAGTACCGAGACTAAAAGTAATAAATCCTATGTGTTAATCAACAAAAAGGGAGGAATCTCTAGGAATCCTTATCCTAAGCACGTCTTCCTGACCATTACCGCGCCCCCCGGTCTACTCTTTGATATGCAAGGGTCTCTGTAGTCCCATGAAACATGAGGCTTCAGGGACTAGTGTGAATCCTTGGGTTCATTCGAGCAATCGAGTCTGTCGGTGCATTTCATTCATTCATTTATTAATAAAAGCTCCTTTACTGATTACGTACCTAATACGTACGACTTGGATTCCAGAAATTGTTTCAATTCATTAATAAACATATTTGTTTTGTTTACTCCTCTAATGTCATTTCGCAATTTATTATAGATTTTTATGGACATAACTAAAGGGCTAGTTGAGTGCATTTTGAATCGATATTGAGGTATGTTTATTTTGTGTTTTTTTTTGTGTCGAAAAGTGTATCTTGATTGTGTTTCTATCATGTTTCTTTTTAAAAATGACTGTACACAGCCGAGGGAGAAAATATGAAAAAAAATAATATACGAATTCCATTTATCCACCCCGTGCGGGATGGATAGATGAACACGCGTTTCCGAGTATCCATCCAAGGGTAGCTGTTTTTGCCGCCATGGGATCTGGAGGCAAAAGTCCTCGCGCACGTATGGGAGTGGCGCGAGGAAGCGAAACGCCGCCGCGCCGGGGCGTAACTCCGCTGCCTCGAGAAATCGCGGCACAGCGGACAGAGTTCCGGCGGGATCCCATGGCGACATGGAGAGTGCGATTGTCGCAACCCAGTGCTGGGCACGCCACAAATTCGGCGATAAGTCCCCTCTTTGAGGAGTGGCTAGAGAGGCGCCAAGGCATGCTCACCTTCCGCCTGACGCAGGTCCTCACTGGAGGTTGCTGTGTCGGGTAAGGCGGGAGGAAACGCCCGGGTGTCACCACTGTGTGGATCGCCCGGAGAACACGGTGGAGCATACGGTGGCGGTCTGCCCGGCTTGGGCAAAGCACCGCAGTGTCCTCGTGGAGGCGATCGGCGGCAGAAATCTCTCGCGTGCGGCTCTGGTTCAGGCCATGGTACGGAGCGAGAGGGCATGGGTAGCCGTCACCTCCTTCTGCAAAGCTGTAATGCTCGCGAAGGAGGAGGCGGGATGGTTGAGGGAAAGGCACATTTCGTGCCCTCTCGCCTCTAGCAATGGGAAGCTCGCCGTCCGATAAGGACTAGGCCCGGGTCAATGGCGCGTTGTATTCCACGCGCGGTGAGAGAGATGTCAGCACAAGTGTAGGGGCCCACTAGGGTCGATGCCTGCCGGGGTCGCGTGGTAGTTCGAAAGGGTTACCGAGGCCCCTGGCAACACTGGCAACGGAAGGAATACGGGTGGGTTTTAAGTCAGTAAGTGTCTGACATACCCTCCTCCGCCCAGAGCGGGAGAAGTTATTTGATAATTACCCACCCAAAAAAAAGGTAGCTGTTTTAGGGTAGATAAACGGAATAACCCCACCACAACACTATTTAAATTTATATGGTTATTATTTTATCTGATTCTTCATTCTTTTTAACGGGGTGTTAGAAACCCCGAGAAGAATCAGACTGCGCAAAAATGCCATGAACATTTTTGACAACGTTGTTTATAAAGACAATCTATTTGAATATTTCAAAATTTAAGAATAGAAATAAGTTCACCGTTTTTGCGCTCAAAAAGTATTAATTCGCAGGATTAATACTGCATAGTGAAGAGATCCGCAGGCGAACCAAGGTTACCGACATAGCCCGAAGATTTGCCAAACTTAAGTGGCAGTGGCAGTGGCAGTGGGCAGGGCACATTGCTCGCAGAACCGATAGCCGATGGGGCTGAAAGGTTTCGGAGTGGCGACCACGTACCGGAAGACGTAGCGTTGGAAGGCGTCCTACAAGGTGGACCAATGACCTTGTGAAGGCCGCAGGAATCCGCTGGATGCGGGAAGCACAAAACCGGCCGAAGTGGCGGTGCTTGGCGGCCTGTGTCCAGCAGTGGACGTCTTTCGGCTGAAATGATGATACCGCATAATGTAGCTTTCTATATGTGAAGTATTTTTTTAAATCGGTTAAGTATTTTTTGAGTTTATCGGTTACAAACAAACATACAAAAAAAAAAACAAATCTTTTCTCTTAAGAAAAAAGAGTTTATATAAAATAGGTAAAATATTTGATTGAATGTTGATTTACTAAAGGCAGCGGCTAGTTTCTGATCTGCGCAAAGTTCACGTCGACCTCACTTTAAGTGACCACATGCAATTCGAAAGCGAACTCACTATAATTGTAAAGTCTTTAGACATTAAGATAGAGTATAACGGCGTTGGACGTTGGTTCAGCTTAGGCGATAGTATCGCCTAAGCTGAACCAACGTCCAACGCCGTTATACTCTATCTGAGTCATTGTAACAAAATATTGATTATGAATCGTATTAAATAAAAACGTTTCAGACGGATAAATACATTCTATTTTTCAATGATAGTACTTGATTGGTAAAAGTGTGGATTGGAACCTACAGTGAGTAATATAAATAGATAAATATTACACGAGGACTGGAATGTTTTTGTTAGAACGATGTAAGTGATCAAAAAGGTATACTGGTCACTTTATCGCAATTTTGAGTGACTTGTGGCTTGGAACGTTTCGCATAACTACGTCCAATTCATCTCGTACTCGTCATTTCAATCCTCAAAATTATGCAACATATAACTGGCCGTGTGGCAGTTGAAATGCCACTTTGGATATCTTGAAAGTGACGTGCTCTGTTATTCTCACCCACCCCCTTGGCTATGATATTTGAGGTGGCCGAATCTTTCTTCTGTTTGCATCGTCAATCGTGTTTTGAACCTTGAATAATGTGGTGAGTTCTTGTACCTACACCTACTACCTTATAACTTTTGTTTTTACAGGATTATTTTCAATGTTTTTTTTCAAATATTATAAATTAATAATGACTAGTTTGAGGGTCATCAATAGTCATCATACGTAAAGCTAGAGCGACGCTGTGATGTTGCGCGAATTAGTTTTTTTTTGGTGTCAGTATGCGTGGCCTACTTTCCGTGGAGAACTACTGCACGCCACTGGGCGATACTCGTACGTATGCGTAGACCCAAAGTAGAGGCTGCTCAGGCGCGTCGTAGATGCCGCATAGACGCTTCGTAGTCGCCACGTAGGCCATAGACGAGTCATCGAAGCCGCGCCGTAACGTCGTTATATTTATACCCTAAGGTTCTGTGATAATCATTATGTATCTGATGCAATAGCAGAACTGTTGCTATCTATAAATATTTAGTAAAAAACAAAGTCTGTGTCACAGCTTAGTTATCCTAAACTATTATTTGGATGCAGTTTTCAATAATTTAGAGAAATTTAATAAATTACGTAGGTACCTATTCAAAGTTTTCCCACTCTATATTTGTCCCCGTCAAACGGTTTAATATTTCTAGTTTATCCATTTTATTAAATCACTAAAATAATCAACAAGTACTACAAGTTACTTAGATTGTTATTTAGTCTAAATCACTGCGCCAATAACCTGTTGGGTTTTGAGAACCAATGAAAGACACAGTTATAATTTCCACTGATTTATATAATATATTTTTTTTCTGGGTCGTCTGTGCCGTCTGCGCCGGTTGGTCTAGTGTAGGTTGGCTGCTGTGTCCGGCGCGGTGCGGCGACGGCGGTCGTTCATGTTCATAGTTGTGACCGCAAGGTTATTGTGACATTCTACACGTAGGGCGCAGGGCCTTTGTCCTAAACTGTGTACGGACAGCATGTCAAACTGAAACTTTATCGCACGGCTTAACAATGGGACTGACGTCACAGTGTTTATTATTTTGGTTATGTCAGGTTATGTAAACACGACATGGCTGTGTCCTGTTCGGCAATAGAGTGTCAAACGTTATATACATGGTGTAGTTGAAATGACTGAAAACCCGAAAAGGGGCCATTAAAGTCATCTTTATTAACAACTTTTACTACGAGACCAAACCTGAAATCACGTAATAAAAAACCAGCCAAGTGCATGTCGGACCACGCACAATGAAGGGTTTCGTAGTTGGGAATGGTGGGATAAATTTATCCCAAAAACAAACTCAACATTGTATATACGTCACGTTCAATTCTCCAACTGCAAATTTAAGTTGTTCGACTATTACTCGTTAACTTGTAAACCCTATTTAGCTGTCATAGTTTTCCTTTTAATTTCATTATACGTACTACTGTCATGAATTTTTCACATCTCCATACACAACCATTTAGCTGGCAGGGGGGAGGGACACTTGACTCAAACAAAAAATAGCACTCTAAAGCTTAATATTACGCAAACGAATCCTTGAATAGAAAAATAGTGTTCACAGACCCACAACATTTTTGAACGGCCTATCCAACGATACCCCACGCAATGGGATAGACGCGAAAAAAAAATATCATGCATGATGTTATTTTACCACTTTGTCGGCGTGTTTAATATGTGTACCTATGCCAAATTACATTTTTCTAGCACTAAGCGTCTCTGAGCTATAGTAGGGACAGACAGACAGACAGACAGACGGACATGGCGAAACTATAAGGGTTCGTTGTTTACTACGGAACCCTAAAAACGGCCAAGTGCGTGTCGGACTACGCACAATGAAGGTTTCCGTGGTTGGGATGAATTTATTTCAAAAACAAACTTAACATTGTAGTTGAAAAACATGTGGAAGAACATGTTTTTCAACTACAATGTTAAGTTTGTTTTTGAGTTTTTTTTTTTGAGATAAATACTTATACGTCACGGTCATTTCTCCAAATGCAAATGTAAGTTGGTCGACTATTCCTCGTTAACTTGTAAAGCCTACTTAGCTGTGATAGTTTTCCTTTTAATTTCGTTATTATATACTATCTCTCTCTATCCTGTATGTTACACAACTCAATAATTAAGCAGCAGCATGAATTTGTTCATAAATGTTCATGTCCACTGTCACAAATCTATTGGTTTTCACAATAAATTAAAAAAAAATCAAAATCATTAAAACAAAAGTCATTTATTCAAATTAGGCTGAGAATCAGCATTTTTCATACGTCAAAATTACATAAGGCAGTCCCCCAAAACCCTTCCTAGTTCTTTAGCCGGGAAGAAGAAGTGGCGCAGCAAGCTCCCCAGCAGCAGCTGTCTGTTCAGTTAGATAAAACTGGATTCTATGCATCATCTGCCTGCCTTTTCCCAACTACTTTGGGGTCGGCTTCCATTCTAACCGGATGCAGCTGAATACCAGTATTTTACATGGAGCGACTGCCTATCTGACCTCCACAACCCAGGTACTGGGTAAAGCGATACCCCTTGGTAGGACTGGTTGTCAGACTTTCGGGCTTCTGACGACCCGTAACGACTGTCAAAGATCCACGAATGACAGCCGGGACCAACGGCTTAACGTGCTTTCCGAGGCACGGAGGGGTCTTGGTATGTAAATACGGTCACCCATCTACGGGCCAACCGCTGCAAGCGTAGCTTAACCTGATCGATCGACCCGTGCGGCGGTTTTTATTTAGCCACAAGCTCCTCAATACTTTTAATATAATAGCTATACAACAGTATGCAAAATAATGTATACTACGTGCGACACAAACCATTAAATTAAATTATTAGCCATAACATGTCAGCTAGCACACGCCACTGTAGGTACCGACCAAAAAAAACATTGAAAAAAAAACTCAAGCAAAAATAAAAACGTAAACAGAATTTAATACCTAAATAAAAGCCTCCAGGCATAAAGGGCGCGCCCGCTTGCATATACTCGTAGCTATATCTGTAACTCGAAGTCACAAATGATAAACTAGGACCATCGAAAAAAAAAAAAAATAGTTAATTACTAATAATAATAACAAAATCATGGTCCGCAAGACGACCAGTGACTAGTTCAATAACATAATCAGCCTATAATGTACCCACTGCTGGGAGACAGGCCTCCTCTCTGTGAGAGGGAGTGGGCCGTAATCTACCATGCGGGCCCAGTGTGGGTTGGTAGATGTCACATATCTTCGAATTCTTGGTTCTGGGACATGCCGGTTGCCTCACAATGTTTTCCTTCACCGTTTTGAGAGCAGTGGTGATGAAATAATTTACACAAAGTAAAGCGCCTGTCCGTGTTCGAGCCTACGCTCTACAACTCGTAAGTCGCGGCCGTTACCACTGGGCTACCACTGTTCTAGTTCAATAACATGGACCATCAGTTGCAAGTAGATGCTGCTTCTGACACGGATTTCCAGAAGTTTTGACAAGGTGGATGAAGAACTGACAAAAATAGCTTTCAATGGTATACGAGATGATTTATTACGCTGGTTTGCATCATACGTCACTAATAGAACTCAGAAAGTAGTCATCAAAGGCTTTGAATCCACATCCATACATACATCCGGGGTACCCCAACGTTAAATTTTAGTCCCTCTCCTATTTGTTATTTTTATTAATGACTTGAATCAATTCAATCAATATTCAAAATTTCTACTATATGCCGAGGACCTTACAATTTTTAGAAACATTTAAAATAAAAGTGATTGTACTTTATTCCAAGACGATTTGGATAGATTTTCTACACATTGTATTAAAAATGGGTTAAAGTTAAACATCCTAAAGTGCTCATCTATAACATTCACCAAAAATAAAAATATTATAACTCACACATACAACCTAAATAACACCTCATTGCATAGAGTCACTTTAATCAGGGACCTTGGGGTAGGAAACTTCACCTGGATCAACACATTGATAACATTATTAGTAACACGTTTCGCATGTATGGATTTGTGATGAGATGCATGACCGATTTTAAACGCACTCGCATGCTCATTCATTTATACACATCGTAGTACGAGTACGCGGTATTGGTATGGAACCCCTTGTACAAAAAATACATAAATAATCTTGAAATCGTTCAACATAAATTCATTAAAGCCACACAATATCCCGTGGAAGCCCGTCTTGTCGCACCAACGTGGTTGTCTGCGCACCTCTACGTCGTTTAGCAAAACATTATAATACCCTTTTTTTTCAGAATTACATTTATTATTTTTGTCAGCTAACAAAATTCGGTTTACTTAAAATGATCGAATAAACAGATGATTAACCGTATTTTCATATATGTATAAATTTTAGTATTAGAAGAAAAATATTTATTAATTTGTATGATTAATTAGTAAATACTTGTGCTTTTCCAAATTTCAATTCGAATATGTAACATGTGGATGACGTAGTTAATTACTCTCTTATATACCTAGATTATTAGCTATTTGTTAACCATGTATAAAATCTTACAATATTTTATTTTTATCCATTGACATCAACATCCATTGACCTCATTGACATCTTTCATCATACATTTTCATCTGTCAGGTTTTTCTTTCTCTATGCATTTTAGCTGCCATGATAAAGCTAAGCTAGTTTCAGGCTACATTTAGTTAGGCTATGTACTCATGTAAACCGTTTTTATTAATCCTGGCAGGCATTCAAACAAATAATTTGAATAATGCTTAACAGTAAATTCTAGAACTATAGCCAGAATTTATAAAAAAGCGGTCATTGGACCTCGGACAAGGGTTCAGTCTAGTTCAGTCTTGTGGTGTTTGTCTCAGTTTGGTTCAGTTTGACACAGTTAGTCTCAGTCTTGTGCAGTCTACTTCAATCTTATTCAGTCTTACTCAGTCTAAAACCTATTATAAGCTAATAACTTGTTATTGTAATGTGTTCAAATATACTCGTAATCATATAAAGAAACTCGCAAAGTGACGAGCCGACCACTCCTGTGTGTCATGGGAGGTCCAGATACTCGTCTCGTCGGCGCCTCCGCTGTAAATCATATCGGCGGAATTTAGGCAACGCCACCTTCTTACAAGTCCACTCCAGGACGGAGAGCCCTTCTAATACTAGGGCAATCTATCAACGTGACGTTTGATACTAACGCAATTTTCTTGCTAGTGTGAAACAAATCGCACCAATTACTCACCAACATGCCACCAAACTATCATAAAACAAAACCTCTTGCTTAACAAAGGACGATTACTCCTAGAGACAGAGTTGCCGGCCTACTACGGAGTGTGAAATACCAGTCTCATCTTCGTGCTCCGCCTCATCTGTCAGCGCTGTCCCACTGCTGCCTGCCGATCCAGTCTCACAACTACCTTTTTTTTTTTTTTTTACGCTGAGAAATGCGTTACGCATGCCCGCTCGTGGGGGACGAGACGGGGTATGTGGGACTCCTGTTAGACATACAGTATACCCACTAAAACTCAGCGGTGTTCCCGCAACGCCGTGATGGGAGGGCATGGGAAACCGGCGCAGCCTTTACATCCAAACCCTCCCGGCGCATGCCCGCCTTGTTGGCAGGCCCCGCATGCTCCCCCGTTTACTGGGGGGGCTATGGGAATGACCGGGAACACCTGGTCATTCCCATCTGACACTGGTGGAGGCCTGTGCAATACAGGCAAGGGTGCCCCCGCACCCGTTGCCTGCTGGCCTCCATCTGGGAGGAGTCGAAGATGACTTTCGTACTGACGTCTTCTTCGACCCCTCCTCCGCCTGCGGAGCGGCGCTGCGAGAGGGTCGTCCTCCCGCGCTCGCTCCGCGTCCTCCTTCTGTGACATGACTTCCTCACAGAAGGAGGCGACTGTTGCCCAGGCCTCCTCGCTTTCCAGCATCGAGTTGACGACACTGGGAAGCGAGAGGTCCGGCCCGACTGCTGCGACCAGACTACGGCGCAGCTCGGACCAGGCTGGGCACACCTCTAGGGTGTGCTGTGCTGTGTCCTCCGCCGCGCCACAGTCGTGGCACGACGGGGTCTCCTCCCTTTGGATCCGGTGCAGGTGCGATCCGAAGCACCCATGGCCAGACAACACCTGCACCAGACGGAAAGAGAGAAAACCGTGGGACCGCTCGAGCCAATCCTTTAAGACTGGCCCGAGCGCGTCCAGCGTCCGGCGGCCGAAGGCGGCAGAGGCGAGGTCCTCCGTCCAGTGATGGACGATTGCTTCCTTCGCCTCCTGCCGCACGGCCTCCCGCTCTTCTGCGGCGGGGAGCTCCCCGAGCGCCTTTTGCTGCGCCGTCCACTCGTACACTCTGGTCAGCACCCATGCCTCGAGCTCCCAAGGAGGAGTGCCAGCCAGAGCGCACGCCGCCGAGAATCCCACCGACCGGTAAGCCCTCGCCACCCGCAGTGCAATGGCCCTTTGGGGCCTGCGGATGGCAGTGGCGTTCTCCCTCCGGTGGAGGGCGTCCGCCCAGATTGGGGCCCCGTAAAGGGCCATGCTTCTTAGGATGCCGGCATACAAGCGCCGGCATCGCGCCTTCGGACCCCCCAGGTTCGGGAGGAGCCACGACAGGGCATTCGCGGCCTTCAGCAGGCGCGTCGACAGCTCGCTAAAAGTCTCACAACTACCTGCCGATCCTGTCCAACTGCTGCTAACCGATCCTGTATCCTGCAGTCCAAGCGTCCCATACTACGACATTAGAACTGGAAGCCTGGAACTCTCTAACCCTAGTATAACTCTATATACTCAATATTTTATAACGTGACTTACGACTGGCCCTCCGGCCAATCGTAACGTTACAAACGTTACGGGTCTGTACATGAGTACATGTCAGTCACAGAGCCACGGAGGGCAGGTGAGCGGTGCCGCGCCGGCGCGGCGTCCGCGCTAATGGATTCGTTACCGTGTTCTACTATTCAAATGCACACTGACATTCCTTTGACAAAGATGCGATATGTTGTTCCGTGCATACCTAAGGGTGCACAAGGAATAACTTACACCTAATAACTAGGAGTGTTCCTCCCCTAACTGACTGAAGATGAGGGTCTCTTCCATGCTTCTCGATAAATTTTCATCTCTGTACTCATCCCCTTTCTAGGCATATCATCTTTCACACAGTCCATCCATCGTTTCTTTGGTCTTCCCCTACTAGGATAAGCTATACATTTTTAAGGCATGGTATTCTGTGAATATTTCAACCAAAAAGCTTCCATAATAACCAAAACCAACCGCTGCGCTTACTGTTGTGATGCATAACGTCGCAGGATAATTGAAGGATTTGCAGTAAGCAAAAGACCGATGATAGGACAGGAATAAGATTGGTCAATCTGAGACGGAATTTGTAACATCTTCATTCTGGTTGGTCAGAACCATGGCTCGAATGTACCTGTTAACCAATAAGCATAACGTTCATGTCGTTGTCCTGTTAATGGGTCGTTTGATTACGATAACCTTCCTTACTTTCCAATACTCCTAGGATTAATGCAAAGATTAGATTTTTACAATTACCCTGCAGCATCACAAAATGTATACTGTCGCCAGATCTGTTATGAGGGGCGACAGGACTGCAGTATGGCGTGACACGAGTGTACGACACGGAGCACTATGGACCGATACGTAGGTGATGGGTGCGGCTGCCAACGTTCTCGCGTTCTCGGCACACTACGTCGACTGGTCCTATGCTACGGCTACATTGTCTTGATAACGCGAACTACACTTTGCGCGCTCTCTGTCTCAGCGAGACGTCGAGCGGTGTGCGAGAGAGAGCGCGCGATGTTATCGCGTAGTTCGCGTTATCGCGACAACGTAGCCGTAGCATTAGTGATATTGTTGTAGCGCATGAAGTAAGCAGGCTCCATGCAAATGTTTTATTTAAATTGTCATGTTGCTGCTCCTGTAGTACTCGCGAGTGTCGGCTGTCGCCGCTGCCGGTGAGAGCCACGCGGTTCGTGCGCCGGTAACGGTCACGAACCGCTTGACACTAGCTCCACCTCGCACCTCACCAAAAAAACATTCCGATTTCTTTTCCGTTAGGACGCAGCGTCACTGACAAGCAAACGACTCAATGTACCTATATAGCTGCGTGTAACTGCTCTATTTTTGGTGGCGATCACAGACATTTCAGCGAATTGACGCTTGATACGCAACTCGCAATTCACTTTTACTTCGTACAGCCGTTAACTGGACTCGTCTCAGTGTGACTGAAAGGCACCATTTGCATAGTCTTATGCCATATATATACTTATGCCATTGATATATTATTACGTTGTGTTGCAGTACAGTCAGTTCTCTGCATTACCCGATCCCATTTCCCCTTCTTCTTTGTAAGAGGAGTCAGGTAACGCAGAGCACTGATTGTACTTGCAGTGTTGGACCTAAGCAGATGGTAAAGCTAACGGTACAATACCTACAGCAAGGTACACATGAGCACACACAAGCTATACAATTCCAGTATAAGCTGAAGTTAATCTAAACGTCGACTATCGTATAAATATTTGACGAATATCAAATATTGTTAATAAGCATAAATTAATCATTAAAAGACTCCCAGCAGCGCGCCCTGGGCAGTCAGCCCCATCTTACTGACTGGCAAATATTTTTGTCCATCACACAAAGGGCACATGTTTTGCTCATGCGTGTGAGATTGCATTCAGCAGCGTGTTCTCGGTTAACTGCTGGAGGTGCGCCATGAAAGGCACCCGGGGCTGTAGTAAACTGAACATTAATAAGTTACTCCTAATTATATGTATAATGTATAACGAGTTAAATCTCGGCTACAGCTACATTTTTGTGTATCTGGACTGTAGTCATGAAAGCGTGAAATCATTACATGTATGTATTGTTATTGCACCTAACGGGTGTAAAAAGATGCTTACCGAAACCGAAAGTCATTCATGGGGAGTATGAATGACTCTCAGCATCTTTTTACACCCGTTAGGTGCGTCATTGTGATATATTTTTTTGTACTGGGAAAACGTCTGGTTACGGAGATATTGAAGGTCAAAGTTACCTATAGTTATGCATACCACTGAAGTTATGTCTACTGAATAAAAGTCTATGTTTTTGAAACCATGTTTGCCACATGATATTTTTCGGATTATTAGAAATCTAAAAAGCACAAATAGTGTGGGATATGATGGAATATCAACTAAAATTATTAAATATATAGCTACAAATATCTTTACTCATCTTAGCTATATCTTATATTTATGCATTGCCGAAGGAGTGTACCCTGATAGACTAAAAACTTCGATCATAAAACCCATTTTTAAGAAAGATGATAGAGAATACCTAGATAGACCCAGTTATTTATAAAATATTTGAGAAACATAATAATTATTTAGAAAAATACCTTATTTTAGTTAAAGTACAAAAAGGCCTTAGGCCTAATAATACCATAAACATGGCCATATATGACTGTTTAGACTTTGTTATGGTTAATATTGACAAAAGAATATCCCTGCTCTATCTTTATGGATATGGCTTTGGATTATGTTGTCCGTGATATATTAGTCGGTAAACTCAATGACTACGGAAAAAGAGGTAATGTTCTAAAACTAATTGAATTATACCTCAAAGGCCGAAACCAATATACTCAAGTGGCTAAAGTGAATGGTGCTTACTAAACAAGAAGAAACCTTTAGGTCACATGCACGAAAAATAAACTACGGTGTACCACAAAGTAGCGTTCTGGGTCCACCGTTATTTATAATATACATTAATTACCTACCCAAAGCCACTGATAATCCTATAGCTCTTTGCGTATGATAACCCTGTTACTGTCAAATGTAAAAAAAAAACATACTTATGAAGATGACTTAAATAGCACCTTGAGCTCTATTATGAATTGTTGACATTTTTTGCTAAATTCACTTTAATTTAATGATATTGACTTGCAATTAATTATTAATAATCTTAACCATTCAGACTGTCTCAAAAATGCATAATGTTGTACTTCTACTTTTTTTATAATTTCTTTGTTAAGCTGGACGAATTGTATTTGGCGTTTTGAAATAAAGATTATTATTATTATCTTTTATTTCACTATTTACACATTAAATTATATTTTTAAATATCTACTATTTAAAAATATAATTTAATGTGTAAATAGTGAAATAGTTTTAGTTGATATTCCATCATATCCCACACTATTTGTGCTTTTTAGATTTCTAATAATCCGAAAAAAATCATGTGGCAAACATGGTTTCAAAAACATAGACTTTTATTCAGTAGACATAACTTCAGTAGTATGCATAACTATAGGTAACTTTGACCTTCAATATCTCCGTAACCAGACGTTTCCCCTAGTACAAAAAAATATATAAAAAAATATAAAAACATTTAAAAATTTTAAAAATGGTAGTCCACCGGTTTTGGGAGTAGAGTCCAAGCTACCGGCGGTCAGGGCTCCAGAGAAAGGAACCTCATAACAATGCGAGCCGTGTCCAGAAGTACGGCTCTCTGAATCAAGCCCTTAATCCAGCCGTCCAACGAGAGCCTCCTTAGGTGTTGGTCGAGGCTCTTGGCAATTAAGCCGTTGGCTGATATGAGTATCGGCACAATGATTGCTGAATTCACATCCCACATGTCGACAATCTCGCGAGCCAAGTCAAGATACTTGATATGTTTATCTTTTTCGGCTTTCACGAAGTTCCCGAGGGACTGTTATGTCAACAATCATTGCGCGCCGCTCTGTTCGATCCACCACCACTATATCAGGCTTACTGGCAACAATAGTGCTGTCAGTGATGATGAATCGATCCCAGTACAATGTGATATTTCCATTTTCAAGAACTGGGTCGGGCACATACCTGTAGTACGGCACTTCCGATTCCACAAGGTTGTATTTCAGAGCAAGTTGCTGATGGATAATCCTGGCTACAAGGTTGTGTGTATGCAAGTACTCTTCGTTAGCTAGACGAGAACACCCGGAGATAATGTTTCGGATTGATTCTCCCGGACGGTGGCATGCCCTACACACGTCAACCGTCCGTCCTTCACAATAAATCTCTGGTAATTCTTCGTCATGATAACTTCGTGCATAATTGCATAGACAAAACCTTCGGTTTCCCCAAAGAGGTCACCGAAACGTAGCCAGGCTACGGACGCTTGGAAATCTACATCGGGTTCATGTAGGGCCCGGAAAAAGCGTCCGTGAAGCTCCTTACTCTGGCATACCTCCCTGCGATCGTTAGTGTCAAGCTTGCGCCAGTTCTCTTTAGCCAAGGAGAGTCGGGTGAGCCCCTTGTCCACCGCGACCACATCTCGATGCATCCCCATGTCGGCTTCCACGAAATATTCCCTGAGACTGCATACCTCGCGATTGTGGAGGGTCTTAGCGTTTAAAAAGCCTCGTCCTCCACACTTTCGCGGGATATACAGTCTCATTACCAATGATCGTGGGTGATGCATTCGATATGCAGTCAGCAGCGTACGGATCCTCCTGTCCACGGCGTCGAGTTCGGTCTGAGTCCATTTGAGTATGCCGAAAGAGTACATCAAAACCGGCATGACCCAACCGTTGAAAGCGCTCACTTTGTTTCCGCCTGATAGAAGGCTATTAAATACTTTCTTCAGGCGGCCAAAAAAGCGCTCCTTCAGCGATTGCTTCATGTCATTAACATTGATGCCCAACGCTTCCGACATACCCAAATACTTGTAGGTTTCGGATGCGGAGAGGGCTCTAAGGTTTATGGAATCCGAGAGTTGGGTTCCCAGGGATTCCACAATCTCCCTTCGCTTTACATGCATGACCGTACATTTATCCACTCCAAATTCTACTGAAAGTACGTATCCCCGTTGATGTCTTCCACTTCCCAATACTTTGTCAAATCATCAACTTAAACTGCAAAGTTTAATTTTAATTTTTATTATTATTTCGTTTATTTATTTTTTTACATATAAAATATATTTTTAAATATTTCTTGAAAAAAGGTATTAAAAAAAAAACATTTAAAAATATAAAAAATAGTTGTCCGCCGGTGTCGGGAGCAGAGTCCAAGCTACCGGTGGTTAGGACTCCAGAGACAGGAACCTCCTCACAATGATTTTATTTCTTACAGAAATAAAATCATTATCATTATCATTATCAATGCGGGCCGTATCGAGGAGTACTGCCTTCTGAATCAGGCCCTTGATCCAGCCGCCTAACGAGAGCCTCGAGAGATGATGGTTGAGGCTTTCAGCCATCAGGCCATTGGCCGTAACGACAATATACTTGTAGGTTTCGGATGCGGACGAGAGCCTCGAGAGATGATGGTTGAGGCTTTCAGCCATCAGGCCATTGGCCGTAACGACAATATACTTGTAGGTTTCGGATGCGGAGAGGGCTTATACTTGTAGGTTTCGGATGCGGAGAGGGCTCTAAGGTTTATGGAATCCGAGAGTTGGGTTCCCAGGGATTCCACAATCTCCCTTCGCTTTACATACATGACCGTACATTTATCCACTCCAAATTCTACTGAAAGTACGTATCGCCGTTGATGTCTTCCACTTCCCAATACTTTGTCAAATCATCAACTTGATTTATGACGACGGCAACGTCGTCATAAATCATTAAACTGAAAATTAAACTGCAAAGTTTAATTTTAATTTTTATTATTATTTCGTTTATTTATTTTTTTTACATATAAAATATATTTTTAAATATTTCTTGAAAAAAGGTATAAAAAAAAAAACATTAAAAAATATAAAAAATAGTTGTCCGCCGGTGTCGGGAGCAGAGTCCAAGCTACCGGTGGTTAGGACTCCAGAGACAGGAACCTCCTCACAATGCGGGCCGTATCGAGGAGTACTGCCTTCTGAATCAGGCCCTTGATCCAGCCGCCTAACGAGAGCCTCGAGAGATGATGGTTGAGGCTTTCAGCCATCAGGCCATTGGCCGTAACGACAATCGGCACAATGACAGCCGAGTCAACATTCCACATATCAACAACCTCGTGTGCCAAGTCGAGATATTTTATTTGCTTCTCTTTCTCAGCTTTCACGAGGTTTTCGTTATGTGGAATGGTAGCATCGACTATCATTGCGCGGCGCGCTAATCGATCTATCACCACTATATCAGGCTTATTGGCGACAATAGTCCTGTCAGTAATAATAAAAAAATAAAATTCGTTTAATTCAGGCAAAACCCATATTACACAAAATAAAACAAAATAAAACAAAACTGCAACAGAATAGAATAAAATGTCAATACAATGTAATGATAGACCGATCCCAGTACAACGTGACATGGTCATTTTCGAGAACTGGGTCGGGCGCATACTTGTAATACGGTACCTCAGAGTTCACAAGTTTATATTTCAAAGCAAGTTGCTGGTGAACAATCCTAGCCACTTGGTTATGTCTGTGCAAGTACTCGCCGTTGGCCAGACGAGAACAACCAGAGATAATATGTCTGATAGACTCACCCGGACGGTGGCATGCCCGACACACGTCAACCGTCCCGTCCTTCATAATATGTCTCCGGTAGTTATTCGTCAAGATAACTTCGTCCATAATTGCACAGACGAAACCTTCAGTTTCCCCGAAAAGGTCCCCAAAACGTAGCCAGGATACGGACGCTAAAAAATCTACATCGGGCTCATGAAGAGCCCGATAGAAGCGCCCGTGTAGCTCCTTGTTTTGCCATATCTCCTTGCGGTCACCCGTTGTAAGTATTACAGGTTTGCACCAGTTCTCTTTAGCCATAGAAAGTGGGGTGAGCCCCTTGTCCACTGAGACCACATCACGGTGCATACCCACTTCGGTTTTCAAAAAATATTCCCTAAGACTGCATATCTCGCGGTTGTGGAGGGTCTTCGCATTTAAAAAGCCTCGACCCCCGCACTTCCGCGGGATGTACAGTCTCATCACCGATGATCGTGGGTGATGCATCCGGTTTGCGGTCAACAGTGTACGGACCCTCCTATCCAGGGCGTCGAGTTCGGTCTGAGTCCATTTGAGTATGCCGAAAGAGTACATCAAAACCGGCATGACCCAACCGTTGAAGGCACGCACCTTGTTTCCGCCTGAAAGAGGACTAATCAATATCTTCTTCAGACGGCCAAAAAAGAGCTCCTTCAATGATTGCTTCATGTCAGTAACGTTGATGCCTAACGCTTCCGACATACCCAAATACTTATAGCTTTCGGGTGAGGAGAGGGATCTAAGGTGTATGGAATCCGAAAGTTGAATTCCCTCGGATTCCATTATCTCCCCTCGCTTTACATGCATGACTGCACATTTGTCCACACCAAACTCCATTCTGATGGCGCTACTGAAAGTTTCAGTTACCTTCAGTAGCTCCATCAGTTTCAATTTGTTGGGGGCAAAGATTTTCAAGTCATCCATGTAGAGGAGATGAGATATGACCTGACCACCTCTCCTCAACCGATAGCCTAGACCTGAATCCTCCAGCAGCGTGCTTAGAGGATTCAGGGCTAAGCAGAACCAAAGTGTACTTAAACTGTCACCCTGAAATATTCCCCGTTTAATCCATACAGGTTCATCATTCCCCTGGATCTGTCGACACCCCGGATAGCGAAGGACTGTCCTCCATTGCCCCATACACGATTCAAGGAAGGTGCGTAGAGTCGTATCTATTTTGTACAACTCCAGCACCCTCATGAGCCATGTATGTGGCACCGAGTCGTAGGCCTTCTTATAATCTATCCAGCAAGTCGACAGATCCTTGCGAAATCGACGAACCTTTTGGCTAATGGCCATGTCGATGAGAAGTAGCTCCTTAGTGCCACGGGACCCGTTCCTACATCCATTTTGAGAGGCTGACATAATCGAATTACTGTCAATGTGTGTGTTAATTTTCGCTCTCAAAATGGATGTAAGAAGTTTATAGACCGTCGATAAACACGTGATCGGTCTATAATTCTTGGGTTCCGCGGGACTACCTGACTTACGGAGCAGGTGGGTAATGCCTGTCGTCAGAAACTGTGGTAGCGACCCCGACTCTAAGGATGACTGGAACTGAGATGCCAGGCAAGTGTGTGAACTAGTTAGCTATTTCAGCCAAAAGTTGTGCAGTCCGTCCGGTCCTGGTGATTTCCAATTCGGTAACGGACGGACCGCTCTAGCTATATCTGATGGCGTGATAATGACTACTTCCATTTCTGGTATAGTTTCACACACTCGCTCGACATCCCGCATCCAGTCAGCCTCAGCATGGCAGACAGGTACCGTCCAGATGTTGCGCCAGAACGCAGTAGTGGTGGCATCATCGGGGCGGCACACGTCTGTCTCGTTTTGTTCAGGTCGCTCCCAAGCTCTATATACCCACCTCTCATCGCTCTGGAACATGCGATTTTGCGTGTATCGATCAACCCGCCGCTTATACCGCCGAATACGGCTCGCCCATGCACAAACTTTCTGCTTCAGGAAGTCGATGCGCTCTGTGACACGAGACATGTATTCTCGAGGGCTGATTCCAGTCCCCGAGAATGCCCGCCTTACAAAGCGCATCACTCGTGGTCGTGTATTTCCCTCCCTGAAGCAGTATAGTTTGCCTATGAGTACCCTGGCCCCATCAATACGACGCTCGATCCTGCATTGCCAGGCTGGTACGGCTGGTTTTGGTTTTCGCCATAATATGTGACAAACATACTTAATTTTTATTTGTAATCTAGCATGCATATTTTTATTATTGTATGTGTAAACATGTTTTTGCAAATAAATAGGTATCTTAGCTTATCTCACAATTTTATTTTTATTTTTGTTCACGATAACTCGTTTTAAATGGTATAATTTTACTTTTTTTTTTTCGCCCACAACTTGTTTACCGTTGCATGCACCCAAAGGCACAATGTTTTGCGTGCGTTACATTGCGCGCCGCCGTAAACAACGATTTTTCACACCAAAAATCTAAGTCGTTTCCTAGCAATAATTTTTGCTCAGTGTTACTCAGTTTGATGAACAGAATACGTAGGTGACGGCTATTTGATGGATCTTTTGACACCCTGTATGTCTGGATGATGCGAATATTACGACGGATGCACTCATCGGGATGCGGCAAAAACTGGGCCCGCGGCGCGCCTTCTACCGTGGTCGGGTCACTGTGGCCGCAACACGTGTGTACTGATGCTCTCCGGCTGTGTAGTCCACTAGGCTCGGTCCCGGAGTGCAACGCTCTTTGGGTTTATGTATCATTTATGGTTTACAAAATGGTCAATACCAATGAAATATCATATATAGTCACATGAGCGATAATTATATAACGGCGGGTGGAAAATGTTGATGGCGATCAGCCTACGGGAGTTCACATCACATGATCGTAAATCTTAAAGGCACTAGGCATTAACATCACCTGAACCAATGCGCGAGCGCAACGCGTAGCCGTCGTGGGGTGGGAACAGCTACCGGGATTGTATGCGTTGTCCTTTCGGTGACAAATAAAACTCAATAAAAAAAATAAAAAAAAACTAAGTGCTTATGATTTTCTTTACCAAATGTCAAAAGTAGTATTTGTGAGATAGTAATGAATCAAGAGAAATTAGAATTCGTCGATAAAACTGTTTTCCTGGGCATTACGCCCGACTCAAGGCTTCAATGGCGGCCTCATTTAACTTCCCTTGCAGGACGGCTAAGTTCAGCAGCATATACCTACTGTGAGACAAATCCGTCAATTTACTGATGTAGATACCGCACGGCTAGTATATTTTAGTTACTTTCATAGTAATATGTCGTTCGGTATTTTACTATGGGAATGGGCTGCAGACATCGAGTCTATTTTTGTTAACCCCCGACGCAAAAACGACGGGGTGTTATAAAGTTTGACGTGTCTGTCTGTCTGTGTGTGTGTGTATGTGTGTGTCTGTCTGTGGCATCGTAGCTCCCGAATGCATGAACCGATTTTAATTTTGTTTTTTTTTTGTTTGAAAGGCGACTTAATCGAGAGTGTTCTTAGCTATTGATTCATGAAAATCAGTTCAGTCGTTTGAAAATTATTAGCTCTTTTCTAGTTGATATATACCTCACTCACCAACTTACCGCGCAGGGTATCGTGTTTGGGCTCATTGTACTGGTCTCAATAAATAGATGGTGATCAGGGTCTGATGATGGAGAAGGAAAGATAAATGAGGGTAAACTAGTAAGTACTACTTTGGGAAAAATACATACAGCGGCGCAGATTTCGGCGAGATACGTATCGATGGCAGCGTGTCTGACCTACTAGTAATATATAAAGTTTAAAAAGTAGGTAATAAAAGTTAAATTTAAAAACCCCCGACACTAACAAAAACATCTAAGAAGAAGCAAAATAATACGTATTGGGCTGCTTCAGTTTAATATAAATTTAGGTAATATTTTGAGCCAAGCTTCGTCGAGTCGGGGGACGGCTAATGAAAATAAGAAGTTACAAGTTGCACAAGCAATTCTTTCTACATTCATCATTTCATCATCATCATCATCAGCATTCATTAATTATTGCTAGGTAAAAGTCTCGTCTGTTTGACGTTTTCTTTAGCCGTCAGAGATTTTATTCTGCAGAAAATAGCCATCAGAGCCATATACGGCCTTGCGCCTTGCACAGGTGCGATTCTCTAAGGTAAGGAAATAGGGACCAATTAGTGCAACCAGATTTCAGGCTGGCTAAAGTAGACTCATCTTTCATGGGGTACTGTTTAAAATGTTACAATAAAATACCTCCCCACGTACTTCAACTGAATGAAACAAAATTTTAATCTTGTATAAAACGCACACTATGCAGCCAAGCATATAGTTGGGGGGGATTACATCGCTGATAAAAATGCTTAGCTCAACGTTGGTCCTGCTCCACAAGGGCGCAAAAACTAATTGATCAGCATTTGAAAATAGTGTTTGAGCTACTCAAGACTTCAAAAACTATCTTTGCATTGTATAAATTCAATCTCTTAGTATTGTATAGTTGCACAGCACATTGTTATGTAAGTACTATGTACTACGTGGGCGACACTGAAAGTTTTTAGTACTGGCCCCATTCTTCTTTTTTTTTTGAAAATTTTCCAAGAATGATTTTTTATGACTTTCGATGTCGTTTAAGTCAACAAAAAAGTTATGATAGACTTCGATTGGCCTTTCACGATGAAACCCCATCTCGTGCCACTGTTTACAACTAGTTTAATGAGTATAAACGTGGTCGCACTAATCTCACCGATGATCTGCGTGAGGGACGGCCTTCTACGGCGACGACTGAAGATAACATCAGTGTTGTGCGGCGTATGATAGAGACTGACAAAAGAGTGACTTATCAGCAGATTCGGACAAGCTTAGGCATCGGTATGAGTCAAGTGCACAACATCCTCCATGAACATATAGCGGTCAGGAAGCTTTGTGCCCGGTGGATACCTCATAATTTGACAGAGGCCCAAAAACTCCGTTGTGTTGATTGGTGTCGTCAAATGGTTCAAATATTTAACGGAGGTGACTCAGGTGCTGTGTTCGACATACTTACGGGTGACGAAAGCTGGATTTATTGTTATGATCCTGAAACTAAGAGATAGTCCGCTGTCTGGGTGTTTCCTTCCGAGGAGTTGTCAACTAAAGTGAAGAGAGGTCGAAGCGTGGGAAAAAGATGGTGGCCTCATTCTTCGGAAGGACAGGTCATTACGGAACAATTGTTTTAGAGGATCGAAAAACAGTTACTGCAGAGTGGTACACTAACAATTATTTGCCACTTGTCTTGGAAAAAGTTCGGGAGAAACGACCTCGCAGTAGGATCCTCTTTCACGACGACAACGCCTCGTCGCACACCGCCAAGCAAACAATCGACTACTTGGCGACGTCAGACGTGGAATTACTGGGTCACCCGCCCTATAGCCCCGACCTCGCACCTTGCAATTTTTATTTATTTCCGAAAATAAAAGAAAATACTTCGAGGAAAACGTTTTATGGACGCTGAGCAGTGGCTGCGTTTCAAAATGCCGTCGAAGAGTGCCCCTAAGGACGAGTGGGTAAAGTGCTTTTCTCAGTGGTTCCATCGGATGCGATGTATTGATGTAAATGGACACTATTTTGAAAAGATATAATAAAACTAATAACTTGCTAGTTTGATCAGTTTTTGATTTTCTAAGACTTTCAGTGTCACCCTGGTATAAAGCTGCCATTTATAGAATACGTCTTTCATTGACTTGAATGTGCCCTGGCGGCTGGGAGTATGTCGTGCTCACTCTAACGTCTCGCTGATGGTGGCGCGTGTATTGGATCATTTAGCTCCCTTCAAAATGGTTTAGCTGAATGGTGCTAATCCATACGTCATGTCCGTGAACGGGCGCAGTCAGTAGATACTGGTCATCTCTTAGCTGCCACGGATTATTTAAATTTTTGAATTGCTTTTTTTTTGTTAATCTTTTCATTACGGACGCTTTTACGTTTTGCATGTATAATTTCAAAATGAATGATGAAAACAATATTTTGTAACCATAATACGTTGATTTAAAAGAGTGTTCTTGGAGTATCTTGCCCGTTCTTCTAGGTACCTACTACGCTTTGGAATGGACCAGCTTCATCTTTCTGACTGACCGACCGACCTTTGAGTTTGAGTTAGAACGTGTCTGATCTTGAGGACCCTACTCCAGCCTCAGTTCGGAAAAACCGCGCAAGTGCGTGTCGGACCACGCGCAATGAAGGGTTTTGTTCTGAAAATTAAAATCATATGCAATCAAAATCAAAATTCAAATAAAAATCAAAATACGATAAAATCAAAATTAAAATTAAAGCATAATTAAAATCAAAATCAACACTAAAATTAAAAACAAAATCAACACTTAAATTAAAATTAAAATCAAAATTAAATTTACATCAAAATGATTTTACAAGTTTTTGCACATAATCAAAAATCAAATCAAAATATTTTTATTTCACATAAACCTACATGGGCACTTATGAAACGTCAGAAGCTAGGTGCACGGTTCCAATTGGTTGTTTCCTATGGAGAAGAGCCGGCAAGAAACTCCACGGTTACTCTTTTAAAAATAATTGGCTTTTACAATGTTTTCAAATTACACAAATTAAGTATGGGAGAACAGTGTAGGCCTGTCGAAAAGTACTTAACAAAAAAAAAGAGAAAAGGAAACGGTCTAAAGAAAAAAAGATCTAGTCTAATACTTCGAAACCTACCAAGTGAGTCAGAGTGCACATCAACAATATATATTTGAGTTCCTCACAACACGACGTCGGGCGCCGTCAGTAGAGACTGGTCATCTCTTAGCTGCCACGGCTTATTTTAACTTTAATTTTTGAATTGCTTTTGTTTTTGTTGTAATCTTTTTATTACGGACGCTTTTACGTTTTGCATCGTTCTCACATGTATAATTTCAAAATGAATGATGTAAACAATATTTTGTAACCATAATACGTTGATTTAAAAGAGTGTCCTTGGAGTTTCTTGCCCGTTCTTCTCCATAGGTACCTACTACGCTTTGGAATGGGCAACTAGCTTCATCTTTCTGACTGACTGACCGAACCCTTGACAATTCAAAAGTGCCTGTAATTGGTTTATTTGAAATAAATGCTTTGAGTTTGAGTTTGCTCAAGCTGCTCGAAACTGCTGCTTTGTAATTAACATAATTTCGAAACTTTACTGTAAACATGTTTTTGAAATTTCCTTGGGTTCATCATTACGGAACTAAAAGTTAATATTATTTTTTGGAAATCTATTGTTTGCGAAAATTTGACAAAAATGTATAGTTAATTTTGACACAATTTAACGTTTACATAATTTTTGGACACAGTTAGCATACTTATTTTTTGCGATTTACTGTTGCTACATGAATTAGAATTTTAAGGGCGTTTCTATGTTATTGCTCATGACGTACGCCATAAATGGCAAAACACGTAGCTACCTCATATTAATTATAAGACCGAGACCGAGATTACTTTACTCATGTTTAACAAAATAAGTATAATTATCTTGTATCTTATATAATGTTAAAATTTTACATGACACAATCCCCTTCATTTGATACGAGTATGTCACACGTAAAGTTTGCAAAACTCTTTTTTGAATTTTCTAATTTGCCTCCTAAAAGTGACCTTCATATTAAAAAATATATTTATTGACGATACACGTCCGTATTCGGGTTACAAATTTCAACCTAATCGGTGCAGCAGATCCAGAGCAAATCGGCTGTGACAGACGGACAGACAGATAGACAGACACAACAGTGATCCTCTAAGGGTTCCGTTTTATCCTTTTGAGGTGCGGAACCCTAAAAAGCAGGTATCACGTGTGTCCCGCGGTGCCGCCAGCGTCACGTACGACCTCACAGAGCGCAGGTACAGAGGCGTACACTGAGCGGCGCGTCGCCCGCCGCCCGCCCGGCGCAGTGGATGAAGTTTCAATTAAATCGAAATGTTTGGCGCGGCGAAGTGAAATGATTATTTTTGTAACGCCGAGCGTCCGCGGCGCGTGCCATGAAATGAAATTGTCCTGCTAGAGCGGCGGCGACCGGCGCCCACAGCCCACACGACACACACGCGAATCTACTGTACACATCGCACGCCAGCTTGCACGGGGGTTCATATGATATAAGTAACTAGTGATGAGGTTAACCAAGAGTTTGTGAAGCTGTCTTTGACGACTGCACAATTTCTAGCTATGTAGGTATGGACTCTATACTATGGAGATATGTAGAAACTCTGCAATAGTGAACTCTAATCGTGTTTGCATTGAAGTACATACCTAATACGCCTAATTGCGTTGGAGCCATACACGATCTATCTTTAGGTATTGGTCTAACCGATGCGCCGCGTCAACATGAGTGTTATAGGAATCCTCGTGAAAGGTGTCTCTCTGGAATCCTCGTTGCAGCTTCAAGTACTCTGTGGCGACTACGCTGACGCCAAACGTTACCGATACTTACACTTCAATAGGAGAACCCATCCTTACTTCGAATTCGGACCGGAAAGCCAGTATACGAGTTAATATACATGAAGAATATACATATGAAGAGCTACATGGACAGTCGATACACATACAGCTCAAAGGAAGTATCTAAATAGGATTCTTTATTATATTGTCAAACGCACTTACCTGTAAGTGAAGTTCGGCGGTAATTATTGCACACACGACACACGTTTCTGTCCCGTTTTCAATGATGATTGGATACAATGGTAGATGTTCAAAGACTAGTTGTAAAAACAATAAATCTTAATAAAAGTAATAAAAATAAGAAATAACGACGATTAGCTATTTTTCTTTATCATTACTTAAGGAAAGAAATGTACCTGTAACGTACATACGTTACAGGTACATTTCTTAGAAGTAATGAACAGTGAATACATTTTACACATTACGCCCATGTGAATGTAGCGAAATGGCTTTTTTTTTGGGTTTGAATTCATCAAATAACTTCTCCCGCTCTGGGCGGAGCGGGATGGTGTGTCAGACTCTTACTGACTAAAACCCACCCGTATTCCTTCCGTTGCCTGTGTTGCCAGGGGCCTCGGTAACCCTTTAGTACCTTCCCGCGACTCCGGCAGGCATCGGCCTTAGTAGACCCCTACACTTGTGCTGACGACATCTCTTTGAGGCGCGCGTGAAATACAACGCCCCGTCGACCCGGGCCTGGTCATTACCGGACGGTGAGCTACCCATTGCTCACTGTCCGCAAGCCCACGCCTACGGTGGCCGGTAATCCGTCTGGGATTCCCGACGCCCAGGGCGTCTCCTGCGGCGGCTAGGGACGAGAGGGCGCAAAATTTGCCTTTGCCTCAACCATTCCGCCTCCTGCTTCGCGAGCATTACTGATTCGCAGAAGGAGGTGACGGCTGCCCATGCCCTCTCGCTCCATACCTTGGCCTGAACCAGGGCCGGACGCGAGAGATCTCTGCCGCCGATTGCCTTCCTGAGGACTCGGCGGTTAGCGAAATGGCCAAGCCACATATTATGAGTTAGGTATGGAGTTTGTAAAGTTAGGGCTTGTAGAGTAAAGCCAAATAACTATGAAGAAAGGTAATAGATAAAAGCCATTATCTGGATCACAATTCCGAAGCGATGTAGCGTAGATGCCTCTGGAACTCCATGCGAAGCAAAGATTCCGGTAGTTAGAATTACTTCATAAGATCTCATATCTTAAGCTCGATATACTCGGTCGGTAAAACCAAAAAACCTGGCTTGATGAACTTTCCAGTTCCTGGAGAAAAAATTATATGCCTGTCTCAATAGAGCAAACGAAGACAATCGACGCTTGAATTCAAAGTTCCGTCGAACAAATTAAGAAAATAGATTTATACCATATTTTTGGCGTAGGAGTTAAAAGTCGCAAAAGGAGGTGACGGCTGCCCATGCCCTCTCGCTCCGTACCATGGCTTAAACCAGGTCCGGACGCGAGAGATCTCTGCCACCGATCACCTCCACGAGAACACGGCGGTGCCCAAGCCGGGTAGACCTCCACCATATGCTCCACCGTTTCCTCCGGGCGATCCACACAGTGGTGACTCCCGGGCGTTTCCTCCCGCCTTATCCAACGCAGGAACCTCCCGAAGCTGCCTTGTCCGGTGAGGACCTGCGTCAAGTGAAAGGTGAGGACGCCGTGCCGCCTCTCTAGCCACTCCTAAAAGAGGGAAATTATCACCGCAATTGTGGCGTGCTTGGCACTGGGTTGCGACAATCGCACTCTCCATGTCGCGAGATCCCGCCGGAGAGTTACGCCCCGGTGTTTCGCCTCCTCGCGCCACTCCCATACGTCCGCGAGGACTTTTGCCTCCAGATCCAATGGCGGCAATCCGGCTAGGAGGCTCGCTGCCTCACCGGAGACCGTGCGGTATCCCCGGAGCAACCGGATGGCCATGACCCTTTGGGCCGCGCTCAACCGGTGGGCTGGCCGCAGCACCAGGGAACGCGTCCACACAGGAGCCCCGTAAAGGGCCATGGACCGCACGACCTCTACGCAGGGGCGTAGAGTCTCCGGCAGGAGGCCTTTGGACCTCCTAGATTGGGCAGGAGCCGCTTCAAGGCAGCCCCTTCCCGCTCCATTTTGGGAGCCAAACATCGGAAATGCTCCACGAAGTTCCACCGGCTGTTGAGGACGAGTCCCAGGTACTTTATCGTCGACTCGACGCCGATGTAAACCCCTCCTACCGTTATTTGGGATCCCGACGGTGGCGCGTTCCGAGAACCATGAAAACACATGGCCTCGGATTTGTGCAGAGCCACCTCGAGTCCCAATTGCCGGATCCTTTCTACGTTTGTCGCAGCCCCAGGTGCCTCTACTTCAGCCACCGCCTGGTACGACTTCCCTTGCGCCAGGACCAACGTGTCGTCTGCGTAGCACACTACGCTGACGCCGCTAGGGAGGTCGGCGTGCAGCACCCAGTCGTATCCGATGTCCCACAGATGCGGCCCCAGGTCCAATCCCTGTGGGACACCACCTGTGGGGCACGACATCTCTTGTCGGTTTCACACTCCCTGCTGACCGGGGTAGATGACGGCCCTGTCTGTCAGATAGGCCCCGACCACACGACAGAGGTAGGTCAGCATCCAGTGGTACCGAAGTGCCTCCCAGATGCAACTCCAGGGCAGGGTATTGAAGGCATTAGCAATGTCTAGAGACACTGCCAAGACGACCCCACCCTGGCCCCACCCTGCAGAAAAGAGCTATCAGAGCCATATATAATTTGCACAGGCGCGATTCTACAAGGGACCGGTTTAAGGACATTAACATCATGACGGTACCTTGTCAATATATCTATGAAAACATCGTGTACGTAAGAAAAAAATTACATCTTTTTAGTAAAAGAGAAACCTATTAGCTTAACCAGATTTCAGACTGTCTAAAGTAGACTCATCTTTCATGGGGTACTGTTTAAAATATTACAATAAAATTCCACCCCACATACTTCAACTGAATGAGATGAAATTCAAATCTTGTATAAAACTCACACTATGCAGGCAGGCTATTATTATTTAAAAGTAAAATAACCATAAAAATAATAATAATGTTAAAGACCAGAGGGGTAACCATCACCTCTTATAGCAGTATTATTTCAATATTACTTAGCGTGAGAAAGAGATGGAGCTATAAGTCCTGTATAGCTCCATCACTTTCCCACTGTGAAGTAACATTATAATAATACTGCTATAAGAGGTGATGGTTACCCCCCTGTAATTGGCTTTCAGATTATTGTACTGTCTTTGATCTGTTTGTTTTAGCTGTAAGTCTCCCATGTTATTTAAATAAATATGTACGGTGTACGTACATGATTTTGAAATATGTATTTTTGATGCGATAAGTTAGCTGTTAGTAGGCTCGCGTATTTGCACTTTGATCGCGAACCACATATTCAGTGCATTGACATACGGCGGAGCCTAGTTGATGCATTCTTGTACATAATTTAATTAGTGTTCAATTAGACGTGATTTGAGTCGGACAGCTTGCATTTTTATTTAGATTTTGAGACACGGAGGGGTCTTGGTATGTAAAGATGGTCACCCATCTACGGACCAACCGCGGTAGGCGTAGCTTCACCTGATCGATTGAGCCGTGCGGCTGTTATCACTTAGCCACAAGCTCCTCTAGACACCAGGACAGGTGAAACTAAATAAACGCTTGTATTAAACGTCCGGACGGGAGAAGTTCCTTATAGAGTTAAGTCAAGATACTCGCACGCACACACACACTCGTATATAATAAAAAGAGATAGAGTGAGATGACATGACGTGATTTAAATTGTCTTTATAATTAGGTATATAACATGTTAAATCTGTATTTTCTTCTATTAAATAAACTGTTATTATTATTGCAACGCTTTTTCTTTACGTGATGATTTCTACCAGTCAAGTGTGCTTACTGATATATGGTTTAACTTCAGGCAATGTAAAGAAAAGTCAAATGATGATAGAAGAACGGAAATAATTGAAATCCAAAATTAAGAAAAAGGCGTTCATACTTCTTCAGAATCCTACGTCAACCTCATCTTCTGGAAGCATCGAATATTAATAAAAGTGTATTTAAAAGATGTACTTACCGAAATAAATATAATTTATTACATTGTTATGTCTAGTGTAAAACAAAGACAACAAGATGCGTATAAATAAACTGTTTCATTTAAATATAATATAATTATTTATTTATCATAAAACTACAAACCAAAAGGATGGAGGATGTAAGGAGCGTAGCAGGTGGCGTTCTATAGTTTCTGCCTACCCCCATGGGAAAAAGGCGTGAAATAGGTATATATGTGTGTACTAATCATAATAGAATCACCTAAACTTGACGCCCCGCGCTAGACGTAAACGCTTTTAAACACTTTTTACACAAAATAATAAAAAAAATATGCGGAAATATGTGACGCCGTTACTTGACATAAAAACCGAATGAAAACATTTGCAGACACGGGTTACAGCACGCGTCAGGTTTAGGCCGCGTTCATTTTTAAGGTATTTCTTCAAAATTATGTGACGAGTACTCGACTAAACGCCTACTACCATTGTATCCAATCATCATTGAGAACGAGACAGCAACGAGTATAATCGGTAGGTCTTGGAGGAATGTATGAAAAGAGTTCAAATATCGTGCTTAGCCAGTCGGGCAGTAAAGTCAAAGCACTGGATATTATCAATAATGCACTATCATGTAGCACTAACAGGGCACGCGGCGCACCCTCATTAGCAGCGATATGCGCAGGAGCAAACGTTCTCTTGTTTGTGCGTAAACAAAGCACAGATAAAGAGATAGACATTACCGAACTATGCTAATAGACGTACGGTCATTTCGTTGATAACTAATTGTTGAATACGTTTTGAGTTAAGTCGACCAGGCAGGCATTGTTCTTTGGGTAGGTATCTCAGATAAGTGCAAAATAAATAGATAAAATAGTACTTAATAATTAGTTAGTATTTTTCATTACATGCTAAGAAGTTAGAGTAGGTGTGTTTTGGAGGCAGCGGCCTCGGGAGGACTCGGGACAGTGGGCATGTGTGTTGCCATCGCGTTCACAGCGATGATTAGCCGGTTATCTGGCAAGTACCGATGTGGTACATAAGTTATGTGTACATGTAGCTCGCAGGCAGGCTCTAATATGTTTGTAGAGACATAGCTATGGTCCTACGGATAAAACTTGTCGTCGAGATAATTCGTGCGAATAAACAAACAATATTATTGAACTTCTTTAGGCGCGTTGAGTGATTTTTGGTAGGGGTAAAACTTATGGATTCGCGTTACTGGCAAGCCCGCGACGTGCTGTAGTAGCACTAAGTGAAGTTAAAGTGACCGTGAACAGTTTCATTTGTTTAAACTGTTCATTGTTTAAATTGTGTTTTAGATGATCATGATTTTGTTGAAGTGAGAACTTCTTTGGACGTTTTGAGCGATAAGTTTTCACTTCCGTCGTCCCTATAACCAGTTCCTATAACCAGTTATAGAGACTGCCGACAGATGTGAAAACATTTATTTTTTCTAAATGCGATTCGCCCGAAGTTAATTTATTAGTGTGCGAATCGACAATTCCGGAAATACGTATTAGGCAATTGGCATAATAGTATTTTATAGAATAAAGTTAAGAACAAACTTAAAAAGCCCACTGGCGCACAAAAGTGATATGAGTAAAATATTTTGAAATAAAATACTACGTTATGTACGTCTATCCAATATTAAATCGCCAATGTTTTATTTGTTAACTGCTAGTATTAAAGTTTCAACTTGTACGCAGATTCTTTACGTCCTGTTGGAATGAATGGTAAAGGTGTTAGAAGAGAATATTGAACTGAAACAAAGCTTTCTGTTGTATGATGTGCTGTCTCACTCTTATTGTTTGTATAATTATTATCATACAAATATTATGCTTTAAGTGATAATAATATCGACGCTAGAAAGCAAACTCGTAGTAACCCACAAAACCAAAATTGTTCACCAGAGCTGAAAAACTTTTTATTTTTTCGAAAATAATTCGTAACTTCCATATTTATCAACCTATAGATGCAATTTTTGGACACTTTTATATATTTTTTATTTGTTTAATCAGTTTTTCTAGCGGCATTATCGTAAAATTACTTTAAAACAACATTTTGTTGGTTACGACATTTTGAAATATTTTTTACATACCAATAAAACGTAGTAAATGAAATATGTAAATGTATGGAACGATGCCCATCAAACTTTTTTACGAAAAGCAAAAATGTGGTAACAGATGTAACTTCAACCAGAATTACCCAAGATAGTGTTATAACCTTAGACGATCAATGAATCTACTGGTATCAATTTGCTGTTAACTATTATTATTTTCGTAACTTGGAATGGTGAATTGTTTTAAATGTGAAGCAATTAATCAGAATATGTGAAATAAAATGCTGCAAGTGTCAATGAAAAAGAATCCATTCGATTTTTGAAATGTTTATTAAATTTATAATAATCAACAATGTCTAATAATCAGTAATGTCTAACAGCAAGGAACTCGTAAAAATCAAAATCAAAATATATCAATCGTCTTCAACATCTGTGTCAGGCAAACAGTCTTTAACTTTTGCGTTTGTTTTAAAATCTAAATATTCTTTTTGAAATCTTTTCGGAATGACTAGCTTTTCAACTAATTTTTTCAAATCAATATATTTCTTCTGACAAATCGGTAACTTTGAAGGGTTTAACTTTGGTTTTGGGATCGCATCATTCAAGGCGCTGATTTGAACTTCAGTAGCTTCTGCATCCGGCAACATTGAGTTTTTCACGAACATTTTCTCAGGTTGTTTCTTGCGAAAAGTAACAATTGATATTTTATAGACTTGTATGTTCTGGTTTTTTTTTGAATGTGTTGTCCACAATACTTTCAAATCCTAAAAAGTCCTCGCCATTCAGAACTTTCACAATATATGGTCCGGGATTTTTTCGAGCAAACTGAATGATTGTAGGCCACTGTGATGGCGCCCAGACGATTGAATTTTTTACAGAATTTTCTATCGTAGCATGCATGCTGTCAACCGGCATGTAGGTGTGGCCTGGGATCAAGTAGTTTATTTGAATAGTCTCAATGTTTTCAGAAACTGATAGTGCATACCGCAGCATTGCCAGAACTGTTTTGTTTTTATTTTGACCATAAGCAGAATCGCAGTACAATATAACCTGTTTTACATTGCCACGTCTGTCAACATTTCTAATATACTCGAGCAAACATGAAGCGATTTCATTCGCTCCTCTTTTAGCATCAGCTTCTGTCCACACGTTACAAATTCCGAGTTGTGTGTTGCTTTTGTATATTGTAAAATTGTACACTGCTATTTTCCTACTATAATAGAGTGTCATGCTCTCACCGTAAGGGGTATTTAAGACCTTTTGAAGGTCAAAGCTCGCACATACGGTTCCTTTATCTCTTATTTATCTTCTGATGAAATATGAATCTTTTATAAGATTCTTCTTTTTCATTTTCATGCTGTTTTAACTTTTGCATTTCTTCTTGAGTTTTGACATCGAAACTTTTGCTTGAAACACACAATGCACATTTATCTTTTTTAGGTATGTGGAACCCAATATTAAATGTCTTCTTGAACCATCCTGAAAATACTTTGAATGACATACTTTTCATACCAGCACAGTAATCTTGGTAAATGCGATACAAATTCGATACATTTTTAAATTCTTCTGGAAGATATAACTTTGTGGAGTCTCTGCGGCAGTAATGTGAAGGCAAAAGGGGTAGATCATGTATAAACTTTTTTGCCTCATTAATAATGTCCTCGGATGTTTTGTTGTGACCTCCAGCCTTTCCTCGTCCGTCTTCTTTTGCAAAACCATCAGTCATTGTATCTAGAGTATAGAGCATGAACCTCTGCGTGACATCTAATGTGGCAATCAAAAATTTTTGACAAACTTTACGTCTGCCCTCGCCTTCGTTGATATAATATTCATATGTTTGGGATCTTTTCGATAAAGCATTTTTACTCGGCCTTTTAACTGACCTTCTAATAGCACATTGAGTTATCCAATCTTTTCTTCTGTGGTAGCTACACAGGCCCCAGAAATGACTAAATAGATTAGCACGTCGTTCTTCAGAGACATTACCGCAATTGTTACCACAATTGACTCCAACACATGGATTCGGTTTTATACATTTGCCTTCGACTATTTCGCCCTTTGTATTAATGTATAATTCACCTTTCTTTTTCTTTTCATCATTTTCATTCTTCTTTTGAGTCTTAGATTTACGTTTCTCCACTGGAATTTGGTGAGCTTTCTCTAAAGTATTTCTATTCTTCTTTTTTTTCTCCTTCAGTCTCTTTTTTTGATTCTTATCTAAAACAAAAATAACAACTTTAATATTTTACAATAAAACTAATTATCTAAATTTAATTGCTCCACCTAACATAAATCTTCTTCTTCTTATCGTTTGATGGTTAGCGCTACCTGATGTCGAGAGTTTGTAAGCCACCCAAGGGCCTCTGAATAATATTACAATAAGTACCTAAATAAATACTTTTTTTGGATCTTTTTCGTTCTAATTCGCCCGAAGAACTTGAGCTTGTGGCTTCCTCTTCACTAAATTCTGTGTTAGATTCTTCTGAAGGAAAAGCTTCATTCAGCAGTAAACTATCAGGGTCGTCATCTACAAAATCTAGGTATGATTTATTAAAATTAAGTTTTCTTTTCGATCGTCTAACAACTCTTTTAGGATTGAATTCCTCATCTTGTGCAAGGTCTGAGTCAGAGGCAAATCTTATTTCATCGCTCGTGTCTGCAAATAGTGTACTTTGCTCTCTGACACCAATTATTGTTTTCTTTGTCAAAATGACACTATCAATTTCTATATCTTCCGCTTCTTCTAAAACATTTTCATTTCGTGCCTGATCTTTTATTTTTAAATTAGGAATCATAGAACTTTCTGCACTTTTGTTTCCACCATAATTTCTTCCATTATCGTTTCCAAAGTTACGTTCAATAATTACTTCTACTTTACAAGATTCAAATGTCCCCCAATTCTGACTGTCAAGTTCATTTTCATCTTTTTCTGCCAGTGTCTACTTCTGTAGAGGTACATTGAATCGTGTTGACTTGTTGTAATATATTTTTGGTTTCTTTTATATTATTTTTTCTTTGGTCTGTCATACAAGAATTATTGTTATTATGCTCCTCGAAACTTGTATTAACCATATTTATTTGATATGACTTTGGAGAGATTTCTTTCATGAAGTCAGCAGTTGCAGATAAGTAATTTTCGGGTTTTCGAAAGGTAGGCGTTAAATTTTCAACATCCGAGGGTTTTTGATGAGGAGTTGTCGCATTTTCCTTCTGCAATGGTGGCGGAGAATTCGAACATTGTTCGGGTTTTTGATGAAGAGTTGTTGCATTTTTCTTCTGCAATGGTGGCGGAGAAATCAAACATTGTTCGGGTTTTTGATGAGGAGTTGTTGCATTTTCCTTCTGCAATGGTGGCGGAGAATTCGAACATTGTTCCTTTACTATACCGCCTTGACATTTTTTAAAATAATTTGTGGTTTTGGTTAGAACTAATTTTCCATTTCGTTCTTTATAGATTTTTTGTTTAAGGATTTTTATCTTTGGTTTTTTCAGTGATTTTTCAGTTATACATTCATCACGTAAGTTATCCTGCCACTTTCTTCTTTTTTCCGCCATCTTAAAGAAAAATATTTATCAGTCATTTATATTTAAAAAAAACTTCCAATAGATAATACTCTGTAAATTATTCCAACAGATAAGTAAATTACAAACTACTAGTACTTTAAAAAAACAATCAACGGCCCGTTACAGTCCACTGCTAGACTATGAGCCTCCTCCACTTACTAGTACTTGCTAGGAGTTAATTATTTATTTTATTTAATCTAAAGCCGCGTTTCCATTATGCAAAAAACCTGCATGCAAGGTGCAAGTTGCATGACGTGGGTAGTTTGCATGCATGTTACGTTTCCATTACTCAAGCTGCATGCAACTTGAAGCTTGCAGGCAGGCTACTTGCATTATGGGAACGCGGCGAGAATCCACTGTTGGTCAAAGACCTCCCTCGTTGCCCTTCAGAGATATAAAGTTTCGTTAATTAAAATATAATATTATAATAATTATCGGTAGGTATAGAGTTTATTTTAAACTATTATCAAAAACAATAATAAATAAAAAGACTAGCCGTTGATGGAAAGTAAGCAATCAGTAATTTTACTCAATTGGGACACTAACGATTAACAAAGTTTCTTGGGTTAATTTATTAATAATTATTATTGTACACATTGTTATAAGGTATTTAAAAAAACACGTTTCGTAGTGAACCAGTGTTTTATATTTCCTGGAAACGAAGCTGCTATTGCGTCTTCGTTATAAATAAAGGACAATTAAATACTGAACTGCTATAGCATTCACGTCACTAAAAGCATCACTTAACTCACTTAATTATAATAAATGAATACAATAGCAACTTCGTCCATCCACGCGATAACTATTATAAATTAAAGAGTGGGAATGTAGGTAAATGGCGGCGCTTCTATTTGCGTCTTGTTCAAAAAATTATAATTGTTTATTTATCTGTCATTCACAGTAACTGATATTTCTATGGAACAGACACCATTTATATTTCCACTCTTAAATTGAATGTGTACAATTAGTCTTATTGAAAAGAATAGCAATCGCCCACATACGAAGGTAAGTAAATTAGCAAGTCCCCGCCACGTGAATTGGTAATGACAGTATTAACACTTCACGTCACATTAACAAATTGCACAAATTCAAGTTACTTGTAATAAGATTAATATTTTAGTTGTAGTACTTACTACTGGATGTCGTTTCTACGGGCACAGTTTTTTCGAAATTTCACTGATACTGCAAATACGTCCGTTCACTTCAACTACCCCCGCACGCACTGAGTGGCGGCGCAAACATCAATCAAATACCGGCGGCGGCGCCGATCAAAGGAAGTACATTTACGATGTTTTAAACCGAGAAGCTTCAGTAGTGCAGTAAAACAAAGTCATGCCTTATATTGGATTCTTGTAATTGATGTAACAATCACGACTATAATAATGAAACACTACATAAAACGTGGTGAATACCATCACATTAGAAAATACTATCCACTAAATGGTGTAAATGCGAGGAATTCAAATTTACGAGCAACAAAAATGTAGTAACCCGCACTAGAGTTGGTATTACTGATGAAGTAAGTAACCAGTTGCAGATTTTTATGAAAACTGAATTGTGGTAAGTAGCATAGTAAAAAATAATGTAGGTATTTTTGTTATTAACAGCGTTTTATGGTCCAAAAATTTAAAAAAGGTAGCAAATTTTAAAATCCTATTTTCGTTAATTTTAATCGTAGAGTAACGTGACATAAACCATTCGACGCAGTTTTTTTTTTTCTGATCACAACGGTGTAATAAAAAAAAATGTCTCCATGTGTTGGTTACTACGTGTTTGCTTTCCAGCGTCGCACAGTGGAACGATTGTATGGGAGCGGTTGGACGTAGACATGTCCGAAAAAAAAGAGTAAAATTATGCCAAACTAATGATGCCATCTTATTCGATTACTTAATGCCTTCATAACTTGTGGTGATGAATTTCTTCATAACTCCCATATTTCGGGAGTAATTTGAGAAAATGTGAAATTTTACTATGAAAATGAGTGTATCGAGCTCTCTCCCTCCTGATTCCGGGCTTGTTTCAAGTAGCGGTCTCTAATATCATAATGCTAATACTAAGAGCTATATTTAATACTAAGACACATAGTGCGCCAAATGTGCACTTTCTGGGATAAAGAGTGATGTTTATTTTATAACACAATTTTTTTATTTTTTGTTTATTTTGTTGATTAAAACCGTTTTTCTAAAGGTTTACCTTATTACAATAACATTTCTGAGCAGCCAATTAGAGAAGATATAAGCTAATTAGGATATATAATTAGGGACTTAAGGTTTACATATAAAACTGATGCACTAATGATTACTGATAAGAACATTGCTATTATTTAATTACTAAATGGCTCTTAATACACTAATTTAGCATGCATCATTTACTAATTATCACAATAACTAATTACCTTGCAATATTTAACAAAGGATACCTGGGATACCTGGATTTTATATAAATAGGTCACTATTAGTAACTTTAAAATCAGTGTTGATTTACACCTCGTTGTATCCAAGCTAATCTCGCAATGTATTTTCCAAATTTTAATACAAATCTTGATATTCACGTTGCTTTATGCGCACGCGCACATAAAGATTTACGCGACTTTAACTATTTGTTCAGTGTTTTAAAAGATAACAGTTGTGTTCAGTTATGTGAAAGTGCTGAAACAAGTTTAAAAGACTGGTGTCGTCGATTTTGCTACCGCATTTATGCAAAATGGACACAGTCTGGAAGAAGCACAGATAAGTTTCGGAAGAAACATGAGATTTGGCTACAGGCTGCAATTCAATGGCCGGAATTACAGAATGAAAATATGGAACCTTCTACAGAAAATATAAGTGACGTCATCGAGCCCATAATTTCTCCTGCTAAATCTGATGCTTCAACTTGTACACATCCTAGTCCTCGTAAATCTTTTGAGGACCTTAGTAACCGGCAAAAAAGAAGACGCACTGAAGATAGTCTTTCATGCAGCAGTAGCAGCGCTGAAATTATGTTTTCGGCCGAAAGGGCGCTTCAAAAGGCAGGACAAAGCGATACAGCTTATGTTATGAAATACTTGACGGAGAATCCAGAAGAGGCCTCAAAAATCAAAGCCTTCATTGAAGGTAAATCAATTCAGGTACGGGAAATATCCCCTTTGAAGGCATTGGCTCTTTATGTATCGATGAACTTATCGAAATGGCGCTATAACACTCTTCGGGATTTCAACACTCAAGAAGGAGCTCTTCAATACCCGAGTTACTACATGTTGGTTAAAGAAAAAATTAAGTGCTATCCGGCCAAAGAAGATCTCACAGTTACAGAGAGCTCTGCAAAAATCAAATTACAAGCCTTGATGGATTTAACCTCAAGAAGACTTATTAGGTCGTTAGAAACCCCTGTTGATCCCAATCAACAGCTCGTATTGACCAGCAAATGGGGTTTTGACGGATCATCTAGCCAAAGCATTTATCATCAAAGGACGAGTGAAGATGAGCAAATCGATCTTGCTAGTAATTTTATGATTAGTCTTGTACCACTGCGGCTCGTCTCAAAAGGTGTAACAATTTGGGAAAACGAGCGACCATCTTCCACTTCATTTTGCCGGCCAATATTGTTTAAGTTTATAAAGGAAACCAAAGAAAATGTGCAGAGAGAGATGGCTGAATTCGAAGCAGAGATTGAAGCCTTAACTTCATCCACCATCACTGATGGAATTAGTGTCAAACACCAACTGCTGTTGACAATGATTGATGGTAAAATTCATTCCATTATATCCAATACAGCAGCTTCAGTGTGTGACATATGCAAGGCTTGTCCTAAAGAAATGAATAATTTAGAGTTAATCAAAGATAAACACGCAAACGAGGACATGTATAAATATAGCTTAAGCACCCTTCACGCTTGGATTCGCTCAATGGAATGCTTATTACACATTTCCTACAAATTAGACATAAAATCATGGCAAGTAAGGGGTGATATAGCAAAAAGGCAAGTTGATGACAGGAAGAAAAGAGTTCAAGAGGCTGTAAGAAGAGAAACGGGCTTACTTCTCGATGTTGTGAAACAAGGCAGTGGATCCACCAACAACGGCAACTCGGCAAGGAGATTTTTTGAAAACTACACTAAATCTGCTGAACTGACCGGAATAGATGCTATGCTTTTAAGAAAAATCTGTGTGATCTTGCAGTGTATTTCATCAGGAGAGAAGATCAACGTAACTAAATTCCGAGAGTTCTGCTTTGATACTGCTAAGCTTTACGTGGAGTTATACCCATGGTATTATATGCCTTCTTCACTTCATAAAATTTTAATGCATGGGCCAGACATAGTTCAGAACATGTCAATTGTGCCCATTGGTTTTCTATCCGAAGAGGTATCTGAGGCTAGAAATAAAGATTTTAGAAAATATAGAGAGGGGCATTCTCGAAAGCATAGCAGTATCTCATGCAATGAAGATATTATGCACAATCTTTTACTGTCTTCTGATCCACTTGTTACAAGTATCCGCCCAAAAGGAAATAAGTTTGTAAAAAAATCTTCTTTTAAGGAATTTTATGAGCTTACGGATTCTGAGAAAAGTGATATCGAATTTGTTAACATAAATGATTTAGCGGACATCGATTCTGAATTTGAATTAATTGATGATGATGATGATGACGAAGATAATTAAATGATGTTATTGTTTTAAAATGTGTAACTTAGTAAATTAGAGCTTACATCTTAATTATTTATTGTACTTTTAATGAAACTAGGTAATTTATTATCAACTTACTTAAAAGTCATACTCTCATCAGTTCTTGTGAATATTTTTGTTAATATATATTTCTGTATATATATAATATATTTATAGACCTCTTAATAAGTCTGTCTGCGGTTTAAAGTAAATACAAATGGGGAAAAAACGTTTTTTTTTTTTAATTTTCATTTCCTTTTATCCCAGAAAGTGCACATTTGGCGCACTATGTGTCTTAGTATTAAATATAGCTCTTAGTAATAGCATTACGATATTAGAGACCGCTACTTGAAACAAGCCCGGAATCAGGAGGGAGAGAGCTCGATACACTCATTTTCATAGTAAAATTTCACATTTTCTCAAATTACTCCCGAAATATGGGAGTTATGAAGAAATTCATCACCACAATTTATGAAGGCATTAAGTAATCGAATAAGATGGCATCATTAGTTTGTCATAATTTTACTCTTATTTTTCGGACATGTCTACGTCCAACCGCTCCCATACATTCGTTCCACTGTGCGTCGATATACAGGGTTACAGGGAAAGTCGTACTGAATATTAAAGGAGATTATTATTCAGGTCATTTCTGATGATTTTCATTCTGAAATAAAATGTCCGAAACTTAACCGCTAAGGAGATATTAAATTTTAAAGATTATTTTTAAAAATCCTTTATTTTTTGGCTTTTAGTCGTTTTCTTTGGGGTTAGGGCTCCTAGAGTCGGTTTTATTGATGTATCTAGTTAGAGGACATGTCCATTAATAAAAATGATCAACAGAAACTGAACCTACTACTAACAGCTTAAAAAACTGCTCGACAACGGTTAGCATTATGAATTTTCTAATAGAATGTTCTTAACTTTAACAGGCTTTTAATAAAAAAAATTGTATGGAACTTATTCTGCAAATAATTTTATAAAGTTCTACGTCTCTTTAGCTATTCAAAAAGGTATAACACTTGCTATTAAATAGGCAAATCATTGCCCAAATAACAGTTAAGTTGGGAGAGGGTACATTTTTAGTTTGAGGTAAAAGTAGCTAAAATACGTAAAAAAAGACAAAAATTTTAGCAATATTTTTATAATTCATGTTCTACATGGCCGCCGCTATTTCTTACACAAAGTCTCATTCTTTTTCTTAAATTACTTTTCACGACAGAAGTTCGTAGGTTCCGCCTCATTTCCTCAGCCGCATCAATAATTTTTTGTCTTAGAATATCGACATTTGCGATCGGTGTCATTTGGTCGTATACTAGGCTTTTCATATGACCCATAAAAATCCATCGGCGTTAAATCGGGGCTCCTCGCCGGACATGCTATGGGTCCGCCTCTTCCAATCCATTGGTTTGGGTAATTCTCGTCCAACCATGCTCGAACACTTCTTCTGTAGTGCGCTGGGCAGCCATCATGTTGAAAGAACATGTCTCGTCTCAATGCAATAGGCAAGTCTTGCATTAAAGAGGGTAACTCCTCCCTCAAAAAGTTTTCATATGTCTCGCCATTCAAGTTATCGGGCAGGAAGTATGGCCCTATTAAGTTATTTGATATTATACCCATCCACACATTAAGACTGAATCTCCTTTGTGACCCTTTTGGTCTTTTTTTCTTGGGGTTACCTTGCGCTTTGGGAGCCCAATAATGGGTGTTATGATAGTTTGTGATGCCGTCTTTGTCAAATTTCGACTCATCTGTCCACATGATTTTCTTTAAAAAATCCGGATCTTCATTATCGGCATTGAGCATAAATCTGCAGAAGTCTAGTCGTCTCAATGGATCCCCTTCTTCAATTACTTGCACTGGCGTGTAATGGTAAGGGTATTGCCCAGAACTGTGCATTACGAACCAGACTTTCCACTGGGAAATACCAAGCCGTCGAGCGACAACGTTTGTTGATGTGGTTGGGTCGGCTTCAAAGAGACGTCGTATTTCATTATCTTCGTCGTCGTCATCAAGAACACGAGGTCGTCCCATGTCAGTCCGACGTACTAGCACAGAACCAGTTTCTCGTAGTCTTCGATAAACTCTGTCAAATACGCCAATATCAGGTACTCGGCGAGTAGGATACCTTAGCATGTATTCATTGCGTGCACGCAACGACACTCCTTCGCAAAATCCATAACACATTAGGATGTCAGCATATTCCTCGTTGGTAAATGTTGCCATGTTCACAACACAAATCAAAGTCCAGTTACAAGCCACGTCACACAGTTAGAAGATGAAACAGTCCAAAAATCCAAGCCAAGTCGCGTTTTTACAAAAAAAAATCGGAAGGCACGGATAACACATCTACCATGGATGATTCGCATGAGCAGACTAAACAAACACCACTATCCACGATTTGACAAATCAGACATTTAAAATGACATAAATACCTGTCACCGCACGTCTCCCGGGCACAAACAATGTCTACCCAAACCTTTTTTCATTGTTTAAAAGTGCCAGGTAGTAAGCCGGATTCTTTTGTATCGAAATTCTGTTATGTTGTACTACCAGATGGGCCTATTCTAATAACATTATTTTAAGATTTTATGAACAAACCTAGTAGATGATATACCTTTTTGAATAGCTAAAGAGACGTAGAACTTTGTAAAGTTATTCGCAGAATAAGTTCCATACATTTTTTTTTTTTAAAGCCCATCAAAGTTAAGAACACTCTATTAGAAAATTCATAATGCTAACCGTTGTCGAGCAGTTTTTTAAGCTGTTAGTAGTAGGTTCAGTTTCTATTGATCATTTTTATTAATGGACATGTCTTCTAACTAGATACATCAAAAAAACCGACTCTAGGAGCTCTAATCCCAAAGAAAACGACTAAAAGCCAAAAAATAAAGAATTTTTAAAAATAATCTTTAAAATTTAATATCTCCATAACGGTTAAGTTTCGGACATTTTATTTCAGAATGAAAATCATCAGAAATGACCTGAATAATAACCTCCTTTAGTATTCAGTACGACTTTCCCTGTAACCCTGTATAATATCATTTTCGCAGTTTCAATTGTTTAATTTATTTCTGGAGTTGTCAATGTCAAATTAGATTGCCTACGAGCAAACATCCCAGCGCTGATATTTTGCTGGATTCGTTTTCTCCTCTACTGATCGATATTTCCCCACTACCGATCGTTATTTCTCCTGACAAAGTTTATTCTGTTTATATGTATGTATCTACGTATGTATTCTTGTATTGTAAAGTTATTTTCGTGTTATCTATCCCTTGAGTTGCACCTGCCATGTGTCTTCTCTGCATCACCCTAAGGTTGACTGGTAGAAAATGCCTCAGGCATTAAGTCCGCCTTTGTACGGTATTATTTTTTTTATACTTGTGCATAAAGTTTTAATAAATAAATAAATAAATATATCCAAGATTTTGTCACTCTCGTGAGGTAAGTGAAATGGAGGCCAGTGACCCTCGTTACACACAGCAGCTTGTTTGAGGTTATTATTGTTTCCCTTATTAGTTGTTTTACATTTTTATTATTACCCAATGCTGTTTAACTGGCTCGTGACAGACTACCAGCTGTCCCAGATTCTCACGGGACATGGGTGTTTTAGGAAAAGGCTGAATGATATAACGTTATGTGAGGAGAGCGTCTGCTATTGCGGTATGGATGAGGAAGATCTGCACCACGTGCTGTGTGTCTGTATGAGGAAGCTAGGCGCAAGATGATGGATGGAATTAGCCGTGCGGAGGTCGGCCCGATCTATTACGGCGATCTCGTAAGTTCACCGGCGAACTTTGACCGGCTGAGAGAGTACGCGCACACATGGTATGCCACCCGCAGCAAGCTGGAGCGACAGGAGCGTGGACGTGAACTAGACTAATTGATGTAAATAATAAAAAGTATCTACCTACTTTTTTATTATTTACATCAAGTATTAGTCTCTAATGTTAAAATTTATATTTCAAAAAAAGAAAATAAATATTATATGGAAAAAAAAAAAATAAGTTACGTATATCATATGAAAAAAAAAGAAAAATGTAATATATGGGAAAACAAAACTCTATAGTATACTTTGCTATAATAATATTCCAGTGTATTCATCGCAGCCAATTAATAGAGCGCACTATTCGATGTGTCTATGTGCGAAATAAGCTGGACACTGTACATTTACAGTCTAGGGGTACGTAGGAACATAAGAAGTACTCGTTCATAGCACTGGGACAGCAGCTTGCATGTGCACAAACCGGTTCCGCTGCCGGCCGCGCGAGCTCGCCTCGCCCAGCCGCGGCGGCGGGGCTGTGCCTGTGCACTGTGCAGGCTGTGCTTCACGCTACGGGTGCGTACCAACGTTCGGCATCGTCCATACTTCTTGCGCCGCACACACTTCACAGATACGTTTTATTCGTATATTTAATAACCCTGAGCTCATATGTATAATCAATTTTTGAGTTCTATTGACCAATATTGTTTTTATGGCTGCACAAAACTAAAAAAAACCGGCCAAGTGCGTGTCGAACCACGCACAATGAAGGGTTCCGTAGTTGGGCAGTTGGGATGAATTTATCCCAAAAACAAACTTAACATTGTAGTTGAAAAACATGTTCTCCCATACATCAATATATGCCACTTTGTCGGCGTAATTAATATGTATACCTATGCCAAATTATAGCTTTCTAGTAAGTACTAAGCGTCTCTGAGCTACAGCGGGGTCAGACCGACAGACAGACAGACGGACATGGCGAAACTATAAGGATTCCTTGTTTACTACGGAACCCTAAAAATCACACACACACACACACATAATCAGCCTATAATGTTCCCACTGCTGAGACACAGGCCTCCTCTCTGTGAGAGGGAATGGGCCGTAATCCACCACGCGGGCCCAGTGCGGGTTGGTAGATGTCACATGTTTTCGAATTTTTGGTTCTAGGACATGCCGGTTTCCTCACGTTGTTTTCCTTCACCGTTTTGAGAGCAGTGGTGATGAAATAATTTACACAAAGTAAAGCGCCTGTCCGGGCTCGAACCTACGACCTACAACTGGTAAGTCGCGGCCGTTACCATTTGGCCACCACTACTCTGAAAAATCATGTTATGATAATTATGTTACGCCGACTAAACAAGTGAAGGTGCACTAGTACGCAGAGTACGCTACACGTGCACACGTGCACTGGGCATTTGTCGAGCGCAGAAACGGCTTAGATGATTGCGTAGAGGTTCCGTAGTAAATGCGTAGAGGATCCGTGCAAGCTGACGTCACCGTCTTCGCTTGCACTTATAATATATATAAATATAATTGTTCTATCATCATGACATTCATGACAGATACATAAAGTCATAAATATAAAATAATCGAAATGGATTTTGTGAGTATTTCTTTAAATTTCCCGTGAATAACATACGACACTAACGAGCAGACCATATTTCATAACGTTTCATTTTCTGTGAATCACTGAAACAGAAATACTTCATGTTTATACTTCTCACATAAATATAGTGTATCTTTAGAGACAGGATTAATAAAAATGTTTAATGATATATTTCGCCTATGCTAAGTGGTCACTATATGCTCTGCGGACATTATTATAATATTATAATAATGCTGCAGAGATAATGAGGTCAGTATCCCATAAACTGTAACCAGCCACTAATTGACAGCACACGACGTGCGGCTGCGCGGGCGCCGGCGGGCGGCGCGAGATATATTACATGTGCCAATGCCGTGAAGTGGGACCCGAGCTGCTTATAAACGGGTCAGTAATTAAAATGGTATCTACTTTTAAATACCTAGGTCACTTCGTTTCCGACGACCTTAAGGACCATGTAGATATAGAGAGGGAGCGCAGGCCACTCGCCGTCCGGTGCAACATGTTGACCCGTAGATTTGCTCGGTGTACAGACCTAGTAAAAATCACAATTATCAAGGCTTACTGCCAGAGGCTGTACACGAGGAATCTATGGGCCAATTACGCCAAAAGATCGCTAGATGTCCTGTGGAACCAGTATAGAAATGGGTTCAGGATGTTGTTCGGACTTTCTCGCTACTGCAGCGCGTCGGAAATGTTTGCGCAAGCACGTACCGACGGGTTTCACGCTATTGTGCGCAAGAAGACAGCTTCACTACTGAGGAGAGGGAGAGACAGTCCCAACAGCATCCTGAGAACTGTAGCGGAGAGTTTTAGCTCTCAATTGTAAAACAGTTTGTGCGGAGGGTTATTAGTACTAACACTAGATAATAAGTAGTAATAATATTGTGTTATTAACACTCTATGGATTCCATATCCGAATTATAAATCATTTATACTTTATTTATTTAGCACGAGAACCGTTGAGAAGCGTTTTGTCGACGGAAGAGAAGACAAAAATGACGTTTCTGTGTAGACAGTTGACAGCTTTCTACCGAGAAATGTAGACAAGCGATTTCTATTCTACAATAGAGTAGAAATAGAAAGCGTCATGCTACGCCTGAGCAAGGACAACTGAATTGCATAATGTACACTATGTATTGTGAAACTGTTTCCTATTCATTTGAATCGAACGATCACTCTTCGAGTTGTGTGGTACATCGTAAATGCAGGTTCTGACTCGGCAGGCGAGTGGCGTCGCGCAGCGCTCGAGTTTTGTGGTTCAAACAGACTGTGATTGATACGTACGTTCCAATTTCAGAATTTTCGGCCACATTGTTTGCGGGCTAATAAATTATCGTGTCTCATTAAAAAATGGATCTGCGCCGGCAACATTTTCACGCTATGATTTTTTACGATTTCAAGTGTCGCCTGAAACCGGATGAATCTTGCGATAGGCTTCAAATGGCATTCATGGATGAAGGCCCTTCTAAGGCAACCGTGTATCGTTGGTATAACGAATTTAAGCGGGGTCGACTGACTTTGGGGATTAAGAAAGAAGTGGTCGCCCTTTGACGACTGTTACGGAAGAAAACGTACTAGCAGTGAAAAATTGAATCCATGACAATAGGCGATTTACATATCAAGAGTTTCAGCACATACTGCAGGCTGGATTGGCAAGCCTTCACGAAATTCTACACGTGCATCTACGCGTGGGGAGCATAGAGTATAGCAGAAACTCGTGTGTTAAGTTATTTTAAGTAATTCATATTACTTGAAATAAGTTAACACACGAGTTTCCTAGCTTGGCTCGGTCGGCTCACCGAGATCATAACGACACCCTTTCATTAGCGTAATGGAAGTTCTTGTTAATCAAAATTCAGGATTTTTTTTCTTTGTGGATGGTAAATCATCAAATAACTTCTCCCGCTCTGGGCGGAGCGGGACGGTTTGTCAGGCTAGGGGCGAGAAGGCGCGAAACATGCCTTTCCCTCAACCGTCCCGCCTTCTCCTTCGCGAGCATTACTGCTTCGCAGAAGGAGGTGACGGCCGCCCATGCCCTCTCGCTCCGTACCATGACCTGAACCAGGGCCGGACGCGAGACATCTCTGCCGCCGATCGCCTCCACGAGGACACGGCGGTGCTCTGCCCAAGCCGGGCAGACCTCCACCGTATGCTCCACCGTGTCCTCCGGGTGATCCACACAGTGGTGACACCCGGGCGTTTCCTCCCGCCTTATCCGACACAGGAACCTCCCAAAGCTGCCGTGTCCGGTGAGGACCTGCGTCAGGCGGAAGGTGAGGACGCCGTGGCGCCTCTCTAGCCACTCCTCAAAGAGGGGACTTATCGCCGCAATCGTGGCGTGCCCAGCACTGGGTTGCGACAACCATACTCTCCATGTCGCCATGAGATCCCGCTGGAGATCCGTCCGTTGTGCCGCGATTTCTCGCGGCATTGGAGTTACTCCTCGGCGTTTCGCCTCCTCGCGCCACTCCCATACATGCGCGAGGACTTTTGCCTACAGATCCCATGGCGGCAATCCAGCAAGGAGGCTCGCTGCCTCACAGGAGACCGTGCGGTATCCCCGGACCATCCGGATGGCCATGACCCTTTGGGCCACGCTCAATCGGCGGGCTGGCCGCAGCGCCAGAGAGCGCGCCCATACAGGAGCCCCGTAGAGGGCCATGGATAGCACGACCCCCGCGTAGAACCTCCGGCAGGAGGCGTTTGGACCCCCTAGATTGGGCAGGAACCGCTTCAATGCAGCGCCTGCCCGCTCCAGTTTGGGAGCCAAACGTCGGAAATGCTCCACGAAGTTCCACCGGCTGTCGAGGACGAGTCCCAGCTACTTCATCGTCGACTCAACGCCGATGGAAACCCCTCCTACCGTCATTTGGGACCCCAACGGTGGCGCGTTCCGAGGACTATGAAAACACATGGCCTCGGACTTGTGCAGGGCCACCTCGAGTCCCAATTGACGGATCCTTTCGACGATTGTCGCAACCCCACGTGCCGCTGATTCGGCCGCCGCCTGGTGCGACCTCCCCTGCGCCAGGATCAACGTGTCGTCAGCGTAGCCCACTACGCTGACGCCGCTACGGAGGTCGGCGCGCAGCACCCAGTCGTATCCGATGTCCCACGGATGCGGCCCCAGGACCGATCCCTGTTCGGGGACACTGCACGCATCTCTTGCCGGTTCCACACTCCCTGGTGACCGGGGTAGATGACGGCCCTGTCCGTCAGATAGGCCTCGACCACACGACAGAGGTAGGTCGGCATCCGGTGGTACCGGAGTGCCTCCCTGATGCAACTCCAGGGTAGGATATTAAAGGCATTGTCTAGAGACACCGCCAAGACGACCCCACCCAGGGCAACAGCATTCCCCGTCGTCAGGGCTCGCACGTGCATGATGGCGTCCACCGTAGAGCATTCAGGACTTAGCGATATTAACTTAACTACAAGATACATATCTTTCATATCTGTCGGCTCATTATAACTCAGTGCTGGTTGCTGGTAATGGTTATAAGATTGTTAATTATAATGTTTTCAAACTTTATATTTAATTTACTAGCACTTCACCCGCGACTTCGTCCACGTGGATTTTGTATCTTCGCCTAAGAAGTTCAACACTCTCTCCCATCCCGTTTAAAGGATATTTTTCGAAAACTAATGATTGCAATAATTTTAGTTATTATTAAAACAAAGTTTATTATTCATTACAACAGTTTCTAGTTTACAAAGAACAAAATGTGTAGGTAACTAATAGAGTAGGCGTAGGACTGTTCGCTCACACCGCGGCATTTTTCTTACTTTTAGTATTTTTATACGCGTCACAACTTCTAAACGAAAGGTCCGATTCGAATAATTTAAAGAGGTATTTACATGCATATAATCAACCTTGATTGTGAAACTATTTAGTTGGTTAAGAATTAATATCATGATATCAATGTATCTTTCGATTCTACCCGTGTTTTGATTGACAAATTTGAACAAAAACGGTTATTGTGACTTAACTATAATAGTTAGACATATAACCTCACAGATTTTTTTGTGGGTATTGATTAGTACTATAAACATGTACGAGTAGTACATTAATTTATGTATTATCAATAATTATCGCAGCGCACGCCAAATAATGACTTTTATGGGCAATTTTTTGATACCTTAAATTGGGTTACATTATTGTAATTGTCGTAGGGAACACTAATTTTTTGAAAATAATATACTGCTCATGTTACTCTCTGATAATGTAGCTTTCTATGGATGAAACAATTTTAGTTTAATTCTAGATAGTTACTAGAAAGTTAAATACGAGCCCTTAAAACACGAACAAATTTGGAAAATATACCGAGTGGTAGAGCAGTTCTAATTGTAGGAAAATATCTTTGATTTATAACGGTATGCAAATTTATAACGGTATGCAAATTTATAACGGTATGCAAATTTATAACGGTATGCAAATTTATAACGGTATGCAAATTTATAACGGTATGCAAATTTATAACGGTATGCAAATTTATAACGGTATGCAAATTTATAACGGTATGCAAATTTATAACGGTATGCAAATTTATAACGGTATGCAAATTTATAACGGTATGCAAATTTATAACGGTATGCAAATTTATAACGGTATGCAAATTTATAACGGTATGCAAATTTATAACGGTATGCAAATTTATAACGGTATGCAAATTTATAACGGTATGCAAATTTATAACGGTATGCAAATTTATAACGGTATGCAAATTTCACATTTTTTTTTAACTAGCGTTATTCGTCAACTATAACTGCTTGGGGCTTTTTTCACGGAAATCTACATTTGCGAAAAGTAAAATTAATTACATGCAAAATTGTCTAAATGGTTTAAAAAGTGCGAGGTTTGACGGAATTCTACTATTGCGTAAAGTGCATAGCCAAATAAATACACGTAAAGTCATTAAAAATAATACACTCAAGAAAACTCAAGATGATAATCAATACTCATCATTTATTTATAAAATATTTTCAAATTGCTGCCCTTGATTTGCTATGCATGCTCGGCACCGGTTTCGTATTTTAACCGTTGTAGTTCATAGCAGCATTTCCGCTTTAATTGTTAAGAATGCTGCATTTATTCAAGTCAACTCTTCTTGACTAGGAACCACGGTTCTGTAGGTCCTTGGCTCTCACGTAGAAGTTGATCGGGGTGAGGTCTGGTGACCGCGGAGGCCAGGAAATCGGACCACCCCGACCAATCCAGGAGTTAGGATAAGCGTTATCCAAATGGTCCCTCACAATTGAGCTCCAATATGCTGGGCAACCGTCGGCGTCGTGTTGAAACACAACGGGTCTGTTTTCTTGGAAAACTTCGACTAGATCGGGTAAATCATTTTGTAGAAACTCCAAATAATTGTTTCTATTTATGATAACTGTATGTTATGGTAATTAATGGCCCAATCAGCTTGTTCCCAATAACACCAGCCCAAACGTTCACACTAAATCTACTTTGAAACTTTCTTGGTCTCTTCACGTGTGGATTTTGATCTTTCGATGCCCAGTAGTGTTTGTTGTGGTAATTCACTATTCCTTCTTTGTCCAAAATTTAACAAAGAAGTTTTCAAATTCATCCGTCCATAGAATGCTTCTGAAAAAAGTTCATATCTTCCATATCAGTATGAAGCAAATGACGGCAAAATTGGATGCTTCTGCCAAAATTGGTATCTTTAAGGGCTAGAACAAACTAAATAGGTTTCAGAATTCTCAAAACTCAAACTCAAAGCATTTATTTCAAATAAACCAATTACAGGCACTTTTGAATTGTCAAGGGTTCGGTCAGTCAGTCAGAAAAATGAAGCTAGTTGCCCATTCCAAAGCGTAGTAGGTACCTATGGAGAAGAACGGGCAAGAAACTCCAAGGACGCTCTTTTAAATCAACGTATTATGGTTACAAAATATTGTTTACATCATTAATTTTGAAATTTTTACATCGTTTTGCATCGTTCTCACATGTATACATGTGAGAACGATGCAAAACGTAAAAGCGTCCGTAATAAAAAGATTACAACAAAAACAAAAGCAATTCAAAAATTAAAGTTAAAATAAGCCGTGGCAGCTAAGAGATGACCAGTCTCTACTGACGGCACCCGTTCACGAACATGACGCGTGGATCAGCACCATTCAGCTCAACCATTTTGAAGGGAGCTAAATGATCCAACACACGCGCCACCATCAGCGAGACATTAGAGTGAGCACGACATACTCCCAGCCACCAGGGCACATTCAAGTCAATGAAAGACGTATCCAGTAAATGGCAGCTTTATAGTACATAGTACTCACATAACAATGTGCTGTGCAGCTATACAATACTAAGAGATTGAATTTATACAATGCAAAGAGTTTTTAAAATCTTCAGCAGCTCCAACACTATTTTCAATACCTAATCAATTAGTTTTTGCGCCCTTGTGGAGCAGGACCAGCGTTACCAATTAATTTACGTTACCAATCAGCGACCAATTAATTTCAAGACTAGTTGTACTAAGCCTTAACTGGTTAGTTAACCTGTGGCCTTCTGGGATCATACAAGGGTACGGGAGTGTAATGGAAGGCATGCTGTCTATTATCCCGGAGAACAAACCACACTTTCCATATGCCAAGTGTTGCGGCTACCATTCTTATGCTTTTGGTAGGGTCCTCGTTAAACCCGTTAAGGATTTGTTCATCAACGGCAACATCGTGTTGTTGTACATTCACTATCGGTTTCATATTCACTCGGAAACTTAAATTGCCAGTTTCTCGTAAACGGCGGTAATTAGTCCCAATAGTCTGGTGGCTGGGTAGCTGACGGTTAGGATAACGCTCCTGGAGGATTAGCATGACGCTTTATGTTTCTTCGAAGAATAGACAAGGCTCTTTCTATGTGTAAAGTGACATTTCGTTTCTCCATTTTTGACATCTCACCGTAGAAATCCTTCTACTTTAAAAAGGACCTAGACAAAGATCGTTAGAAACGAAAGACAAAATGACAGATTGTAGAAGGATTTCTACGGTGAGATGTCAAAAATGGAGAAACGAAATGTCACTTTGTATAGAAAGAGCCATGTCTATTCTTCGAAGAAATACAAAGCGTCGTGCTAAGCGTGCTGGTAAATTCTTTGCGTTCAATGGAATTAGCGGCTCCATACGCCAGCAACATATCCGCATATTTTTCACTGGTAAACGCGACCATTTTACTAATAAACAAACGTACTATTAATACAATAGTACTTTTTATTTTTTTTCAAATAACGGCGGAAATTCAAACTAACTAAATTAACTATAAATTCCAGAATCAATGACGAACAATGATAATTTTTCACGCGCCAATTTTTTATTTTTTTTTACTTTCAACCGAGCACATATCCAGATTCCGGGCTGCTACTGAGAAATTCCAGATAGAAAAATCCAATAACACTTTGCTCGACCCGGGAATCGAATCCAGGACCTCATGCTCAGTAGTAGCGCTTGCAACTAAAAAAAAATCTTTGATAAGTAACCGCCTTGGTTGCCATGTTTCGAAGTAAAAAGGACCATTTTTAAATTACACGACAGATATTTGTTTTCATAATAATTTATTCGGCCCCTAAACACAACAGATATGGATTTTCATACTTTCATTGCCGGCTGCTGTTCACATACAATTGACCAATACAGAATTTTCGATTTATCTCGAAGAAAGTTGTCAAAATAATGATAAAATTTCCAAGCACATTGGAGAAAAAAAAAGTTAACGAAACGAAGCGACAACAACAAAACAAAACTAGTGAACCAAAACAAGTGAACGAAAACGAGCCCCTGCGCCTTAATTACAGTAGTCCCCAATCTTTTTGGCCGGGATGAACATCGGCGCGAGCCGCTGCGCAGAATGCAAAATTAAGGTTTCAGTTGGGAAAATACCATGCGCAGACGGCGCAAGACGGTCGCACTCACTTCAGCCCGGCCAAAAAGATTGGGGATTAGTGTACTAATGCACAACAAAGGTAAGAATAATAAATTATGTGACCATTCATGGCAAAACATAATGATATACAGGGTGGCCCAAAAGTCGTGGATCAAACGCAACTTGGGGTTAGATGGGGTCATCAGCTGCAAAAAGTTGTTCTACGGGAGGTCCTTAAGGTCAACCCCTGCAGAGTTATAATTTATTTTGTGTTTTTCTGAGAAAATTTACTTTTTTTTAACTAATTCTTATTAAAATTCGAGAAAATCTACATCCTGTATCTTTTTTATAATTTTCACTAGATTGGTACTGATGAGTCCTTGCGTTAGACATGCTATTTATGGTTGTTTATTGGGTGTGTTGAAGATAATATTAAGTTTTACGATAATTTTTTTCCCAAATCATAACTTTTTATTTACTTCGGACCCCACTGTGAAAAAAAAATACTCTACCGAAAAGTGACCCTGTATTACAAGTTTTGGCGCATTTATTAAGGATTCTGAAAAGGCATTACACATGGCTATGCGTGGCTTTGATATCTTTCAAGGACGATTATTCGTAGCATGGCCAAAGTTAACCCAACCATAAAACTCGGTTAGGCTTATTTAAAAATAAACTGGAACTAATACAATTAATGACAAAGACTCTCTGCCTCTCTTTTACACTAACCATTTAATTCTTTGTCAATAAAAGGCCGGTTCGCCCGTCAGTTCAGGTAGCGATATCTTTTCTAGGAAACAAAAGTCCGGGCCGGCCGGGGTGGCGGCCGGGGGATGCGCGTGAGCATGTTTCTTTAGAATGTTTAGTGTTCTTTAGTGACTCGCTTCCTGCCTGTGAGTACGCACGTGTTCTTTTTCTCGGTTTTACGACGACTTGTGATCAGTTTCTTTCCTTTGACCTACGCTTTGTTTTTCGGACTTGTGATAGATTGCCTACCTGTGACCAGTGCTGTGTGAACCGGACTAGATTCGGCATCGGACGGATTGGCTACAAAAGTGGACAGATGGCTGCTGCGAGGAGAGAATACACCCAACGGGAGTATGCAGAAATGCATTACCTGTATGGCTTTTGCGACGGTAATGCCCGGGCTGCTGCCAGGGAATATCGTCAACGCTACCCTAACCGTGATCGTTTTCCGGACTACGGTCTTTATGCGCGTACATAATTCGTACATGGAGGGAGTCTTACCCGGTCAGCATGCTCCGAGAGCAGGCAGACCAGTGGTGCAATGAAGGTGAAAATGAAGATGAAGTGCTGAGAGAATTAAGATTAGATCCTGGTATAAGTCAACGCCAAATATCCCGTAATTTCGGGATTCCAAGATCGACGATGCAACGTGTCATTGACAGAAACAAATATCACGCCTAACACGTGCAAAGGGTGCAAGCTTTGCTGCCCGGTGACTATGAACCTAGAGTGTGGTTTTGCAGAGATATGCTAAGATACCACAGAGAGGATCCGCAGTTTTTCAACAAGGTTTTATGGACGGATGAGTCAACTTTTAGAAGAATGGGAGTATTCAATATCCACAATCTACATTTTTACTCCAGAGTGAACCCCCGTATCATAAGAAATGATCGATTCCAGCATCTGTTTGATATTAACATGTGGGCTGGTATAATTGGCCAGCAGTTGGTGCTGCATGAAATGCCAGCAAGGCTGAATGGTGCTCAGTATTTAATTTTTTTGCAAAATAATTTAAACCATATTCTTAACGAACCTGAAGTTCCAGAAGAAAGAATAGCAGAAATGTGGCTGCAATATGATGGCGCCCCGCCTCACTACGCTCGAGCATTTAGAGATCATTTGAACGAGCGCTTCCCCAACCGGTGGATTGGTCGAGGCGGACATATTGCGTGGCCACCCCGGTCGCCCGATTTAAATCCATTAGATTTTTTTCTTTGGGGCTATTTTAAAGAAATAGTTTACCAAGGAGAGAACAATAGCGAACAAGAACTACTACAAAAGCTCGAATTTGCTAGGGTACAAGTTACTAACAACAGAGGTGCATTCCGTAGGTTACGTAGGAATTTTATTAGACGGTTCAGATTATGTATTATGGTCATAGGCAGGAATTTTGAGCATTTATTGTAAAATGTTTTGCTTAATAAAACAATTATTTCACAATCGTTGTTTTGTTTTTTCGTCCTAGAAAGATATTAGAGCCACTCATGGCCATGTGTAATACCTTTTCAGAATCCCTATTAAATGCGCCAAAACTTGTAATACAGCTATATCTATAAAATCACGTGCATGAGGATTATCTAATATATCCACATGGAAGGCTGCAGCGATTTTAAGATCTGCTAAAAGTGTGACATGCCTGCGTTGCAATATTCGTGTCGACAGATTTTAAAATCTCGTTTCAGTCTACCATTTATCACCTCCACGGGCCATCGGCACATGGTTCTTGATTTATTAGCCTGAATTGTGGTTAGTTGAGTAGATCCACTTGTTTGAGATTGTGGCATAATGCCAACGTATCCATACAACAATTACTTAGGAATAGAGTCACAGAACCCTCTCTCCAAAATGAATACATCACCAAGATGAAACAACCAATGAAGGACCCTATCAACACCGTATAAATGGTAATTCAAAATAGGTGCATCATTTTGACTTGCAGCGTGTGCCCGAGAAATGTATATTATATGCCCATCACATGTACCTAACGAATAAAAATGGTTTAAGAAGGTTTCTGTGCTTTTGGAGACTGTACGTGATTTTTTAAAACGTGAAATTCGTGGTCTTTTGGATATACATACATGTACATACCATTACAGATTATCATGGCTTCTCTGCGATTACCGAAGAAATCTGTAGGAACGGCGGTTCCTACAGATTTAGGGTTAGCAACATGAGTAGAGAGCAGATAATAGAATGCAATTTGGCGAGATTGCATTCTATTATCTGCTCTCTACTCATGTGATCAAAACCTAAGTGACGAGGGAGAAAATCATTTTCTAGGCATTCCCTGGCGAGTTTCATTAGACGTTCGAAATATGAGCGCGACATATAAAAAAATGTGGCAAGTCTTTCATAAAATTCCCCAGTTCTAAGTATTCGAGAGCGGTTCGAGAATTGAAACGACAGCTTTCTGCTAATGCCCATCATTATTGCTTGTTAACAATAACCAGGAAACGAAAAGTTACGTTATGTCCTTGATTTGATGGTTCCGATTGAATCTCTTCAGGAATTTCCTCTGCGGGCAAATCTTACTCTACCGGTGAAGCTTCTACTGAAGGCAGCGGAGGCCTTCCTCGTCGACGAAAACATTCTCTTTACCGTGGTTGAAACATTGTTTACAAATAAGCTGAACTTAATTTTTTTCGCTAAGTTACGCCGATCGTCCAGATTAAACGCGAAATCAAAAGTTAATGAAGATACGAAAGTTCAAGTAACAAGCCGATTCCTTAAAATAATTATCACTAGAAAATAATAATATATGCACAGTCGCAACGGATCACAAGTGACATGAGACTGTGACCAAAAACCGTGGACCGTGGTCATCACCGCACGCGCAGGTAAACCTTGTCGCCAGGAAGGGAGAGAGATATACAATAATGGCATGGCGCAAGCGAGACACAATAGAACAGGTTTTCGAGTTTGGCGTGCTTCGCTTCTGTAGAGGTTGCAAAATGCATAATTAACACTGTAGCGATTGAATTGGCAATTATTTTTAATAAATGTGTTGACTGTGGTGTAATTCCTGACTTAATGAAGAGTAGTAAAATATGTTTAAATCGGGTAGCACATCAGACCCCACAAACTTTAGACCTATTTCTGTGCTTCCCACCTTTAGTAAAATATTTGAAAAATTGATGCTAGATTAATTGCAAAGACATTTCAATAAACATAAATTATTAAACAATTCGGTTTCACAAAGGGTCGTTCGACTACCGACGCTGGTGTGGAACCGTGGACGCTTCTTGCACATATTTTTGAGGCTTGGGAGAAGTCACATGATGCCCTATGTATTTTTTGTGACTTATCTAAGGCTTTCGATTGTGTTTCTCATGATACATTGGTCAGGAAAATGCGTCACTATGGTGTTTGAAACACTGCCTTGGGTCTTCTTATTTCTTATTTGGCTAATAGGATCCAAAGAGTGGACGTTAACGGTAAGCGATCGCAGGGTTCTATTGTCACTATGGGAGTTCCGCAGGGCTCAACTCTTGGCCCTTTTTTATTTCTCGTATATAATAATGACCTACCTTGCCTTATAAAGAACAGTCATGAAATAGTGTTATTTGCAGATGACACATCACTTTTATTTAAGCTTAAACGACAAAAAACAGTTACTGATGATGTAAATAATGCTCTCTCTAAAATAGTACATTGGTTTAGTGTTAATAACTTACTTTTAAACGAGAAAAATACCAAATGTATTAGATTTCTGACACCTAACTTTAAGCAAGTAAAAACCAATGTACTATTAAATGGGGCGGAGTTGGATCTTGTGGAGACCACTGTGTTCTTAGGTACTTTGGATTCGAAGCTACAGTGGGGCCCACATATAACCAAATTGTTGAAGCGACTAAGCTCTGCAGCCTACGCGGTGTATAAAATCCGTCAATTGACTGATGTAGAAACAGCTCGATTAGTATATTTTAGTTATTTACATAGTGTAATGTCGTACTGCATTTTGCTGTGGGGAAATGCAGCCGACATTCAGGCTATATTTGTGCTGCAGAAACGAGCCATTCGAGCAATTTATAACCTAAGTTGTAGGCATTCACTGAGGGATACATTTATGAGAACCTGATTTATGTCAAAAAGAATATTAATCTATATTCTAAACACAGCGACATTCATAGCATAAATACTAGAAACAAAGACTTAATTATTGTGCCCAAGACTAGGCTCTAAAACATTAGTAATTCATTTAAGTGCCAAAGTATACGTTTTTACAACAAACTCCCAAGCCATGTTAAAGAACTGAGCCTCAACAAATTTAAATCATTTATTAAACAGAAACTATGTCAAAAAGGTTTCTATAAAGTTAAAGATTTCTTTGACGACAAAAAGGCTTGGGATTAAAATACTTATGCTACTCCAATATACCCCCAGGCAACAAACTAATTTTTTACTAAATCTATTTTTATAATAAGTGTGACATTGATGATTTTTTTATATATACAGTGACATTAATATTTATTTTTTGAAGTATTATATATTTTTTTTAAATTATTGTGAATGTGAAGACTATGTGGATTTTTGTTTTTATTATTTCTCTCAGTTAGTTTTCATCTTGGTCTGGCAGTTTGAGTCATTTAAGCGGCCTACCCAAATATCCTTTCTTTGGTATTGTTCGTCTAATCGTTGAGCTCCTTAAGTTCTGAGTTGAGCTGCACGGTTACTGACAAATGCGTGCACTGGCTGGATTGGTCCACTCAATCTGTGTGGTTCTTTCCTCAAAAGACCATTTCAGACACCAATCTACATGGTCTTTACATGATCTGACCAAGATTATGTCTGGACTTTAACTTTGACTGTGACCTCTGAGTTTGTTTCGGCCTTTCTTCTCAGAGTAGTCAGTTAGGAAACGCCGAGCTCATCTAGTTTTTTTTTCCCTAAATATAATTGACGTGTAAAAGTGTTTGTACAAACCTACTTACAGAAATAAAAATCATTTCATTTCATTTCATTACGGGACAATGTTATAGAATCTGTTAGATATGGATTTATATATTTTGGGGAGAAAAACATCTCAAACATGATTTATTAAAAAATAATTATTAACAACTTATTTGTTTTTGCTGAGGCCAATTTTTAAATATTTTTTTAAAATGTTAATCAATACTACGATACCACTGGAACTAAATTCAGTCCTGGGCAGCATTCGGTCCAGACCCTATCAATGTACTTTCTTCTAGTGGAATTTTCATAATAGTACGAGAAGTCGTCTCGATCTTAAACATAAATTTTTAAAACGCGTCGCCTGAAACAATTTTAATATCTAGAGACAATTTCCTTGACTTGAATGCCGAATGAATAAATAATAATTCATCGATTGAATCCACCCGTACGAAAATCGTCACTGACAAGACAACAAAGATTCCGTAGAGAGGAAGTACGCAAAGGGAATGGTTCAGAAGATCCAGCCATTATTAACTCCATGCGATTGAGTTTAGTTGTCAGAAACGGAGCCTTCCATTGATTCAGGTCAAAGTTAAACAAACATTCTAGTGTCATGTGATTGTGCTGTATTACTGTAACCGTGTAACGTCTGTGACTGTGCGCTGGCCTGCCCTGCACATCCGCATGTACTGCAAATGACATTGAGGGCGCCCTTGTGAGCGTCGTGAGTCTCACGAATTACGAGTAATCCTTCTGCAGAATATGTGAATGCTCAATGAAGGGCGGTGTATGTTCCCACGGGGAAGTGTAGGGCGGCTGTCTGTGCGGCGGCTGGATTATTCAGGCTGCGTCGCTTAAAGGCTGGCGGTGGCGAGTGACGGCGTGACGTGGTCCTGTCGTGTGGGTTGGTGTGGCATGGTGGTAACTCAAATAGCCACAACCCGCCAACACGCACCGGAGCGCGCCATTTGGGAATATCTTTAGTTATTTGCCATCTGGGAATGTCACAATTATGTATTGCGAGATACCTAGCCGAGCGGTATCTCCTTTTGTTACTGAGGTAGTCATAATTATGTATTGCGAGATACCTAGCCGAGTGGTATCTCATTTTGTTACCGAGGTAGTCATAATTATGTATTGCGAGATACCTAGCCGAGTGGTATCTCCTTTTGTTACCGAGGTAGTCCTAATTATGTATTGCGAGATACCTAGCCGAGCGGTATCTCCTTTTGTTACCGAGGTAGTCCTAATTATGTATTGCGAGATACCTAGCCGAGCGGTATCTTCTTTTGCTACTGAGGTAGTCATAATTATGTATTGCGAGATACCTAGCCGAGCGGTATCTCCTTTTGCTACTGAGGTAGTCATAATTATGTATTGCGAGATACCTAGCCGAGCGGTATCTCCTTTTGTTAGGTACTCTGAACTATTATAAAATATGGAGATGTTGGAGTAATTCCCGTATTCACCACACTTGGAATTTCATTCAAATCGTCTATTATATTCACGTCTATTACAACAAACTAAAATCAGCAATATTGCTGATTTTAGTTTGTTGTAATAAACGTCCGAGTGTGGTGAATATGGGAATTACTCCAAAATCCTCATATTTTTTCTACGAAGGTATGTGGTCCATTATTTGCCTGCACGCCTTTGCCACATGGAACAAAATATAAAATATTAATAACATAACATTTTAATCAATAAAAAAATGTTGATCTATTATTATTTGTTTGTTATTAAATTCTTTTGAGCTTTCGGGCCACTGAGTTCTGAATGATGTTCGTGTGACTCTTCTTATTAATTACAACAAAGTAAACGTCACAATTATAGTTTCTAAGAAGTCAATTTGAACGTTATCTGTGCACTATATCTAACTGGAGCTAGTTCTAGGTGGAGCGGCGCAGGCGCAGCGCGGCGTGCTTTGATCTCGCGCCTGTATGACGTATTTCACGTACATATATCACGAACGTAATTTGGCACGCACTTCGCTCCCTTTCAGAGACACACAGCTATATAGATCACACAGAAGCACCATAGAACATAGTGTAGAATTATCCGATAAATTATCAATTCCAAATATTGTGGTGGATATTTTCTTTACTTTACGGAAAGACCGATTTTGCCAGACGTTTTTGGCTCGCTACGCCGTCCGGATTACCTACAGATAACCCCATTTTATTTATTTTTCCAAGCATTTATATTTCGTCATGGTTTAGTAATTAACGCTTAAGTCAATTTTTTTTAACGAATCCGTGCCATTTCTCAAAAATGCCCTTTTTTCATGTAATTGAACCTATTAGGGCATGGTTCCAACCAAAACCTACAGGACGTATATTTTTGCTTGCGACACATGTAAATTTATTTCATAATCTGTCTCTTTTTAAATTTTGGATGCTATTTTAAAAAAAACGGTGTTGTTCTTTTTTATTTCGTTAAATTATATTTATTACAAATGACGTAAAAATTATTGGGCGCTAGACGTGTGTGTCAGTTTCTGTCGAGTATTCTGTGGACTGAACCTACTGGTGCTTATACCTATAGGCCTCATATACATTGGTATGTCCAGTACATATGTGTCGCATGTAAGTATAAATGTAGAGGGAGTCGTTAACCCGCGGTCTGTTATTGGAGTACGTCGCCAACAGCCAGCGTTCGTCAGTAAATCATTATCATCGGAGACGACAGTCAGTCGCGCCGCAAAGTCGCGTGTCATCTCACACGATACTACGCATGCAAGTAGTCCGGACATGACAAGACAAGTCTAGCTACATATGTGATGCCACCAGTCCTCGGGCCATGTTTGCAGTTGCACTAACTAGAACAAAATCGAGCGCTGGCTCGGGAGGAGGCACGGCTCACTATCATTTGGGGTGACGCAGGTGCTCTCGGGGCATGGTTGCTCCAGGAAGTACCTGTGTCGCATAAACAGGGAATGGGTCCAGGGGCGACGGACTCGGGGATATCCATCACCTCCACACAGCAGGACCCGAGGTGGCGGCGCGTAGTATTCGACGCACGCCCCTATTCACGGATGTCGCGGGGGGAGTTTTACACCTCATTCCCCGTGAGCCTGAGGTAGCCCGAAATCGCGGGCCGGCACCAACCGGGGATCACGGAAGTCGCAATAGATCCCATGATCCCCCGGTGCACATGTGGGAGGAGAACACCGGAGTGGTTTTTAGTCAGTAAGAATCTGACAGAACCCTCCGCCCGCCCCAGGGCGGAGGACATCTATGAGGATTTTCCACCCCGGAACAAAAAAAGAAAAAGCAAGAGCAAAATGCGATTCAATGACGTGTGAGATAATGTTATTTGTAGCGAAATCTCGCCGTCAGTAGTTTCGTTGACAAAGTGTCATGTATACAACCTACTGGCAAACTGGCAGCGGAAACTTTTATTTTCATTAGTGCCCATGTATCAATGTTGGCTGAGATACGATTATTTTGCCAGCTATCATAACATTTATTAAACTGAAACTGCAAATCCGAGCAACATTATTATTGTTAAAATAAATAACTGTCTTTGGTTTTTGTAACCAGACTATTTTGCTGATATGTTGTATAGGTACAAAACCTGACTGTCGATTTTGCAAAAACATTTTACAACCAACGCTTATGAGTGGTTGCTCAATATCCGAGGTAAACGACGGCGAACAGCAATGTGCAGCAAATACTGAGCTATTCAATATTGCAATCTGGAAATAAACAACCAGTTAAACATGCTGTATACCTAGAGGGTGACACTGAAAGTTTTTAGAAAATCAAAAACTGAAAAAAATTGGCAAGTTATTAGTGTTATTATATATTTTCAAAATAGTGTCCATTTACATCAATACATCGCTGCATCCGATGGAACCACTGAGAATAGCACTTTACCCACTCGTCCTTAGGGGTCTCTTCGACGGCATTTTGAGACTGGCTGCTTCCTCGGCGTCCATAAAACGTTTTCCTCGAAGTTTGATTTATTTATTTATTTAACAGTTTATGTACACACATATAAACAGACAAGAAGAAAGGAACAGAAAAATACGTTCTTTTATTTTCGGAAATAAATAAAAATCGCAAGGTGCGTGGCCATAGGGCGGGTGACCCAGTAATTCCACGTCTGACGTCGCCAAGTAGTCGATTGTTTGCTTGGCGGTGTGCAACGAGGCACTTTCATGGTGAAGGAGGATCCTGCGAGGTCGTTTCTCCCGAACTTTTTCCAAGACAAGTGGCAAACAATTGTTAGTGTACCACTCTGCAGTAACTGTTTTTCGATCCTCTAAAACAATTGTGGCGTAATGACCTATCCTTCCGAAGAACGAGGCCACCATCGTTTTTCCCACGCTTCGACCTCTCTTCACTTTAGTTGAAAACTCCTCGGAAGGAAACACCCAGACAGCAGACTGTCTCTTAGTTTCAGGATCATAACAATAAATCCAGCTTTCGTCACCCGTAAGTATGTCGAACACAGCATTTGAGTCACCTCCGTTAAATCTTTGAACCATTTCACGACACCGATCCACCCGACGGAGTTTTTCGGCCTATGTCAAATTATCGGTATCCACCCGGCACAAAACATACTGACCGCTAAATGTTCATGGAGGATTTTGTGTTCTTGACTAATACCGATGCCTAAGCTTGTCCAAATCTGCTGATAAGTCACTCTTTTGTCAGTCTCTATCATACGCCGCACAACACTGATGTTATCTTCAGTCGTCGCCTTAGAAGGCCGTCCCTCACGCAGATCATCGGTGAGATAAGTGTGACCACGTTTAAACTCATTAAACCAGTTGTAAACAGAAGCACGAGATGGGGCTTCATCGTGAAAGCCCAATCGAAGTCTATCATAACTTTTTTGTTGACTTAACTGACATAAAATGTCATAAAAAATCATTGTACGAAAATTTTCTCGCGTTAAATTTATGCTGACGTGACAATGACAATTTTCAATTTGCCGCCAAATCGTAAACAAATCACAAAAGAAAAAAATACATACACAATAATATTGGCAAAGAGTTCTATTTTCAACATTTGAACTGTTTTTTTTATTATATCGTTTACAAGTGGCCAGTTCTAAATACTTCCAGTGTCGCCCTCGTAGAATTATGTCTTTTGCACTTGTATTGACTATCTTGGTTTTTAACTTTATTATGAGATGCTCTGAGGGACATGTTATATCCAAAGTATACGGGCTCGTTACAAGAACGTATTCGAATTAAAAGCGTTACACCTGTGTTTGATATGAGTTTGCGCACTGCATCCGATTCGAACCCGAGAAATGACGGTTCAAGGTGGGTTGTGGTACGAGTACCTACTGTTTGCAAGACAGGTGGCGCATTAGATCCGCGGGTGCCCCGTGCAACCGTTTCATTTATAAGTTTTATGCTCTGGCTTGTGGTCTTAATTAATTGGTTTAAATTGGTTTATATCTTGGTTTAAATAGGTTTTTATTTTGGTTCAAATAGACTTTTGTTTTTATTTTCATCTTACATAAATTATTATATATATTTTGTGAATGTGAAAACATTGTAGACTTAATATACTAGATTTGTAGACCATTCATTTTTTGTTAAGGACCTGGTACTTCTTGAAAGGCCTACACTGTCCTTCCATACCTATTAACACTGTAATTTAAACATTGTAAAAGCTAATTATTTTTAAAAGAGTAACCGTGGAGTTTCTTGCCGGCTCTTATCCATAGGAAACGACCAATTGGAACCGTGCACCTAGCTTCAGACGTTTAGTAAGTGCTCATGTAGGTTTATGAGAAATAAAATATTGTGATTTCGATTTTTGATGATAGCGCACTCACAGGATAACTAGGATAAGCAGCCGAACACCTCGTAAGTTGACCTGCGAAATAGCATACATAAAAACATATTAGATCCGAATATCCATCCGGCCGACTTTAGAACATTTTGTTCGGACCTTCTTTTCTTGGATGTGATCCCAAAGGATCGGATTCGGACGGGATGCAGTGCGCAAACGTTCTCAGGTAAGTATGTATAAGGAATTGCAAAAGTTAGATTTGCTAGTTTAATTAATCATCTTAGTTTTATGTTGACTCGTACTCGTATATGTGAGCAGGTCAAGTACTTCTAGTCTAGTAGCACTTGCGCGAGTGCAGCTGGTGAGAGGCGTGTGCAGCAATGAGTAGGACAGTAGATACTGCCGGCCAGGCAGTCTTGCAACTGTACGAGAGATGAGGTCCTGTGGGCCACATGCGGCGCGTGACGTCACGGGTCGCGCGGGTCGCGGCGCATCCACCACAGTTATCTGCAAGCTTCGCGTTGAGGCAGGTCAGTCACCCAGTGCGGTACGGCGGCTGCACTTGAGATTGCGTCCGTCGCCTGACACTCATTTATGCGTGTTTTAATACATCTGTGATATCGCGTCGTCCGACATCAATAACTGAGCTTTAGAACGCATACAAAAACGTGATCGTAAGTACGTAGTTATATCGGTAAAAATGTCTTTGATTTACTCTACAAAGTAAACAGTACAAAGGCAAGTGCTGTATAATAGTCTCTGAACGAGCAGTTTTCGCAAATCGGCGCAGAATTAACTGTATAGATAACTAGCTGCGCCCACGGGTTTCCCCCGAGTCGGCGCCAGTCGGGCACTCCTTTTACTTTTATTTACTTTGCCTGAACGTGGACGTCCGCTGCGGTCGGCGCCAGTCGGGCACTCCTTCTACTTAGTTTGCCTGAACGTGGACGTCCTCTGCGGTCGGCGCCAGTCGGGCACTCCTTTTACTTTTATTTACTTTGCCTGAACGTGGACGTCCGCTGCGGTCGGCGCCAGTCGGGCACTCCTTTTACTTTTATTTACTTTGCCTGAACGTGGACGTCCGCTGCGGTCGGCGCCAGTCGGGCACTCCTTTTACTTTTATTTACTTTGCCTGAACGTGGACGTCCGCTGCGGTCGGCGCCAGTCGGGCACTCCTTTTACTTTTATTTACTTTGCTTGGACGTGGACGTCCGCTGCGGTCGGCGCCAGTCGGGCACTCCTTTTACTTTTATTTACTTTGCTTGGACGTGGACGTCCGCTGCGGTCGGCGCCAGTCGGGCACTCCTTTTACTTTTATTTACTTTGCCTGAACGTGGAGGTCCGCTACGGTCGGCGCCAGTCGAGCACTACTTCTACTTAGTTTGCCTGAACGTGGACGTCCGCTGCGGTCGGCGCTAGTCGGGCACTCCTTCTACTTAGTTTGCCTGAACGTGGACGTCCGCTGCGGTCGGCGCCAGTCGGGCACTCCTTTTACTTTTATTAACTTTGCCTGAACGTGGACGTCCGCTGCGGTCGGCGCCAGTCGGGCACTCCTTTTACTTTTATTAACTTTGCCTGAACGTGGACGTCCGCTGCGGTCGGCGCCAGTCGGGCACTTCTTTTACTTTTATTAACTTTGCCTGAACGTGGACGTCCGCTGCGGTCGGCGCCAGTCGGGCACTTCTTTTACTTTTATTAACTTTGCCTGAACGTGGACGTCCGCTGCGGTCGGCGCCAGTCGGGCACTTCTTTTACTTTTATTAACTTTGCCTGAACGTGGACGTCCGCTGCGGTCGGCGACAGTCGGGCACTCCTTTTACTTTTATTAACTTTGTCTGAACGTGGACGTCCGCTGCGGTTGGCGCCAGTCGGGCACTTCTTTTACTTTTATTAACTTTGCCTGAACGTGGACGTCCGCTGCGGTCGGCGCCAGTCGGGCACTTCTTTTACTTTTATTAACTTTGCCTGAACGTGGACGTCCGCTGCGGTCGGCGCCAGTCGGGCACTTCTTTTACTTTTATTAACTTTGCCTGAACGTGGACGTCCGCTGCGGTCGGCGACAGTCGGGCACTCCTTTTACTTTTATTAACTTTGCCTGAACGTGGACGTCCGCTGCGGTCGGCGACAGTCGGGCACTCCTTTTACTTTTATTAACTTTGCCTGAACGTGGACGTCCGCTGCGGTCGGCGACAGTCGGGCACTCCTTTTACTTTTATTAACTTTGCCTGAACGTGGACGTCCGCTGCGGTCGGCGACAGTCGGGCACTCCTTTTACTTTTATTAACTTTGCCTGAACGTGGACGTCCGCTGCGGTCGGCGACAGTCGGGCACTCCTTTTACTTTTATTAACTTTGCCTGAACGTGGACATCCGCTGCGGTCGGCGCCAGTCGGGCACTCCTTTTACTTTTATTAACTTTGCCTGAACGTGGACGTCCGCTGCGGTCGGCGACAGTCGGGCACTCCTTTTACTTTTATTAACTTTGTCTGAACGTGGACGTCCGCTGCGGTTGGCGCCAGTCGGGCACTTCTTTTACTTTTATTAACTTTGCCTGAACGTGGACGTCCGCTGCGGTCGGCGCCAGTCGGGCACTTCTTTTACTTTTATTAACTTTGCCTGAACGTGGACGTCCGCTGCGGTCGGCGCCAGTCGGGCACTTCTTTTACTTTTATTAACTTTGCCTGAACGTGGACGTCCGCTGCGGTCGGCGACAGTCGGGCACTCCTTTTACTTTTATTAACTTTGCCTGAACGTGGACGTCCGCTGCGGTTGGCGCCAGTCGGGCACTTCTTTTACTTTTATTAACTTTGCCTGAACGTGGACGTCCGCTGCGGTCGGCGCCAGTCGGGCACTTCTTTTACTTTTATTAACTTTGCCTGAACGTGGACGTCCGCTGCGGTCGGCGCCAGTCGGGCACTTCTTTTACTTTTATTAACTTTGCCTGAACGTGGACGTCCGCTGCGGTCGGCGCCAGTCGGGCACTCCTTTTACTTTTATTAACTTTGCCTGAACGTGGACGTCCGCTGCGGTCGGCGACAGTCGGGCACTCCTTTTACTTTTATTAACTTTGCCTGAACGTGGACGTCCGCTGCGGTCGGCGACAGTCGGGCACTCCTTTTACTTTTATTAACTTTGCCTGAACGTGGACGTCCGCTGCGGTCGGCGCCAGTCGGGCACTTCTTTTACTTTTATTAACTTTGCCTGAACGTGGACGTCCGCTGCGGTCGGCGACAGTCGGGCACTCCTTTTACTTTTATTAACTTTGCCTGAACGTGGACATCCGCTGCGGTCGGCGCCAGTCGGGCACTTCTTTTACTTTTATTAACTTTGCCTGAACGTGGACGTCCGCTGCGGTCGGCGACAGTCGGGCACTCCTTTTACTTTTATTTACTTTGCTTGGGCGTGGATGTCCACTGCGGTCGGCGCCAGTCGGGCACTCCTTTTAGCTACATGTTTTGTACTTTTTGAGCGCATTTCTCAGTGATTCGAATCAGACATGTTTCTAAATACAAAAGTTCTCAAGTAATCTATTCGGCACCTTCATTCATAGCGAATATCTTGATGATGTAGAAATTACAGCGACATCATTGTAAAGATTCCAAGAACATGCGATCAAATATTCGTCTCAGCCAAACATGTAAGTAATAAAACCGTAGTGAAGTCAAAACTGTACATATTGCCTCACTTTTATTTGGTGCTAATTTGATCGCCCTAACTAAAAAGGACAGAGGGGTGTGACCCATTGTTGTGGGGTCAACTTTAAGACGTTTGGCATCCAAAATTGCGGTGAGACATATCAAATCTAAATTACAGTCTGTTTTCGAACCTATACAATTAGGATTTGGCACGAAAGGTGGGTGTGAGGCAGCCGTCCATGCCTTAAGAACCTACCTTTCGTATAATGATTGCGAAATTGTAGTCAAAATTGACGTCAAAAATGCTTTCAATTCAATAAACAGGGATGCCATGCTGACAGAAGTTAAGAACAAAATTCCGGAACTCTATCAATACCTGCTTACCTACTACGTAGAACCTTCAAAATTAATTTACCGTTCCCATGAACTTTCTTCGGAGGTCGGCTGTCAGCAGGGCGATCCCCTCGGGCCAGCAATTTTTAGCTTGGCTATAAATCCGATTATTCAAAATTTAAAATCGAAATTTAACGTTTGGTATTTGGATGACGGAACCCTGGGAGGCGATGTGGACACTGTGTTATCTGACTTATCAGATATTAAAACAAATTTCGAAAATATTGGTTTAGAATTAAATTTTAGCAAATGTGAACTCTTTATTCAAAAAACTTCTTACGGTTTGGATAATTTAAAATCCAAATTAAATTTTCTGGCACCCAATATCAAAATAGTAGACAGAAAGTCACTTTGCCTCCTGGGTTCTCCCATCTTTGAAGAATCTTTTCCTGATTATATTACTAACAATATTTCTAAATTCCAAAGTCACGCAAATTGTTTACTCGAAATCAGTCCTCATTATGCTCTTATAATTCTAAAGTTTTGCCTTTTTGTCCCTAAATTTACTTATGTGCTTCGCTGTAGCCCTTTTTGGAAACATCCAAATTTGCTTTCACCAATAGACGATTTAGTCAAAACTAGTTTAGAAATTATTTTAAATATTCAGCTCAATGAACCATCTTGGTTACAAGCATCCCTCCCTATTCGGTTTGGCGGTTTAGGAATCCGCAAAATTTCGAGTGTTGCTTCCCCAGCCTTTTTGTCGTCCACCCATAGCACGTCACGTCTCATAGGTAATGTCCTAAGGGCTTTGCCCACAAACTATGAGACTGCGGGCTTGGAGGATGCCAAGAATGCTTTTCAAATTGCTTGCCCGGGTAAAGAATTTCCAAACAACCTAAAATCTCAGAGGAGCTGGGACGATATTTATTGCGATTTAACATACAAATCGATTCTGAGCCGCAGTTCAGGTCCGGATCGCGCAAGACTTTTGGCGGTCGGAACCAGAGAGGCCGGTCATTGGCTACATGCCCATCCTTCTCCATATACCGGTACCTTCCTGGATTCGACCTCGCTTCGTCTGGCGACTGGTCTGCGGCTCGGAGTCACGGTATGCACTCCACACACATGCCCTTGTGGCACGGACGTGGACCGACTGGGTCACCACGGACTTTGTTGTCAAAAAAGTGCAGGCCACTTTTCAAGACATGCGACACTTAATGACATAATCCGCCGGTCTCTTGCCAGCATCAATGTGCCTGCTCTTCTTGAGCCGACTGGCATTGTCAGAGATGATGGCAAAAGACCTGATGGTGTGTCTTTGGTCCCGTGGAGTTTGGGACGGACGCTTGTGTGGGACGCTACCTGTGCAGACACACTGGCACCGTCCCACCTCCAACGGACTACTTCAAAAGCGGGTGCAGCGACAGAAAATGCCGAAAATCTGAAAGTTATTAAATATCGAGACCCTCGGTCCGTGGGGTCCCAGTGCGCATAAGTTATTTGCGGAAATCGCGAAACGTCTAGTTGATGTAACTGGTGACCGAAAAGCTGGCGGCTTTCTCGCGCAACGCATCAGCATTGCAATTCAGCGAGGAAATGCCGCCAGCATCCTCGGTACAATGCCCCGAGGGCCTTTTTTAAGCTTAACTTAGTTTTAATTTAATTTAGTTAATGTTAATAATCATCTTGTAATTTGGTTATGTAAATAAAGATTGTTAAAATATGGAGGCCTTGGCAGAGAGTACAACTTTGTGCCCTTTGGCGTCGAGACCTTCGGTCCGTGGGGTCCCAGTGCGCATAAGTTATTTGCGGAAATCGCGAAACGTCTAGTTTATGTAACTGGTGACCGAAAAGCTGGCGGCTTTCTCGCGCAACGCATCAGCATTGCAATTCAGCGAGGAAATGCCGCCTGCATCCTCGGTACAATGCCCCGAGGGCCTTTTTTAAGCTTAACTTAGTTTTAATTTAATTTAGTTAATGTTAATAATCATCTTGTAATTTGGTTATGTAAATAAATATATACTATGTAAAAAAAAAAAAAAAAACCTGTACATTGAATATTTAAAAAAAGTTATTGCTACGAGGTCTGGGAACGGTTCTTCTGCCGGAAATATAGTTTTTTGAATTCCAGCATCACGCAAACAATTCCGAATAGATTCTTCTCAATTTTTTACATAGATATTCCCTATAAGTCTAGTCAGCCTGTAAGCCTGCTACAAATTATCACGCTATTTGCTATGGGGGACGAGCAATGCTGCATTATGTTCGTATTCTTCTATAGTTTACAGCTGATTGTAAAAAGACGAGGTCAAAGGTAAGAATATTGCAGATAGTACCTACAGATTTAACCTTTTAAATGACTATCGTCGACTGATGATAATCATTTAAAAGGCATTAGCTCATTAAAGATATAGCGTGACCACGATATATCTTTAAGGATCTAAGCAGATATTCATGATATGTATGTATAAGAATGGCTATTTTAGTCTACTTTGAACAAAGCTTTTCGGTCACCAGTTACATAAACTAGACGTTTCGCGATTTCCGCAAATAACTTATGCGCACTGGGACCCCACGGACCGAGGGTCTCGACGCCAAAGGGCACAAAGTTGTACTCTCTGCCAAGGCCTCCATATTTAATAACTTTCAGATTTTTGGCATTTTCTGCCGCTGCACCCGCTTTTGAAGTAGTCCGTTGGAGGTGGGACGGTGCCAGTGTGTCTACACAGGTAGCGTCCCACACAAGCATCCGTCCCAAACTCCACGGGACCAAAGACACACCATCAGGTCTTTTGCCATCATCTCTGACAATGCCAGTCGGCTCAAGAAGAGCAGGCACATTGATGCTGGCAAGAGACCGGCGGATTATGTCATTAAGTGTCGCATGTCTTGAAAAGTGGCCTGCACTTTTTTGACAACAAAGTCCGTGGTGACCCAGTCGGTCCACGTTCGTGCCACAAGGGCATGTGTGTGGAGTGCATACCGTGACCCCGAGCCGCAGACCAGTCGCCAGACGAAGCGAGGTCGGATCCAGGAAGGTACCGGTATATGGAGAAGGATGAAATGATTCGAAATTTACCCATTAAACGATTTAAAAGCTGTATTAAAACCAAACTTTGTAAAAAGGGGTACTATAAAATTTCAGATTATTTAGAAGACAAAAAAGCTTGGGATTGAGCTGCTCGCTCTGATAAGCTTTGTGCTAAAACCATTAAATTTGATATTTAAATTATGCAAAATCATCATTATGTACAACTATATGTACATATTGACATTGATGAATATTATAAGCAAAATTAAGTGAATATTTATGTATGTACCTTGAAAAGTATTATATTACTTTAATTATTGTGAATGTGAGCACTATGTGGGTCATCTTTATTTATTTCGTTGTTTTTTTTTTTTTTTTTTCTCTTAATTTTAATTATGGTCTGGCATTTTGAGTTCTTTATGCGGCCAAACCAATTGTCCTTTCCTTGGTATTGTTCGTCGAGTCGTTGAGCTCCTTAAGTTTTGAGTTGAGCTACACGATTACTGACAAATGCTTGCACTGACTGGACAGGTCCACTCAAATTTGTGTGGTTCTTTCCTCAAAAGACCATTTCAGACATAGATCTACATGGTCCTCACATGATCTGACCAAGATTATGTCTGGACTTTAAAAGAGACTTTGACCCTTGAGTTTGTTTCGCCATTTCTTCTCAGGGGTAGTCAGATAGGAAATGTCGACTCCATCTAGCTTATTTTTTAATATGACGTGTAAAAGTGATTCTCATATCCTATTTACAGAATAAACAATTTCATTTCATTTCATTTCATTTCATTTCATTTCATTTCATTTCATTTCGATGGGCATGTAGCCAATGACCGGCCTCTCTGGTTCCGACCGCCAAAAGTCTTGCGCGATCCGGACCTGAACTGCGGCTCAGAATCGATTTGTATGTTAAATCGCAATAAATATCGTCCCAGCTCCTCTGAGATTTTAGGTTGTTTGGAAATTCTTTACCCGGGCAAGCAATTTGAAAAGCATTCTTGGCATCCTCCAAGCCCGCAGTCTCATAGTTTGTGGGCAAAGCCCTTAGGACATTACCTATGAGACGTGACGTGCTATGGGTGGACGACAAAAAGGCTGGGGAAGCAACACTCGAAATTTTGCGGATTCCTAAACCGCCAAACCGAATAGGGAGGGATGCTTGTAACCAAGATGGTTCATTGAGCTGAATATTTAAAATCGTTTCTAAACTAGTTTTGACTAAATCGTCTATTGGTGAAAGCAAATTTGGATGTTTCCAAAAAGGGCTACAGCGAAGCACATAAGTAAATTTAGGGACAAAAAGGCAAAACTTTAGAATTATAAGAGCATAATGAGGACTGATTTCGAGTAAACAATTTGCGTGACTTTGGAATTTAGAAATATTGTTAGTAATATAATCAGGAAAAGATTCTTCAAAGATGGGAGAACCCAGGAGGCAAAGTGACTTTCTGTCTACTATTTTGATATTGGGTGCCAGAAAATTTAATGGAGGACCTCAGTACAATGCTCGATGACCTCAGTAGAGCTTCCGAAAGAGTGGGTCTTAAAATGAAGATGGACAAGACAAAGATCATGTCAAATGCCCATGTTACACCCACTCTCATGAAAATCGGAGACGCTACGCTCGAAGTTGTGGACGAGTATGTTTATCTAGGACAAACTGTCCAGTTAGGTAGGTCCAACTTCGAGAAAGAGGTCAATCGTCGAATTCGACTCGGCTGGGCAGCGTTCGGGAAGCTACGCAATATCTTCTCGTCCCACATACCACAGTGTCTCAAGACGAAAGTCTTTGACCAGTGCGTGTTGCCAGTGATGATCTATGGCACTGAAACGTGGTCGCTTACAATGTGCCTTATCAAAAAGCTAAAAGTCACTCAAAGGGCAATGGAGAGGGCTACGCTTGGAGTTTCCCTACGTGATCGAATCAGAAATTAAGAGATCCGTAGGCAAACCAAGGTCACCGACATAGCCCGAAAAATTGCCAAACTTAAGTTGCAGTAGGCAGGGCACATTGCTCGCAGAACAGATGGCCGATGGGGCCGAAAGGTTCTGGAATGGCGACCGCGTACCGGAAGACGTAGCGTTGGAAGGCCTCCTACAAGGTGGACCGATGACCTTGTGAAGGCCGCAGGAATCCGCTGGATGCGGGAAGCACAAAACCGGTCGAAGTGGCGGTGCTTGGGCCTATGTCCAGCAGTGGACGTCTTTCGGCTGAAATGATGAAATGATGAATGATGATGTGGGGAGGTATTTTATTGTAACATTATAAACAGTACCCCATGAAAGATGAGTCTACTTTAGCCAGCCTGAAACCTGGTTGAACTAATTGGTCCCTATTTATAGTGATATAATTGTGTCTTTCACCTCTTTTACTAAAAAGATGTAGATTTTTCCTTACGTACATGATGTTTTCATAGATATATTGACAAGGTACCGTCATGATGTTAATTTCTGTAAACGGTTCCCTTAGACAGTCTGCGAAGGCCATATATGGCTCTTTTCTGCAGAATAAAAATAGACTCGATGTCTACAGCCCGTCCCCATAGTAAAATACCGTACGACATAATACTATGAAAGTAACTAAATTATACCAGCCGTGCGGTATCTACATCAGTAAATTGACGGATTTTTCTCACAACATATGCTGCTGAACTTAGCCATCCTGCAAGGGAGGTTAAATGAGGCCCCCATTGGAGCCTTGAGTAGAGCGTAATTCCCAGGAAACAGTTTTATCGACGAATTCTAATTTCTCTTGATTCAATACTATCTCACAAATACTACTTTTGACATTTGGTAAAGAAAATCTTATGCACTTAGTTTTTTTTCCATTTAATACTAAATTATTAGCAGTGAACCAATTTTGGGCCACCACTGCTCTGTTTTTTTTTACAAAGCAGTTAGGCAATATACATTGGAAATAACGTTTTAATTCCTGGCATCAAGTCATTTGAATAAGGACTTTCGTGGGTTTTGGAAGAACACAAACAAACTTAATCATAAGCCTAGCGTGCCCCTGTGCGTTGAGGGTGTGAGTAATGCGCAGGGAGTAGCTGAACTGTTTAAATCTAAATTTGAGGGGTAAAGTCGTCGTTAGGACCGTCGCAGGCGGTAAATCGATGTTGAGCCCAAAGGGGAATTAGGAGTCAGGGTCACTGTCAGAGACATTGCTTCTATCATATAGTCAATGTCAAGGGGGAAGTCTCCTGGCCATGATGGGCTCACCATCGAGCATCTTCGGTATGCGGGCCGAGATCGAACAGTGCCCTTCGCGTGCAATACAATAATGCTTTCAGGGTGTTGATGGGGCTGCCTCGCTTCTGTAGCGCATCAGGGATGTTTGCGGAATTGCGTGTTGATTGCTTTTATGCATTAATGCGTAAAAGATGTGCCTCCTTGGTGCGCAGGATGCGAGCCAGTTCCAACAGCATCCTGGAAATTATTGCTGACAGGCTGGACTGCTGTATTGTGAGTCGTTGCTCCAGTAACTCATCTGGAATGCTGAAGCAATGATTATAATTAGCGATTTTTTACCAGTTGAAAGTTTTGCTAGAACATCTTCCATTACTGACTCAAATACGGAGTAGTTTTGATAACTTGGGGTCTGTAAACGCACACTATTACATGCTTATCTAGTTCAACACAGGACAGTTCAATGTTATATTCCACCGACAAATCAACTTTATCTCTCTCTAATCTAAGCCTGTTAGATTTAATAGATTTTTTTACTAAGATTAGTGACGCACGCAGCATAGATTTTCGGTTAAAACAACTGCCCACACTATAATTTTCGTAATTAATTAGCATTTCATAATCTTTCAACCAATGTTCAGTTAAACAAATAATATCAAACATAGTTTTTTCTAAAAATAGTTCAATCTCTAATTGTTTGGAAGAAGATTATATAGATTAAAATGCTTGTTTTTCTCTTTTCGGTTATGTGTTTTTGCAGTCGGGTTATTTGTTTTTTAAATAATTTGTTTTTCTCTTTTCAGTTATGCAGTCGGGTTATTTTGTTTTTTAAATAATTTGTTTTATTACTTAAGGTACTGCATTTTAAATTTTATTTTCCATGACATGACATGACATAACATGTTCACGCTTGTATACGCCGTAGGTGTAGGCTTACTGAACAGTTTTTAATATGGCGACGACCGTCAAATGTATGGGATTTTAAGGGAAAACAATCAAATGTAGTCATATTTTGTAGTAGACAATACATATATTATTTAAAAAAAATATGAAAATCAAATATTTTATTTTATCTTATTTCATACTAGCTTTTGCCCGCGGCTTCGCTTGCATGGATGTCGGAAAATTTCCCACGGGCACGTACTACCAGGATTAAGTATCCTATGTTTTAATCCAAAAAAAAAAGAAATCTGTAGGTAATCGCTCACACCACGGCATTTTTCCTCCTTGTAGCATTTTTATTGCCATCGTAACTTACGAAAGGTCTGTTTCAAATATTTTAAAGAGGAATTTACATGTGCATAATCAACGTTGATTATGAAACTATTTAGTTGGTTAAGGATTAATATCATGATTACGAATTTCATCGTCTTTCGATTCTACCCGTGTTTTGATTAACTAATTTGAACAAAAAACAGTTATTGTGACTTAACTATAATAGTTAGACACTTAACCTCGCGGATTTTTTGTGGATAATGATGAGTACTATAAACATATAGTACATTATTTTATGTATCATCAATAGTTTTCGGAGCGCACGCCAAATAATGACAATTGTAGGCATACTTGGGTTACATTATTGTAATTTTCGTAAGGATCTCTAATTGTTTAGAAAATAAAATTCAGCCCATGTTACTTTCTGATAATGTAGCTTTTTATTGGTGAAAATCAGTTAAGTAGTTTTTGTGTTTATCCATTACAAACAAGCTAACAAAATCAATTCTTTTCTCTTCATAATATTAGTATAGATAATATTAGTATATAGATGAAGTAGGTATACTTCTATATTTAACATGACAGAACATCTCTGCTTACACTATCGGGGAATACAAGCGGTCTCAGGTCCACTTTGAATAAATTCTAGATCATTATTTTTAAATCGTCATTGCGTATGTTCCTGATGTATTGTAAAAAAAGTTTTTTTAGGCACGCTGCCTTGAGAAATTTCGTGCAGTCCGGTTACTTCATTGCCTTGTTTTACAATAAATTTATCTCATTTCCAGGTAGGATGTAGCGAATAACAAGTAGTTTATTGGCAATTCTTTATCAATTTTATATAAAAGGTCCTCGTGCGATACTCGATCGAAAGCGTGTGATATGTCCAGAAAAGCAGCTGAACAGTACTGTTTTTCTTCATAATATGTTGCAAGGACTTTTTCGACCAGCCGCTGTATATGTTCTACGGTTCCATGACTTTGTCAAAACCCGTAGTAGCCCGTAGTAACCAAAAGTAGCAATGAGCTTGGGTCTATCGATGGTATTAGTCTATTGATGAACAATGTCTCCAGTAGCTTTGAAGGAATGGGCAACAAGCAGGTTGGTAGGACTTCACGTCCCCAGTGCACTTTCCAGGTTTAGCTATCGTGATTATTGGGGCTACTTTCCATTGGAGTGAAATTTACCCCTTTGAAATTATTGCATTGTATAAAACTGTAAGAAAAGCCCTGCCTCAGGTGGTTCTTTTAGTATCTTTGCTGTAATTAAATTATATCCAGGTGATTAAGTTTATTGATAGCAAGTAAGGACTACTTCAATGAAGTAATTAACTCAGCCTATAACAGTCCACTGCTAGACATAAGCCTCTCCCAGGCTGCGCCACAACACCCTGTCCTCCGCCTTCCGCATCCAGTCTGTCGCAGCCACCTTTTTAAGGTCGTCGGTCCATCTAGCTGGGGGCGTCCCACACTACGCTTGCCGATACGCGGTCTCCACCCCAGGCCCAGGACTCGTCTGCTCTACCGGCCATCAGTTCTTCGACAAACATGGTCAGCCCACTGCCACTTCAGCTTGCTGCAGGCTATGTCGGTAACTCTGGTTCTCTTCCAGATAACTTCATTTCTGATCATATCCTTCAAAAAAAATTCCGAGCATAGCCCGCTCTATGGCGCGCTGAGCGACCTTGAATTTGTGGACCAGGCCGACTGTCAGTGTCCACGTTTCGGCACCGTATGTCATAACAGGCAGGACGTACTGGCTGAAGACCTTAGTCTTCAAACACTGCGGGATTGTCGACGAGAAGACTTGACGAAGTTTTACAAACGCTGCCCAACCCAACCAGGTCCTCCTGTCGGCTTCTTTCTCAAAGTTGTGCCTACCGAGCAGGATAACTGGTCCTAGGTAGACGTACTCCTTCACAACTTCGAGAAGTGACCCTTCGATGTTGATTGGACTCGGCAAGACGTGCAAATTGTACATGACTTTCGTCTTGTCCAAATTCATGCCGAAGCCAACTCGCCGAGAGGCTTCATTTAGGCTGTGCAGGGTCTAACTGTTCCAGCGTCTCTGCCATTATGACGATGTTATCGGCAAAACGAAGGTGTGAGATGTACTCGCCGTTTACGTTGATACCCTGTCCAGTCCAGCGTGTTAAAGACGTCCTCCAACGCATCGGTGAAAAGTTACGGGGATATCACATCCCCTTGTCTCACCCCCCTGAGCAGTTGAATAGGGCTGTTTTTTTTTTATTCTGTATCTGGAAAGTCATCGTTGCAGCGTCATATAAACACCACAACACTTCGTCGTAACGCCAGTCAATTCGACATCATTGCAAAGAACCTAGAACTGCCCATATTTCGAAGGCTTTGTCGTAATCCACAAATGCCATACCCAGCGGCTGGTTGTACTCTTCGGTCTTCTGTACAATCAGCCGAACAGTATGGATGTGGGCCACGGTACTGGAGCCTTTTCGAAAACCGGCTCTCGCGGCCTCATGCCGAGACGGTTCGTGACGACCCTCGAGAACAGCTTGTAAACGTGGCTGAGAAGTGAGATGGGTCTATAGATCTTTTGCAAGGTTTTGTCGCCTTTTTTGAAGAACAGAACCACCGCACCTCTGCTTTATGCCTCCAGCGTTGTACCTTCTTGGATGACTGAGTTGAAGAGACTCGCTAGCTCTCTTATGACTGGAGCCCCGCCCGCTTTAAGGAGCTCTGTCGTTATTCCGTCATCACCAGGTGCCTTGTTGTTCTTTAGTTGCTCGAGAGCCGCCCTAATCTCGCACTGGTCGACATCCGGGATATCTTCCGTGTAGTAGCGCGTTGATTCGGCTCGATGGTTATCTTAACAATGCCCCGTTGGTTTCGCCGTCCACGTTGAGTACAAGTGCCCATAGATATCCTCGACTTCCTCGAGTATCTTGAACTTCGAAGTCACGATCCTACCATCCGCAGTTCTCAGTTTCGTGAGATAATGTCACCAGTGTTAGAGCACCAGAGCTCACGTCGCGTCAGCTTTCTAATTTTTAGGTTTAAGTCCTTTTATCTGACGAAGATGGCGGCGTGGAAGGCACTGCTCGTCTTTCCCTCATAAGTTCGAGAGTCTCCGAGGAAAAAGGACTACTACATTTTTCAAAACTTTTCCAAAAGGCAAGTCGAGTTGGTGAGTTTGCTCTAAGTATGATGTAATTTCTCTATGCATTTCTTGAGATCCTTGAACAGGGTTAGGTATATACTTTGCTTAGGTGCTCGGCAAAGGTTTGTGCCTCTTCGAAGTCACTTTTGGCCCATGTGTTGTCGCTTTTGCGTATTGGTGCGTGGTTTGCTATCGGCCTTTTAAGCTTTTTTGTTGAGAATAATCAGAATTTTCTGTTGCGTCTAGATTTTTGGTATATGTCTTCATGTCTAGGTTTTGTTCTTCACTTAGTGCTGATTTAAGACGAGTTGTGACGTAGTTTAGGTTTTTCTTGCCAGCGGGATATCGTGTCATTTGCTAGCGTTTTCTTGCGTTTCACTTTTCCTTTAACAGGTCTCTGACTGTTTCAGACCACAATATATCTGGAGAGTTAGTTTTTGGTGTAGGTGTGGCGCTCCATGCATATTGCTGTATGCAATAATTAAAATGCTCAACTGCCTGAAAAAAATCATCTTCAGTGTGCAGAGGGAGTCTATAATTTATAGAAGACTCAACTAGCTCTCTAAATAGTGGCCATATCGTTTTTCGGCTGTGAAGTTTACAAGGCTTTGGTTTCTCTCGGATTTTTCGGCTCAGATTGATAAATACTAGCGAGTGATCTGACGACGAATCTTGACTAGAGGTTCATGTAATACATATGTCAGCAATGCCTTTGGTTATAAAAAAAAACGATGAGATCTGGTAGTTTGTTGACATCGTTCGCAGCGGTTCTCCTGTTGATTTTACAACATGATTTTGTATTTGGAGGACTTGATATAGTTGACGTCTGTATAATATGTACCAGTGTATATATTTGGCGTTATAGTCGCCTCCAGCTAAGAATCGATGACTCAATGTATTAAAGTATGTTAGATAGTCTTCGGTTTTAATAATATTGTGTTTCGGTGGGTTATAAATAGCTGATATTACTAGTGGTCCTTTCCAGTATTCAATAGTAACACTAGTTGCCTGTATTTCTTGTTTTCATAATGCTTGATGTTTGATTTTATAAGAATTGCAGATCCACCATGTGCTTTACTATCTGGATGCATTGTGTGATATAGTGTATATCGAGGTGTTGGAAAATGGCCTGTAAAATATGTTTCGAAAATAAGAAGGAAGTCTATATTTTAATTTCTAAAAACGGTTTCAGTTCTAGAACATGTTGTGACAAGCCGTTGGCATTCCATATGGCCATATTTAATATATCAAATTTCGGGAGATTTAAGTCATGAAGTTGATCAGAAGGTTGGTCATAGTTGTCATTTGCTGCATTCGTTGCTTTAGTATATTTAGCATGAGTTCTGTTTCACTTGTAATTTGAACGGCTGGAGTTGTTGGTATCGGTTGTATATTTCTATTTATTTGAGCTGCTTTACTATACGTTATACGTAAAGGAGTTTCGTTGGGTAGTTGACTTTGACGTGATACATGTTTGGGTGCTTTAGCATCTGAAAACATCTTTGTTTTAATAGCGGGGTATTTAACTTTTTAATGCTCTTGGTATACAGCACACCCTTTATAGTTAGCGGGATAGTTTTCTTCGTACAATACACATTTGACATTGTCGGATCTTGGCTTTCTTTCGCAGCTGATTGAGGAATGGTCTCCGGCACATTTAATGCATTTGGGTTTTCTGTGGCAATGTCTTTTAGTGGCTTCGTTATTTCTTCGTCCTCAAGATTGGCAAAGCTGTTTGACGTCTCAATTGGAGTGCTTAACTAATAATTATTCAGTTTAATTTGTTATTAATTTCTATGTAACGATGGAATTTCACTTTGTCTCTTTTTCGAATAACAGACCTTCAGATTCTTCTGGTTTTGAGTTGCCTTCATCAGTAAAGTCTATATTGGCAATATTTTGCGTAGGTGTATTGGTGAGTGAACGTGGTGTGTGAACGTGGTTTGGTGGTGAAAAGACCTCTATGAAACACCTGCAGCATCAAGTGTTTTTTTGTCAGTTTTTTGTTGCAAGAAATCTCCCGTGATGGATCCATTAGTATGGAGGAGTTAATTTCCCCGAAGCGTGGCAACACTAGCCCGTGACAGTGATGACATTGACAGCTGCTGCCATTTTGTAATGACAGAACAGAAACGGATAAATAAATATTGAATTGATATAATTTTGAGGGAGAGTAGAAGTTTTTCACTGGGATATAACAAAAGTTTTGATTGCTATTTTAAGATGTCTTAGCTAATTTATTACTGTGTAATTAACAATAACACACTAGGGTATGCACTTCAACTATACTTTGTTCGTATTTTTAGCACTAAAGACACGGTTTTTATAATATTTCACGGAAAAATTTGGAGAGCACTACGAACTTCTGACAACAGTTTGACACATCAAGTCTGGATGGAGTCTGATCAATCATATGGCACGGTTTTATGCTTTTTTAGTTTTAGTCCCTTAGTTCCCTTAACCAGCCATCTAACATCTTTTTTTTTTCCGGGCTTGAAAATCCTCATGGATGTCCTCCGCCCTGGTGCAGGCGGAGGGGTCTGTCAGACTCTTACTGACTAAAAACCACCCCGGTGTTCCCCTCCCACACTTGCACCGTCTTGCTGACCATTGTTTTGTTTTGTTATTAGTAATTAACTGCTTATTTATTTTACTTTGATGGTCCTAGTTCATCATTTGTGACTGTTACGGCTGTAGATATATGTAAGCGGGCACGCCCTTTATACTTGGAGGCTTTTATTTAGGTTTTAAGTTCTGTTTACGTTTTTATCTCTGCTTGAGAATAGTTTTCGGTCTTTTTCTTTTCTTTTTTTTTTGTTGGTATAGTGGTGTGCTAGCTGACATATGGCTAATAATTTAATGTTTGTGTTTCACGTGGTGTAAATTGTTTTGCATACTATTGTATAGAATCCATTATTTTCTCTAACTGAACAGACAGCTGTGCTGCTGGGGAGTTTGTTGGCGACTTCTTCTTCCCAGCTAAAGCACTAGGAAGTGGCGAAGGGTGGGCGTTTTGGGGGACTGTTTTATGTAATTTTGACGTTCGAAAAGTGCTGATCCTCAGCCTAGTTTGAATAAATGACTTTTGATTTTGATTTTGATTTTTGATTTTGGATCATGGGATCAAGTGCGACTTCTGCGATCCCCGGCTAGTGCCCGCCCGCCATTGCGACCAAGCTCGCGGGGGGAGTGAGGTGTAAAACTTCCCTCGAACTTTCCAATAAGGGCGCGCGTGGAACATTACGCGCCACCACCTCGGGTCCTGCTATGTGGGGGGCGACGGATGTCCCCGAGTCCGTCGTCCCTGGACTCATTTAGGGGGGCTGGAAGAGGGCGTTGTCCGCCCTCCGCCGACGCCCGGTGCGCCTACTGTGGGCAGGGTGAAGAGGAAGAGATCTCCTGCCCCCTTTCCGCAGCCGCCTTCTGCAACATAACCGTTTCGCAGAAGGATAGCACCGCGTCCCAGGATTCCTCGCTGCCGACCATGGAGTCGACCACGGCTGGCAGCGACAGGTCACTGCCTACTCCTGAGACGAGGGCACGGCGCGGCTCCTCCCAAGCGGCACACACTGCCAGTGTATGACGCGCCGTATCCTCCCGGCAGTCGACGCACTGGTGACACTGGGCGTCCGACTCCCTGTTTATGCGACACAGGTACTTCCCGAAACAACCATTCTCCGAGAGCACATGCGTTACCCGAAATGACAAGGAGCCGGGCCTCGTCCCGAGCCAGCACTCGAGTACCGGCCGGACCGCCTCAATGGTGACGAGGCCCGGCGGTAGGGCATCAAAGCTTGTCCCACCATTCCGCCACCAGGGCTGCGTGAAGCTGCGACCGACGCAACACCATATGTCGCTGCATCAGCCGCTTGCCTCGCACCCTCGCTTCCTCACGCCACTTATACAGTGACGCAAGTACTTTCGCCTTGAGGTCCCAGGGCGGGGTTCCGGCCAGTACACAAGCCGCTTCGTTGGAAATCGTGCGATATCCCCTAATGACTCTGACGGCCATCGCTCTCTGTGGTTTCCGCAAGACAGTGATGCTGCTGGCCGTCAGGTCAGCCGCCCAGATAAGGGCCCCATACAGGGCGATCGATCGCACGATCCCCACGTAGAGCCGCCTACAAGTATCTAACACCTACCACTAGCTGCAGAAGGCAGTGATTCTTAATACATGTAGGCTAGTAAAAAAAAAAAAATCCCTCATTGTGAGTCGGACAACTTGCACCATTACTCTGTATGTTAACGGAGACTATATTTGAGTGGGCTCAAATATAGGTTCGGTTAGCATACAGCCTACTGCGGACAACCACGCACTATCTAATATTACTCCAATACTTAACCCCACTGATGAACACTCCTACGAGGCGGGTTGTGCACTGGCCGAATCCCAGCCCTGGGACCTGGGCCTCAAGTCTGCTATTACAATAGTGTCAGAAGGGTCTGTTCCGATCCTCATTAATGACGCCATTATATTAGTAGATTACCAAACTTGATTAACAAAATTAACAATTATGAAATCAATGATTTTGACCATTCTGACCCTATTGTAATAGCAGACTTAAGGCCCTGGAGGCGAGAGACCTCGCGTCACTGTACCGGTGGCGCGTGGAGGGGCGAACGCGGAGCGGTGAACCGATGCCGCGATAGATCGACCTTTGTCGCTCACAGCTCCCCGAGGTCCTGATGACGGAAGTGTGGGACAGGCTTTTGCGCCCTACCACAATCGAGGCAATCCGACCAGTGCTCGAGAGCGTGTCGCATAAACAGGGAGCCGGACGCTCGGTGTCACAACTGCGTACTCTGTCGGGAGGACACGGCGAGCCACATGGGAGGCGCCGCGCCGTGCCCTCATGTCAGAAATCGGAGCTGGCCTGTCGCTGCCGGCCGGCTCTCGTCCGATGGTCGGGAGCGCCGAGTCGTGGGATACAGTGATCCTCTTCTGTGAAACCGTAATTTCGCAGAAGGAGGCTGCGGAAAGGGAGAGGGAGATCGAGACCACTCTTCCGACCCGCAGCAGGTGGACCTGGCGTCGGCAGAGAGCGGTGAACGCCCTCTTCTAACCCCCGTAAATAGGTCTGGAGGGACGGTGGACTCGTGGATGTCCGCCGCCCCCTCATCCAGCAGGACCCGAGGCGGCAGCGCATGGTGTTTTACGCCCATCCCTATCGGACGTCGCGGGGGGACATCCCATAATCCTCGGTGCAAGTGTGGGACAGGAACACCGGGGTGGTTTTTAGTCAATAAGAGTCGGACAGACCATGGACATCCAAGAGGATTTTCACCCCGGAATAAAAAAAAAGGCCCGTGCCATCAGGTCTACCCGGCAAGGCCGGGGACAACAAACATCATAATAATGTATCTTTATTTCAGGCATAAAGCCCATGTAATTGTTTCAAAGAAAACCTTAATAGGGTTGTTAGTAGAACAACCTTACCAATGTTTTCTACAGTAGGTAAGGTTTTTTACAGACAAAAAAACTTGTTAGTTATTTGTTGGTAAACAAAACAAGTTATACAATAATTCCTTAAAGTCTATTTCCTATTTCTATGCAGGTGTACACCTGCCCTGTACATAGTAAATGGGCCATCAATTTGGGACGCTAACATTTTGAGGACAGTGTTGGGGCTATCCGGACCCAGCTCATCATCCATGCAGTTATATTCCTTATGACGGCAAGAAATTATCGATAGAAGCATCCGCCAATATTGTGGAAGCACTGCTGTACCGGGGTTTTCTCAACACTGCCCTCAGAGCGTCGTTGTACATAAGGCGTAGGCGTAGTGAGCCCGCCGCGGACAGTTGACCCACAGACTGCACGTGTTACAATACTGACATTTCTGTCAGTCTTTTTACACGTGCTCAGAAAACTAACAGCTTTACATCTGTGATACATGTATTATGAAAATAATCCCGACAGTACACATGTAGATCCCACAGGAACGAGCACAAGGAAAAATAATTTCCACATCTGGCACTTCACGTCGCGCCCACGTCTCGGCTGTGCTAAGCTGGAATGCAAAGAAAAACAAACACTAATTTATAATAATATTTATTTACAAACAGCGCCAGAGTTTTCGAAGCCAATGACCGCGCTAGTACTATTAGAACTTGCTCTGTGAACACACTTAAACGACACTTCACCAGAAGGTGTAGTTAAAGTTATGTGTTTAACTTGTTATTCAAGTCATAACAATATAGACAACATTCAAAATCGGGGAGACAAAACCCGCACAGACAGAATCCTAACTATAGACTCTTACAAACAAGCGCGACACGTGACGCGACACAAAGGCACCGCTTGTAGTGCTACACGCGGTGCCTTTCTGTCGCATCGCGTGTCGCGCCTGTTTGAAGGAGCCTTAATATTATAAACGAAAGTGAGTTTGTTTGTTTGTTACGCTTTTACTCTAAAACGGCTCAACGGATTTAGATAAAATTTGGCACACTGAAAGACTTTTCATCCTGAATCAAAAACATGACTATCTCATCATCATCTGCCTAGCCTTTTCACAACTATGTTGGGGTCGGCTTCCAGTCTTACCGGATACAGCTGAATACCAGTATTTTTCATGGAGCGACTGCCTATCTGTCCTCCACAACCCAGTTACTGGGTAAAGACTGGTTGTCAGACTTTCGAGCTTCTGACGACCCGTAACGACTGTCAAATATCTACAAATGACAGCCGCGACCAACGGCTTAACGTGCTTTCCGAGGCACGGAGGGGTCTTGGTATGTAAAGATGGTCACCCATCCACGGATCAATCGCGGCAAGCGTAGCTTAACCTGATCGATCGATCCGTGCGGCTGTTATTACTTAGCCACAAGCCCCTCATCAAAAAAATCACTATCTATCAACAACATTATCTGAAACATAAATTACATTTAGGCTACGGTAAGTGCAACGTGACGGGTGCGGCTTTTAGTGACGCCCAGCGTGCGATCGATGTGGCGCCCAATGTGGGACCAGTATGGCGTCCGACCTGGGACCGGTGCACGCTGTGGCAGACGTTAACGGCAACGCATTCATACTAGTTATTACTCGTACGTAATGTAAACAGATGCTTAATTAACTGTTGGCGCCAGTGCCTGATTTAGACTTCTGACAGTCCTAGGCTAAATATGAATATGCCCCCCCCCCCCGGCCTGTCCTGCCTGCGCCTGCCCAACCCACGAATATACTTATCCACTACATTTCTATGAAACTCTTTTTTTTCATGATTTTATTTTACCACTTTGTCGGCGTGATTAATGTGTATAGCTATGCCAAATTACAGTTTTCTAGTACTAATCGTCACAGAGCTACAGCCCCCACAGACAGACAAACGGACATGCCGAAACTATAAGGGTTCCTTGTTTATTACGAAACCCTAAAAATTTCGTTTTAATATTTAAAGTGGTCGGTAGGTATCGCTGGAATATTATTTTGGAATTATTTTGAAATTAATGTAAAAGCATTAAAAAAAGTCAAATCTATTTAAAAATTAATAAAAATGCAAAAAAAAAGTGAAAATCATCGTTGATTCTCAGCGCCCCCTCGGTCCTTGCGCCCTAGGCTCTAGCCTAACTAGCCTGTGGGTAAATCAGGCCCTGGTTGGCGCCCACCGACTTAACAAATACATTGTTTTGCCTCTCAGCCTCTGAATTATTTAAATGCATAATTACTTAAATAGGAAGGATTATAGATGAATGAAAACAGTACCTAGTGCAGATACTGAGGTAAGATAAACTAAACAGTCGTAGTGTATACTGTATGTTGCTGTTGTAAATTCTATGCGCATGATTAGTGTAAGTATCCTGTAGCTTAGTGGTGTACCGTTTAGGACGTGTGGGTAACAGAATCAGAATGTTTGCGCAGGAGTGTTCTCCTACGCACTCTGTGTTAGCGTGCCGGCGTGGGCGAGCGTGGGAGATACACAGTATTAAAGTCACTGAAACCTGTACAAAATTTGCATACCTATGTGACTCACACATCGATATGCAAATTTTGTGCAGGTTTTTGTGTATGTGTATGGTTAAAACATGTGGATCCAGGTTTAAAACGCAATCCAACTTCACATATCGATAATGCCAGTTAACAGCAGCACGGTGTTAAGTAATGTGTGGATGTCGTCAGCGACCCCGCACGTCGTCACCGACCCCGCACGTCGGCGCAGCACTCTATTGATGTCATTACATCATATGGATATCAAACACCAATGTAACTAATCACCCTAAACACATAAAGTAGAACTAGTTGCATAGAAAATAAATCTTAGTGAAACTAATCACTTAGGTCATATTTACATAATTAAAGCCGGCGTGGCTCGGAACTGCTCTCCAGCGGCGCAAGCATTTGTCTGGACTAGCTAGTTATATTAAAACTCGTCAGATATACTACAGAACTAAACTAGTTCAGTGGTACTCAAACGTCACGCATACGCACTGCATGTACATGTGAAGCCTGCTGTGAATTTCAGGCAAACTGTTCACCTCTACGCATTCCGTACATGTTCTGAATAATGTACGTACTTATCGGTAGGAGGCGCCGCCACACCTCGCGAGTTAGCTAACCGTTGTGACACTAGCAGTAATACCTCCTTCTGATTCAATATAACGCTTTCTGTCGCGTGTTGTAGATATGCAAAATGATAAAATAGCTCTCGGCAACGTGGATCGGCAATTGGATTGCTCTCGAATGAACGTTTGAGCACCGCCGCTCCACCCAGATAAACACCAGACGTGGTCTCGTTGCCGTGCGTGCGCATCCGTGTGCACCACGCTGCTCATTACACTGAACAGGTGGCTAAACATTCTGCGTAACCATAACACGTCCATCGCCGTGCGGCCGTGCGGCGCGGGCCGTCCGGCCGTCCGGCCGCACCGGCGCGCGGCGTGGAGCCAGCCGGCGGCGGCGCCGACACCATCAACTATCATCAACAAACAATCACTTTCAATTATAGAATAAAGCAACTAGTGGTGTTTTCTAGTGGCAGGACAATCAGAGTCACAATTTGAAATAATTTGGATAAAATCAACGCCAAAAGTAGGATAACCAATTTCCCAAAAAGTTACTTGCAAAGTAATGCAACTATGTAAATATGTACTTATTAAAATAATTTGCGGTACGTAAAAGTTTGAATGAACAGAACAAATATTAAAGTTCTCTTTGCAAGGAAGAACGCACTGTAGCCTGCAGCTTACCTTTTATTGAATTTCCATGAATACAATATTAGCAAATTTTGCGACGAATGTGCGAGCGGGCAACGAGGGAGAATTGATATAAATGAGGATGATACTCGCATGCTTCAGGTATGAGAGGAAATAATAATTGTATTTTGAGCTTGAGTCGGTGTTTGACCCGTTAATTTCTCAAACACGGCAAAACCCAAACCTTTTTTAAAGAAAATACAAAACTGAGCGTGAGTTGCAGCTGGCAGTATCCTCGAGTTTCTCCTATATCGTGACTGCTCGTGGGAAATGTCGGCTGACAGGCACTCAGACGAGGAAGTGTGAGCGATACCTTCTCATCGTACTCGCCAGCAGTAAGTGTCATCATCTGCCTGCCTTATCCCAACTATGTTGGGGTTGGCTTCCAGTCTTACCGGATACAGCTGAATACCAGTATTTTACATGGAGCGACTGCCTATCTGACCTCCACAACTCAGTTACTGGGTAACACGACACCCCTTGGTAAGACTGGTTGTCAGACTTTCGAGCTTCTGACGACCCGTAACGACTGTCAAAGATCTACAAATGACAGCCGGGACCAACGGCTTAACGTGCTTTCCGAGACACGGAGGGTTCTTGGTATGTAAAGATGACCATCTTTGGGTCATCATGGGTGACCACCCATCCATTGACCAACCGCGGCACGCGTAGCTTAACCTGATCGATTGACCCGTGCGGCTGTTATTACTTAGCCACAAGCCCCTCCCTCCTCCGCCAGCAGTAAATATAGAACCTACTTTATAGTCGCCTTTTCAGTATACCGGCGCAGGCAGTTCTACCAGAATATGAGCACTTTTACTGTTCCGTCTGACGGTAAACATTGCCCGCGCTATCGACAGATTAACTGCCGCCGAGCAATACCACGGTACTCTTCGTAAATCACACGAGATAACAACTCAATACGCGAAAATCTTTGTGTGTAAGTGTACCTAGACCTAGGTACACCTACACAAACTGTTTCCTCAGTTTATTATCTCTAGCTTTCCACAAATTCTTCAATAAACAATGTTCGACGTATTAATCAACCGAAGCGGATCGCGGCAGGCACGCGGGACGGGCGCGGAACTGGCGCGGGACGGGCGCGGGGCGAGTGTGTGACGGGTGCGGGACGGGCGCGGGACGGGCGGTGGACGGGTGTGGTACGGGACTGAATTACGGGCACTCACTTTATATCGGCCGTTAAAGTTTTTACGACGACTCTGGCCGCCGCCATCTCACGGCCGCGACACTCACTCGCATCAGAGTCATCAATCAGCAGACTTAGCACGAGAACCGTAAAGAAGCGTTTTGTCGACGGAAGAGTAGACAAAAATGACGTTTCCATGTAGACAGTTGACAGTTTTCTACCGAGAAATGTTTCTATGCGATTTGTATTCTACAGTAGAGTAGAAATAGAAAGCGTCCTGCTCAGCCGGCCGGACTCCTTGTTCACCTCACCGGGCGAGATAAAAACCAAAATCAAAACTCATTTATTCAAACTAGGCTGAGAAGCAGCAATTTTTGAAAGTCAAATTACATAAGACAGTCCTCCAAAACGCCCGCCCTTCATCACTTCCTAGTGATTTAGCTGGGAAGCAGAACTGGCGCAACAAACTCCCCAGCAGCTGTCTGTTCAATTAGAAAAAGTTGATTCTATACAATTGTATGCAAAAATCAAGTCCTGCAGTTAATAATGCTTTTCGGCCGGCTTCGTGGCGATTTAATTGAATCTGCCTGCGAGGTGAGTGACCGACCTTTAGAGCCGTTCCGCGCACGAGGCCGCCGTGTTCGCGCTACAGGCGACTGTCCACATGGCCACACTATTTACAACACAAGCTCTTTAGATTGCACGTTCTTATTTCACCGAGAGAGAGTAAATATACCTTCCCATGATCGTAAATAAGTACATGAAAATGCCATAAAGAGTCAGGAATTCTTGAAACATTATCATCTAATCATCGCTAAGTATACTCGTCAATAGCAATAGAACAACAACATACGTCTAAGTACGTCTAGTAGAGGTACTGACCGCGATCGCGCGCTGACCACACAATTCACAAGGCCGCACATTGTCGCTGCTTATTTAATAGTCGTCCATTGTCCTGTGCCACTGCGCTCACTGCATTCACTGCATTGTCCTCTTTCCGCATTAAACTTAAAAAATAGCCGCACTGCGAACGCTGAGGTGACCATGGCTGGAATAAACAGGAAACTTTGTATTGAAAGTAATTCTGCTTGGAGCGCATTCTCAAAATATATGAGGCGGTTTTGTCCAGGAAACTAAAGCTTCGAATATTGACGATGGAAGAGATAGTACACATAAATAAATAAGTACTTAAAAATATATATACAACATTCTATTTTATTCTATGCATAATTTAGCTGCTGTAAGTGCTGACAATTCACCTTAATAATTGAACAGAAGATATAGATAAGGCTCAAAATATCTACAAATATCTACTAACGCATTACATAATTATACTATCTAAGTAGGTGATAAAAACGTTTACGTAAATTGCAAAGCCATTAACGAAATTATTTTCATGAACAATCGTCTTAACGTAGGTAAGTTCAATGCAATAAAGATTAAAAAGTAGCAGAAAGTATTTCGGGTCTAAGTTGAGAGGCTTTCACGGTCCCTAGCTAAGCGTATTTGTTATTATTTTCTTCACTCGTATAAGCCCAAAAATGTTTTTCTTTGATGAAAGCCTAAGTATTTAGTTCAAATGTAATTTTTCTGACCATTTGTCAAGTACAAGTCGAGAAGTTACACCAACCTAAACATACGGAAACATACGGAAGGCCTTACGTTTGTATCCCACTGGCTGCATTGCGTGTCTGTAATGCACTGGGGCCTACAAAAGAAGGCATATTACAAGAGTAGTAGTTTTAAATAATAGATATCCTGAATTCCTGCTAACGTAAGTAAGAATGGTGTCCATAGCGTTGGTCCTATAAGTTGGAAGCGGCACGTCCTCGCACTCGCGAGCTTCTCTGTGTGCACAATGCGCTAGTAAGGCGGCTGGGGGAGTCCGGTGTGCCGTGAGTACAGGGAGGGGGCTACTACTGGAGGTCCTTGCAGTCCGGGGGAAAGCGGCGGGAGGGGCAGGGGGCACACAATAGCCAGGCACAAAAGGTTCAGTACTCTCAAAGACTGGTAGCTCCAACTCCACAATGCGCGTGCAATCTGCGACTGTTCCGTATCTCGTGCTGTCATGTGAGACTTCTGTATATGTGCAAGTGTCCGTGTGTCCGGTGTCTAAGTGTCTATGGAGCAGCTTGCTGGCTGCCGGCAGTCTCCATCTGGCACCGCGACTGTTTATTGTCCACAATAACTGCCAACCGCTTTGTGTTCCTCTGAATACACTCGCACTACTTTCAAATAATAAGCTCTTCACTTTATGTTTTATAGTTTTAATGAAGCAATTCAATGTATGTAAGTACAGCGTGTTGCAAATATGTACCACTACTGCATGTAGTAATGTATCAATTGAAGTAACCATTCAGCTAGTACATTAGTGTTAATAGCGCTATGTCAATAGAATAGCAAGTCGCTAAGATCTGCTGGCCTCGTGCGCTGCGTGCTCATGTATGAGCGGTCCGCCATGGAACGGTGTCACTTGAGCTTCACGTCACACGCATGGCATTCGATGGCATTCGCGCGTCATGAAACATTCATGGTGTGATTATACGACAGAGACGTAATAATATCGCCTCCATGGAATTATGAACAGCCTACCATGATGAGAATGAAAACGAACTTTATGGATAATAATTCAGATCGGAATCATTTCTTTCGAGTCTGGCTGTTGAAGCTAATTTATCTTGATAGGAATAAATATTATTATATTTGGTTATAGAGTCCTAGTCATCTTATGTGATAAAAATAAGTACAATGACACCTTGTATACATTACTGTCATTCTGTAGGACTGCGCTGGATTTACACTAGGGCCATTCGGAGCTAGTAGCCAGGGCGGCAGAATTCGGAGGGTGTGAAAAGAATATGCTTTAAACAGTTAAATCGTGTTGAAAACATATTTAAAATATTATTTTTTTCGTTATTATTGCAGTTGTATCAGCAAAATTGTGAAAAAGGTTCCAGTGTCTCGAATTTTATAAATTGTCCAAACCCCTCATAACTTTTGAACGGCTTGACTGATCCAATTGCGGTTTGTAGCGTTCTAAAAGATTTCGTGACAATATGAACCACACTAAGGTCGTGCGGTATTCATCGTTGTTAACGTTCGAAGCCAAGTTTAACCTAAACATAGCTTTTTTTCTTTTTTAATTATTTTATTACACTTTTTTTACATTTCTTTAATGGACGACGTAGGGTCTTGTCTATTTAACCGGGCAGTTTGTATAAAAATAAAACTAAACAATTGCAAATTTAAAATGGTTTTTATTTCATTAAAACACTTAGGTAAGATAAAGTAAGTAAATGCTTATATATTTCCAAATTAATAAACATTTTATAGGTATGCCATAATCAAATCTAACCATTATAAACATTAAAAAAGGCATGCTTATGCTTAAAGTTTGTTATGTTATCGAAAAATGAATTCATCTGTGAAATGCTTTACAGATTTATAGATGCCTATATGTAGTGAATAAACATGTTATTTAAATAGAAAAAATCTATTTATAACAATAACATCACCACATAATCTGCAACATTTAAATGGTTTAATAATCAATCCATTAAGCATTTACTTACATGGTGTGTTTAAAAATACCACAATATATCACAACATTTTCTTCCCAATTAAAATTTAAATATTCCTGGGCAAAACGGACCCTTTCTTCGCGATGAGCAGGTATCAATGCAATTTTCTGTGCTGGTTTATAATTCCTTATCCCAGCAGCGTGTAAATGCCTTCTCACTGTTTTCACTGAAATATTGTGGTTTATTGCGGTTACACGAATAGACAAAAATGGATTTTCAACATGGCTTGAAACAATGGCCCGGTGGCGTTCGAATTCGGGAATATACTTGATGGCTTTTGCCAACATAATTCTGAAACCTAGTTTCAGTCTGTCAACTGCCAATTGGCGGACAATTTAGGAATCAGTGCAAGTCGCAAGCACTAACTAGCTGTGATTGACCACATGAGCATCACTTACCATTTCAACACGCTTACTTCAATCTAAATTATATCTATAAATTAGCAACATGGTGCATCAGTGCGTCGTGTGCGTCCGCCCTAACACAAGGACGCATTAAATTAAATGATTGCGGTGCAAAGGATGGCACTGCACATTTGGCTGTTGCAGCGCTGGGGCTCTGTCTCGCAACATTATACTGAGCGATCGCCGAACATATCGTTTATCCCTATTAACATTGTCGGATATGTATTTTTGCCATTTTCTTTTTATTTCATAAATCACTCTTAAAAAGTCCCTTGTTTTAGTGGAGTCAAGAACATTTATTAAAATTCTGTTGATTTTTGACAATCTAATTTCTATATGAAAAAAAAATTGCAATTCAAACTTTGACACGCTCTCTTGTAATGTTGCTGATTTTCACATCCGACAATGTTAATAGGGATAGGCGATATTTTCCCTCTACTTGTTCTTTTTTGTATTTGTGTTCCTTCTTTGCGTCATGTTTACCGCAAATAAACGTATTTTCTTTACACCTACACAATGGGACAGACGAAAACCTACAAAATTATTTTTTTCAAGATTTAATTTTTCTTCTTTATCGGCGTGATTAATAAAAAACTATAAGGGTTCCTTGTTGACTACGGAACCCTAAAAACGTCAGGAAAGTCGCGGCACACTCGCTTACATATACGTGTATGCCGAATTGTGCAACTGTGCATGCCATGCCGTGGCGATTGAACGGACATAATCGTTACAATAACGGCTATATAGGTTTTAGGGTTCCGATACAGGTAACAAGGCTGCACGTGACAGTTCGCAGTTGTTTCCTTGGAGGGACTCGTCCCCTTGTAAGGAGCAAACGCGTGACGTCACGACCACTTTCACCTCAGTGCGCCTGCCTGACCAGTTATTTGACTTGAAACACACAACGCACGTACGGATTCTGATGATTTGGTCCCTATTGTCACAGTTTTACAATAACTTCAAAAGTGAACACACGACAAAATCAAAATCAAAATATTTTATTTCACATGGGCACGTATTCGCGGTTCCAAATGGTCGTGTCCTATGGAGAAGAGCCGGCAAGAAACTCCACGGTCACTCTTTTAAAAATAATTGACTTTTACAATGTTTTCAAATTACAGTGTTAATAGGTATGGGAGGACAGTGTAGGCCTGTCAAAAAGTAGCTGGGTACTTAACAAAAAATAAATGGTCTACAATTCTAGTCTATTAAGCCTACAACGTTCTCACATTCACAAAATATAAAAGAATCTATGTAAAATATTAATAAAATAATAAAAACCTATTTAAACCAAATGACATGTTTGCCATTACAACTTGTAGAATTATAAATTCTACAATTTTTTTTTTGGTATTTGTCCTGCATTCATAACACTACATATTCAATCTCATTTGCGGGACCCTGCTGGCACACATGTGTCTATCGTTCGAATATTAGTATGAAAAATTCTGAAATTTTTTGACAGGAAGGTTGGGTGTCATTTTAAATATTGTCTTTTGGAGATCAGGTCGTGCTTTTTCAAAGATGTTTTTTATCAAATGTTTTCTGGAAATTAACTATACCTGAATTTTGTGTTGGAAGTCCATATCTGTTTTTTAAAATTAAATTCCGGGAGATAAATAGTATTTTCTCCCCGGAGAGGACACTGGCACTTGTAACACAGGTTAACCACCTAGCACTAGTATCAGGGACTTCACACAATTTGTAACCACTTTTTATGTAATAAAGATTATTATTATTATTATATTATTATTAATTTTATTTGGTATGTATTTCCATTTTTTTCTTTAATTCGGTTATTATATTTATAACTATTTACCAATTCTTTTGTTATTTATAGCTGTGAGTTTGTGTGATGGCAATCAGGACTGCTTGCCATCACACAAACACATAATACGTCGTATAGTAGGTATATAGGGAAATCACTCTGGGTTCAGCTTTGGGCAATTCTCAAAACACGCTCAGGCTGAACACCACCACAACACTTGCCACCACGCAGCACCAACATCGTATAACTCGTCAATCCACGCCGGTGCAGCGTCGCGTCACTCGGCGTTACGCAGCAGTCCAGCATCGCGATACTCGCCTCTACGCGGCGGCCTCCATCTCCGCTTCGCCGCGGAGCGTCTCACCGTGGTCTGCGTCTTGGTGACGTGACCTGACTCGACCGGTCAAGCCGATTAGCTGGCGTATGGTGTTCCCCGTTAAAAATCCAGGATTATTCAGTAAAATTTTTCATTATATTTTTTTTTCTATTGCAATCATTGGGTGTCCTCAACGCACCTAGGAGGTAGATTGCAATCTTCCGGTTAGGTCGTTAGTATCACACCCAACCCATAATTCGCACACCTGAATCAGATCTTTACCTTTTTTGTGATTAATCAAATTGTCGTTCATTAAAAATTTTAAAAATATATGTAATTTTTTTTTGCCTCGTACAGTGCGTTTCATTTAAAACCACACTACAAACTGTAAGAAGTCTTAATTAGTATCCTGTCCACAAAAGCCACTAGTAAAAAGTTTGAAGATTGTAGGCAAACAATGTCAAATAATGAATATATTATGTCAACGAAGTTTGTATAAAAAAGAAAAGAAAATAATCATCGTAATTTGTGAGCAGTTAATAGACATTAACATAGTTATGTTGTTTATGAGGTATCCGGAAAGCCACATGTGCAGAAGGAATTATTGCCAAACTTCCTTGTCTTCAACGCAGTCTTTAATCTTATAGTATGCGTTTTTGATAAGGACCTGTTTGATGTGGGTTTTATTTGTTTATTTATTTGTTAACATAGGTAAGAAAATACAGATCTTATGATTGATAAACAGAGCGCTATGTTATGCCAGGAGGCGTATGCGTGTGTATATGGTGTTGCAAATATAGCTGATGATTACAAATTAAAATTAACTAAAAATATTTGAAAATCATGCATAGTTATGATATTAAATTAGAGAACACATTGAACAATTACTTATTATTTAATAATCAAATTCATACCAAAGTCAATTAACATTAAATAATTTTGAAATTATATTTTACTCAATTATGTCAGACCTAAATTCCTCATTTAAGTCTGACATAATTAAGTAAAATATAATTTCAAAATTATTTAATGTCAATATCATTAGTTAACTCTAAATAAATTCGTCATTCAGGTATTCGTTTTTAACTTTCCATCGATAAGTTCTGTCACTGACTTTGGCAACTTGTTATAAAAGCGGATACTGTTCATAAAAAATGATTTGCTTGTTTTTGTTAATCTATATTTGGGTATCACAATTTCATGTTTACTATGTGTATTTATATTATGGAAATCACTTCTTATTTTGAGCAGACCTAAGTTTTTGCGAACATACAAAATAATTTCTAAGATATAAAGAGAAGGCAGAGTTAGTACATTCAGAATTATTAATTCTACAATATTCTTTTTTGCTCTTGATCCTTTTTATAACCATCTCATTTTCAACCTTAATCGCTAGTTTGGACTTTTCATATATTTTTTTCTTCTTCTCGAATGTTCGAATTTTTATTTTAAAAAATCTTTTTGCATGACAAAACAATTGTTTTCAAACGCATTCCTTTGCTGAGCTCCGAGATAGAGGGTTATATTTATTATTGTTGTCAAGATAACACCAAAATTTTTATTGTTTGAACTAGTGCTCTTACCTTCTGAATTATTGTGGTGACGATTACAAGGAGTAATTTAGATGTGATGTGCAGTCAGGAGTCTGTACTGTCGAATTAAGACCATTTTATCTCAAGGGACTGGTGTGCATTTTTTTCTTATCATCCCATTCACTTTATAACTTCAGAAACATGGCTTGGTGACTTATTAGCTTCTTTTTTGTTCTAGATAGAAGTCAAGCCAGGCTTTTTTTCTGGTTATTTTATATTATTCCCCTATTGAACCTACCAAGTGACTTTGGTATGAATTGACTGATCTGCTGCTAAGCTGACCAATCGGAGGACGTAGTGCCAGCAGCTATTATTCGCCGGGATTCGGTAACCCAAGGTGATCCAGCGACATCTACGCCACATTCGCTTCTGGAAAGCTACCAGCTAACTTCTTTAATTATTACTTTCTTTCATTGTGTACTGTATTTTGCCACCCGTTCTTTTAAATGCACATCAGATTTTTAAATTGCCTGTTTCAGTTTAGTCAGGACCACGAATAAGGTTTAGAGCTTAGCACCACTTTTTTGCATTAACGTAATTTAAAAACCCAATCATTCAAGCGCTTATAATGATTTTTAGGGAAAATATCATAGTTGTAGTTAGTGTGCTCTAAGTTCTAATTCTGTTATGTAAAACCTTTTTTTTAACTTATCCAAAGGCATGAGAATTTTTCTAAACGTGTAATTTAATCTATCATTCTTTATGTTTGTTATTTTTTGGATTCCTGTGTTTTTTTTTTATATTTACTAAATTATACGTCTATAATGTCGCGAGTGTTTCCTTTGAATCCTTCCACATACGTTACAATATGCAGCTGAACTTAATCTACTTGAAAGAGCTTTAATGTGGGCACCCCATTGCAGTTTCGAATCTAGAGTAATTCCTAGAAATACAGTTTCTGTAATAACATCTACTTTCTTGCCATCGAGTTTTAAATTTAGACCCACTTGGTAATGAGAACTTAAGACATTTTGTTTTGTTCGCATTATGTAAGTAAGATTATGAACTGCGAACTATTTTGAAAGAACAGCCAGAGTATCGTTGACGTGTAAGACATCCGTATCTTTTCTATCTATTTTAAAAATAAGAGAAGTGTCATCAGCGAATAGGAGAAGGTATAATTCTATTCGCTGATGACACTTCTCTTATTTCATTAATATAAAAAAAGATCATTAATATAAACTAGAAATAGGAAAGGGCCAAGAATTGAATCTTGAGGCACGCCCATATTTACTAGAGGCCCCGAGGACGTCACCCCGTTAACGTTTACTTTTTGCTGCCTATTTGATAGATAGGACAGAACAAGATCAGCAGCTTTTTTTTTTTTTTGGATGGGAAATCATCAAATAACTTCTCCTGCTCTGGGCGGAGCGGGAGGGTGTGTCAGACTCTTACTGACTAAAACCCACACGTATTTCTTCCTGTCGCCTGTGTTGCTAGGGGCCTCGGTGACCCATTAGTACCTTCCCGTGACCCCGGCAGGCATCGGCCCTAGTGGACCCCTACATTTGTGCTGACGACATCTCTTTGAGGCGCGCGTGGAATACGACGCGCCGTCGACTCGGGCCTGGTCCTTACCGGACGCTGAGCTACCCATTGCTCACCGTCTGCAAGCCCGCGCCTACGGTGGCCGGAAATCCGCCCGGGATTCCCGACGCCCAGGGCGTCTCATGCGGCGGCTAGGGGCGAGAGGGCGCGAAATTTGCCTCTCTCTCAACCGTCCCGCTTCCTCCTTCGCGAGCATCACTGCTTCGCAGAAGGAGGTGACGGCTGCCCATACCCTCTCGCTCCGTACCATGGCCTGAACCAAGGCCGGACGCGAGAGATCTCTGCCGCCGATTGCTTCCACGAGGACATGGCGGTGATCTGCCCAAGCCGGGCAGACCTCCACTGTATGCTCCACCATGTCCTCCGGGCGATCCACACAGTGGTGACACCCGGGCGTTTCCTCCCGCCTTATCCAACACAGGAACCTCCCGAAGCTGCCATGTCCGGTGAGGACCTGCGTCAGGCGGAAGGTGAGAGGGGACTTATCACCGCAATCGTGGCGTGCCCAAAGATCAGCAGCTTGTCCACGAATTCCGTAGTGGTGGTATAATTTACAGGTCAGTGTATTGTGGTCGACGCGGTCAAACGCTTTTGAGAGGTCACAGAAAAATGCCAATGGCATCCTGGGATTTCTCCCAGGATTCCAAAATGTAACTGATGAGCTTTACTCCTGCGTCAGTCGTCGACCTACCTTTCGTACCAACCAAACTGGCGACTATGTAAAATCCCATTTAAATTGAAATGTGACAACATCTGGTCTAGCATGATATTTTCATATATTTTACTTAATGCTGGTAACACAAATATAGGTCTATAATTAGAGGGATCTACCCGATTTGAAAATTGGTACTACTTTACTATGTTTCATTAAATCAGGAAACGTACCGCTGTCTAAACATTGATTAAATATGCCTGTTAGGACAGGAGCTATTGTGTCAATGATACCTCCAAGAATCTTAACGGAAATTCCCATAAGTCTTCAGTGTTCTTTTGAGAAGAGATTCAGCTAATATAGGTGCTGAGGGGAGATATTTCGTAACTTCTATTGGGATATTGGTAAAGAAATGTTCTAGTGTCTCAGCAACATTTAAGTTATCTGTAATGGTTTCATTATAATTTTTTAAAGACAATTAATTCTGATCTCGCGGTTTTGTGCTTCCAGTTTCTTTGTTGACCTGCCACACAGCTTTTATTTTATTATTAGAAATACTAATTTTGTTACGTATTAATTTAGATTAAGCTTTTATTAGACGAAGTAATAGGTTATAAAGGCAATGTTTTGAAAAAGATATTGTGTGCTTCATTCAAGTCATGTCCACATGAAATGGGTGACATATATTTATTACTGCTAGTTAAACGAGAAAGAAGAACAGGAAGTATTTCTTTTTTGTACAATTTAATAAAACGGCACTGTCCTGTCGATTGGTGTCAAATTGTGCAATTCGCTTTGGCCATAATTCCCGGCATTGCTTCAACTTCGTGAAGGCACAGTGCGAATACTTGATGGTGCAATATAGCCCAACACACACACACACACACACACCCCGCCGACCGGTAATAATAGCGATTGATGCGATTGTTAGAAGATCATCAAAGTGCATTCCAGTGTTCGTTATGTGGACACATAGGATTGCCTCGTGGACGCAGGGCGGGGTGAAATGCATTTAGTATTAGTAATGTCTAGTAAACATTGCACCACGTTTACTAGACAAAACTAATCATTTCTTTTTATTATTACTTAATTCATAATACCCATTTCTCGATTGTGCCTTTCTAGCTTTGCTCTACGTATGGTGACGACGCGGCGACCGACGTTTCGCGATGCTTCATTAAATTCCGTCAGTTGCTTAAATGACGGGATACGTGGCCGTTTCCTAAGATAATGTCAGTAAACTGCACGTCGCGCGTCGTGACAACTGTGACAAGACTGATCACCACTTCACGTCGCAGACTGCCTCGATTTACGAGGGAATTATCTTGTGATATAAATTCCTGTCATTTTTTTATGTTTTATTGCGCATCATTATTGTGGAGCGGTGTGTGGCGGTGAAAAGAGCATTCGTGAGAGAATGCACGCAGCGAGGAGGAACTTAACGAGACGTAGCACGTAGTCGCGACCGACGAGCGACGGTAACGTGGACTACGATATAGTTAGTGAACACGAAGCAGCTGCGATTAAGGACACCGGCCATTTCTAGGTGAAGACACGATCCTGGATCATTGAGAGACGCCATGGCGATGGTGGTATATGACTGAGCAACCAGTTCCGACTATCAAGCCAAACTGATACATACAAAAACACCCGACACAACCAAAAACCTCTGAAAAGTAAAAAAAATAATATGCGCGGCGGCTAATGAAAATAGGAAATTACCAGCAGCCACCCCTTCTACACAAGCATACACTAATTATTGCTAGGTATAAGCCTCGTCTGTTTGGCATTTCCATTAGCCGTCCCTCGACGCGACGACCTAATATTACCTATAATATTTTTTAGAGATTTTTGGTTGGGTCGGAGAATTTTTTAATTTTAAATTTAACTTTTATTTCCTATTTTTATTTAAATTTTATAAATTACTAGCAGATAACCGAAAATGCGGCCGAATTTTATCGATTGTTGAACTTTGATATTTAATAAAAATGTTTACATTTAGAGTAACCTGTAGGTTACAACTAAAGCTCGTCACTGCATGTGCTCGTCAAAACGCATCGTATGAGCCGTACACCGTTGACGAGTTCTTCTTGCGGGTTGGGTATCTTACAGGATCCTGGTGACGCCTGCGCATCAGGCCAAGGTTATCATACTTTTGTAATATCATTGACTACCTGTCCCATTGTAAGTATTTCAAAATTCGAATCAATCAGACCTGTGGAAGTTGTTTATATCTCTTCATCAACCAGAAAAGAGGTTATGGTCTTCAAACGGCATCTGTTCATCCGTTCATGTTCTTGAACGGATGAACAGATGATACACAGATCCTTCTTTTCGTCGGGGGTTAAAAATTTGGCAATTCATGGTTACGTACGGCAGTAATATATGTATTTCTTCAAAATACGATACGGTATTAAGATTACAGGAAGACCAGTGTAAAAGCTACAACTCTGAAAATGACTTGCTTCCACCAGACAGCTCGCGGGCTTGCAGGTTTTCAGTCTGGTAATTGAGCAGTTTCAAGAGCGTATCATTAGGCAGCCTGCATCGCCATCTTCTTTATCGAACTAATTCAACATTTCTGTTTATTTTTACTCCACGTGTTCCACGAGTTTGCGGCACAGAACTTGTCGTGAAAGGTCGCGAGATCTAAAATAGATGCGTCTGTATAAATAAATAATTCTTCAAAGTGGAAGTCAAGGGCGGCGCGGGCGCAGGCGCGGTTGGTTGCGGATCATAAATCTTTACACGTCTACATTAACAGTATAGTTTCATCTATTGTAACACGCGCTTTATTCGTTGATACGACGAGAGTTAATCGTATTTGCCACACAATACATGATGGGTGGCAATAAAGAAACGGGTGATGTGCGCGGGCGCAGCAGCGCATCAGCATGTGTAATGTTGTGCCGTGGGTAGCAGCGATAGATAACTACGCGCGCATGTATTAGGTACCTACGAATGTGCAGTACCCATCAGTTTTGACTAGTTGGAGACTTTCATTTTACCGATTTGCAATCATTTCACCTTGATGGAGCCAACTAACAACTGGACGGACAGTCCAATAACTAGGACAACGACATCCCAAACATCGATCGGTACTCAGACTACCCTCGTATGTCGAGGGACCAAAGACACCGATGTGATGGCACCTTCCGGCCCTCTGCTGCTGGGTATATCACAGAGGAGGTCGCCGCGGTATTGCCGAGTACACACACAAATAGCACACAAATACCCGTGCGACGATATACAACGCGCCGCATTCCGCGCGCGTTTGTCGCGGTGTCACGCACTCAAGCTTTATTTTATGAAACTCTTCTAATAACTCGTGAGCCGCGTATACAGCCGTAAAACTACTCTATACGACATTTTTGATCATTAGTTTAATTAATTTTGTCAAAACTTAAATTCAAAGGTATTTTAGCTTTTTTTTGTAGCACCTTCTTATCAGTTCTCACACTATATTTAAAGGCTTTTGCAGACTGGGGCGATAAGCTGATATCCTGTGAAGAAAAAAAAAATCACATTTGTACGTATCATTGCGTTAGGAAAGATGTATCATTAGTATCGTATAATAATTAGTATTCAGTATAATTTTGACATTTTACTTATACCTACAATTTTGATATCAAACTATTTATTTAGTGGCTTTTGTGGACAGGATATTAATTCAGACTTCTTACAGTTGTAATGGCAAACATGTCATTTGGTTTAATTTTTTATAATTATTATTTTATTAATATTTGACATAGATTCTTTTATATTTTGTGAATGTGAGATTGTTGTAGGCTTAAAATACTAGATGTGTAGACCATTTATTTTGTGTTAAGTGCCTGGTACTTCTTGACAGGCATATACTGTCCTCCCATACCTATTAACACTGTAATTTGAAAACATTGTAAACGCCAATTATTTTTAAAAGAGTTACCAATGGCACAGTGGAGTTTCTTGTCGGCTCTTCTCCATAGAAAATGACCAATTTGAACCATGCCCATAGTTTCTGACGTTTCATAAGTGCCCATGTAGGTTTATGTGAAATAAAATATTTTGATTTTGATTTTAACTAAGTGTAGGCAAAACTTAATACTCATTTGCAAATTATAACAGCTGGCTGCGCAGGTAGTATCGTGCTACGCCATTTCGTAGACCTTGCATAATCCAACACAAAAGTACCTAATTTTCGTTTCTTATGTAAGTCGACTTATTATGTAGAACATAAGTATTGCGACCTACCATCAGACTCGCTCGTTGCCATTCTAGCCATGAAGCGCGACCGGTAACCCGACACGACACGTCAGCAGCGGCTACCTGTCCCGAGAGGTCACCGCGCCTACCGCAACCATCACTGAACCGAATATATCCGCGTTGATACGGTCCACTCATATACTTACAGTTTTATTTTTTTTGTCGCGGATACAAATACTCCGAGCAAAATATATAAGAGAAATACAAACAAAACAACTTATGAAATGAATACTTAACAAGCTCACGAAATATTAAGCTTCCTTTTTTTGCTGATTGGAGAATGAACGAAAACTCACACTTATCAAAAGGAATTGGCTGCGTTACGTAAGTCCTGGGTCTTGGGGGAGGGGTACAGTGTGCACCGTTTAATTATTTAAGCTCTGTAATGTATTGTGCGTGATTTGTATCGGTTTGCCCTCTCAGCCTGTTGGAACCATCCTGACATTTGTGGCGGTGTGCCCTCTCAGCCTGTTAGAACCATCCTGACATTTGTAGTGGTGTGCCCTTTCAGCCTGTTGGAACCATCCTGATATTTGTGGCGCTGTTCCCTCTCAGCCTGTTGGAACCATTCTGACATTTGTAGCGGTGTGCCCTCTCAGCCTGTTGGAACCATCCTGACATTTGTGGCAGTGTGCCCTCTCAGCCTGTTCGAACCATCCTGACATGCATGCCTACCCGCATTAGCATGACATACAATAGGCGCACACATTTGTATCATTATTTATTCTATGCAAACGATTTAGAGGACTTCACAATAATGAGCATCGTTATAATGCGAGAAGTATCATGGACAGTCGACTGAGCATGCTGAATCACTAGTATTGCAAAGCCAGGGAAATGGTTGCCCACTGCTAAAAGTAGAAGATATTTTTTTCAACGAAATTATAACAAGAAGAATGAGCATCGCCACTACTTGTAGTTTTATTTACTTACTCACAACTTATTCGGAAGACTTCACCAGTTCACAGCACGTCACGTGTTGTCGCCGGCAGAGCGTCACTGGTTCGCAAGCCCCCACGCCCCAGTCCGCCCGGCTCCCTGGCGTAGCGGCTTCTCTTTAATATTGTTTGCCTTAAACTTTCAACAAGTACCGGAAACTTTCGAGCAGTAAAACTTCGTTTAAAGATAAGCTTTCCTACTACGCTCTTGTGAAAAGCAATTTAGCCGTTTTATGGGCACGGACACAAAGATAACTTTCAAGTCTTTTCGCAAATATTCGTGTGTAAACTTATCTATGTAGAAGTACCTAAGAGAGGGGGAACGTACACGAGAACGGATTTAATCAAACATACTCGGAATAGTTTCGGATCAATGCCACTGTTTCAGCGGAACACAACGATGGACAGGACTAGACTATGTTACGCTCTGCTGAATTGCACAAATCTAACTTTGGTAGGTGTAATTTCGAGCTTGGTTCGTAGTATTAACGCGGTGACTGAAATAGAAAACATAATTATACCTTAAGAAAAGATGTATGATAGCTTTTCCGATCACTTTACAATACTTTTTCAAGTAGTCAATATTTGATGTAACTGTTGAGCAATCAGTTCAAGCGTTCAGCTAAAGATAATGATTTAACTGGTATAAGGTTGTCAGTTTGTTAGTGGCTGTGTATAGAGCCTGGTCCCGCCGTGTGTTGTGGGCAGAGAGGTGAGGCATTGTTCGGCTGCCTGCGAGTGCCTGCGAGCCAGACTGTCGACTTTCTCGAGCTAAGCCGCCGCCCACGGGCTGTCGATACAGATAAAGCTCTTCTAAGACGATTTAAATTACTATTAACGATTTAAATTATTATTATTATTTACTTTATTTCCTCCATTTTAAGATCCATACCTACTATCAGGGAAAGTGTTAAACTCAGAAAACGAATTATTTAAAAATCAAAAACCCGACTGCAAAAACACATACTTATCTGAAAAGAGAAAACAAGCATTATAACCGATAGAATTTTGGTATCGTAGGCGGGGACAAACAGGGGGTCGCGGGAAGGTACTTATGGGTCACCGAGGCCCCCGCAACACAGGCAACAGGAAGGAATACGGGTGGGTTTTAGTCAGTAAGAGTCTGACACACCCTCCCGCTCCGCCCAGAGCGGGAGAAGTTATTTGATGATTTACCACCCTCAAAAAAAAAAGGCGGGGACAAACAAAAGTTACACCATATTTCAGGTATTTCAAGCTTTTTAGTTTTATTAATATATTTATATGGAATTGACTCATTGCTAGCTTTTATTTGATATCAATATTGTTGTAATTTATTTTTAGAAAACGTTTCCCTCCCTTTCTCACTCCCACAATGAAGACGAATCTAACGACACCGCATATGTTAAAATCCATCGAGCCGTTTAGTCTACAGAGCGTGCCAAAGAAATAGACATACATACATACATACATACTCTCGAAAAACATTGCCCTCCTTCTGGGGCAGTCGGGTAAAAATGTCATAGTCGTGAATATAAGCATGGGTTATTTAGTTTAGTTTTTCGGTTTACCTGTCTATCGCTCCTGATCATAACGCCATTTCCTAGGTTTCATCAACATCAACCCAAAGTTTACATATAATAGCTAGGGTTACAATTTAGCCCAGGAATCACAGTCAGTCTGGTCTGGACCAGCTATCTCTCAAGCTACCGTGTTGAACAGTTACAGGGATGCACTACTCCTCTGACATAGGTACTACCTATGTAGTGTAATACGTAGCTGGTCCTTGTTTCGCTTTCATAATATTGTGTAAAACTTTAACTAAATCTGCTGGTTGCTGGCCAGACAACGCTAAGTTGCGTAAGTAAAATTATATCATTCCAGCTGAGTCTATTTTCGTCGCCTGGGCACTTCGGTTGCAAAAACGAGCAGTGGGTGTAATAGTGAACTAATGAGTGGCACTAATTGAGAGGCGCGCGCGGCAGTGCAGCTGCCAGTGTCGCGCAAACATTCGTGTACTGTATTCAGTTCCTAAAATCTCTAAAGTTTATTTAGTATTGAAGTGATTACGGTATTAAGTAATCATTATGGCGACCGCTTTCTACCATCCAGAAAGTTATTAGCGTCGCGAAATGTGTCGGGTGACGTCACCACGTCCTTGCGCCATTAGACGCGACATCATGAACGTTCTCGCTCGTTAGGCCCACGCACTGACTCACGCGCTGGTATCGTACCGACTTATGTACCTACGCGTGGCTACGTGTGTATGTGTGATGGCTGTTCTTGTTGCATTGCTGAAGAGCTGCTAAAACAGTCGCGCGTCTGTCACCAGTGAGTGCCACTGAAATAGTTTCGCTATTCATTTGTTTAATGTTTACCACACACCTTTACTTTCACATAAACATATTGGCTATATTTCTAAGACTTCCATGTTGTCTTTCGTTAAGGGGACTACAGGAGCTAAACACAAGTTTTATAAAAACGAAACGTCTGAAACGTCTGGTTGATTATGATGTAACTGGTGACCGAAAAGCTGGCGGCTTTCTCGCGCAACGCATCAGCATTGCAATTCAGCGAGGAAATGCCGCCAGCTTCCTCGGTACAATCGTCTGGAGGGCCTTAAATTCTATAGATTATAATGCTTGTTTATCTCTTTTTTGTTACGTGATTTAGCAGTCTTTTGTTTTTTTAATAATTTGTTTTATTTAGGTTTAACTTAGTTTTAATTTAGCTAATGTTAATAATCATCTTGTATTTTGGTTTTAAATAAAGAATAGTTTATAGTTTTATAATGCCTAAAAGTATACGACCCACTGCAATAAACAAACTAAGAAAAATATAATGTTTTTTTCAGGATATATATATTTTTTTAAATTATAGAATTGAATTCCTTAACCATAATTCAATAGGTTAAGTAATTTAAAGCAGTTTTATTTAAATGTATTTATGTAAAAATATGGACTAGAATTGAAATCATATCATATTGTCTGAAATAAATAATTAAATTAATATTTTTTATATGCTAGGTAGATAGTGTGTTGAAAACGTAATACAAATAATTTGATAGGATAGAAAAAATCACGAAGATACCACTAAACGTTTCTTTTAACGATTAAAAACCATATCATTCTGATTTTTTGTCAGATTATTATACAAGCAACATATTAGCTCCGAAGCCTTGTGTTTTCATGGTCCTCAGAACGCGCCACCGTCGGGATCCCAAATAACAGTAGGAGGATAAACCCCTCCTACTATCGGCGTCGAGTCAGCGATGAAGTACCTAGGACACGTCCTCGACAGCCGGTGGAACTTCGTGGAGCATTTCCGACGTTTGGCTCCCAAACTGGAGCGGGCAGGGGCTGCCTTGAAGCGGCTCCTGTCCAAACGCCCCCTGCCGAAGGCTCTACGCGAGGGTCGTGCGGCCCTTGGCCCTTTATGGGGCTTCTGTGTGGGCGCGTTCTTTAGCGCTGCGGCCAGCCTAGCAGTTATGCGCGGCCCAAAGGGTCATGACCATCCGGCTGGTCCGGGGATACCACACGGTCTCCGGTGAGGCGGCGAGCCTCCTTGCCGGATTGCCACCATGGAATCATCTGAGAGGCGCCACGGCATCCTTACCCTCGGCCTGACACAGGTACTCACGGGACACGGCAGCTTCGGGAGATTCCTGTGTCGGATAAGGCAGGAGGAAACGCCCGGGTGTCACCACTGTGTGGATCGCCCGGAGGGCACGGAGGAGTATACGGTGGAGGTCTGCCCGGCTTGGGCAGAGCACCGCCGTGTCCTCGTGGAGGCGATCGGCAGCAGAGATCTCTCGCGTCTGGCCCTGGTTCAGGCCATGGTACGGAGCGAGAGGGCATGGGCAGCCGTCACCTCCTTTTGCGAAGCAGTAATGCTCGCGAAGGAGGAGGCGGGTCGGTTGAGGGAAAGGCAAATTTCGCGCCCTCTCGCCCCTAGCCGCCGCAGGAGACGCCCTGGGCGTCGGGAATCCCGGGCGGATTTCCGGCCACTGAAGGCGCGGGCTTGCGGACGGTGAGCAATGGGTAGCTCACCGTCCAGTAAGGTCCAGGTCCGGGTCGCCGGCCGCGTTGTGTTCCACGCGCGCCTCAAAGAGATGTCGTCAACACAAGTGTAGGGGTCCACTAGGGCCGATGCTTGCCGGGGTCGCGGGAAAGTTCGAAAGGGTTACCGAGGCCCCTGGCAACACAGGCAACGGAAGGAACACGGGTGGGTTTTAGTCAGTATGAGTCTGACACAGCCTCCCGCTCCGCCCAGAGCTGGAGAAGTTATTTGATAATTACCCACCCAAAAAAAAAAGCAACATATTGCAGCAGGCAGGCATATAGCAGGTTGCGTGACGGTCCCAACATCATTCTGCACTCGATAGCCGCCCGGGCTGATAGTCCGCTTGTGTGGGCGTTAGCAGAGCGGACAAGATCTGTTTTAGTTATTAAGTATACATAGGTTAAGTAAGATTGTTACTAACACAATGGACCTCATTTGTTGTCTTATCAAATAAATGATTATTATTTATTATCAGCATAAAAGTGTTTTAATTTTTTTATCCAATCAATATATTTTTTGTAAATAGATAATAAAAAAAAAATAAAAAAATGTGTTTATTATCTTAAATCTATACAATTAAGTTGCCGGGGCTTCCCAGAAAGTAATCCGAAGATACTTGTGATGGGATAAACCTCGCTCTTCCTCGATTAATTAACAATTGTTTCGTTGTGCTAATTAGGTATAAGTTACACATTTTTTTTATAAAACCATTAAAAAGAAAAATTAATAAAATGAAAAATGAAAATCGTGTTTATGGCAGTGTGTGAAAATTAGAGTGTGTTTTGAATAAATGTGTGTTTATACGTGTGTTTATGAGTGTGTGAATGTATATTTTGTGTGTATGTGTGTGTGTAAGAGTGGGTGCGTGTGTGAGTGGGCGTGTGTATGTGTGAATGAGTGTGGAGGTGTGTTGGAGTGTGTGTGTGTGTATGTGTGTGTGTGTGTGTGTGTTGGAGTGTGTGTATGTGTGTCAGTATGCATGACATTCAACCCAGAGTCGCCAAAATGTCTTCCACGGCATCATAATTAAGTGTGAAGAGCCATTCAGTCAATGTCTTCTTACACTCGTACAGCTGCATAGGGTAAATGTTAAGTATGCGATTTACTTTATTATAGACGCGTGGGGCTTGAGTTACATTTTGACGACTAGGAAAACTGAACGTGCTGAATATGTAGGGGCTACTATATCACACCGTCTTTTTTTATGTTTGGCATGGCTAAGGGTAGAATTTTGTGATATCTTAGTACCATGTGTAGTATGTGGAGTTTTCTAACGGAGAGCAGCTTAGAGCTTGCGTGTAGAGTTTCAGTAGGGAACCTGTAGTGCTTACAGTACATGACCTTAATCAAAGATCTCTGTGCCCTCTCTAGATCTATAAAATACGACTTAGCTGCTCCACCCCATACCGAGATACAACATATGATTACAGATTCGGCCAGTGCTATATAGATTTTATTCTGTAGTTCTGCATTCATTACATGTCTCAAAGATTTGAAAACCCATATGAGTTTTCTTACCCTCGCTATAGTTAGTTCGAGGTGCAAAATATAATCGTTTCATATTTTGAAATAAATTACAAGCGTTGTGTCATCGCTTTATCGCTTATCTTTCTTTTCTATGCATTCCGACAGTGACCGCGCTTTAGTTCTTGTCAGCCTCTTAACTATCTGACACTAAGTGCTGTTTACATATCCGACCATTCTGTCTTGGTCAAGATCAATTTCCGTTTCTAACTACTACAACACAGACCGGTCTGAATACTATCATTATTCTAGTTCACTCAGCACAATGCAATACGAGTGTAAACCACTTAAAGTTAAAGTCGCCTTCAAACAAGCAGCACCTGTGACGGAAAGGTCGCTGAGACTTCATATATTATGTGTTGGAGAGCCGACAATCTCGTGACGAAGAAAGGCGAGCATCTAGTGAGAGCCGTCGCCGGTGCAGTGCGCAGGCTGCACGGAAACGGATATTGCGGCGAAAAGTGCTGGCGTGGAGGGGTGACGTGACTGAGGGGCGGCTCTTATCATGCCGTGATGCAGGCAGCTCTACCTACCCGGAGTTGATGAACCGTTCCTAGTTCAAGCTATCCTGAAATAGAAAATAATTTACCCATCGCTACCGGTGCAGATATATGAAAGGATAATAAAAATATATAATATAATCAGGCCCTATTATGGTTTTTAATCCGGTAACTTTCTGGCGTGTCGTGTGTACCGCAGTTAACTCGCATCACTGCACCACCCTATCCTCCGGACCGTCGCGACTTGAGTGCAGGTACAAACTCAAAGCATTTATTTCAATTAAACCATTTACAGGCACTTTTGAATTGTCAAGGAGTCGGTCAGTTAGAAATATGAAGCTAGTTGCTGTAGTACTGCTCAACTACTCATCAAATTGGCCGCTCGACCTGACGGCACGCTCGGACGGAGGGCTCGTTTAGACGGACGCGGGACGGTACGGCGGACGGACGCTGAGAGCCGCGCGGTATGGTGGTCACGCTTTCCGGTGCACTATTACCACCAGGAGTGTACAGTAGTGCGCTGCGAGAGCGGTGCACTACGCCCGTCGTGATATAAATAGCTCGTCTGAAACGTACGTGTTCATTCGTGGTGTCATCCCAGTGAAATAATTGAAACCAGAACCTAGAGACCCCATTTTCATTGACCCCAGCTATTGGACATGAGATCGGACAGAAGCTTCCTGTATTCTAATATCACTATGAGAACAAATGAGTTACTGAAGAGAAAGCGTGATATGCGAAATTGCCTGTTTTGATACTAGACACTTATGAACTCACATTCAACATAAATTCAGATCGAGTTGTTATCCAGTAGTCAGAAAGCCGTATGAGTCGAGTGCCTGGGGTCGCTTGAAGACTGCACTTGTTTACGCGGATTAACCGTGCCGGCCACTGTGTGCACAACCACGCCGCGCCAGTGTGTGCCCTCCTAACAATACGCGCGCAAATACTAGCCGCACTATTTGTGCTGCTACTACTTACACATACGCGGCTTCTCATAGACCAAACGTATCGCACAGTCTGATAGGAATGATCTACTCGTTATGGATGCGTGGTTGGCGTCACCGTCGTCGTCGGGAACTTGCCACACCTGTAGCGGTTTTATAATCATCACTTTGAAAACTTTCATTCGTATGAAACATCGCTCATTGAATGTTATAACCAACCGCAATCATACAGTTAAAGCTAGCGTGAGAGGTCTTCAGTGACCCCTGTTACTGGAATCAATTTCAATTTCTTATCTCATTGTGGAAAAGCTTGAAATGATTGAAACATTAAGTCTATAAAGGGGCTAAATAATAACAGCCGCACGGGTGAATCGATCAGGTTAAGCTACGTTTGCCGCGGTTGGTCCGTAGACCGGTGACCATCTTTACATACCAAGACCCCTCCGTGCTTCGGAAAGCACGTTAAGCCGGTGGTCCCGGCTGCCATTCGTGGATCTTTGACAGTCGTTACGGGTCGTCAGAAGCCCGAAAGCCTGACAACCAGTCTTACCAAGGGGTATCGTATTACCCAGTAACTGGGTTGTGGAGGTCAGATAGGCAGTCGCTCCATGTAAAACACTGGTATTCAGCTGCATTCGGTTAGACTGGAAGCCGACCCCAACGTAGTTAGGAAGAGGCAGACAGACGATGATGAAGTCTATAAAGTACACTTTTCGTGCTAAACCAGCCGCGACGCCGCCGTGGTGTGTCAGCGCTCTCGAAAATACAGTTTATTTCGCCTTTGATGTACTTAATGAGGATATTGTATTATCATAAAATAACATTTTGATTTTATTTCAATGATAGCTGAAGACTAATATGTGATTTTTAAATTTATTGAAAACCTACTAGGAATAGTAAAAAATACAGTTCAGAGATTTTTAAAAAAAGGCGTTTTTTAAATATTTATTCTGTTAGGTATAATTTGTATAAAAGTTGAAAAAGTGGTCCAACCAAGTGCAACTAGACCATACCTCTGCTCGAGACCCAAAGTACAATGATTGTAATAATTTTTGCTACGCGTTGACAACACCTCTGGTATTAGTTACATAAATAAAATGGGAGGGTTTCAATTCCCTCATTTAGGGCCGATTTTTCAATCCTCAGATAAACAGACAGATAGGGTTTATTCGATAGATAGCAAAAACATCAGTTGTTCGATCGTCAAATAGACTTTATTCGTCGAATAATTCACTTATCTGAAGAAAAAATCTATTTGACTCTGACGGCGAGATAACCGCTTATTCCATAGTAAACGAAGATGACGTTACTAAGTTTGAGGTTAGTTTTCGTGCTTTACAAATGTTCTTAATTAAAATTGATATTTTCGATAGCATTGACGACATGGCAATTGAGTATTATGGTTTCTTCCTTCCTCCAGTGGAAGAAAAGAAAGAATTGTAAGACCGAGGGTTGAACACTTCAACGTATGGAATTCAACAGAATTCTATCGTCAATTCAGACTTACCGCTTACAGCAAATATTGTACTGATTCTTTAATCAGTACAATATTTGCTGTTCTTGGTAAAAGATAAAATCGAAAGCAAGACACAAAGGTGAAATATTATAAGCAGCAGCATACACATTTTATATTGACTTGGACAACATAAAATGCTATCTCGAAGAACTATCTCTCGACTAAACTCACAAGTAATTGAACCTCAGCATTATTAAAGTTCGATAAACGGTCCCTTTTTTGGTTTCCATTATTTCAATAAAATTAGAAATCACAAATAAAAACACTACGAGCAAAACAAAGAACCTCGTAACGGTCGTAACGTAATAAAACCCCATGACGCTGGCCCTTTTTTTGTTTGACATTGACAGCAATCAAAGAAAAAGTCCGTCCCGTTCTAACATTCGTTTATTCTGTATATTTGTTTCACCTCCCTGAAGTGTTTTAACAGATGAGACAATTGGGCAGATACTTATTCTTAAGTTAAATATTCTTTGAAAAATTGAAAAACCACTTATCAGACGAATAAAGAGTCTAATAACTTTATTCTTTGGGTAGCTATCTGTACTTTTTCCGAGGATTGAAAAATCGGCCCTTAACCAACTTAACCAAATCTACGAGTACCTAAAATAATAGAAGCAGATCAACAGTCGAGAAAAAGCAATGCCGTTATTGAATGGAATCTCTCTGACTTAGAATAATAAAGGTATTGGCAATTTTTGGCTAACCAGTAATAGATCTATTTGCTTCCCGCATTAATGTAAAATGCAAACCAAACCCTGACGCCATGACAGTAAATGCATTTACAATAAATTGGAAACAAACAGGGTCCACCCTTCTCTTTGATATTGAAATGCATACAGAAAATGTATTATTATAGACGAAGCAATAGGTATAATAGTTGGATGTGATGGACGAGGTGTCCGCTGTCCAGGAGAACTGCTCTCTAAATCCGTCAACCATACGGGCCCGTGCGAAAGTAGTTGATCCGTCAAAACAAATGAAAATCTCAATTTTTAGAACGGGATATCTGTCAAATCATGTTGTCATTCATTCTCAGTTCGGGCTCCGAAGTAATGTTATATCCGTAGGTGATACGGAGTAGAAAACGCCCGTAACTTCGGCTGAAACTACGGATTTAGTGCTTAGGGAGAAGGTCTGCGCAACGACCAAGTGAGGGTGATATACTGCAGGCTGCAAAGCTATTGTTGTTCAGTGTGCTGAACAAGCGTGACCAGATGGTGTCCCGCCGGCGGGCGGGATGGGACTAAGAGAAGCCTGCAGGATATAATCACGCTGTTCAAAGAGAACGACCCTGATGATGCGCCAACGTTTGTGGCGAAGCAGCTACACAAGCTTCCTTCCGAGTTACCGTACGCTTACCCGAGTAACGAGCCTTCTGTTGGACATTGGCTTTCTAAAGGCCCGCCTCGCGGATATGCTGTCGAAATTAGATGCATCCCAAAATCCCTAATTTGCCCAGAGAAGTTAGCGAGTTGCACGACAATGTGGCGGTATTTAGGTAACCTGTCGATGAGTCAAACGTAAACACAAGTCGCGGAGCTGGCCTTGATATATCGTCGTCGAATTCCGCGTCAGCAGTTTCATCATTTTCTCCTATTTTGGGCCTTTTCTGGCCCATGCCAGAAAAGGCGCAAAATAGGGCTGAAAATGATGACGGTTTCGTAACGGTGCAAAGGAAGAGGCGCCGATCGCGATCGAACAAGAACCGCTGCGGCAAAGCTTCTATGGAGTCCGAAGTGAGCCTGCGTGCCACAAAGCCGAACACATCGGTGTACATCTCCCGCCTGCACTAAACCACTGAGTCGAAGAACGTCGTGGAGTACGTGCGCCAAAAGACGAGGAACACGCCTTTTTTTTTGGTGGGTAATCATCAAATAACTTCTCTCGCTCGGAGCGGGAGGGTATGTCAGACTCTGACTGACTAATTTTATTAATACTTTACTTAGATTCTTTTATATTTTGTGAATGTGAGAACGTTGTAGGCTTAATAGACGGTAGATTTGTAGACCATTTATTTTTTGTTAAGTACCTGGTACTTGTTGACAGGCCTACACTGTCCTCCCATTAACACTGTAGTTTGAAAACATTGTAAAAGTCAATTATTTTAAAAAGAGTAACCGTGGAGTTTCCTGCCGGCTCTTCTCCATAGGAAACGACCGATTGGAACCGTGCACCTAGCTTGCGTTTTATAAGTGCCCAGGTTTATGTGAAATAAAATATTTTGATTTTGGTTTTGACTCCAATAAAATCTGAAAATAAAAATATTGCTAAATTTAAAGCTGTTTTTCTATATAAAAAAAATATATAGTTGAATAATATTTATTGAATCAAGTCGATTTTATAATTTTGGGCTGTTAATCCTACATTATGCCAAGTAAATTTGATTCCTAATCAAGGTACGATGTCGTGTTATCTGCAGTCAACCAAGTTCCACGAATTTTATTGTTGAGTTTTGCAAACCCTGGTGCCAACGGTGTAAGACTTTCTGCAAATGGTGTAAGGTTTTTCTTAGCACGCTGGTTCCTCTGGTTCTTTTACCAGCCGCATAGCTTGGAGTTCGGGACTGATGAGCACGTTTTGGTGGCGTAGCCCACCTGGACAGCATCGCAGGGAACGACCTGTGATGCTGTCCAGGCGGGCTACGCTTGAGGAACCAGGTTTGCTGATCGTCGTGTCTCCTACGGTGCTCTTGAGAAGCTTTACGCTTTGACGATGCAGTTTGTCAGGATCGACTTATTTTAAACTATCACACTCAATTGTTATAGTTTTATGTACCCTTACAGTCTATATTTTTAAAATAAAATAAATTATTAAAAATGAAACCCGACTGCAAAAACACACAACTGAAAAGGCAAAAACAAGCACTATAATGTATATAATTTTCGCAGACAAACAAAAGTTGCAACATATTTAAGATTATTCCTTTATGCGGGAAGACTGCAAGACCAAAATTCTATAGATCATAATGCTTCTTTTTGCCTTTTCAGTTGTGTGTTTTTGCAGCCGGGGGTTATTTTTTTAAATAATTTATATTATTTCAAGTTTTTTGGTTTTATTAATATACTTTATAGGTACATATTTGTAAATTACTAGCTTTTATTTGATACCAATATTGTTGCAATTTATTGTGAATAAAACGAATTATATAAAAAACAAAAAAGTTTTTTTTTTATCTATAGAATGTTGGTTATTTTTTAAATAATTTGTTTGAAATAAAACAAATTATTTAAAAAATAACCTTTTTGTTTTATACATTTATTTACATAACCAAATTACAAGATGATTATTAACATTAACTAAATTAAAACTAAGTTAAGCATAAAAAAGGCCCTCGGAGCATTGTACCGAGGATGCTGGCGGCATTTCCTCGCTGAATTGCAATGCTGATGCGTTGCACGAGAAAGCCGCTAGCTTTTCGGTCACTAGTTACATCAAGTAGACGTTTCGCAATTTTCGCAAATAATTTATGCGTGGGGTCCCAGCCCCACGGATCGAGACCCTCTCGACGCCAAAGGGCACAAAGTTGTACTCTCTGCCAAGGCCTCCATATTTAATAACTTTCAGATTTTCGGCATTTTCTGCCGCTGCACCCGCTTTAGAAGTAGTCCGTTGGAGGTAGGACGGTACTAGTGTGTCTACACAGATAGCGTCCCACACAAGCATCCGTCCCAAACTCCACGGAACTAAAGACACACTATCAGGTCTTTTGGCCAATTATTTTCATGAGTAACCGTGGAGTTTCTTGCCGGCTCTTCTCCATAGGAAACGACCAATTGGAACCGTGCACCTATCTTCTGACGTTTTTTAAGTGCCCATGTAGGTTTATGTAAAATAAAAATATTTTGATTTGATTTGCCATCATCTCTGACAATGCCAGTCGGCTCAAGAAGAGGAGGCACATTCATGCTGGCAAGAGACCGGCGGATTATGTCATTAAGTGTCGCATGTCTTGAAAAGCGGCTTGCACTTTTTTGTCAACAAAGTCCGTGGTGACCCAGTCGGTCCACGTCCATGCCACAAGGGCATGTGTGTGGAGTGCATACCGTGAACCCAAGCCGCAGACCAGTCGCCAGACGAAGCGAGGTTGGATCCAGGAAGGTACCGGTATGGAGAAGGATGGGCATGTAGCCAATGACCGGCCTCTCTGGCTCCGACCGCCAAAAGTCTTGCGCGATCTAAACCTGAACTGCGGCTCAGAATCGATTTGTATGTTAAATCGCAATAAATATCGTCCCAGCTCCTTTGAGATTTTGGGTTGTCTGGAAATTCTTTACCCGGCAATTTGAAAAGCATTCTTGGCATCCTCCAAGCCCGCAGTCTCATAGTTTGTGGGCAAAGCCCCTTAAGACATTACCTATGAGACGTGACGTGCTATGGGTGGACGAAAAGGCTGGGGAAGCAACACTCGAAATTTTGCGGATTCCTAAGCCGCCAAACCGAATAGGGAGGGATGCTTGTAACCAAGATGGTTCATTGAGCTGAATATTTAAAATCATTTCTAAACTAGTTTTGACTAAATCGTCTGTTGGTAAAAGCAATTTTGGTATAAACAAAACCATACATTAGAGATTAACACCTAAAGGTACTTTATTAAATGTCTCAATAATTGACAGCATCCGAGAACATTGGAGTAATGTAGTTTTCAACTTTACTTGCTTGTAAAGTGACTCTTATGGCAACCCATTTAGGTTCATAATTCAGCTTATTATACACTCGTGTTTTTTACTGGCATTACCACCCTAGTGTTTTTACTTTACATATTTTTTTTTCAATCTCCGCAAATAGTCTCCTTTTATTAACCTTAATTTGCGTATTCAAAACAACAATTTATTTTTATTATATTTTTTATATAGTCTGTTTAGCGGTTTTGCCAGTGCCTTTATTGCCTGCGCATGCATCGATAGCGCGGCGCGCGGAAATAACAAAACCAGCGCGCCATTTTCCATAAGTATTTGTTAACGTTTTCGTTGTGTGATTAATATTATCAAAAATGTCGACTTCACGTAGGGAAGAAGAGCGATACCAAGTTTTGACCCTGCCGACACTAATCGAGGCACGAAACGCGAGTATAGCCGATAGCCTGTTGCCACCGAAATCTATATAGAAATACCTAGCAGCATACGAAACTTTCATACTATGGAAAAATAGACAGCAAAAATGTCGAGTCATTTTTGGAGAACGTTTGTTTCGTTTACTTGAATAAACTGGCAAATAAATACAAGCCCAGACCACTTTTCTAAAACTTTCAAAAGGTAAATGTACAGCTCAACCCATTGGTATCAATAAGTTTGGAGCAATGCGAATAGAAATTGCAAAGTATTTAGATTTGCGCTGGGCACAGTTTTAGAAGAAGTTCGGCTACACTGCTGGCTGATTCGGGGGCTGATATATTAACCTTAGAGCGACATGGAGAATGGCGATCTGACAAGGTCGCTGAATCTTATGTCGAAGATTCTATTCAAATCAAGGCAAACAATGCTTGTGCAGTCCTTAATTTTCCCTATCATCGATTACATATATCATCATCGATGGTGATGTGTGCTACTATGACTTAAATGCAGATCTACTCGACAAATCTGACCATCTTTTCAATAATTGCGTTCGATTCGTTTTCAATCTGCGTAAATATGATCATGTCTCTGCGCATCGATCGCTTCTAAAGTGTTTGCCCATATGCCAGCGCAGAGAGCAAAGGGCGCTGACCACCTTGTTTTCATTTCTTGACTCACCTTTCAGTACATTTGCGGGAACCACAGTAGAAATCTACGTTTATCACACAATCGTCTTCTTCAATATCCCACTCACCGCACTGGCTTCATTCACTCTTCCTTCTTCGTTCAGTCTATCTCTCTGTGAAATGCGCTCCCCTAGGAAATCAGGATAGCAACCAACCGATTATCCTTTAAAGTTAAAATTCGCGAGCACATTCGTAAGAAGCGGGCAGTAGTCATCACAACGAATATGTTTTCACATTGTTTGTCTTAAACGCGTGTGCTTTGATCATAACATACTCGGCTCCCTTATATAAGACTGCCTCGAGTGTAATGACCAACATAGCACAATTGTATACGAGGGTGAAACTGAAAGTTCTTAGAAAATAAAAAACTGAACAAACTAGCAAGTTATTAGTTTTATTATATCTTTTCAAAATAGTGTCCATTTACATCAATACATCGCTGCATCCGATGGAACCACTGAAAAAAGCACTTTACCTACTCGTCCTTCACTCGTCCTTTTGGTCTCTTCGACGGCATTTTGAAACGCAGCCACTGCTTCCTCGGCGTCCATAAAACGTTTTCCTCGTCCATAAAAAGTTTTTCTTTTATTTTCGGAAATAAATAAAAATCGCAAAGTGCGAGGTCGGGGCTATAGGGCTGGTGACCCAGTAATTCCACGTCTGATGTCGCCAAGTAGTCGATTGTTTGCTTGGCGCTTGGCGGAGCGACCGGGCGTTGTCGTGGTGAAGGAGGATCCTACTGCGAGGTTGTTTCTCCCGAACTTTTTCCAAGACAAGTGGCAAACAATTGTTAGTGTAACACTCTGCAGTTACTGTTTTTCGATCCTCTAAAACAATTGTTGCGTAATGACCTATCCTTCCGAAGAATGAGGCCACCTTTTTTTTTTCACGATTCGACCTCTCTTCACTTTAGTTACTAAACTCCTCGGAAGGAAACACTCAGACAGCAGACTGTCTCTTAGTTTCAGGATCATAACAATAAATCCACCTTTCGTCACCCGTAAGTATGTCGAACACAGCATTTGAGTCACCTCCGTTAAGTCTTTGAACCATTTTACGACACCGATCAACACGACGGAGTTTTTGAACCTCTGTCAAAATATGAGGTATCCACCGGGCAGAAAGCTTCCTGACCGCTAAATATTCATGGAGAGTTTTGTGCACTTGACTCATACCGATGCCTAAGCTTGTCCGAATCTGCTGATAAGTCACTCTTTTGTCAGTCTCTATCATACGCCGCACAACACTGATGTTATCTTCAGTCATCGCCGTAGAAAGCCGTCCCTCACGCAGATCATCGGTGAGATTAGTGCGACCACGTTTAAACTCATTAAACCAGTTGTAAACAGTGGCACAAGATGGGGCTTCATCGTGAAAGGCCAATTGAAGTCTATCATAACTTTCTTGTTGACTTAAATGACATCGAAAGCCATAAAAATTCATTGTACGAAAATTTTCTCGCGTTAAATTCATGCTGACGTGACCGCCAAATCGTAAACAAATGACAAATGAATAAAATACATACACAATAATATTGGCAAAGAGTTTCATTTTCAAAATTTGAACTGTTTTTTTTATTATATCGTTTACAAGTTCTAAAAACTTTCAGTGTCGCCCTCGTATACTATTTCATGTTATTCTCACAATACTGATAAACACGTAGGAATCGCCAAATGTTTACTTATTCTTAGATAATGAATGGCAGACACGTCGTGGACACTTAGAAATGAGCTAATAAATAACTTAGCGCGTACAGGTGAATAAAACGTGTTAATGTAACACATAATATGAAATATACTTACATTACACACGTTCTGAGAAATATTGTTATGTATTTTCCTGAATTTTCCTCATTTAGCACACTGTCTGATAAATTAATTTCCCCCTGAGCGAGAGCAGTCGGGGCCGAAGGGGGCGGTGGCGGCGGAGGCGGCGGAGGCGGCGGAGGCGGCGGAGGCGGCGGAGGCGGCGGAGGCGGCGGAGGCGGCGGGCGTGGAACTTACCCCTGAAAAGTGTCAATACACATTACATTCGATACTAGGACATATATTGCCTATTAACTTACTGAGTGGAGAGCACTGTAATGAACGATGATAACGCCAACTGCCAACTGCAATAAAAGGTCGATTGGTGAAGTACACCGTGTTAGATTTAGTAGTACTTTTCAGTGGTAAATTACGATCTCTACTTCAGTAGGTAACTATTACCATTAGTGTAGCTTTTCATAGGTTCAGGACGGTAAGCAAGGCCTTCGATAGCTTGTGTCTTCACCTGTTATCTTAGATTAGCTACCGACATCGTCAGCGGCACGGAGTGGGACCCGGCGCGGGTGGTTAACAATTCGGTGGACGTGGCCCGGTGGTGGCCACCACCGACCGACACCCGCAGGCAAGTGGCAGCGGTGGTCGGCTGGTCCTAGTCTCCGTGGAGCTTGGGCAGGCGGCCGGAGTGCGTCGGGATGTCTAGCACACGCGGACGACGACCCGCGACCGAATTAACCGCCACCGCCGCACACTCATCCAGCCATACGTGTACCTCACTAGCGCTAGCCAACGATATACTCGTATCTAGTCCGCAAATATTGAGCGCTCTCTATTCTCACGCTTTTGTTTCAATATTAGTTTCTGCCCGCGACTTCGTTCGCGTGGAAATCGTACGACACCACAATATACTAACATAACAGTCAGAGTTTTTTTTTAACATCCTTGTATCGGTACTACGTTTGGAGTTGTGGTCTAGATAGAAATATACAGAGTCAGGACTGTTCACGCGGGAGCAAGCGGCGCTCAGTTGTCCGTGTGAGAAGCAGCTCGTCCTGAGGTCGACACCCGCAGCCTCTAGTACCTAGCAATTTCCTATTGCTTGCGAAGTTTTTCGTTTTTAGTGAATTTAATGAACGCCCGCGTTCTTGCATATAGGTACTACCTAATGGCACAATACAGAGAAAGATTATTCCTGACGAACGACTATCGCTAAAATACTATAACAGTAGATTGACACACGGGATTTGTCATTAATAACCTAATCATAAATATTTATACAGCTAATGAAAACGCCAAACAGACGAGGCTTATACCTAGCAGTTATGAATTTATGCTATTGTAGAAAGGGTAGCTGCTGTTAACTTCCTAGTTTTATCAGCCGTCCCCCCGCGCGCCGTGACGACGATCAAAATATTACCTACAACTTATGTTCAACTTAATGGGCCTGTGCAGTACGGGGCACATTTGTGTGCTGGGTTGGTGAAGAATACAGCGTTTTCCTTATAGATCTTCTTTATTTCAGAGTGTTCTTCTTACTGCTATTTCCCGCCGACTGTGTCGACACCCTTTTTTTTTTTTTTTTTTAGGACATGGCTTGTATGCAAGGGTCACGTGGACCTTTCCCTGCTTAAACGGGCTTCGGTGGGGCCAGAAGGGCCTCTCACCTTTACTCAAAGGTTAAAATAAAAATTGGTAGCACAGCTAAGGGCGTCCCATAGTGGGACTCGAACCTAGGCTTAGGGCGCTACCGGCTACTGAGCAAGTGGGGACTTGATAAATCTGTGAGTTATTATTAGGGACATTGTTTATGTTTACTTGTGCCGCGCGGGCGGGCGGGTTCAAGGGACGGGGGGAGTATTTCGTTACTATATTTCGCGGAGGTGCTCGCCGTCGAGCACGGGATGTCGGTGTGTAGTGTTTTTTGCGATCTAACTTGACACTCTCTTGGAAGAGTGTGATGTCGTCGTCTTTATCTGTTAGTGTATGTTTAGGGCGTCGGATGCGTGATATGTTAGAGGGTGTGTAGTTGATAGCTGCTGCCACTAGTGGGTTGGTGTGTGTGGTAGCAGAGTCGAAGAAGCGTTTACTTGCTTTTTTAAGAAATTGCCTGATGGTTGGCAGATTTAAATCGACATGTAACTGTTCATTGCGTATGTACCAGGGGCTGCCCGTGGCTTTTCGCATGAATCGATTTTGGAGGATTTGCATTTTCTTTATTTGTGACGGCTTGGCGTGTGCGAACACGACGCCGGTATAGGTCATGATGGGGCGTATGCACGTGGTGTAAATTCGCACCTTTGACTTAAGGGCTAGTTTGCTACGTGAATTAACGAGAGAGTGGAGGCGACCGAGCGCAAAGAACGCACGGTTGCGTGCTATTCTAATGTGCTCGTTGAAATTTAACTTATTATCGAGTGTTACCCCTAGATATTTAGTTTTCAGTTCCCATTGGATCTTTTGATCGGACATGGTGATAGGTCGGGTGCGGGTGTGTGCGAGGCTATTTTTGCCTTTTTTGACAAATAGAACAGCTGCACTTTTTGATGGGTTAAGTTCGATCCGCCATTTCGTGAACCATTGCTCTAGAGCGTTGGCTGCTGATTGGAGGTGTCGGTGAATGGTGTCGACACCCAAAAAGGCTACGGAATTTATACAAAAAAATGTAGGCCCTGTGATTGGTCAGCCAATCAGATCACAGGACTTTTAGCCAATGAGCGCGAATTGGATGTCGGCGCAGTAAGCTTAAGTATGACAAAACTTTACCATAACGAGAGCCGTATGACAATTTTCTCGTTTTTCCTTATATTCTCTTACGGTAACATACTATAATTTTATGTTTTTAGTCTCTACGACTAATAAACTATACAAGAAAAATATAAAAGAAGATATAAAACCGGCTGACGTCATTACGTCAAATCCGGCTAGTCTCTGAAAACCAGCGCTGGGGCTCTGTCTCGCATAGGGTCGCAGCTGCATGCTGGGCGATGGCCTTTTTGCGTGGATGTGGCGCATATTTTCCCGAAACTTGTTCTTTTATATTTGTGTTCTTTGTTTGCGTCATATTTACCGCAAATAAATGTATTTTCTTTTCTTTCACAATAAAACATCAACAGTTGGAAATCGATCTAACAACCCACCGGTCTGCAAAGCATTCGTCGAACCTTCTGCTTGACACAGGTCCTCACCGGACACGGCAGCTTCGGGAGGTTCCTGTGTCGGATAAGGCGGGAGGAAACGCCCGGGTGTCACCACTGTGTGGATCGCCCAGAGGACACGGTTGAGCATACGGTGGAGGTCTGCCCTTCTTGGGCAGAGCACCGCCGTGTCCTCGTGGAGGCGATCGGCGGCAGAGATCTCTCGCGTCCGGCCCTGGTTCAGGCCATGGTACGGAGTGAGAGAGCATGGGCAGCCGTCACCTCCTTCTGCGAAGCAGTAAGGAGGAGGCGGGACGGTTGAGGGAAAGGAAAATTTCGCGCCCTCTCGCCCCTAGCCGCCGCAGGAGACGCCCTGGGCGTCGGGAATCCCGGGCGGATTTCCGGGCACCGTAGGCGCGGGCTTGCGGCGGTGAGCAATGGGTAGCTCACCGTCCGGTAAGGACCAGGCCCGGGTCGACGGCGCGTTGTAATCCACGTGCGCCTCAAAGAGTCGACAGCACAAGTGTAGGAATCCACTAGGGCCGATGCCTGCCGGGGTCGTGGGAATATACTAAAGGGTTACCGAGGCCCCTGGCAACACAGGCAACGGAAGGAATTCGGGTGGGTTTTAGTCAGTAAGAGTCTGACACACCGTCCCGCTCTGCCCAGAGCGGGAGAAGTTATTTGATGATTTCCCACCCAAAAAAAAGAAAAGTTCACTCGTGAGTCTGTCTGTCTGTCTGTCCGTCTGTTACAGCCGATTTGCTCTGAACCTACTGGACTGATTATTTTGAAATTTGGTACACATAATATGAATTTATGTGAGCCAAACAAGGACGTGTACGTGGGGGGTTCACTTTTGGGCGAATTTGAAAATAAAAAAATTACTTGAACAATTATGTGAACTTATATTTAACCTATCAGTAAGTAAGCTAATTCTGAAATAGTACCTATGCCTATGAAAAAAGTCGGATTTTACTTTAGCATTAAACATATTAAAAGCCATTACATTTCCTTCTTTTCCCTGAAAACCCCATACCTGTAGTGGTTAGAACGATTAGTTTCTTAATTATATCTCTTAAAAGCTAATTGTAAACACTACACACAACACATTACATAACCTAACATAATTCCTCGTTCGACATGTCAGCTGTCATATTTACGTTTTGTTCGTCATAGACAACAAACGAGGAATTATTGTCTATACCATGGTTAGCACATTATATATTATTCACAACAATTACTTATTTACTATATTTATAACACACAAAATATCTATGGACATATTTCTATATATATTACAATTATTATTACACACAGTTATTTACACTCCACAACTTTATATATGTAAAACGAATGCACGTCCAGATTGGGGAACGAAACACACATTCGGGCACGGTCGGAAATCTTCGGAACCGAACGTGGCCGGACCGTGATGTGCATTATTTTGAACCCACTGGGAGAGGTCAACGACCCCAGTGTTCGACCTTGCCTCAAGGCGAATGCGCGCTCGGTATAGCGACACACATAGCTTCCAGAACTTTTGAGAACGCTAGTCTCGCCCAGTCAGCTCCAACTATTTTATATTTTCTGTTTTACTTGTGCAAATTGTCCATAGTCCTTATTGTTGTTTTTGTACCTGTAATTGTTTTAAAGAAGTGCCGTGGTAGGCAGTAATACAAGTCGTTTTACTAAATAATAGTTTATTATTTAATCTACCCCGTAACACATCATTGGTGACCCCGAGAAGAACACAGAAGCCTGACGATCATCATGTCAACCGGAGCAGCAGAAGCGACGACTGGAGGAGCGTCGGCAGAGAAACAGGACGTCTGCAGAGTGAGCGTCAGATTGCCGCCATTCTGGCCAGAGGAGCCAGCACTTTGGTTCGCCCAGGTTGAAGGTCAGTTCACGATCGCCGGTATTACGGCCGACAGCACAAAATTCTATACCGTCGTGGGCCAGCTTGATCACCGATATATGGTGGAGGCGCGGGACATTATCGAAAACCCGCCAGCCCAGGACAAGTACGTGAAGCTGAAGGCCGAGCTAATACGTAGACTCTCTGACTCACGCGAAAAAAGGGTGCAACAAATCCTCACCCACGAGGAGCTAGGCGACCGTAAACCCTCTCAATTTTTACGGCACCTTCAAACCCTGGCTGGACCAAATGTGCCAGAGGCGTTTCTGTCCACTTTGTGGGCGAGTAGGCTCCCAACCAACATCCAGACAGTTATCGCGTCACAGCCTAATCTTGCCCTCCAGTCTGTCGCAGATTTAGCCGATCGCGTGCACGAGATCGCGCCTGCGCCCGCCCCGGCGCTCACATCACCTCCCGCCGTGGCAAGCACGAACACCTGCAGCGAGATCAGCGAGCTGAAACAATGCATAGCTGGGTTAACAAAACAGGTAGCGGCGCTTCAAACACGTGGTCAGGTACATCACCACTCGCGATCCTCTGATAGGTTCAGGCGTGGTGGCAGCCAACGGACCCCTAGTCGGCGCGGCCGCTCGCGCTCTAGAGGCCCGTGGAACGACGATCACTGCTGGTACCACAATAGTTTTAGAGACAAGGCCACGCGGTGCACAACGCCGTGTACGTTCGCGGGAAATGCCACCGGCAGCCGGAAGTAGCGGCAAATGGCTGCCCCAACAAACCACGCCGCCTATTTGTCACAGATCGGTCCACTAAAACCACATTTCTAGTGGACACAGGGTCCGATCTTTGTGTGTACCCACGTACAGCACTACAGCAGCGGCGCAGCAAGACGACGTACCAACTTTACGCGGCCAACGGAACCGCCATCAACACATACGGTTGGGTCGAGCTCCATTTGAACTTAGGGCTCCGCCGTGTGTACACATGGAAGTTCGTGGTCGCTGACGTCACAAAGCCCATCATAGGCGCCGATTTCCTGGCGCATTATAACATATTGGTGGATTTGAAGCATTACCGCCTCATCGACGGGCTAACCCAGCTATCCTCCACAGCGTCTCTAGCAACCGGTTCAGCAGCTGACATTGCCTCAGTGAAGTCGGTTTGTGGCAACACAGAGTACCATGAGCTTCTTCGGCAGTACCCGGAGATCACAAGGCCTGCGGGAAAACAAAGGCAGGTTAGTCACGGTACTGTGCACCACATCCGCACCACACCAGGGCCGCCCATTTTCAGTCGCCCTCGCCGTCTCGCACCAGACAAGCTCAAGGTCGCTCAGAAGGAGTTCGAGGCGATGCTAGCGAGCGGCACGGCACGACCGTCTGAGAGTTCATGGTCCTCACCACTTCACCTCGCTCCCAAGAAGGACAACAGCTGGCGGCCTTGTGGAGACTACAGAGCACTGAATGCCCGCACTGTCCCGGACAGGTACCCCATCCCGCACATACAGGACTTCTCACATCAGCTGGCTGGCAGCAGAATATACAGTAAAATTGACCTAATTAAAGCGTACAACCAAATACCTGTCCAGTCAGCTGATATCCACAAGACAGCAATCACCACACCGTTCGGGCTGTATGAGTTCCCGTATATGACGTTTGGTCTCAGGAACGCAGCGCAGACATTCCAGCGTTTCATGGACGAGGTGCTCCGTGGACTGCCGTTCTGCTACTGTTATTTAGATGACATTCTCCTGTTCTCAGAGACGGCAGCCCAGCACACCGAGCATCTGCACCAGCTCCTGAAGCGGTTATCTGACTACGGCATCCTGGTTAACTCTGCTAAGTGTGAGTTTGGCCAGACCTCCATCACCTTTCTAGGGCATGAGTTGTCCGCAGAAGGTGTTCGTCCCTTGCCGGAGAAGGTGCAGGCGATCCAGGACTATCCAGCTCCCAAGACCGTCAAGGAGATGCGTCGCTTCCTGGGTATGTTCAATTTTTATCGCCGCTTTGTACCAGAAGCCGCTCGCTTGCAGTCACCACTAAACATTGTCCTCTCAGGGCCTAAAACCAAAGGAAATCAGCCAATTAGCTTGTCAGAGGAAATGCTACATGCTTTTAATGCTTGCAAACATGGTTTGTCCCAGGCTGCCTTGCTAGCACACCCAGACCCCAATGCTGAGCTTGCTATATTTACAGACGCATCAGATACCTCAATAGGCGCAGTACTGCAGCAGAAGGCAGGTCATTCATGGCGACCGCTGGCATTTTTCTCCAGGCGTTTATCAGCATCACAGAAAAAGTACAGCCCGTATGACAGGGAGCTCTTAGCCATCTACGACGCAGTCCGATACTTCCGGCACATGGTTGAAGGTAGACACTTCACCATTTACACGGATCACAAACCCCTGTCATACGCGTACGCGCATAGTAGGGAGAATTGCTCACCAAGGCAATTTCGTTACCTGGATTACATAGCCCAATTCACCACAGACATCCAGTTTGTTGCAGGCAAGGACAATGTTGTGGCGGACGCACTGTCACGAGTAGAGGCAATAATACTTCCGTCGCTCGATTACACGGCTCTTGCTCATTCCCAGGAAAGCGATCCTGAGCTTCAAGGCCTCCTGGCAAGCAACAGCACATCGCTCAAGATGGAAAGAGTGCGCTTCCCCGACTCAGGGGCGGAGCTGCACTGCGATGTCTCCACCAGTAACACCCGCCCTTATGTTACAGAACCCTTCAGAAGGCAGGTGTTCCAGAAGCTTCATCAGCTGAGCCACCCTGGCAGGCAGGCCACGGTCAAATTGATTTCCGCACGCTTCGTTTGGCCTGGCCTGAAGAAGGACTGCAGGGCCTGGACCAGAGAGTGCATAGAGTGCCAGAGAAATAAGATCACGCGGCACATATCCTCTCCCACCTCTCCTTTCCCTGTTCCTTCCCAACGTTTTTCCCATGTCCACATGGACATAGTAGGGCCACTAACAGTATCTAATAATTTCAGGTATTGCCTCACCGTCATCGACCGCTTTACTCGCTGGCCTGAGGCATATCCTATCACCGACATCACGGCTGAGACATGCGCCCGCACCTTCATCGCTGGCTGGGTGTCTCGCTTCGGCTGCCCACATCGCATCACTACCGACAGGGGCAAGCAGTTTGAGAGCAAGCTGTTCAGCTCCATCGCAGCACTCCTCGGTAGCCAGCATCGGCCAACCACGGCGTACCACCCAGCCTGCAATGGCATGGTCGAACGCCTACACCGCCAGATGAAGGCGGCAATCCGATGCCACACGGACACCAACTGGTCCGAGGCTCTTCCTCTGGTGCTGCTGGGCATCCGCAGCGCCTGGAAGGAGGACATAAAGGGGTCAGCAGCCGAGTTAGTTTACGGGGAGCCCCTCAGACTCCCAGGGGAGTTCATAAGCCCTTCACTCACCGGCACCGTAGACTACACCGACTTCGCGGCGAGACTCCGACTTCTGATGGCGAAGCTGTCACCAGAACCGGCGAGTCGACACGGCGAGAAGCCGTTCTATGTGCCCAGCAGTCTAGCTGCGGCAACCCACGTCTTCCTTCGTCATGACGCCGTGCGCCGACCACTCGACCCACCTTACACCGGGCCATTCAAGGTGCTAAAAAGGGGCGACAAAACTTTTAAAATTGAGGTTAAGGGGAGAGAGACAACAGTCACTGTAGATAGGTTGAAGCCCGCTTACCTCAACAACGACATCAACAGCACTCCCAGCTCGACGACAACATCAACGGGGGCAAACACGCCTCCGCCGCCAAACAACATCGTCGAGAGAAAAACCCGCACCGGTCGCACTGTACGATTTCCTGATTACTATCGCCCGTAATTAGTAACCACGGTCTCAGGGGGGGAGTAGTGTAGTGGTTAGAACGATTAGTTTCTTAATTATATCTCTTAAAAGCTAATTGTAAACACTACACACAACACATTACATAACCTAACATAATTCCTCGTTCGACATGTCAGCTGTCATATTTACGTTTTGTTCGTCATAGACAACAAACGAGGAATTATTGTCTATACCATGGTTAGCACATTATATATTATTCACAACAATTACTTATTTACTATATTTATAACACACAAAATATCTATGGACATATTTCTATATATATTACAATTATTATTACACACAGTTATTTACACTCCACAACTTTATATATGTAAAACGAATGCACGTCCAGATTGGGGAACGAAACACACATTCGGGCACGGTCGGAAATCTTCGGAACCGAACGTGGCCGGACCGTGATGTGCATTATTTTGAACCCACTGGGAGAGGTCAACGACCCCAGTGTTCGACCTTGCCTCAAGGCGAATGCGCGCTCGGTATAGCGACACACATAGCTTCCAGAACTTTTGAGAACGCTAGTCTCGCCCAGTCAGCTCCAACTATTTTATATTTTCTGTTTTACTTGTGCAAATTGTCCATAGTCCTTATTGTTGTTTTTGTACCTGTAATTGTTTTAAAGAAGTGCCGTGGTAGGCAGTAATACAAGTCGTTTTACTAAATAATAGTTTATTATTTAATCTACCCCGTAACACTTCATACCTACTTTTGACGGTCGTCACCATAATAAAGAATCAGCCAAGACCTTTTAAATGAAAATCTAAGTCTTTTCAGAGGTGAAAGTCACAATTATAGGATTCGAAATAGGGACCAATTAGTTCAACCAGGTTTCAGACTGGCTAAAATAGACTCATCCTTCATGGGGTACTGTTTAAAATGTTACAATAAAATACCTCCCCACATACTCCAACTAAATGAAACGAAATTTAAATCTTGTATTAAACGTATTTTACGTTGCGGGATTACATCGCTTACAAAATTGCTTGTCTCAACGCTGGTTCTGCTCCACAAGGACGCATAAACTAATTGATTAGCATTCGAAAATATTTGGTGGAGCAGAATGTTTAATTTTTCAATGGTTTTTATCTTTTTATTACAGACACTGTTAACGTGCACGTCTTTCTACATTGTTCTCACATGTATAATTTCAACATAATTGATGTAACCATTATTTATGTAACAATATTTTAATTTAAAAGAGTGTCCGTGGAGTTTCTTGCCCGTTCTTCTCCGTAGGAAGTTAATACACATTCCAAAGCGTAGTAGGTACTACGCTTTGGAATGGGCAACTAGCTTCATCTTTCTGACTGACCGACCCCACTTCAAAAGTGCCTGTATGTGGTTTATTTGAAATAAATGCTTTGAGTTGAGTTGAGTGCCAACCTACTCGAGCATAAGTACGAATAGGTTGGCATTAACATAGAAATAAAATGTTATTGCCATTACCATATAAAAGCCTAAGGCCAGTGAGAGTTAATAGAGAAGAAGGTTTGTAACAAGAGGAACAAACATGATACATGGACATGATCTAAGTTCTCACCGATTCCGTGCAGAAATAGGCCATCACACACCGCACCGCATCGTAGTGCATTGCGCCGCGCACGCGCCGCCGGCGAACTTTCCACAAAGCGGTACGAGAAAGTCAGGGCTCGTAACTCGATTAACTTTAAACCACTATGTAGATATATTCAAAAACCCTACAACGCTGTACTAGCACGATCACCTAAGTTAGCTCGCGCGTCGTTATAAGTTGTACTACTTATCTCTAAATGATGGTATTTTACTGCTGATGATATGTCTGACCCGATGAGAAGAAGGTCAGGAAGTCAGAAGAGGATTGGTTCTCTCGATGACGCATGGTACCTCGCTATATCCTAGCGAAGTGTACGCCAGTTCCGCTACCCGCCCTTCTCTCTTCCACAAACCCTAATATTCCTCCCTTATACCTATTTGTTTATACCTTGTTGTTTGCACCCTCTGTTTACCGTATTCCAGCACCAGTTTATAGTATCTCGTTTATTATGTGCGAGTTCTGAGTTGATTTACTGTATTTTCCTTAATGTTCTAAGCTCGGTAGTTGTGTAGGCAATTGCGTTTGACGTTGTCACCGCGGTTCACCCTTGTTTGGTATAACAACGTTTTGTCGAAAATCGCTCCGGCTAATTTTAGTTACAATAAAGTCATTTCGTATAATTATTCATTTGACCGAATAATTAATTGGTAGATTTTTATTTAGCATATTTATTTCTTTGAAATAATGTCATTTGACCGAATTTTCAAATGCACTTTTTTTATTTACCTAAACTAATGTTTCACTAGACTAATTATGATTTAGTCGAATTTTGTTTTTTTTCCAACCTCACAGTTACCAACTGTACGTTTGGTCTGCTTTTCATAATGCCACACTAACTTAACTGTTTCCTTTTACAAAAGCGATTCGCTTCTGGCACATCGCCGGCCGCTGCCGAGGCATGCTCGCTGCGCTCGCTCGGCTCGTGCGTTGTTTGTCATACTCTAACCTAACGTATCCTAACATATCACAAAACGTTTGGGTTTGGTTACCCAAACCCAAACGTTTTGTGTCATTATAATAAATCAGCTTAACAATCATTCTACCAAATGAAACGTTATCATACACGTTCCGCAAGGTCCGTTTAGTTGTCAAAGTGAAACATCGGCGAAACGTTGGTTGGCAAGTGATAATCTGCCAAACAATTTTCGCCTAAAAGGCAGGATACCCCGTGAACATTACATCAAATGAACATTATACCTTTTGATCAATAGCGCAAATGTTGTTATCGCAAATTCGATGAAATTAAAATTATGTTAATCGATATTATACAAATTGATTATTTTCTTAAACGTTGTTCGAATTAGTAACATTACATCTGAAGTTGTTATACCAAACGAGGGTGAACCGTCACCGCGCCCGCCTTCAGGCTCGCTCTCACCCAATTAGTGCACAGAAGTGTCCATTACGCGCTGTGGAGGTACCATTGGCAACTACTCAAAATTACCTAATGCAGTAGAAATCATTTTATTGCAGCGGTAGGTACAATGTGGGTCATGAATCTAAATACAGAAGGAACACTACATACTTTTATACCACTAAAAAAAGATTTGTATAAATGACACAATATTGAATACTACTTTGTGCGTCCCCTAAAATAAAGATTGTTCGCTCCCTTCGACATTTCTAATTAATTCGGAAGTGACTGCTGGTGCAAATACGTATTTGAGTATTATTTCGCGCCGACGACGATGGTTTATCTTGTGATGTTAATATTTCCTTTATGATTGAGTGTCGTGACGTGACACGCCACGCGGCGCGTCGTGTCGTCCGGCGTACAGTCACGCGTCCGCACGTTATCGCCGCTGCCGCGCGTCACGTCCGTCATCGTGTTAAGATTGTTTCAAATGTGTGTGTGCGGTACGGTAATTAATTCCAAGTAATTGCATTCTTCCCTCGCTGCATCAATGTAAACACTATAGAGTATGTTTCAATCAATTTAAGGTAAAAACTATATACATAGCAATATTATAAAAAAATACGAAACGAAAAACTAAGATTTATGTATTATTTAGTCTACAAAGAAAAGTTACAAAAAACAAAGAATGCGTTAAAAACGATTGAATGGTTTCTTTAATTTGTCTATGTATCGGATCTACATATGTAAATTGCATTCCGTAAGGAAAATAAATAAAGTGGAGTCAGTAGTGTAGTGGCCAGTGGCGCTCCCCGGCGGGCGGTGGTCGTCGACGTGACATGATTGAAGAGATTGATTAATTGACGGACGGAACCGGAGCGCTCTGCTCAGTCGCACACAGTGCCACATGCATTAGAATAAATCAATTGATCAGTTTATTGGATAGTAGAGACACAATTAGAGGTTGCATTATTTGTCTAAGAAATAATAATACCAATAAGAGGAAAAATATCCATAATATAGTTAATCTTAAGTTGTATCAAGCTTGCCAGCTCGTTGTATACGCCTGTTTAGTATATTCATTTCGATCCCTAGAATAGCAGTAGTTTTTCCGTATCAATGGTTCACGTGTTTCTCGTAAACATAAAACAATTTATTACGCATAAATCTGTTTGTGTGACTTTGTGTATTGCATAGAATTGTACTACGACGCGAACAATATAATAAATCTCGATAATCCGATAGTATAGCCGTGGGTCCCGCGGGGCCCGTCAGCCACCCTTGGGCCCCTTGCGCTTCATCTGGGCAAGTTCGCAATATCTTGTGTGAAAATAATTAATAAGTTAAGGGTTGTCGGTGGCGAACAATGCCGCGGAGCAGTTCGAGAGACCCTCAATAAACATTACCCTTATATCATTCGATACGTGTGCAGACGCAAGGCAAGTTGAGGGTCGACTCTTAAATTCATTCCAGTCCATTTTATATGCAGATTTGGCGCGTTTGTTCCAGCAAAGTGCAACGACCTCGGAAAAGAATGTGCCACACCAGGCGTTCCGAGTACAGCTGCAAGTGTACCCATTCACATTTTATTAAGAAATTCCGCGACTTTCAATTTAATTTGCGAGTAGAAAATAAACCTACAAAGTTTTAAATTAATCTAAATATAATACAAAATTAGATTTATTGAAACTAATGAAACGCAGCTTTCTGAACTTTCTAAACAATGTACAAACGATCGTTCGTCGGGGGGCTCTCATTAGATGATGTCGATAAACTCGCGAACAACTCGTTTGCGTCATGACGCCAGCTGATTTACGGCGCTCTTACCACAGATGTAGATAGCGCAGTGAAAGTATTGTAATAGCAGTCCTCGATCAAATGCGCACCAGATTTATGTGCACCATTACAGAGCACTGGCCTTTCTCTGTAAATCGACTGCAGTTATTATTTCTATGATCTCTTACACAAGCACGAGGCGGCTGCCGTCTCGTGGTTGTGATGATGTGGACAAGATGTCATCGTCTTGGAATTTGGCTCGTACTGTACTGCGGTTGACGCTTTCGGAGTTTAAAAATTTTAAAGCTTTTGGTACACATAAATTCGCGCAACTGTTTGTCGTTTGGCGGCGCGACACTGATGCGCCACGAAACAAGCAAAAATAAAGCAAATGTCAAAAGGTCGGCTTCTTACAATACAACGAGCAGAAATGCACGCACACAGATGCACGTCACGACTCTAAATAAAGTGTACAAACGTACAGCGACTGCAAGCACACGTGACTGTCATTCGCTAGGTCGCCGTACACGCCACTTGGTGTGCTTGCGCCTTTTTCGCTCGTTGTGCGGAGCCGGCTCTCTGCACTGCACCTATCTATTTATTGGTAGCGCGGTGACACGGCGGCGACGCGACAACGCGGCGGCGGGTGGCGCTGGATATTAGTTTAATCTGCAGACAACACGTGCTACCCGACACGCTGCGCCTCCGACACACTGCGCGCGCTGCCACGCGGGAATGTTGACTCGCACTCTCGCAGAGATACATCATTTGACGCCCATCTAATATTGTAGAGGTGTAACAGACACCTCTCAGGTTGGGTTAAATACGTCATCTTTGATGACACAGTCGAGTTGGAAGCTGCAGAACTCTTACATAAGCTTGCTCATTAACCGACTTTAAAAAGAGGAGGAGGTTCTCAGTTCGTCGAAATCTATATTTTTTTTTGTATGTTCCCCGATTACTGAGATCCGACGGCTGGACCGATTTGAAAAATATTTTTTTGTTTGAATATTTTCTTCTTTAGTGGTCCCCTTGTCATGAAGTCAGGTCTTATGATGGGATACCCGAAAAATCGAAGGAACTCTTCAAATATTATAGGCACACCTATAGCGATTTGGGTATTCTTTTATAGCAACTTGTAACTCTTGCATTTGCTCTCGGAAAGCGCCATTTTTTGTAGTGAAACTGTTGCTGAAGACCACAAATGGCCACCGGAACTACTCAATAATAAGTAAGTTTCAAAGGTTGCAATTCGATTACTTTTATATGGTTGCTAAGCAATTTACGCTTAGATTTATTTTAACATACAAATCTATTCTGAGTCGCAGTTCAGGTCCGGATCGCGCAAAACTTTTGGCGGTCAGAGCCAGAGAGGCCGGTCATTGGCTACATGCCCATCCTTCTCGATATACCGGTACCTTCCTGGATCTGACATCGCTTCGTCAGGCGACTGGCCGGAGGCTCTACGCGGGCGGGGGTCGTGCGGTCCATGGTCCTCTACGGAGCCCCTGTATGGGCGCACTCTCTGGCGCTGCGGCCAGCCCGCCGGTTGAGCGCGGCCCAAAGGGTTATGGCCATCCGGATGGTCCGGGGATACCGCACGGTCTCCTGTGAGGCAGCGAGCCTCCTTGCCGGATTGCCGCAATGGGATCTGGAGGGACGCACGTATGGGAGTGGCGAGGAGGCGTAACGCCGGGGCGTAACTCCGCTGCCGCGAGAAATCGCGGCACAGCGGACGGAGCTCTGTCGGGATCTCATAGCGACATGGAGAGTACGGTTGTCGCAACCCAGTACTGGGCATGCCACGATTGCGGCGATAAGTCCCCTCTTTAAGGAGTGGCTAGAGAGGCGCCACGGCGTCCTCACGTTCCGCCTGACGCAGGTCCTCACCGGACACGGCAGCTTCGGGAGGTTCCTGTGTCGGATAAGGCGGGAGGAAACGCCCGGGTGTCACCACTGTGTGGATCGCCCGGAGGACACGGTGGAGCATACGGTTGAGGTCTGCCCGGCTTGGGCAGAGCACCGCCGTGTCCTCGTGGAGGCGATTGGCAGCAGAGATCTCTCGCGTCCGGCCCTGGTTCAGGCCATGGTACGGAGCGAGAGGGCATGGGCAGCCGTCACCTCCTTTTGCGAAGCAGTAATGCTCGCGAAGGAGGAGGCGGGTCGGTTGAGGGAAAGGCAAATTTCGCGCCCTCTCGCCCCTAGCCGCCGCAGGAGACGTCCTGGGCGTCGGGAATCCCGGGCGGATTTCCGGCCACCGTAGGCACGGGCTTTCGGACGGTGAGCAATGGGTAGCTCACCATCCGGTAAGGACCAGGCCCGGGTCGACGGCGCGTTGTATTCCACGCGCCTCAAAGGGATGTCGTCAGCACAATGTAGGGGTCCACTAGGACCGATGCCTGCCGGGGTCGTGGGAAGGTACTAATGGGTCACCGAGACCCCCGCAACAAAGGCAACGGAAGGAATACGGGTGGGTTTTAGTCAGTAAGAGTCTGACACCCTACCGTTCCACCCAGAGCGGGAGAAGTTATTTGATGATTTCTCATCCAAAAAAAAAAAAGGCGACTGGTCTGGTCACGGTATGCACTCCACACACATGCCCCTATGGCACGAACGGGACCGACTGGGTCACCACGGAATTTGTTGTCAGAAAAGTGCCGGCCGCTTTTCAAGACATGCGACACTTAATGACATAATCCGCCGGTCTCTTGGCAGCATCAATGTGCCTGCTCTTCTTGAGCCGACTGGCGTTTTCAGAGATGATGCGTAACGCAAAAGACCTGATGGTTTGTTTTTGGTTCCATGGAGTTTAGGACGGATGCTTGCGTGGGACGCTACTCGTACCTGTGTAGACTACTTCTAAAGCGGCTGCAGCGACAGAAAATGTCGAAAATCTGAAAATTATTAAATATTGCCTTGGCAGAGAATACTCGTACAACTTTGTGCGCTTTGGCGTCGAGACCCTCGGTCCGTGGGGTCCCAGTGCGCATAACTTATTTGCGGAAATCACGAAACGTCTAGTTGATGTAACTGATGACCGAAAAGCTGGTGGCTTCGAGAAAGGCGCCAGCTTTTTCAATTGCAATTTAGCGAGGAAATGCCGCCAGCATCCTCGGTACAATGCCTCGAGGGCCTTTTTTAGGTTTAACTTAGTTTTAATTTAATTTAGTGACTGTTAATAACCATCTTGTATTTGAGAAATAACTTTAATTTCGGAAGTCGGTGTCTTCGGATCTGTATTTTAGTTTTTTGCCACCGACTTCTGAAATTAAAGTTATTTTTCACTTTGTAGTGTTTTTTGGAAGACGGTTGTTTTTTCTTTTTGTAAAAAGTTTTTTATTTTTCACTTTTTAGTGGGTCAGTTTGTAATTTATCTAAGTTACAATAGCCTAATGTCAACTGCTCATCACCTTTTACAAAATATTGCTTTTCTTGATGCAGGGACGTTAATTGTTGAGGAGTTCTCCTGATAAGAACCAGGAGAGCTGACCCTCACCATATGCATTGTGAAGAGCATAAATGGCAACCATATTAAAGTACCTAATCGAATCGCAACTCGTTAAATACTTCTTATTGAGTAGTTTCGGTGGCCATTTGAGGTCTTCATCATCAATTCCACTCCTCCAAATGGTGCTTTCCGAGAGCAAATGCACAAGTTACTATAAAAAGTACCTAAATTGCTATAAGTGTGCCTTTAAAATTTGAGGATTTCCCTCGATTTCTATGGGATCCCCTCATCAGACTATGACTTAGTGACAATGGAACCACCTAAGGAGCATGCCCTTTCAAATAAAAATAAGAATTTTTAAAATCGGTCTACAATTGACGGAGAAATCGGCGAACATACATTAAAAAAACAATATATACATGTATATATATAATTTCTACATTTATGTTGGTTATTTTTATGGAGTACATAATAAAAAGTATTCTATCTTCTACCAAATTACAAGATTCATAATTATATAATTAATTAATAAAAATAACAAAATGATATCCTATCTTAACTAAAACTATACACAAACAAAAAGGCGGAAGAGCTCATTGGGCATCAAAAAATTCGTCCGCATCGCTGTCAATGGGAAAAGTGCCCAAAAGGCTGGCAGCATTGCCACGTTGGATGGCAATGCTGATTCTTTGGGCTAGAAAAAGGCCAGCCCTCTGGTCACGTGAAGACTCTACCAACCTTTTGGCGATATCCCGAAATACTCGATGGGCACTCGGACCCCAAGGCCCTAGTGTTTCAACCCCAAACGGCTCAAACATATAGCTCCCAATAAGGTTGTTATATTTGCGCCGTTTGAGGTTTTCTGCTCCTGCAGCAGCCGCCCCAGCACAGCCCGCCGTGCTAGGAAGATGGGAAGGCGCGAGAGTGTCGACACAGGTTGCATCCCACACCAAAGGCCTACCCAACTTCCACGGCATTATGGTCATTCCGTCTGGTCTCTTCCCATCATCACGTGCCAAGCCATTGGGTTCTAAAACAGCTGGCACCCCGGTGGTGACAAGAGCCCGACGGATGATGTTGTTAATGCTGGCGTGCCGTGCCATTCGACCAGCACTCTTACTGCAGGATAGGCCATGATGTCCGAGGCAGTCGACTCCTTCACCGCATTGACAGCGATGTGGAGCCCCGCAAGGAGCGCCCAGACGCAAACATGTAGCGAGCCGGAATGTGGTGTCACCCAGCATGGTGCCTATGTTGGGTGACGGTAGCGCCTGAAGCCAAAGGCCCGACTCCCATTCACCCACAGCCAGCAGGCGGGCACGCTCAGCAGTATTGGTGGACGTATTAATGAGTTTATTCCGTACCAACCTGCAGAGCGGCTCATCCCACTGTCTCTGGGAAGATGGGTTCTCGGGCTGAACCGTATCCGGGCAAGCCATTTTCCAGGCGTTCACCGCATCGGTCAAACACGGCACTTCAGAGTCAACCTGAGAAGGAGCTAAGATTTTTGTGGTTAACTTTTCGGTGCTGTGGACCGAGGACAGGAACGCCGGTAGGCTTACACTTGAAATTTTGCGGACGCCGAGCCCACCAAAACGAATGGGTAGTGTGGCTTGCAGCCACGCGCGGTCGTCCAATGCCACATTTAAAATGGATGTGAGAGTACTTCGAATAATATGATCAATTTTGTCTAAAAGGTGTGGCTGCTTCCATAAAGTGGAAGAGCGGAGAAAATACATAAAATTTGGACCGAAACAGCAATATCTGATAAGAGTGAATGCCGAGTGTAAATTAATTTTAGAAAGTCTATCCGAAATATCGTTAAAATGTTTAATTTTTTCCTCGACGAATGGTGAAAAACTGTCTTCTAAAATTGGAGAACCTAGGAGGTGTAGTGAACTTTTTTCCAAAACTTTGATACCTGGGGCTATTGAATTGAATTTTTGTATGGTCGATTGTCTGTCGGTATTGTCACAAAGGTAAATTTCGCATTTGGAGTAGTTGAGGTCAAGGCCAATGGATTGGAACTGCTGCTTTAGTAATTGAAGATCTTTTAGAACGGTGTCTACGTCACCTCCTAGTGTTCCATCATCTAAATACCACACATTAAATTTTGAATTTAGTTGTTGTATTATGGGATGGATAGCCAAACTGAAAATGACTGGCCCGAGAGGATCACCTTGTTGGCATCCGACTGCAGATTCCAAAACGTTGTCTTTATATAATAATTTTGAAGGGTGCCTGTAGCACTGCCACATAAAGCTATAAATTTGTGGTAACTCCTTTTTTACTTCAGCCAACAATGTGTCCCTGTTAACAGAGTTGAAGGCGTTCTTGACGTCAACCTTGAGGATGACCTCACCTTTATTGGCATTCAAAAAACTGGAAAGGGCATGTACGGCAGCCTCGCAGCCCCCTTTGGATCCAAAGCCAAGCTGTAGGGGCTGGAATTTGTTACTTAGAGTGTCGCTGTACAATTTGCAGCATATTTTGGCTGCCGTACGCCTGTAGGTGCACCCAACGGCAATGGGACGAATGCCGCCGTCTCTCTTGCGCAGGGCACATAAGTTGGCCCCATACAAGACATCAACGACGGCATCATTCACACCGCCGTTGAGCATCAGGTTAATTAGAGCTGCAAGCTCCTTCAAAAGCGACTCACCAGCTTCCCCGGCGCCTGAACTCAATAAATCTTTTAAATGCTGAGGAGTCAGGCCGTCGAGGCCGCCGGCGGAACCACTTCGGAAGGAGCTCACGGCTACAATCAGCTGGGGGGCAGTAACATTAAGAGGATTTGAATCCGGATCGGGAGGGAGAGGGGGGTCGGGGAAGGTGAGGCCATCCGCAGGCGCTGGATGTTTACTCTCCAGGGCTGAAAGAGTTTCTGGAGAGTAGGGCGCCACCACATCACTACTGAACAGGAGCCTGGCCGCTCCTCTGATGTCACCTTCACTTAATTTGGATTCTACATGTGAGCATAAGCCTTTACGTGAAAGGTTATTGGAAGCAGGTAATTTTGGATCTAAAATAAGGGTCGAATTGTTACAGTTATCTTTAATTTGGTTGGTCAATGTTTTTTTGGTTGCCAAATTTTTTTGGACATGCAGAATCCTATAAGGGAAGGTAAGTAATTGCTCCCAGGCACTTTGTGAGTTCTCCTGGGTCGCAAGACGGAGACATTGTGCCAGATTCAGTGCAACAGACCGTCTCGCGCCCCGGGGAACTCTCTTTAATACAGGGGTAGAATTTTTGAATTTTGCCAACGTTTTCCACAATCTTTGATCAGGAGTTGTTGATGTTGGGGATGTGGCTGGGGGGCACAAAGTTACACTATGAGGTTTGTGAACCTTGCCATAGTGTATCCGTAGCCCCCGTTCGCCTTTAAAGAAGCGTGGCTGGGAGCAATGGGGACATCTCACCTGGACATCAAGCGATGTGGCAGGTTGACTGGCACTATATCCGGTGTCGCTACAGCCGGCATTGAACATAGATGTAAAACGACTTACCTAAAATAAATAATAACTATGCACAAATACTTAAATAATTATTTACAAGTTTCACATTCACATTCACACAAAAAAAAAACAACTATAAAACTGTCTGACAACTTGGTGTCAACGTGAAGGCTGTGACACACTGGCGCAGACGCGCGGACCTAGGGCGCCGCGGCGCTGCGCGTGCAGGTTGCAGCCTTCTTTTTCGTAAGATTCTTTAAGGCCCTTTTGCTTCTGAAGTGCTCCAAATAAATATCTATGTCGGAGCCATAAGGAAAGCCTGCGAAACACGCGATAATAGTGCGATTTCAGTTTATATTGTTAGTCTGCGGTCGCTTCCCTGACCTTTGGCTCGCGAATCCGACAGTCAAATAACTAGGAGTTATATCGGTAAGGCTAGTTGCAAGCTCTCACTTAGTATTGACAAGTTTACTTGAATAAGGCTTGAAGTTATTATGGTTACGGTATTTTGTTCAGTGCGTTGCATACTTATTAATATCAAATTTGTATTATTTCGAATGCATTATTGTGTTTTATTTTTAGTTTTATTTATTGCTTTTTGATTTTATTGAAATTTAATTATTGGATTGATGATATAACCAATATATATATTGTATAAACATGTCGAAATGATAACCTCCTCCATTTTGAAGTCGGTTAGTAAACGATAACTAATTATGCTCGTCACAATGCCTATGGTGAAGTGAAGCTGCTTGTGAAGTATGAAAGAGAACTCTTACGCAAATTAACGTCTCTGCATCGTCTTTGCATCCTCGTCAAATTCAAGGAGGTAAACTACGCTAATGAATCTCGACATGAATCAATGATAAAATAAGTAGATCTTTTTTTCTTTTCTTCCTAATTTTCGGAAATCGTCATGGGTCGGACATACATGATAAAACGCTGCCCACGGCACGGGCAGCGTTTGATTCCGCACTGTAACTGCCCTTTTACACCCACACTACCGCATACGCAACGGGGTGATCATGTTATGTGAAAGTGGTGTATTATAAAATACTATCAAACTTAAATAACTAAAAAAAAAGTATGTATTAATTATTGAGCAGGTATCGTTATTTTATATGATTATATATGTCTTTCATAGCAGCCTCCTGAAATTTGACGAGGATACAAAACGATACCTTGTATAAATTACAAACCGACGCACTAATTATACGTTTTTTTCCCACTTGGTCATGTGGATGATGTTTTAATAACTTCCAGTCACTGTTATTTACATAACAGGTAGGGTATTCGAATTTGTGCGAGGAAGGTACCACAACTAAAAAGCTAAAAATAAAAAAAGTTACAAAAAAAACCTCCGAATTAAAAAAACCTGCTAAAATATGCGATTAAAGTAGGTAAGTACTAATTAACGATTTTCAGACTTTTCCATTTCTTGTGCTGTGAGACCTTGCTTCTTGCCAAATTTTATGATTTTGGGTCAAAAGGAATTTTTTTATAGGTTTTGATTAGCGAGTATCAAAATATGTCGCATTAATGGCCGTATATTTTTATTGTGTTGACTTAGAAGCTTGATTTTAGATTTTAGAGCACTAAGGCGCCGTCGACCGCACCTACGTATTTGGTATAAATTTCAACTTGATACCCATCAATTTGAAATTTATATCAAATACGTAGGTGTCCAGAAAAGGGTCGTGACAGACTGACATACAGACAGATAGACGTACAATGAAGTGGGATCACTTCATTGTACGTCTAAGGGTTCCGGTTTTGTCTTTTGAGGTACGGAACCCTAAAAACACTACATAGTGAGAAATAACTAATTTCGGAAGTCGGTGGTAAAAAACGAAAATACAAAACCAAAGACGCGGTCTTCCGAAATTACAGTTATTTTTCACTTTGTAGTGTTTTTTTGAAAGATAGTTGTTTTTTTTGGTTCATGATAACTTAAAGTAGATAATATTTTTGATTATGTTTTCCAAAGACCCAAATTTTAAGCCTTCAATGAAACAGTGGAATGTATTTAGTTTACCTAGCAAACTATTTTCAAACAAGCCTTTTATAATTGACGCTTGCGTTAATGAGGAAGGACAAAGCTTCCATTCCGCTCATCCACAGAGCACTCGCAGTCGAAGCCGGCCGATTGCACAAACAATGCGGTGTAGTAACAGCGTCACGTTGCGGTGAATGGCGCACAAATGGGCTTATCTGCGACTCGAGTTGCCCGCGCTGTGAGCGTCTGAGAGCAGTTATTAGCGCAGTCAATAGAACAGTCCCGTTGCAAATGAAGGCATACTGACGATGTTAACACCGCTCAGACAGGGCAGAAGAGCAAGTCTTATGTGCTGATAGAGACAACAGTGGAAACTCAAGACACTCTTAGCTTATCTAAATAAATTGACCCACTTTATGAGTGCCAGTAGGATATTATTGGGCATTCTACCTCCACCTTCCGTTTCATCGGCTCACTCCGTTCGCCTCGTCACTCTCGGAGGGGTAGCATGCCCAATAATATATTTTTCAGTGTGTGGATTAGGCGCTACTCCACTTTTGAATCTCGTTTGGTTACGAATGAAGCGGAAAGTGGTTGATGCCAACTGAAGAAATAATTAAGTTGCAATAATAATAAAGTGTAGTTTCCGTAGCGACAGGTTCGTGTCAGTTTATTTAGATTTTTTTTTTAACCAGGCAATTACAGAGTAAGTCTTCTGTTTTCCCTCATGCAGTGTCGCACTCGATTCAATAACCCGGCTAATGGAGTCGCCTCTCAATGTGGCGTTCAGTCGGCCGCGCGCCGCGCCTACTCGCAAGGATGCCTCACGACAAACGTGTCCGACGCACCAATGTTAATTTAATTATCATTTTTTTGAGACTCACATTATGGAATGTTACCAAGGCAATAAATTAACTATAAACAAAATCCGAATGATGAGTTCAAAAACAAAGGCCGGTGGTGCATGTAACTGTACAGTCACAGTCACTGTGAAAGTCTCGGCGAGGTATTTGTCGCCACATTTCGGCGGCATACCGGTTGAAATGCCTGGTATTCCAGATGGCTGGCCGCCCTGGCGAGGAGATTGAACGTGAAGTATTGAGGAGGTGCAGCCATCAGGCGCGCACCATTAGCACGCGAGTCCTGAACGCTTAGCTATTTGCATAGCTATGCAAAGTGCCTTCAAGATATTCTAAGTGACATGGCTCGCGCAGATTGGTTTAGACTTCACAACATTTATTCGGAGGTGGAAGGCGTTTTGCAGTTCTTTTGGTTTTTATTAAAGAATACCGACAGTATTATTTATTTATTTATCAGTTTATGTACACACATATAAACAGACAAGAAGAAAGGTACAGACAAAATACATACAAAGGTGATGCTTATTTCTAAAGGAATCTCTTCCAGCGTACCTGCGATAGGATAGTAGACAAAGAGATGTAGTAGTCACCGTGTGTAAGAGTAGGAGAGAAAACAAAATAAATAAGAAAAAAAAAACTATTCGCTAATTTAAATGTAAAATAAGAGAATATATTTACTTATATACATACTTCTAAAATAAATATCACTAAAATACATATATACAGGGTGATTGGAAGATGGGTGCAAAGCTTTAAGGTGAAGATAGTATAGACAATTTAGAACCATTTAAGCCATGGTTGTCTTAGACGAAGTCTTACCAAATTTTTAAGTTTTTTTTCGGAAATTCTCAAAATTTAATGTAAACTGCATAATTATGGCCAAATTGAATGATAAATGAATTAATTTTTTATTTATTTAATTAAAGTAATGTGTAAGCAACCAAGCAAAACATGTTTTAGGCTTCTGTGTCATTAGACATTTTTTTTACAGATATTTAAAGCTCAGAAAAAATAAAAAAATTGTACAATACGTCTTTATAACCTTATTTAAAAAAAAACGGAGTGTGCTTTTTTTGTTCAAACCTTTTTGAAGACATGCTTGATAAGCGCTCTTTCTTTTGAGGTATCATTTATGCGGATATCTTACAAATTATTGAAATTAGGACCTACAAACCAATTCGAGGGAGAAATTTTAAATTTTAGGCAGTCTAACAAAACACAAAATTTTTGCTTAAAAGAATACTTTATGTGCTCGAAATGATAACATTGTTCAATTCTAAGAATTTTTGGCACATGCAGGAACCAATTGAGGGGAACCCATTGAAGGGATTCTCTAAACAATGGCCACCGAGCGCGGTGCGACGGCATTTCCAGGTAGAACGCCCAATGAATAGCAAAAAGCGATAAGAGTTGGTTTTTACAGCAAAATGGTCTTAGTTACTGAGGCAACAAAGTCGTTTTTCTTTAGTCAGGGTCAGTCGGTCTGTGATGAAGCCGTTACATCTTTTACTTATTAGTCAAACTACTGCCCTTGTGAGTGGACGTTGTCGTGTTGATTCACAATTTACCGTGTTCAGTTGTAGCCCTTTGCGTTCCTGCACGTGTTGTTTGCGTTAGTTTTGAACTTTTTTGTTTCACCGTGTCCAGTCGTAGCCTCGCGCTCCTGCACGTGTTGATTTTTGACTTAATTGTGTTGAGTTGACATTTAGTGCGCTCCTACGCCGTTTTTCTTAATTGTTAAGTGACTATGGTTACTTTTTCCAATCAAGAATATGCGGATATCGTATTTATGTACGGTAGAGCAGACGGCAATGGATCTTTGGCGCGACGGATGTATCAAGAGCGCTATCCGAATCGCAGGATACCGAATGTCCGAGTGTTTTACAATACGTTTCGTCGTCTTGCCCAAGATGGGTTTCACCGCGTGGAACCTGGAGTCAACCCGGGCAGACACGAAACTGCCGTCGACGAAGACATTTTAGCAGCATTTCAAGCGGATCCTACTACCAGTACTAGAGCAGTAGCTCGAAATTTAAACATTTCTCAATGGAAGGTGTAGCATACAATGCACCAAAATGATAAGTATCCGTTCCATGGCAGGAGTGTGCAAGGTCTAGTAGAGCAAGATCCTCAAAGAAGAATTCAGTTCTGCCGTTTCCTTCTCAACAGAGATATCGAAGATGCGTGGTTTCTGAAATCAATCTTGTGGACGGATGAAAGTAAATTTTCAAGGGAAGGTATTACAAACTTTCACAACATCCATGATTGGGCCGACGCAGACAACAATCCACATTTTAAGAAGCAGGTGTCATTTCAGATGAAATTCTCTGTGAATGTATGGGCTGGAATAATTGGCAGAACATTGATTGGGCCCCACTTTTTGCCTGATCCATTGAATGGCGAAAATTATTTGCAATTTCTGCAAATTGATTTACCACTGCTGGTAGAGGAATCAGGTGTCCCGATCTTCGAAAGAGACCGAACAGTCATCTTTCAGCAAGACGGCTGTCCAGCGCATTGGACTTTAAATGTAAGGGAACACCTCAACAATTGCTTTCCTGATAGCTGGATCGGCAGGGATGGACCCATCCCTTGGCCCGCTCGCTCCCCTGATCTGACCCCGTTGGACTTTTTCGTGTGGGGCCAGGCCAAGGAACTGGTGTATAACAACATAGAAATAAATACTAGAGAAGAATTGATACAAAGAATAAATTCAGCGTTTGAGACAATGAAGCAGGAGATGATGTTGAAAATAACGACTACAGAAGTTAGAAGACGGGGCCGTGCTTGTATTAGGAATCAAGGCCGTCATTTTGAACATGAAAAATAAATAATTTTAATTCAAATGTTGTTTTAATTAGTCTGCCTAAAATAAAAAAAATCTCCCTCAAATTGGTTTGTAGGCCCTAATTTCAATAATTTGTAAGATATCCGCATAAATGATACCTCAAAAGAAAGAGCGATTATCAAGCATGTCTTCAAAAAGGTTTGAACAAAAAAGCACCCTCCGTTTTTTTTTAATAAGGTTTAAAAGACGTATTGTACAATTTATTTATTTTTTCTGAGCTTTAAATGTCTGTAAAAAAAATGTCTAATGACACAGAAGCCTAAAACATGTTTTGCTTGATTGCTTACACATTACTTTAATTAAATAAATAAAAAATGAATTCATTTATCATTCAATTTGGCCATAATTATGCAGTTTACATTAAATTTTGAGAATTTCCGAAAAAAAACTTAAAAATTTGGTTAAAAATATTTGGTAAGACTTCGTCTAAGACAACCATGGCTTAAATGGTTCTAAATTGTCTGTACTATCTTCGCCTTAAAGCTTTGCACCCATCTTCCAATCACCCTGTATAAGTAATAGTATAAAATAATAAATAGATAATATGCAACTATGGCAAAGTAGAAAGATTGTGTTCTTTCACGAAAATAAATTTATTGCTGGTTTTGCAAACCGAAATTTACGTAACGTAGCGTAACGTAAAGTTTATAATGTAGTATTAGGATACCGCGGCGACGGCTTTTGGCTGGGGATTAAAATAAGGTAAGTAAATAAATACTTTTTTGGAACACAATTTGCTCACAAATTATGTGAGTTTATGTGTGAACACGTAAGTAATAACAGCCGCACGGGTCGATCGATCAGGTTAAGCTACGCTTGCCGCGGTTGGTCCGTGGATGGGTGACCATCTTTAAATACCAAGACCCCTCCGTGCCTCGGTAAACACGTTAAGCCGTTGGTCCCGGCTGTCATTTTTAGATCTTTGACAGTCGTTACGGGTCGTCAGAAGCTCGAAAGTTTTTTTTTGGTCGGGAAATCATCAAATAACTTCTCCCGCTCTGGGCGGAGCGGGAGGTTGTGTCAGACTCTTACTGACTAAAACCCACCCGTATTCCTTCCTGTTGCCTGTGTTGCGGGGGCCTCGGTGACCCATAAGTACCTTCCCGCGACCCCGGCAGGCATCGGCCCTAGTGGAACTCTACCTTTGTGCTGACGACATCTCTTTGAGGCGTGCGTAGAATACAACGCGCCGTCGACCCGGGCCTGGTCCTTACCGGACGGTGAGCTACCCATTGGTCACCGTCCGCAAGCCCGCGCCTACGGTGGCCGGAAATCCGCCCGGGATTCCCGACGCCCAGGGCGTCTCCTGCGGCGGCTAAGGGCGAGAGGGCGCGAAACTTGCCTTTGCCTCAACCGTCCTGCCTCCTCCTTCGCGAGCATTACTGCTTCGCAGAAGGAGGTGACGGCTGCCCATGCCCTCTCGCTCCGTAGCATGGCCTGAACAAGGGCCGGACGCGAGAGATCTTTGCCGCCGATCGCCTCCACGAGGACACGGCGGTGCTCTGCCCAAGCCAGGCAGACCTCCACCGTATGCTCCACCGTGACCTCCGGGTGAGCTCGAAAGTCTGACAACCAGTCTTACCAAAGGGTATCGTGTTACCCAGTAACTGGTTTTTGGAGGTCAGATAGGCAGTCGCTCCATGTAAAATACTGGTATTCAGCTGTATCCGGTAAGACTGGAAGCCGACCCCAACATAGTTGGGTAAAGGCAGGCAGATGATGATGAAGTGTGAACACGTGGACATTCTGATCAAGCATAAAGCCTAAATTAATCAATTATTGGTCAAGGACAGCTAATGAGACACAATTGATTTTCTATTGTTTGACTCCAAATAGGTGTCGCGCGGGGCTTAACAGGTTAAAAGAGCATCCTAAAATACTAGAAATCTTTTAGACAACGGCCGGCGTAATTCAGAGTGGTTGTACGGACTGTACCTACAGAAATGTAACTCAAAGTGACTATACGGACTGTACCTACATAAATGTAACTCAAACTGACTATACGGACTGTACCTACAGAAATGTAACTCAGAGTGACTGTATGGACTGTACCTATAGAAATGTAACTCAGAGTGACTGTACAGACTGTCCCTACAGCAATGTAACTCAGAGTGACTGTATGGACTATACCAACAGAAATGTAACTCAGAGAGACTATACGGACTGTACCTACATAAATGTTACTCAGAGTGACTATACGGACTGTACCTACATAAATGTAACTCAAACTGACTATACGGACTGTACCTACAGAAATGTAACTCAGAGTGACTGTATGGACTGTACCTATAGAAATGTAACTCAGAGTGACTGTTCAGACTGTCCCTACAGCAATGTAACTCAGAGTGACTGTATGGACTATACCAACAGAAATGTAACTCAGAGAGACTATACGGACTGTACCTACAGAAATGTAACTCAGAGTGACTATACGGACTGTGTAGAGAAATGTCTGCAATTCTTTAGTAAAACTTTGACAGCTTGCTTTGATTTATTAAAGTTCCAGGTTTTATTAAACAAAGTTTTGCAATCTGGTAACCGTAACGTATGGGAGTCGAGGGTTTACGATACAGTGAGTAGGAATGCAGGGCGGAGCTACGATCAAAGGAAATAATGTCAGATCGAAGGTAACGGGACAGGAAAGTGAATAAGTAAGCTACTTTCAACCTGGCAACGTAACTATACTAGGAAAAAATATAATTGACGCTGGCATATACATACATTCGGCTGTTAGATAATCCTACAGCTTAATGTCTCAACCTACGTTAATTAATAATACGTTAGCAAATAGATAAAACTGATGGAGCGAGACGATTAATCTCACTGAGTTCGGACACCTTGGGTGATCAATCTCGTGGCGACGTGTATTAATCCCGGCTGTTGTCGCGCCAGTGCGACGTGCCTGATACCTCCTTCTTTCTTCTTATAACACAACCTGTAGCAGAACACCCATCAATATGCTTTTACTCTCTACTCGGAAACTATTAAAATTATTCCCAATGATTTATATTGTGATGATTGCTATCATCTTTTATCCGCTCGCTATATACCGTGTTCAATGTAACAACCATTTAGCAACGGAATGGGATTTGTACGTCACTTCTCAAAGTGTATGTTAGGTCAATGTTGTCAGTTTTCGCCAATCTTCGGCAAAGTAGCTCCTACCATCTCTCTCCTGCGCCCGCGTACGGTGCTGTGCGAGGCTGTATGACCTACCGCCAGTCCGTGTCAGAGCGGAACAAGATGCAGCAGAACTCCTCATCTGCCTGCCGTTTCCCAACTACGTTGGGGTCGGCTTCCAGTCTAACCGGATGCAGCTGAATACCAGTATTTTACATGGAGCGACTGCCTATCTGACCTCCACAACCCAGTTCCTGGGTAATACGAAACCCCTTGGTAAGACTGGTTGTCAGACTTTCGGGCTTCTGACAACCCGTAGCGACTGCCAAAGATGACACACGATATACCACGAATGACAGCCGGGACCAACAGCTTAACGTGCTTTCCGAGGCATAAGAACTATTGTGTGTATAATGAAAGAGCAGAATTCAGACAAAGACTAAATTTATTTTTTTAAACATGAACAAAGATACATTAGGTAACAACTAGAGATGCTTCGAATACTCACTATTATTCGGTATTCGGCATTACTAGACATTTTTTGTTAGTCGACATTATGAAAATACATTTCACACTATTTACTTCCTCTTCAAAATAAAAGCTTGTGCAGACTAGAACGATATCGCCCCTATCGGCGCGAGCCTTAATGCCAAACATGAGATTTTTCCCGGGATCCTATTTCAGTCTTTAATTCAATGAAAATTTTTAATTTAGAAATCTTAACTTAAGCACTGGTTCTCATTACGAAAATTAAAACCTCGGCTTTTTTTTTTTTTTTGAGGGTGGGAAATCATCAAATAACTTCTCCCGCTCTGGGTGGAGCGGGAGGGTGTGTCAGACTCTTACTGACTAAAACCCACCCGTATTCCTTCCTGTTGCCTGTGTTGCGGGGGCCTCGGTGACCCATAAGTACCTTCCCGCGACCCCGGCAGGCATCGGCCCTAGTGGACCCCTACTTTGTGCTGACGACATCTCTTTGAGGCGCGCGTGGAATACGACGCGCCGTCGACCCGGGCCTGGTCCTTACCGGACGGTGAGCTACCCATTGCTCACCGTCCGCAAGCCCGCGCCTACGGTGGCCAGAAATCCGCCCGGGATTCCCGACGCCCTGGGCGTCTCCTGCGGCGGCTAGGGGCGAGAGGGCGCGAAACTTGCCTTTCCCTCAACCGTCCCGCCTCCTCCTTAGCGAGCATTACTGCCTCGCAGAAGGAGGTGACGGCTGCCCATGCCCTCTCGCTCCGTACCATGGCCTGAACCAGGGCCGGACGCGAGAGGTCTCTGCCGCCGATCGCCTCCACGAGGACACGGCGGTGCTCTGCCCAAGCCGGGCAGACCTCCACCGTATGCTCCACCGTGTCCTCCGGGCGATCTACACAGTAGTGACACCCGGACGTTTCCTCCCGCCTTATCCGACACAGGAACCTCCCGAAGCTGCCGTGTCCGGTGAGGACCTGCGTCAGGCGGAAGGTGAGGACGCCGTGGCGCCTCTCCAGCCACTCCTCAAAGAGGGGACTTATCGCCGAAATCGTGGCGTGCCCAGCACTGGGTTGCGACAACCGTACTTTCCATGACGCCATGAGATCCCGCCGGAGCTCCGTCCGCTGTGCCGCGATTTCTCGTGGCAGCGGACTTACGCCCCGGCGTTTCGCCTCCTCGCGCCACTCCCATACGTGCGCGAGGGCTTTTGCCTCCAGATCCCATGGCGGCAATCCGGCAAGGAGGCTCGCTGCCTCACAAGAGACCGTGCGGTATCCTCGGACCATCCGGATGGCCATGACCCTTTGGGCCGCGCTCAACCGGCGGGCTGGCCGCAGCGCCAGAGAGCGCGCCCATACAGGAGCCCCGTAGAGGGCCATGGACCGCACGACCCCCGCGTAGAGCCTCCGGCAGGAGGCGTTTGGACCCCCTAGATTGGGCAGGAGCCGCTTCAATGCAGCGCCCGCCCGCTCCAGTTTGGGAGCCAAACGTCGGAAATGCTCCACGAAGTTCCACCGGCTGTCGAGGACGAGTCCCAGGTACTTCATCGTCGACTCGACGCCGATAGAAACCCCTCCTACCGTTATTTGGGACCCCAACGGTGGCGCGTTCCTAGGGCCATGAAAACACATGGCCTCGGACTTGTGCAGGGCCGCCTCGAGTCCCAATTGCCGGATCCTTTCGACGATTGTCGCAACCCCGCGTGCCGCTAATTCGGCCGCCGCCTGGTGCGACCTCCCCTGCGCCAGGAGCAACGTGTCGTCAGCGTAGCACACTACGCTGACGCCGCTAGGGAGGTCGGCGCGCAGCACCCAGTCGTATCCGATGTCCCACAGATGCGGCCCCAGGACCGATCCCTGTGGGACACCGCACGACATCTCTTGCCGGTTCCACACTCCCTGGTGACCGGGGTAGATGACGGCCCTGTCCGTCAAATAGGCCTCGACCACACGACAGAGGTAAAGGCGTCTTTCCGGAAGAACTTAAAAGATCTATTATTACACCTGTACACAAGGGAGGGAACAGAGACGATGTCAACAACTATATATATACTATACAAATTTTTAATTTAGAAATCTTAACTTAAGCACTGGTTCTCATTACGAAAATTAAAACCTCGGCTGACGTTACGTCAAGCAAGCTCGTCACGAATGACAAACAAATGCGTGCCGCTCAACCTAAACACAGATGAAATCGGTTTGTTGGCAGATTTGTTAACTAAGGGCTTCAGTAATAAAACAAATTATTAAAAAAACATACCTAACTGAAAAGAGAAAAACAAGCATTATAATCGATAGAATATTGGTATCGCAGCCGGGACAAATCAATAACATGAAATATGGTGTAACTTTTGTTTGTCCCCCGCCTGCGATACCAATATTCTATAGATTATAATGCTTGTTTTTCCTTTTCAGTTCCTGGTACTTCTTAACAGGCCTACACTGTCCTCCCACACCTATTAACACTGTGCAGCAATTTGAAAACATTGTAAAAGCCAATTATTTTTAAAAGAATAACCGTTGAGTTTCTTGCCGGCTCTTCTCCATAGGAAACGACCAATTGGAACCGTGCACCTAGCTTCTGACGTTTCATAAGTGCCCATGTAGGTTTATTTGGAATAAAATATTTTTTACTAGGTGCAACATTCACTAATTCCCCCAGGCATCAAGGTCTTCAAAGGTTCTAAGTACACTCTGAATGGCTAATTTCCACTGTTCACTTTCGCATCCATTCAATACTTCTTCTAGAGATTTATCACTAGCGCTTAATTCACTGCTTACGCAGACATTACTAAAGCTTTATCGGTCAGATGTTTACGAAAACATTACAAAGGCAGCGCTCAAGAAACCTCAGGCCTTGTCGCAGACTAAATCCTCCCAGACATTCCAGAGGCTAACCCCTGGAATGTCTGGGAGGAGTTGGTCACTGTTTTTGTTTTAGCCAGTGTTACATCTGAACAATCCTGAAATTCCTTTTCCAAATACACGTAGATTACTGACATCTGGCTTGGCACCAGGTTCAAATCTCAAAGGGTATTCTGTTGTTCAGTCAAGATGCTATGGACCTGTTTCTCAGATAAACCGCAGTGTTCATTGCCTCTGCCCAAAAGCGTAGTCCTACATCGTACAGCAAACATCTGGCTTTTTCAACCACAGTTCGGTTAAGCCGCTCACATATACCGTTTTCTTCCAGGGTGTACGGACCAGTTTTCTGGTGAATTATTCCAGTATCCTGTATGTCTCAAATTTCTTACTGCAGAATTCCATTCCATTGTCCGTCGTAAACGATTTTAGCTTTATACCTGTCTGGTTCTCTACTAGTGTTTTGTAAGATTTAAAAATGAAAGTTCTTCATGTTTAGTTTTCAGGAACTTAACAAATTCCATCTGACTGTAGTCATCTACAAATAGCAAGAAGTATTTCTTTTCTCCAATTGATTTGGCCTCCATAGGTCCACAAATATCTACGTTAACAATATCGAGTAGCTGTTTGTGTCTGTTACCCGTATTAGTAAATGGTAACCTGGCCAGCTTTTCCTCACAGCATACAATACAGTTTGTTTTACTCACTTGAGCCTTATCAGTGTATGACATTCCATGAACAGCACCTTTCCTCATCAGGTTAAGATATTCGCTGTTTACATGGCCAAATATCAACTGACACCAATCTCAACAACAAAAAAATAACTTACTTGATTTTCACCTCTAGCCAAAGCTGAAGTAACCACAAGCTCATTCTTCCGGTTGTAAATATAACAGTGATGATCCTCAAATGTCACTTTAGTTGCCTATTTTTTCAATTGATTAACAGATAATAAGTTTGTTGCTAACTATGGCACGTATAACACTTCTGTAACTGGAATCTCATAGTCGCTATCTCCAACAACTGTAGTTATTTGCACATCTGCACAGCCTTTGATGGGAACTTTCGATCTATCAGTGATAACAATCTCCTCGACATTTTGTATTTTTGTGGTATTGGCACCGGTATCAACTTATCAGCCAGTTTGACTAAAGATTTGTACTTACTACTAAATACGGCACTAATTGCATTAGATTCCTTGTTCTTTGGTACATTTTCGCATTAATTCATAAAATGTCCAACCTTTCGTTGCGAACGCATTTCGTCTTCCTTAACTAGGAACTTGGATTTGATGGCGTTGGCCTTTAATTCAATGCCAAAGTGTTCAACCGCCATGATCATGAGTTCGAATTTCTCAGGCAATTTCGCCAGCAATAATGAGCCAATCCACTTGTGCCTGATCTTGAATCCTGTATTGTTCAATCTTTGACTCGTTTCTAATATTGAAGTCACATATTGAGACATAGATTCACAACTTTCTCGACGGAAAGATATGAGATTACGAAACAATGCGATGCCTTTTGTGTAGCCATTGTCATCAAACAGCTTTCTTAATGTTGTCCACAATACGTTTGCAGTAACTTCACTTTGATATGCACAAATAAATATGCTTTCACACCGTTTATATCATCTTCTTACGTGACACATTGTTGTATGCCTTCCAAAATCAAAAAGTTTTCCATATAACACTTACTATGAGATTACTAGATATTTATCACTGTTATTTTTACTAAACCATGACTAAAACTCAAATTAAAAACGGGCACGGCCCATAACCTATAATGAATCAGCAGAATTGAATATCATTTAAATTAGAAATTAGGATAATAGAGTCAACCTCTTGCAAAAATGTTATGAAAGTAAATAATAAATCAAATGAAAGTGTAAAAAAATTAAATAAAATCAACATCAAAGGATTCAAGGGTTTTTGAACAAAGATTTAGAAGTAGAATTATTCCTGAATTATAACAATATAGATATTCTTTGTATAACAGAACATTGGCTTAAAAGCCACCAGTTCATGTTCAATTTTAGTAATCACCAGGTTGGTAGTTCGTTCAGCAGAGTAAATGCTATACATGGAGGCTCATTAATACTAGTAAATAATCAGCTTAGATTTAAAGACCGCAAGGACATTGTGAGCCTCTCAGTTGAGCGGACAATTGAAATAGCCTGTATAGAATTGGAGCAGTTCATTATATTAAGTGTGTACAGACCTCCTTCAGGATTGTATGATTGTTTTGAAAAGGTTATGGATGATGTGTTGCACAAAATCTGTAATTCGAATAAGTCTATCATCACTTGTGGTGATTTTAATGTTAATCTATTAGAAAATTCGGGTTTAAGTACTAAAATTATAAGTTTGTTTCAGTCATACAATCTTGCTCACCAATTTTTAGAGCCCACTAGAATAACCCCCACTAGTGCCACATGTCTAGATAACATTTATACAGATGTTACACCAGCCCTCAAAAAAAATATTAATTTAATAGAATCAGATCATTGCGGACAATTTATCACTGTTCCAAATCTAAGCAAAAAAGTTACTAAAAAAGAAATCACTGTCAACCCATAAACGACTAAGCGTTTGGAAACATATAAAACTAAAATTCTGAGTAAATTACCACTATTGTCAACTAATGATGCCCCTAATCAATGATTTTTTTTAATATGTGCACACAATTTGAGAACACTTTCATTCCCAAGACACTATATAGTATCACTTCCTTCAGTGACTGCCACCATTGGTATACATAAAAGTAGAAAACGACTATATGAGTTGTATGATGAACGGACTAGTATAAACACTGCTGAATTTAATTTATATGTTAAGAATTATTCTAAATTATTTAAAAAAGTTTGTTGTATGGCCAAGTCACGTTACTTGAGCTCAAAAATTAAAAATAGTGGTAATGTGATTAAGATGACATGGAATATCATTAATAGTGAAACGGGTAGGTCATCCAACCGAAGTAGTGACTACAGCCTTGCTATTGATGACAATATAATTAAATCAGATTCTGAAGTCACCATGGCATTTGAAAATTTCTTTACAGAGATTCCCGTATCAACTACAAAATCTCTAAACTCATCACCCACTGCCGCAGAGTCCTTACTTATAGAAAACGTTCCAGTTTGTGATTCAGAATTTAGTTTCCAATATGTCACCTGTAAAGATGTAATTAAAACTTTTCACACGTTAAATGTTAAAAAGACCGCAGATCTATGGGGTAATTCTGTGGACGTTGCTAAGTCAATTATAAACATTGTAGCACCTACTTTAGCTGTTATTTTTAATAATTGTATTGACTGTGGTGAGTTTCCTGATCTTATGAAAAACAGTAAAATAATACCGTTGTTTAAATTGGGTAGTACATCAGACCCTACTAATTATAGACCTATTTCAGTACTACCTACCTTTAGTAAAATTTTCGAGAAACTTATTTTAGATCAAATCCAAATATTTTTCAATTAACATAAATTAATGCATAACAAACAGTTCGGTTTTACAAGGGGTAGTAGTGTTGAACTTTTAGGACATGTTTATAATGCATGGGAGGATAAATGCGATGCTTTGGGTATTTTTTGCGATTTGTCCAAGGCATTCGATTGCGTTCTTCATGAAACTTTGATCAGAAAACTGCACTCTCTGGATCTTCTTACTTCATATTTGAGTGATAGGATTCAGAGAGTTGATGTTAACGGAAAAAGATCACCCGGATCTGGAGTAAGAATGGGAGTTCCCCAGAGCACAATTCTCGGCCCATTTTTGTTTCTTATTTATATAATGACTTGCCTTGCCTCATAAAGGATAATCATGATATAGTGCTGTTTGCAGACGACACTTCACTTTTATTTAAACTCAAACGTCAGCAGTTGATTACTGACAATGTAAATAGTGCCCTCGAAAAAGTAGTTAACTGGTTTAATGTTAATAACCTACTTCTTAACGAGAAAAAAACCAAATGTATTAAGTTTACAATACCTAATGTTATACAAGTAAAAACTAGTGTTCTCATAAAGGGTGAAGAGTTGAACCCCGAAGACACCACTGTGTTCTTAGGCATAACTTTGGATGCCAAGCTTCAATGGGGCCCCCATATAGATAAATTGTCAAAAAAGCTTAGCTCTGCAGCATACGCCGTTAGAAAAATTCGTGATTTAACAGATTTAGACACAGCCCGTTTAGTATACTTTAGTTATTTTCATAGCGTAATGTCGTACGGTATTCTGTTATGGGGAAATGCAGCCGATATTCAGACAATTTTTGTTTTACAAAAAAGGGCAATCCGTTCAATTTATAAATTAAGTCCCAGATACTCCCTCAGAGAAAAATTTAAAGAGATTAATATAATGACTGTAGCTTCTCAGTATATTTATGAAAATCTTTTGTACGCACATAAAAATATTAATTTGTTTAAAAAATACAGTGATATTCATAATGTAAATACTAGGAACAAACACAAATGTATTGTTCCTACAACCAGGCTCAAAAAAATAGGCAGCTCGTTTAGATGCCAATGTATACGTTTTTATAATAAACTTCCTAGCCACATTCAAGAACTAAGCCTTAATAAATTCAAATGTTTTATAAAACAGAAACTGTGCCTAAAAGCCTTTTATACTGTTAAAGATTATATTGAGGACAAAAAGGCTTGGGATTGAGCTGCTCCAATAAACTTACAGTGAATGTTGTTTTTTTACTCTTTTTATTTTGCTAGCTATTTATATTTTCTTATTCTATATAACATTCTATATAAACAATGACATGAATATTTACTTTGTATAGTATTATATTATATTATTTTAATTATTAGGAATGTGAGGACTATGTGGGTCATTGTTTGTATGTTTGTTTTTTTTTTTTGTCTCTTTGTTTTAGTTCTGGTCTGGCAGTTTAAGTACTTTATGCGGCCTACCCAAATGTCTTTTCTTTGGTATTGTTCGTCAAATCATTGAGCTCCTTAAGTTTTGAGTTGAGCTGCATGATAACTGACAACGTGCACAATGCGTGCACTCACTGGACATGTCCACTCAAATCTGTGTGGTCTTTCCTCAAAAGACCATTTCGGACACCAACCTACATGGTCCTCAAATGATCTGACCAAGATTATGTCCGAATATACACATTGACATTGATGAATTTTATTTATGCAATGACATGTTTATTTACTCTGTGTAGTATTATATTGTTTTAATTATTGTAAATGTGAAGACTATGTGGATCATTGTTTAATTTTGTTTTATTCTCAGTTAGTTTTTAACATGGTCTGGCAGTTTTGAGTATTTTTTGCGGCCTAGCCAAATGACCTTTCTTTGGTATTGTTCGTTGAATCGTTGAGCTCATTTAGTTATGAGTTGAGCTGCACAACGACTGACAAATGCGTGCACTGACTGGACAGGTCCACTCAATCTGTGTGGTTCTTTCATCAAAAGACCATTTCGGACACCAATCGACATGGTCTTCACATGATCTGACCAAGATTATGTCTGGACTTTAAAAGAGACTTTGACCTCTGGGTTTGTTTCGGCCTTTCTTCTCAGAGTAGTCAGATAGGAAACGCCGGCCTCATCTAGTTTAAAAAAATATGTTTAGACGTGTAAAAGTGTTTGTAAAAACCTACATACAGAAATAAAATCATTTATCATTTTATCATTTATCAACCGCACTTTATCATGTACAAAGATACAACCTCATTTTGTTACATGCAGTAGAAACGAACAATCTTTCATTCAAACATAGAATTTAAAAAGAACATATATATAACCTCTATATTTACCCTCTAGATATATTATTTTGTTACGTTAAAGTTTCATTACTAGTATCTAAGCAAAATTGCTACACTAGGTATTTCAAAACAACATCGTATTGTGTGTAGATAGTGATCTTGTTATCTGCTAGATTTAATAGCAGGAAACCTAGCGCGGCTTGTATACAGCGGCTTGTGTAGAACTGTAGAGCTGTAGTACTCCATGTACACATAGTATCGACCATCGCGGCACGCCAGGCCGTTCGTTATCTCTGCCGCTAGGCTGCCTACGCCTACTCGCAGCTACGAACTACGACAGCAGGCTTAGTATGACGCTTTCTATTTCTTCGAAGAATAGACAAGGCTCTTTCTATACAAAGTGACATTTCATTTTTCGGTGAGATGTCAAAAATGGAGAAACGAAATGTCACTTTGTATAGAAAGAGCCATGACTTTTCTTCGAAGAAATAGAGAGCGTCATGCTAAGCCTGCTGATCAGCAATCAAGGAGCCACTTTATCAATGTGATCGCTTTGTATGGCTGCACCTATGTGCTGATGAACTGAGAGGAACTTATGGTCAGTATTTATCGTGTAGAAAATTTATCTAGTTAAAAATCAAAATCAAAAGTCATTTATTCAAACTAGGCTGAGAATCAGCACTTTTCGAACGTCAAAATTACATAAGACAGTCCCCCAGAACACACACCCTTCACCACTTCCTAGTACTTTAGCTGGGAAGAAGAAGTGGTCAACAAACTCCCCAGCAGCACAGCTCTCTGTTCAGTTGCAACCCAGATTGCAAAATGTAAAACCGTTTAGGCCGAGATTTATCTGAAATCGTGTAGGCTGAAATGTTGAGACTGCCAGTGTAAAGTTTACACGAAGTTAATCGTTGAGAGATAGTTATCCAAACAGAGCGGCATTCAGTGAGCAGTTCTTTGAAACAAACAAACGGATGTTAATTAATTATTTGCAGAATAAACAGTGAGCACATCGCGATGATGTGCGGTCTGCGGTATTGTGATTATGATAATTAGGATCGAACACAATTATGTAAAAGAACAACGACTTTTTCTCTTTGTCGGCACAGTTTATTAGTGGCAGACTCAAAACAATTTTACTCGAATTTTAAAAGTAAGTATACAGTTGTGATGTAAGTCGAGTCCATATCTGATGAAGGTTGTATCCTTCATCAGATATGGACTCGACGTAGCGCCAGCGTAACGATAGCTCGGCGGTGGCGTAGCGCGGCGGTGTCGTGGCGGTGGCGTAGCAACAGCGCGCAGCGTAGCGTAGCGCGGCGGTTGCGTAGCGGCTTTGCGGCTCGTAGCTGTGGCCCAGCGGTATCGTTGCGACAGTGCGGCAGTGCGTAGCAAAACCGTAGCAGTAGCGAGGCGGTGGCGTGGCGGCTCACTCACCGTCTGCGATATCTCTACAAAATGTTTTATTCGGCCACAAGTGAGATAATGCAATTCACAATGAGGATAACGATATCTTATTTGAGTTCTGCAGTAAAGAATTTAAATTCTCTCACTGTTGTCTCTCTAGAAAGTGCGATCAATGAAACAGTTATAATGATCAACGGAAGATACAAATCGTGAGTAAAACATTAAAATAACGATGCTAATATGTTGATTTGTTCATAATTATTAGTGAACATTATAATTACCTACAGTAGAGTTTGTTGACCCCGCGCATAATAATATGTCATTAGACGACATCTAACATACAAGCTTCGTACATACTTAAGCTGTAAACTTAAGGTAATTCTGCACATGGTACATTTATAATACATGTAACATTAGTACTCGTATGAAAAGTAATTTGCTAACTATTGCTACGAGGCATGCCTTTTAAGTTTTTATTGTTTTTCAAAGTATTCACCACGTAGCTTAACACACTTTTCCATTCGCTCAAACCAGTTATTATAACATTTATTCCACTCTAAAGTGGGGGTGTTCAAAATGGATGACTTGAAAGCGTCGACTGCTTCTTCACCGGACTGGAACCTTTGACCACGAAGACTTTTCTTAATTTTAGGAAATGTAAAGACTGTATGGAGGATGGTCAAGAATTTCTACTTTTTCCTGCTTCAAATATTAAATCGTTTGACGAGCACTGTGTGAACTTGTGTTGTCGTGGTGCAGGATGATGCGTCGCTTTGGTTTAGATTTTTGAAGTTCGGCGATGACTTGTGGTAAACAAACTGTGGTATACCACTCTGCGTTAACCGTTCTACGATCTTCAAGTGCAGTAGTCGCAATATGGCCGGTTTTTCTAACGAACGTGGCCACCATCTTCTTTGAAGTGCTTCGAGAACGAACAACTTTAGTCGGCTTTGGCTCGTCTTGAAAGACCCGGATTGTAGATTGTTCTTTGGAATCAGGATCGTAGGCATAGATCCAAGATTCGTCACCACTGATGATGTCGTAGACGTGATTTGACTCTCCTCGGTTAAACCTTTGCAGAGTTTTCTTACACCATCTGACGCGGGCCACCTTGTGATCGTCGGAAAGCAGATGCGGTATCCAACGAGAAACTAGCTTTCTCACACCAAGCGCTTCATGCAAGATCTTCTGAATGGTTGTCCCTGAGATGCCTAATAGAGCTTCTATCTCTCGATACGTCACATGACGATATTCGAGAATTAGTTGTCTCACAGCAATGATGTTATCTTCAGTGAAGGCGGATTTTGGGCGTCCTTTTCGAGATTTGTCACTAACACTAGTATGTCCACGCTGGAATTCTAAATACCAGCGTTCGACAATCCGCAATTTCCTTAGAAAGATTCATTTTCGTACGTAACCTGACAGATTCCAATCGACGCTGTGACTAAACAATAGCATTAATCCTAATACTTTCAACTGTTTTGAGATTCAAAATTTAAACACATTCGAATATAGAACAGTTCCAAATTCAAAATTGCCGGGAAATATGGAAACGACAGAACTTAAAAGGCATGCCTCGTAATTAATGCTCATTTCTGCAGACATGTGCACTCATTCAGTATAATCTTGAAAAAGGTTAACTACATATGTAAAGTCTTATTACTTATGGTATATATGTAGAAATAATTGTGTAATACTCATAACCTTTAATAAATTGCACTATGAAAAGCATAGCTAACATCGTATAGTTTGTGAAAAAAGAAAGGATAAATCATTGAAAAAGTAATCCATTCAGTACTTAATGGTCCGTAAATTCGTTCAAAATAGAATTTATCCAAATGAATTCATGAATAATTTAGTTAGTTCGCAGATTACTTAGTAGGTAACGTGTCATCTACCTCACCAGTAATAGTGATTAGTAGTCGAACGCGCGCGTACTAGGCAAGCAACTGCTTCGGAACTGTTTGGAATTATTCGGAAGTGATGTAAAGCGATTACTTCGACAAGCAAAAATGTTGCACTTACACTGCTTCAAGTAGACTTATTGCTGTGATCCACTGAATGTGAGTTACTCACTAAAATACACATTAATGAAAAAATAATAATAAAGGCATCTCACATGAAAAAATAATAATAAAGGCACGTCACTGGAGGGAACCGTATTCTTATAGTCAGCTGGTCCCGTTGAATGCACGGGGACAAACAAGTTGTTTATCAGCAAGGGAAGGAATAGTGGATTTTTAAATGCTTAGTTTACAGGTAACCGAAATTCGTTATTTTGGACTATCTGTAGTGTTGGAAGGCGATTCGGTCACCTGTTGGTCGTCGGAGCATTGTTATGAGTTGCAGGATTACTAGGTTAAGGGGGAGGGGATCAAACATTGTCCATGGAGTGTAGACTCCCCGTCTACACTCCATGGACATTGTTTGATCCATTGGTTAGCGGTTTATTTGTAAGTACCTAAGGTGGCTTGCAATTTAGTGTGTTCTGCCAAAGAGATGATAATCTACACGACACTATTTCAGTTACAACTAAGTATTTAGTTCATGGGGCTGGATATTCAAAACTGTTGCGATTTATGACGCCGCAGTCACATATAATAGTGAGCTACAAATTCCTTGGCGTACTTGCTGACATTGTGGGCGTTTGAAACTATGTCGTAATTTTAATAAAATCCTTTGTCGCGGGCATTCTATTGTGAAACCGCAGAATGGAGCTGAAGGTTCGGGTAAAATGTTTTCATAAACTTGTATCGTTTTACGTAGGGTAGCAACTGGCAACACGTGCAAACTCATTAACTTATAATACCCTGGCTGTGGCTAGATACTATCTGTTTTAATTCACGAGTGGTATTTTCCGTATACATCCGTGTTTTATGAATTAGGTAAATAAAAATGTTATAGCTTTATTTGCGCCACGACCCAGATGTGAGTGCGGTATGATATGTGGCTACAGCTAAATGATTGCGTGGAATGTTCGCTGTGACTTGTGAGTCGCGTGCCTATCATTTAGCGTGTCGCAGTGTTTTTCCAATGAATTGCATGGTATATACTTTTTCAAATCTGTGACAGTTCATCGATTTGGCACCTCGGACGAGCTAACGTATGTAACATATCGACCCAACTCATAGATAAACGTGTACTGTACTCTGGTTACCTGCCGTATAAGAGAAAGTAATTTAGGCAATAAAGCAGCATAATGTGGGGCTCGTAACTTTTACTTTCATTTAATACGAAATTTGCCATTTGCGACCTTATGCATTGAAATGATTGCAATTTATTGAATGAGTCGCTCTGTTTTTAAATAAAGCCGCTCCAACGGGTGAATTTGATAATGGTTTATTTTAAAAGAGTAAAGTCACGCAAAATTCATTGCTAATGAATGACACTATGCCTAACATACCAGTGAGCAGTACCAATGACCGTGAACGTGACGTGACGTGTAGAGTGTACTGTATCTCAATGTCGTACAACAGAACGTGATATAACACTGTGGAAGGCTCCACAGCAATGTCACAGGCGGAGACGTATCCACTATCTAGTTTGCAGGCAGGCTGTAAATCTTGCCGAGGTCACGGCAGCTACGCGTTATATATCACGTGTAGTGAGGGATTGAATTACCTGCGACTCTATTCGCAAGGGATTCCTTCTTTCTGTATACATCACGGGTCTCTTGGCCTTAGTACAGTCAGCGTCAAAAATATCGGGACGAACCGACTGTTGAAAATGATCTCTACTCTAAGGAAATTAAACTTTATCTCGATTTGATAAATTCTTGTCAGAATGACAGTTGTCGTGTACTTTCTTCATTTTGAAACAGTTCTTGTGTCATTGAGTTAATATTTGATGTTCATAGTTGTTTAGATAATTTTGAACAGTCTGCTCGTCCCGATATTATTGACGCTGACTGTACAACATAATAATCCGTCACGCACGTCTGATTCTTTTTGGCGGAATGGCGACATATTAGTGGAACATAGGTATTGTAAAGCTATGCGGTGACGATTTATTTAGGTTCTAAATATAATCGGCTTTTCGTAATACTGACAACTTGCATGATGAAGGATATCTCGTCTTGCCCCGAGTAAGTTCTTGTATAAACACGGCGGCTGCGGGCGAGGAGGTGCTAATCCCGTGAGAAGACAGCACTATCCATGCAGACTCCTTCTAAATATTAATATTACTAGTGGAGGATCGCAGGATGCATGCCGAAAGTTCGGCGACAGCGGTAGTGTGTGTTGAGTGAAGTCAGGTTATAATATTATAAAGGAACTCCGCAGTGAAAATGAGAGATGTTAAAATAGTTTTATTATATTCTTTCGGAGATGTTCGGTGCTATTTCTTCGGTATGGGTTAGTTTTATATGTCGTAGTAAAGGTAGTTAACTGTTCCGGATTTCACCTTAGCTTTTGATTTCGTCAATAGTGTCGCCCAATCCGTCGCTCAGCCGAAGGTAGCCTTCACATGTGTGTGCCATAGCAATCAAAACATTCCCTTTTGCGCCTTCGTGTGGAAACTAATATAAACAAGATGTTGTGGCTACCAATATTAACGATTGGTGGTATGTTTAAACATGTCAGTTATTTAACTACCAAAAACATTGTGGTCAATAACTATTTAATTGGCAAATATCGAATGTACCTACCTATTTATTTCGGCAGATTAGAGAACGGTGAAGATTTTGGAAGATGTACTTGAAGCAGCGAATTTGTTTTACTAATGGAAAATGCTGACGGCACGTACCGCACCTACGATGACCATTCCATCGAAAAAAGAACTTGTCATCGTAGTCGGGGGACCGTTCTGTGGAACACTTTTTAATCTAAGAGGTCCCCCGACTGCAAAATTAATTTTATTTAATATCTGTTTAGTCAGCGAGTAAATGAGTGACTTCACTTTGATTAGGTGTACCTATTAACTAATAAAACTTATTTTTACTTTTTAGTTCGTTTTTTAGCAGGGCATCGTGTTTTTTTATTATTTATTTTTATTTTATAAATTTTAGTGACAAGCTTTATTTTCAAACACTAGGTGGCTTTCATTTTTAAGCACTAAAGGGATGGACAAGGACGAGGATTCGCAGTCTTACTAAAGTCCAAAAAAATCGATTGCAGCCAAAAACGAAATGATTATTTTGCATGTAGGTACATACACAAAACTATACAATTTATTGGCATACAGTTTACATAGGTATAAACTGTATGCCAATAAATTGTATAGTTTTGGAATGTGCTCATCAATGCCTTCAATTTGATACCCATATTGTAATAATTGAGTTTTTTTTTGCCATTTGAAAATGAAGAAATACACTTTTGCCGGTCACAACTTAGAAAAAAAGTTATAGCTAGTATCTAATCTAGGATGATATAAGAACTAAGGATACCCCATACATCTAAATATGTTCAGGTATTTAAAAGTAATGGTGAAATAAACACAGTCACATACCTAGGTAGTACCTAAAGTTTTCAGGGTTCATGTAGGTACCTAGTAGGTACCTAGTACCTACATAAACCCTGAAAACTTTTGACTCCTTTTTTGGGCATTCGTGTGATAAGGAATCTATCATGAAAGGTTAAATGACACATTTGACAGAGTTCATAACATCCAAACTTGCACTGATTGCATAATATTCGAAGAAATTGTTGCGAAATAATAAACTTTCTTGTTTTGAGTCACGATTCGTTAATTACGAGGAAGCTAATCGAGATCGATTAATGACTTGAACAATTCTCCGAAGTGACTCGTATGTACAGTTTAAACTTTTGCAGTCAATTACTAATCTATTGTCGTTTACCGGATGTTTTGATAAAAATAAGGCTCGCTCGACTAGTTTACTCATTAGAATAAAACGTTCGGAATGCGCGCACAAGGTCGCCTCGATGAGAGGACTTCAGCTCACTGACCCCGCTGTTACTATGAGGTAATCCGCGCTAGTGCTAGACCGACATTTGTCTTACTTTTCACAGATCATTGAGTGAACATTGGTCAGTTATAATTTATAATTGTTCAGATTGAATGTAGGTCAACTTGAAGGCCACGCATTCAACGAGCCTGCGTGTTTAGTCAGTTGGTCAAGCTAGTATTTTCTCTTGAAGAGCCAGTGGTCAGTGTGCGTACCTATATATAAACACTAACGTGACTGAATGCGGCCGTTAAGATCTCATGTCGGAGTTGAGGTCAAGGACACAGCCTCCAGCTGGAGTAGCAGGCAGGCATCTTAGGTGTATAAATTGATGATATGATGTGATGTCAGTGATGTGAACTGAGTTTGTATGAATATGGGGATCTTCGATATTTTGGTACCTTTGAGTGTACGAGTAGATATATGTATTTTTATGTTGTGTATAAATGTGCGTGTAACTGACGTGTGACCTACCTATTAGACATGAGTAACAGGCGCAAAGAATGTATGAATGCAGAATTGTCTTAGTAAACCGCGGAAGCAACGTCAGAGTCGGAAACACATGCAAATACAGACATTTACATTTATATGCACGGAACCTGAATAATCAATTTTGTACAAGAACTTACCTATTGTTTTGATATAACTACTCATTAATGTCAGATTCTAGCAAGTTTATATAATAATAAACAAAAACAAAAGAGCAGTCATTTTTATTAGATGTGTCATTCTTTTCAAAATGAGTGGCGAAATGTAGACGGGCGTGTGTCCGACGATCAGCAGAGCGTGACGCATGCTCGGCGGAGGACACTCGTGTGCGGCACGCCCATTGTTTACGCCAAAATAATTCGCCTCCAGTAGATAACTTATGTGTTAAACGTTCTTATTGATCCGTCAGTTTCAAGCAAGGAGCTGTCCTTGTCCATGTTATTTAACGCTGTACCTTATATTTTTGAATATATTTTTATTATTATATTTATTTATTATATTTTGGTTTGAAGTCAATGCGCTCACTTATTTAAGAATGTTCATATTTTAACATCACCATTTTATTTTAAGTAGGTACTTACTGTAGTGATTCGGACAAGCGATCTCTATGGTACGACTATGGACAGCTGAATCTTCAAGATATTATGGTTGTATTTCCCGGCCTTATAAACAAGGTTAAACCTCTCATCAGCCGGTTATTACTTTCATTGGATGCATGTATTTTTATTAAATATCTTGAATTTGTTGTTTATGTCAAACTTCTGTTCAGTAAGTTTCTCGGAAAGAATCTGGTAAACTTTACCCGGAAACAGGAAAAAATAAGGATATGCGAAGGCATTTCCTCGTTGATTCATGCAAGAATGAAAAGGAATAAATTAAACACAATATGATTTGATTGAGGAACACCGCTAGCCATAGAGTGTGGCACTGCTTTCTTTGATGATGAGATTCTTGACATCATTCCTGAACTGTGAACTATTCACTCACGGTTCAAATGCCACTTGACTGAACTCTCATATGATATCGCTCGCCATGGGAAGGAGAGTGCGCGTGTAATCACATCGTAAAGGAGATAACATGTTGTTTAATCTCCTGTTGTCAAAGAGTCGTTTTCCTTTCTTAGTGCAAGCTCTTGGCACTTGGCAGCTGGCATTCCGACTTCGGTCACAAAATAGAGAGTTGCAGAAGGCTAAAAGCTAAACAGATTGCCGTAGAAACACACACATTGAGTGATCATGATCAGGGAAAAATTATCGCTAGAACTGACGTGACTTGCGATTGATGACTTTGAACTATTGCTATGTTTCCACTGTTATTTATAGTACGTAAGGGCCCTGACACCGGGAAAGCCGTTGGTCTTCTGTGCTTCACCCGTGGTGTGGTCGGCGCGCAGTGGTGCATGCTAACGAGGCTGGAGGGCGCGGTGACGTCACGGCGCGTACTCGAACCGTGACGTCACAGGGACGCGTGCAAGGTCGCGCCACGCAACAAGTTGACTTCTTTCCGTTAGGTCCGCGTATTATGTGAAGCAGCGGTTGTTCCGCAGGCAGTACTATTGTACGGAGTTGGCACTGATTAGTAGAACTGAGCCCCAGATCAGAAGTTTTTATTAAGTGAAGTAGTAAACAGGTCAACTAGCCTTGTTAACAAATGAGGTCGTGAACAAGACTTTATTGAAACGTATTTTAGAATAGGAAAGTTAGTAATTATAATAGCTGTATTGTAGGTCACAGCGAGTGCTGGACCTGCGGCAAGCAATAAGCAGTTATGATTGTTGAGGAAATTGTTATTGTTATGGACGTACGGTCGGCAGCGGCGCTCGTGGCGCTGGCGGTGGCGCGACTGTTGCGCAACCTTCGCTTTCCGATATTGTTAGTAGTAGGGCTACTAATTAACTGTCTGAACCGTTTTATTAAATAGAATTTTAGCAAAAAGGTAATTAGAAAATGTATAATGTTCTATGATTCAACAACATGAAATTCAACTTCTTTACCAAGAAACATTTCACGAATGTAGTACCTGTAACCTACCTAATACCCGGAACTGCACGCGCGAGCGCGACATCCTGGTGAGCAATGTTGCTCTGCAATGCAAGCACTGGTGGGCGCTGTCCGCCACTGTACCCTCGACCACGTACCCACAGCTGTGGCGAACGAACTTGACCTCATACACGGAACCACTTGCGTTCTCAACTGTACTCGTTTATTGTTGTGTTCAACCTCCACTAGGTACCACCGTATACGAGCTTCTCACTTAAAATGCAAATGTAGTATTTTTAAACAATAGCGTGGAGTGAGCCGCTTTTCTTCTTTTTTGTAAGACATTTGTAAGTATGTCACCATACATTATTATATCGACCGTCTCATAAATTCGTTTGGCCGGATTTCAAGTGTGTCACAATAATTACTCCACGCTGTTTGCGAAGTTGTGAAGTGCGAACTGCTAACTGTACGGAGAATGGGGACTTTCTCTGTATTTACTTCAATGGTCGCTTTCGCCGCAGTTATCCGCGGCCCACGGCTTAGTTAGTGCTTATTCTTATAAGCCTTAGGGCCGGGTCCCGGACACACCACACGATCAACTTTGAGAACAGCTTTCCCGAAGATTCTAATGCAGAAATGTTAATAGTAAACAGCGTTGTTGTCATTCCCGACGACGAATCCCTGTTGCCTGTACTATTCATATATTTTATTTAACATCTAATACATTTTGATGACGGCTCATATCGATACCTTCTTGATTGTTTTCCATATTGGGAAGCACATGGCGCGGGAAATACGAGGACGTGTTGAAACATGTTCGCGAGGTCGGTGTCCCAGTTGGCAGGCGGCATGCGACTCGACTCGCAGAGGTAATGCCTATATTTTGATGATTTATGTCACGCTCGCGCAGCGAGTCAGTTCGCTAATGGTCGCAGCTTTTCGTAAAAGCCGGTAAACAAACCACTTATCTTTCACTTACGCGTCGGATGCACTCGGTGGTATTTCGTGCCACCGAGTGCATCCGACGCGTGTACTTTTGTAGGTACATTTTTAGGGTTTCGTATTCAACAAGGAACGCTTATAGTTTCGCCATCTCAGAGACTCTTAGTTAATCACGTCGAAAAAGTGGTGATTTTTTAGGTTCCATTACAATGTAAAATGGGAAGCTATTTTTGTTCTCGTCTATCCCATGGTGTGGAGTATCGCTGGATAGGCCGTTCAAAAACGTTGCGGGTTTGTTGATTAACGTAAACGATGTCGTATTGGCGTAAACGATTTTTCGATTCAGGGATCCGTTTGCGTAATATTCAGCCTTAAAGTTCTAATTTTTGTTAGAGTCAAGTGTCCCCCACTTGACTCTAACAAAAATTAACACTTTACACACCAAAACATAGCACCAGCAAGCTAAATGGTTGTTTTTCTTAAAAATAATAATTTCAGTGGTACCTATATATATAGGTAAAATAAAAGGAACACTATCACAGCTAAGTAGAATTTCCTAGTCAACGAGTACTAGTCGACCAACTTACATTTGCAGTTAGAGAATTGACTGTGACGTATATCGATGTATACGAGAACATGTTTTTCAACTACAACGTTAAGTTTGTTTTTGAGATAAATTCATCCCAACCACGGAACCCTTCATTGTGCGTGGTCGACACGCACTCGGCCGTTGTATTAAGGCTTTTACATACTGGCGCGACTTGTCGCGCGACGCGACGCGACACAAAGACACCGCGTGTAGCGCTACAAGCGGTGCCTTTGTGTCGCAACGCGTCGCGCGACGAGTTGCGCCAGTATGTAGGAGCCTTTATGTGCAAGTACACTCGCTGGGAACGTACACGCTGCTGTAGTTATACGCTTGTAGAATTTCTACAACCAAAATATTATGTTCTGCTTGACAACACCGTCGTGCATCGCCACCCGAAAACTATTCGAAGACACACACACTCTCGGCGCGGCGGCGGCGGCATGATTTGATTTTATCTAAAATACGAGACAGCCTCTATCTCTGGGACGCTATTATACTGTAATATATGAGCGGTCGTCCTGTGAGTCTGTCCGTGCGTTGATCGCGACTGTCATAAACTATGGTGATGCGTTTATAAACATCATCGTTCGCAGTTAACAGTCCTGCTAATCGGAGATTCCGGCGCGGGAATGTTGTAATAAGCGCGCTTCGAAATACCATCACTCTAATCGTTCGGTCACTAATAAATCGATCACGCAGCTGACGGAGATTAGTGCATTAGTTGATCACTAGCTTAATAATAACTTTATAAAAATACAAGTCTCTGATTCGTATGGCAGCAAAAAGCGCAGGGGGATAGGTTGAGCAAGGGTTTTTTAGAGATTTTGGTTTTGGCTTATGCGAAATGTGTTTGCTCAAACTTACGCTTTCCCCTTTCGCACTAGGACGACCATCAATAATATTGTTTTACGTCTACACAAGTCACACACCAGGAATGTGGCTGCCATTAGCAAATATGGTAATTTGGAAATGGCGCGTTGTATAATGTATGATGTGTGGCGATTACATAAACCATCCGTGACTGCGGGACCCGCGCCCTGGGGCCGGGGGCCGCCGGCTGGCCCTGCATACTAAGCGAACATTACGGAACGAGGCGCTATGGTTGCATGCCAGGTTATTTATAATTTCTTGAATTGCTGCAGCGGCTAAATGGGCAGTAGTGTTGTCGGATTAGCACATTTTGCTGGAGTAAGTACAGAGTACTACGATCACTAATCTTACGAATGCTGGTGAATATGACTTTCCTTTTAAATAATTGTCAGTTTTTTGCCTTTTTGGTTGTAGCCGTCGTTAGGAGCCCATGTTGTTTCCCACTGGAAAACTACGGGTTGAGAACGATGATGGTGATTTAGTTTGACAAATGAACTTGCATTCAGTAACGTAGGTCTGTATCACAGCTGCCATTCAGTAACGTAGGTCTGTATCACAGCTGTCATTCAGTAACGTAGGTCTGTATCACAGCTGTCATTCAGTAACGTAGGTCTGTATCACAGCTGCCATTCAGTAACGTAGGTCTGTATCACAGCTGTCATTCAGTAACGTAGGTCTGTATCACAGCTGTCATTCAGTAACGTAGGTCTGTATCACAGCTGCCATTCAGTAACGTAGGTCTGTATCACAGCTGTCATTCAGTAACGTAGGTCTGTATCACAGCTGTCATTCAGTAACGTAGGTCTGTATCACAGCTGCCATTCAGTAACGTAGGTCTGTATCACAGCTGTCATTCAGTAACGTAGGTCTGTATCACAGCTGTCATTCAGTAACGTAGGTCTGTATCACAGCTGCCATTCAGTAACGTAGGTCTGTATCACAGCTGTCATTCAGTAACGTAGGTCTGTATCACAGCTGTCATTCAGTAACGTAGGTCTGTATCACAGCTGCCATTCAGTAACGTAGGTCTGTATCACAGCTGTCATTCAGTAACGTAGGTCTGTATCACAGCTGTCATTAGCGATGATTTCAATGGTTGCGCGGCGGTCGTGAGCTGCAATTTGCACTGTTGTTGTGTTGTGTAACAAGTTCCTCGCGTCGGTGACCGCTTGTCGTGGCTACTCGCAGCTATAAAAGGAGTCGATTTATCAGCAAGTCACTGTTCTTAATAGGTATAGCGCGAGATAACGTGTTTGTGCGCAGACTTGATACTGCGTCCTGATAAGCGCCTGTAACTGGTAGAAAATACTTATGTGTGTGTCAAGACAAGACATAAAGTAGTAAGAAATTGTTCTATTATTCGGTGTATTTTTAGTGAAATTAGATACAAGTCTGTCATCACCCCGATCTGTCCGTCCGTCTGTCTGTCCGTCTGATGCGTAAGTCAGTATGTGCTGCAGACATCTGGCAGACAGTCGGACTTTTGGCACAGTTCTATTCAGCACCCTAATTGCGTAACACAGGTTGAATCACAATCCTTCATTTTGAAGCATATTGGAAATCCATTGCTTCATATGTTCGAAAAGTTTGTCTGCTCAACAACGTAAACAACGCAATGAATGTTGTCGAACTGTCACAATGATAGACAAGCGGTCTGCTCACAGGCGCCAGGCGGTCCGGGAGTAATGCGCGTCAGACAATGGCGGCGTGTTGGGACGGGCAAGTAATTGATGCTTCTCATGAGCTCGTCACCCCGTGACCCGTCACCCGCGCGCTGTGTGTCAGTGGCACGGTGACGTGTCAGCGTGTCACCCGCCGCGTGTCGGTGGCTGCGTGTCAACCGTCACGTTCAACTTACGCGGTTAGAGGAAGTGGCAGCCCCGTTCGGTTTAGTGTATAAAGAAACTGTAAACTCTTTACTACACTTGGCTATATCGTACAATAATTAATTGATCTACATATCTTATAATTTTAGTTGGTTCTCTTTCATTATAAGCAGTTTGACTGGGTGGTCAGTAGCCGCACTGAAGGATTTGTGGAAGTAAACTAAATTTATGTCTGCGTTATTTTGTATGTTCGCACTCTGCCTTCTGAGCCTTCACACTAGCTATTCAAGACGCTAGTTGCGCATTGCTATGAGCACAAGCCACAGCTCTGACTTCATTTGCAATTGTTGTACAACCTATCAACACCATTAACAATGCACGGCGGCACTTCAAAGTGACTTCGCCGAGAGATACAAGCTGATGGCGGTGACAACGAGCGTGGCGGCCGGGCGCCGCGCGCCGCGCCGTACAGCGCCTTATCGGCGCCTGTCCGTGGCGTGTCCTTACTGCTGTATGTTTAGACGACGATATCTGCTCCTTGTCGGTCGTACCGCTCTTTAAATGTTCCATTAGCCGCACTAGTGCATTGTTTACTTTGGTTACATCTTGTTGCACTTGCCTTGATTTGGAGAGCCATTCCTTGAGACTAAGAAATCTTTCCTGTTGATCAATGCTTCTCTGAACTTATGGATTGTTGAGTGGCAGAGTATTGGTGAAAACGGGGTTTATTTTGTTCTGTATTTTAGTTAGTTAAGATTCGGACACCGTCACCTGTGCTCACACGTGAGCATCACGCTCACGTGTGGCCACAGGTGACGGTGTCCGTGCTGCTGTGGTTAGATTTACTATTAACTGTGGTTTAACACATTTATTCCTCAAGAACAAAACACAATTTATTCACATACGATAAACACTTAATAAGCGATATGGAGCATCTTAATAGACCTCGAGCAACTGTTACAGAAAATAATTTCCGAAAGGCTTTAACGGGCAATACAAGTGATATACCATACTGGAAATATCTGAGCGAACTTTTGACTCGATGCATGCAAAAAGTTATATTTGTACATTTATAATAATAAGTTTATTTCAATAATTGTTTGCAACGATAAACACGTCTTAAAGGCTATATTTTCTTGGTACAAATGAATTAGACACCCGTAGCTGAACTACAGACGAAATACTCAAACTAATAAGTGTAAGGTGATGAACTAGCAGACCACTCAGTGAGGCTGTTCGAGGCGCTTTAACTAGCGCCAGCCTGGACAGCTGGTAGGTATAGCTAGTAGTACCCACATGACATTATAATTGACTCAAACTTGTGTCCATCATCCATTAAAATACCAACTGTGGTAGGTATTTTAATTTATATGGGAATGATTTTTTGCATATAAGATAGTGTTGATTGGAATATTTGGCCACGATTCCTTCATCAGTTAGCAATTTACGCTGCTAATTAGCGCTTCATTAATCTTCTGTTCCACTTCCAGCACATAATAAGTTGAACTGTTAGCTAACATTACGAAATAGAAAGCAACTGGTTACTCAGCCTCCTCGGAACATCACCCACGTTTGCTGAGTTGAGGCAGATAAGTGGAACTCGGAACGGTATTGACAGATCCGTTACTGTTGCATCCGTGTTCCCAGCGCACAGACTCGTACAGAAGGTTGATAGGGTCACGGTCACGTTATTTAAATAGCTCCTAGCGATGAGTTTCACATGAGAGGCATGATCTATATGTCATCAATTTAGTGGGATTTTATGACTTTTAAGTCAATGAGGATTGTACAGAAGGTAATAATTACCTACTTTATGATAAAGATTCTTAAAAGTTTACATTCCTAAAGAGATCAGCATACATTACAAAGTCTTCCATTTTCTTAGCCTGTGGTTTGAAGTAAACCTTCTCTTTTTGTTCTATGGTGTCCTAGTTGTTAATGGGGTTTAAAGGTTACGATGTTCGAATACCGCAGCGATGGCAGACGACCGGCGAGCGACCAGAGCATCACGAAGTTGCGCTCTGCCCGTGTGACTCGTCCAACAGTGGGCAGATGAGCGGTGCATAGCATACCTAGTGATTTGTGTATATTTATACTTACTCAACTACGATATTTACTGAAACAGCGCCGAGAGGTCGTGTATCTCAAAATAGTTGGAAAAACTTTTCAGGTAAAATTTAACAAGAATAGCACAATTTATTCTTAAACTAATTGAAAGTTCAGACAAACATCTTAAGCGTTTAGGCGAATTTCTACAAAAAAGTTAAAATTGCAGGGCATGAGAGCGGTTCTGTTGGAATCTTGTAAATATTTCTTACATATTTATTTAGAAATGTTTCTCTGTTTAACCTCAATACTCAGCGCACATAAAATGTTCTGTGTTTATAGAAAAAGTTCGTCTGCTCCAGACCACAGCTCTCGAGCAGTAAGCCGCAGTGCTAAACATCCCATATTGCGGTTACAACAAAATCCGCGAACTTTACAAACAAAGTTATATATATATAAAGTCAAAGCAAAGTCGAAAAGGATGCAGAAAAACCGCAACAAAACGTAAATAGAAATAAAATCTCTTTACAAACCCTGGTCGCCTTGTACTCGCAACTCGAGAGTTAGCTGGAAAACAAAATAAACTCGAGACGCTGCAACTATAATGTGCATTCAACTGAGAACAGCGATATCTTGTGAACGCTGTCTGCGAACATGAGCAGATAACATAAAACCGTTCATGTTGTATAACTGAGAGTGTGCACGTAGGTTCGTAACCTCATTTATAAACAAACTGCTCATGAATGCATCACTGTTCCAGAGGCGGTTGAGAAAAATTAGTTACGACTGAGCGTAGACTGAACACTGTTCATCAATGAGCACATTACTATCAGTCGAACAGTTCTCGCGTGTCGTGAAGATGGATGCTGTTGGCCTCTTATTTATTTCTGACTGTAAGCTGCAAATTACCGCTCGGTTTAAAACTATTTTTAAAGCATGACGCACTGTAGATATTAAAAGAATTAGAAACTTGATGTGAACGCACGCGAGCGTTCTAATATTCATAATAATGAATTTCGGATATTTTATGATGATGTGCGTTCTCGGCCGACAGTTCGCTCGTGAAACGTTAATAAAACACAAATCATGCGCTGCTCGTGTTCAGGCCGGGTTTATGTGATGGCCGTCCTCCAAACATTGATCACATATCGTCAGGTCGCGATCGTCAACGTAAACAATAACACAGCTACCCGGAACAAACTAATAGCTTCATACCCAATTATGATTTCATCGGAATCCACCATGAACGAGTTAAATTGAGGTTTATTTAACAAACATGTTTAACACGTAAACTTATATTAAAGACTGTTTGTATCAGTGCAACGCGCGCCAGATGGTGGGCTCACGAATGTTGGGGCAAAGTGAGCAAAAAACTGGTTCACATTTTCAAATATTATGACCCTTTTTTAAATAAGGGTGCCAAATAACGTTATTATGTGCGCGCTATTGAATGACAACAAAAACACGGGTGCCAAATAGCATAACTAGGTCCGCGCTATCGAATGGCACTAAGAACAGAGTAAAATAAGTAAAAAGTAGTTATTATTTTCAAAACTTCATGGTCGCTTTTGACAAAAATAAGGGTGTCAAATAACGTAATAAGGTGCGCGCTATCAAATGGCATCTCGCTCACGAAATAAAATGTCATCCGATCGTTTCTAACTGGAGTACGACAACAGTTCGAATCAATCGCACGTAGTAACCGTGTTACCCTGGCACGCTCAAGCTCGCTTTCACATTTGCACTGAAAGCTGCATACAGTCTTTTCAGATGTTTCTGAATTTATGTTATTACTTTTGTGAAGTCGTTTATTCGTGAGAGCATGTGCTCTAGAGAGTATCTTAACGTCCCTCCTATCGCGCTGCATGTCGCTGTCTGTTTACCGCTTGCTTACGTTCAATTCAACATATTATCCTGGTTCATGATCTAAGTTACGAAACTTCTGCTGTATGGCTTCTTTAGTTAGTTACCACTTTAACGCTGCAGGAATGATTCCTGCAGCGTTAAAGTGGTAAGTTTCTTCACTTTTGTGTTGCGTACTTCTATGCACTTTTTTATGTCTTTTGTTTTATGGTAGCCTATAACAGCGTTGACTGCGCTCCTGGGTGGCGAGGTGGCAAGGTGGCAAGGTGGCAAGTGTCGTCACCGGTGTTTGTGTAGCGATAGCGTGACAGACCAGACCGGCTCGCGGGCGACACGCGCTGCGAGATAACGACGACATCTGGATTATCCGCACACCTAGGGCTGTCACCGAATATTATCGTAATGTTACAGATTTACCACCAGTAGGTATTAATAAAATGTAAATAATAATAATGCGGCTTTCTCGCGCAACGCATCAGCATTTCAATTCAGCGAGGAAATGCCGCCAGCATCCTCGGTACAATGCCCCGAGGGCCTTTTTTAAGCTTAACTTAGTTTTAATTTAATTTAGTCAATGTTAATAATCATCTTGTAATTTGTTAATAAATATATTACAATAATGTTCACTATTGTTTTGTCCGTAAAAATATAACAGTGAGTTGCGGCTATCTGCGAACAAGTTGCGGCTATCTGCGAACGCTTACAAGTTGCGGCTATCTGCGAACAAGTTTTGGGTTTATTTAAATTACTCTTTTGTGTCTCTTGAATCGACTAAACGTCTGAAAAAAGGATGAATGAATAATATTATAAATAATAAATATTTAAGTATGCAGCAGGTAAGTGCGAGTGGTATTATTAGTCGTAACTTCGTAAGTTTAATGCGAAACATCCTACTTGTGCGTGGGCTGTGTGCGCCCGAATCCTGGATGGTTCGACGCCAATACGAGTAAGTAAGCATGTTTTATCATCCTCGGGGGATGCTGCCTACGGTATCTCACAGTTCGAAGTCGCCGTCCTTAGTGCGTGCCATAAAGTGCACAATCACGACAGTTTACGTTAGTTTATGGCACAATAAACCACGTGCGAGACACGAACCCACGTACTTGTTTCTGTTAACATCATAAATGTTATATATGTAGTATGGAGAAGTCACAGCAGCTTGCGATATCCCTTGTTACTCCATCCCAGACTCTTATAAAATCTTAAAGAATTAAAGAGTACCTACTATTAAACAATAGAAGGCGCGATACTACTGCTTTAAAAAAATGAATAATATTGTTCATATCTTTTTCCAGGCATGACAGGCATCTTTTTAAGTGACCTTATTCCGATCCTCCTTGAGCTTTGCCAAGCGGCCTCGACTCGAACTATGCTTAAACTGACCATTTATTTTTGACTCAAAACGGGACTTGGGTTTATACATATACGTCAGTTAGCAGGTTAACATTGAAAATAAACTCAACTTTTGAATGTCCTTTATTTATAAAAACTTTAATAATAACATTTATGTTCACTATAATTATATTCAGATTAATTATAATTATTTTTATTATAACAAATTGTGAGAAAGCAAATTAATCGCCGGTTCACCAGCTTAATAAAAATAATAAAGCATAGTTCCTCTGACAGTACTTACTAAATTATATGCAACATATTTTTTTTTATGACGATAATTTATATTTGTCAGAGGAATTTTCGCGCGGTTTCGGAATACGGGACTATTTTGCGTCCCGGAGCTTTGTCCGGGGACAACGGGACAGGTGACCGGGAAATGGGATAGTCCCGTTCAAAACGGGACGTATGTTCACTTTAACTATGCCTTATTATTTTCAAGCTATCGTAAGTCCTTTGAAAGATATTAGTATTGTGCATGAAATATTTGCTAAACGGGGCTCAGAATTCCCAGTAAGATTGTGTAAGCGTCAGGAAGTTCTGAATATGTTAACATTTAGACATGATTTGGTAACCGCGAGGTCAAAGACCTGAAGGGTCGTATTGTACACATACTTGTGGGTACTCCCACGTAGGAAACTGTGTTTAATTGGGAGGGCTATTGCATAAGTTTTCACTCTTAGAATTATAACTTTTCAACAAGTAAGTAGTACCTACCGAACTGGAGATAAAAGTCTGACTTACTGCTACAATTTCATTATTATCTTTGCAACAGATATAACTTTTATAAGAAATTTTTGTTCGTTCTTGATTTCTTAACTTAAAGTTTTCAAATGTCACAGACCACACAGCTGGCACTCTATGACATTTTGATAAATTCAAGTTTGTAAGTTATTAAAATGTCATTGTACTTAATAATACTGACAACTTTGATTGCTATTTCTCGTTTGCAGTTAATTATTTAAGGCTTCTGCAGACTGTGGCGACATCGCGGGCGCGTCAGGCATGTTGCTGCTTGTGGTGCCCGCGATATCGCGCCAGTCTGTAGAAGCCTTTACAGCCACATTAAATGACAATGTAACTCTCAACCACAAAGTCAATTCGAGTTAATTGTAAGTAGGCTACAGCCAAAACACAATTGTCTGTTAATTTGAAGTTAAAAACACAACTACGGCAAAAACGCCGACTAAAACGGCATAAACAAGACTTCATAGACAGACAAATTAAATATCCGCAATCACACGTCATGTAATTAGGTTATAAATTCTCTCTTTGGATTTTTAATTTGTCTGTCTATCCAGTTCAATAGGTAGTACGATATCTTGACCGAAGTATGTTTTGAGTTATTCATACTTTTAAGATTTTACTGTCACTAATTCACTTGTTGTTATTAGTAATGTGGTTGATTTACTAAAACGATAGCTTAGTTTAATGCTTCAGGGAGTAATTTATATTTCAATATGAATAATATATTTTGTATAATAGTTTTAAACAGTAAGATTACATATAGAACTCAAATAAAAAAATAAATGGTTTATGATTTGTTGTTTATGAGTTGTCGCTAAAATAGTTTATTAAAAATTATGTCTTTACTAGATTTTGCCTGCGGCTTCACTCGCGTGGAGGTCGGAAATTATCCCACGGGAACGTACTTTCGGGATGAAAACTATCTTAACCCAGGTCATGTTCTACCCATTTCATACAAATCTGTTCAGCCGTATTAGCGTGACAACGTAACAAATAAACTCACTTTTGCATTTATAATACTAGTTATTAGGACTAGTTAGTCTCGATCCTGTGGGAATATCGGGATAAAAAGTATTTTATGTTCTAATCCAGGTAATGGTCTACCTATGTGCCAAATTTTATCCAAATCTGTTCCACCATTTTCGAGTGAAAGCGTAACATACAAACAAACTCACTTTCGCATTTTTATTCGAAATGGGAATTACTATTATAATTATTATTTAAATTGTCTTTGACATATCTCGGAATCTTGGGGTCCGGAAGGTATACGAGGGGCCGAAGCCAACTCGCAGATGCCCATTAAGACGCTTTTAATGAAATGAGGCACCAACCGAGGACTATGCACTGTATGCACTATGCAAGTGCACCCAAGGACGACCCCCGGTTGGTGTAGGACTATTGCAGGATATGGAAACAATTATATTGGTGTATATGTTTGGGTGGCTAAAGTGGACTGGTTGGAACGACTATGCCATAGTCGTTCCATAGTCACCCCCTGCCATTTTTCCGAGTACATAATATGTACACGGAAAAAATGGCAGGGGGTGACTTGCACACTCAATAATAGGCCCCCGAAAACGGTTGCTAACACTAAGTGATGTAGCAACAAGGGAGCAACACAATCATCATGAGGTGCTTGAGGAGTGGAGAGGTATTCCACGGCTATCAGAACAATCCCAGAGCCTGGAAGATGGTCAAGATCCCTACCAGCACTTGTTTATTATTATTTTTAATAATTATTTATTTATTTTTGTTATATGTCTTTACTTTGGATGTAACTCTTATAGTTATTAATTTTTGTTTTGTTAAAGAAATACTAAAGATTTAACCAAGCAAGCTTTGGAAAATAGACATCGACATAATTTTAAGATATCTTAGTATTACGCACATCGATATTTGAGAATGCAAATTGTCCGACTACATCCACGGAAATGTTTGGTAAAGCTATAGGAAAATATATAAAACTGAAAAATTTGTTTACTTGTAATGTATTATTTATTACCTTGTCTTCATGTTGCACTCATAAATCAGTTAAAATTAAGTTATATAGTGTTGTTTAAATGGCACAAATTCAAGTCTCATAAAGTAGCTAAAATTTTGTCAAAGTTATAATACTTTAATGAATTAATAACAATTAATTAAATATTTTAATGAATTATATTATCATTCTGATCGCACTCGTTACAGTTATTCATTATAGCTATTTCTGCATATTTGTAGATTTAAGACTTTCGTAGAAACTGTGATGGCATTTAAGGTATCAAATTGGCAGTACATAACTATACTAAATCTCTCTTTTTATGATTTGATATTGCTAGTGTCTGATCATAAGCATAATGCACACAAGCAAATGTCACATAAGCTTAATCAGTATGACGAATTTAACGATATTTCAGTGAAATAAAAGAAAAGTGTAAAAGTGAATGTCACTGTCTGTCACTTTTTCACAGCTCATATTTATTTAAATTTACATATTTTACGTGGCCCTAGATGTCCAAATTTGATCGTTTTCTTGTTAATCAAGGCTTAACTGCTGTGCCAAAGTGTAGGCAGCTCCCAATTTCGAACAAATAATAAAATATCTTTTTGTTTCAGACGTTGCGGTCCTCCTTGGCAACGTTATGGCGTGTCGTCCTGACGTCCAACGTCAACGCTTCTGAAAGACTTTAAAATAGTTATATTTTAGTGATAATTTCTATTTTGTGTTTAGTTGAGTGTTTTTCTCTATTCAAGTGTTGTTTTCTGGTAAGTGGATGCATACCGCAACCCAATCCGGTGATGGCACGTTAAATCAAAATTACATTTGTTTACATTGCGATAGATCTTTTCAATCAAAAAGGGGTCTTAACATTCATATTTCAAAAAAACATCGTCTTTGTATTAGCCAGAACGGCCCTGCTCTAAATTTAGACCCAGTTTCTTTACCGGCACCTGTTTCCGACAGTCCAAATTCTACCCCATTCCATTTGTACCTTAGTTACCTAAAAAATAATGTGCCTGTTATCAAACGAGTCCCGCGCGGCGCCAGGATCTCCGTCGCAAACCACCTTTCAGGCTTGATTAAAAAATGTGTGGAGAGCAACCAAATTGTAGACTGGCATAATCTCTTCCTTTTTTCGTATACCACTTTGCATGTCAAAAAAGATGAGGCTACTATTTCTCTAACCCAAAAAATCAAAAATAACTGTTTGACAAAAACATCTTCACCTTTTGATTCTCCCAAGAGGGGAACATTATCTAGAATTAAATTAATTGAAGGGAAAATTGCCGACGGGGATCTCAAAGGCGCCGCACGTCTTCTTTTTACTAACGACGTGTTGTCGCCTGATACTCCTGATACTCTTTCGGCTTTGCATTCGAAACATCCCCCGGCTCCCGTGATCCCGTATTTTTTTGACTCTCCTACAGCAGACCAGGCCTGCCTCGAAATCGAGGGCAAAGACGTTATTGACGCAATAATTTCTTTTAAAACCGGTTCAGCGGCCGGCCTGGACGGAATCTCAGCCCAACATTTAAAAGATTTAACTTCTTATTCTGTGGGTGATGCAGGTGTGCAGCTTATTTGCTCTATTACAAAATTAATAAATTTTATGTTTTCAGGCAAAATCAACGCTGATATTGCCTCACTTTTATTTGGTGCTAATTTGATCGCCCTAACTAAAAAGGACGGAGGGGTGAGACCCATTGCTGTGGGGTCAACTTTAAGACGTTTGGCATCCAAAATTGCGGTGAGACATATCAAATCTAAATTACAGTCTGTTTTCGAACCTATACAATTAGGATTTGGCACGAAAGGTGGGTGTGAGGCAGCCGTCCATGCCTTAAGAACCTATCTTTCGTATGATGGTTGCGAAATTGTAGTCAAAATTGACGTCAAAAATGCTTTCAATTCAGTAAACAGGGATGCCATGCTGACAGAAGTTAAGAACAAAATTCCGGAACTCTATCAATACCTGCTTACCTGCTACGCAGAACCTTCAAAATTAATTTACCGTTCCCATGAACTTTCTTCGGAGGTCGGCTGTCAGCAGGGCGATCCCCTCGGGCCAGCAATTTTTAGCTTGGCTATAAATCCGATTATTCAAAATTTAAAATCGAAATTTAACGTTTGGTATTTGGATGACGGAACCCTGGGAGGCGATGTGGACACTGTGTTATCTGACTTATCAGATATTAAAACACATTTCGAAAGTATTGGTTTAGAATTAAATTTTAGCAAATGTGAACTCTTTATTCAAAAAAATTCTTACGGTTTGGATAATTTAAAATCCAAATTAAATTTTCTGGCACCCAATATCAAAATAGTAGACAGAAAGTCACTTTGCCTCCTGGGTTCTCCCATCTTTGAAGAATCTTTTCCTGATTATATTACCTACTAACACTATTTCTAAATTCCAAAGTCACGCAAATTGTTTACTCGAAATCAGTCCTCATTATGCTCTTATAATTCTAAAGTTTTGCCTTTTTGTCCCTAAATTTACTTATGTGCTTCGCTGTAGCCTTTTTTGGAAACATCCAAATTTGCTTTCACCAATAGACGATTTAGTCAAAACTAGTTTAGAAACGATTTTAAATATTCAGCTCAATGAACCATCTTGGTTACAAGCATCCCTCCCTATTCGGTTTGGCGGTTTAGGAATCCGCAAAATTTCGAGTGTTGCTTCCCCAGCCTTTTTGTCGTCCACCCATAGCACATCACGTCTCATAGGTAATGTCCTAAGGGCTTTGCCCACAAACTATGAGACTGCGGGCTTGGAGGATGCCAAGAATGCTTTTCAAATTGCTTGCCCGTGTTGACACACTGGCACCGTCCCACCTCCAACGGACTACTTCTAAAGCGGGTGCAGCGGCAGAAAATGCCGAAAATCTGAAAGTTATTAAATATGGAGGCCTTGGCAGAGAGTACAACTTTGTCCGTGGGGTCCCAGTGCGCATAAGTTATTTGCGGAAATCGCGAAACGTCTTTTAGTTAAAAAAAAAAAAAAAAGAAAAGTAAAATCTTCCTGACTCTAGATATCATAAGATGTCAGAATCTTGAACTAGTGTTCGGTAAAATAATATGCATAAATGTCACAGTGAGCTATTGAAATTTAGGCTCCTAGGTTACGTTTTACATAATATATCCGATTTTTTTTTATCAGATACAAGTAAAACTCTTATAAAAGATACAAAACTTATCTTAATTTGGATTTTTTTAAAGATAGTATGGAACTAGGGCAGCGAATTGTTGCAACACTAGAATTGTTCTTAAATAATATATTGATAATCTTGCAATGTTTGTCATGTTGATGATCTTCAGACAATAAATAAATAGATACAGTTAGGTACTTGTCTATACTTATAAAAACCTCGACTCGGTATCTGCGCCTGCGCGACTTCTCTAGATTAGAAATAACATTGTGTACAAGTACAAGACGATGGGCCGCAGGTTCGTTTGCGCGGCGCTTTCTAAGTATCGGATTTTCATCTTATCCGGTATTGGAAGAGTTCCACCGAGGATTTGTATTTAATTTTTCCAAGAGCTTTGATGAAAAACAACGCAACAAATAACTCGATTCTTCGTTTTTGGTTTATTAAATTTTATTATTTATTTATTGATATACTCTATTGTACACCACCAAAATACATAACAAAAATAAATCAAACACTACAAAAATACAACTTTGTTTATTATTCATATCTGTGTGTTGTGTGTGATTAATTTCATTTCATTAATTTCTATCAGAGTACGTATGTCTATAAGTAAATCCTCTTTTATTTTCTGTTAAGGCTTAATGACGTAGGGAATTGTTTATCATGAATTCTTGATATTCGTTAAGAGGTAATCCTATGTATCAGAAACAAAATACGAATAAAAAACCTTAAAGAATGTTGGACAGCAATTCACTACAGTCTGCACCTGGATGGCACCAGGAACTCGTTGAATGAATGAATGAATGAAATGCACCGACCCCAGCGTGGTTAAACCAGACTCGATTGCTCGAATGAACCCAAGGATTCACTAGTACTAGTCCCTGGAGCCTCATGTTTCATGGGACTACAGAGACATTGCATATCAAAGGGTAGACCCGGGGGCGCGGTAATGGTCAGGAAGACGTGCCCTCAGGATAGGAAGGATTTTTAGAGCCATATCGGATATGCATCCTAGAGTAAGCAAAGGAATAGTGGAGAGACGGGTGATTTATCTATGGGATATCTTTTAACAGCGTTGCCACCAGGTCGGCACAGTCCAGTTGCTTTCTCGACTCTTTTATATGTCACTGCTATGCTGTGTTACACGTTGCTGTTTCCAATGTCTTCATCTGAGATCTCGCTACTATCCATTTCCGATTTCTTGTAAATCTTACTAGCAGCCTTCCTAATCTTAACTCGATCTTCAGCTGTGTCCATCCAAAAATTGACTACCTTGTCGAAGTAAGTACTGCTTTAGGTTGTCATTCCAAGTGTATATGTACAAGGTTGGCCGACTTTCTTGGATTTGGCCTTGTACGCATTACTGCATGTTACAGATGTGGTTCGATGTTATGTTATGTTAGGTTAGGCTGAGAATCAAAACTTTTGAATCGTCAAAGTAGTATATCCTGTGGATTTTGATGGGTTTGGTAACAGTTTTTCCGTCCATGATTTCATGCATTTTCTTTCATTTTGGTTTATTTCTGGCGTGGTAAATCAAGAATCTCATGATTACTCTCTCATACCTTCTCGATCTTGACCTGTTAGCTTTAGTGAGTGCCAATACTTTCAAACCGTGTATCGTATATATACATGAGTCTGGCTAGTTTCCAGTCCATCTTTGAGTTTATTATGAATGGTAATAGTGATGTTGCGTTTCTAGTGGCCAGTTCACAGCAGTGAGTGTTCTGTGTTTTCCTGCTTAATGCAGATGTTATATGTGTGCCTGGGTATTTAATTTCATCGACTGTAGGTAGATTTATTACATTAATGGTCACATAGGTCTCTTCTGTGTAACTATGACGTCCCTAATTAGTATTTTTGATTTTATTTCATTTATTTAGATGCCAACGCTAGCTAGAGGTTTAATATGGTATAGGATTCCTTCTAGCCATTCTAGGTCATATATAATGAGTCCCTTTCCTTTGATAATCCAGCGGCCTCGCTGGCCACACCAGTTGTTGTACTCGTATGTTCGTTCATTCATTCATTCATACAAACTTTGATTATTCTGTTGGTTAGTGATTTGTTAGTTCGTTATATTAAAATATCTTGCAGTGCGTATAGGTCGACATTGTCAAAAGCTTTTTCTATATCGAGGGCGAGTACAGAAATTCTATTTCCTACACGCCGTTCTTCGTCCGAGATCCTTTTAAGTGTAAAAATGTGGTTCTCTGTTGGTTGACCTATTGTTTAAAAAGGCGGCTTGGTATGTTGCCTAATGCTTTTATTATTTCTTCAATTTCTTTTAATATATGGGACGCGTAAATTCTGTGACCGACCGATATGCGGAGATAGTCATTCGTAACTTTAGGGTTATTATTTTCCGGAATTGGTACCTGCACTGTCTCTAACCACGTGTCAGGTGCTTTGTTCATTGTCCAAGATTTGATCATATGTTTGGTGGTGGCTATCTAATATCTAAAATCGCTTTGAAAAGTTCGATTACGACTTGGTCAGTTCCTGGAGCTGTCCTGTTTTGCATGTTGTTAATGATTCCCGTTACGTTATCCATCTGTTGAATTGATTTATTTATTTCCTAGTTTTGGTTATGCAATATATGTATTGGTATTTTGTTCCTGCTTATGGTATGATATTATAGTTTGTCTATAAGATCAGGTATTTGACTGATGTCGAAAAAGGTCGTTTAGTATATTTTAGTTATTTTCATAATGTAATGTCGTACGGCATTGTGCTGTGGGAAAATGCAGCTGACATTTAGACTATATTTTTGCTGCAGAAACGAGCCATTCGATCAGTTTATAACCTAAGTTGTAGGCATTCACTGAGGGATATGTTTAAGGAAATAAACATAATGACAGTCGCATCTCAATATGTATATGAGAACCTGATTTATGTAAAAAAGAACATATGAATATTAATCTATATTTTAAACATTCATACCATAAATTTTAGAAACAAAGACTTAGGTACTTTTTGTGCCCAAGACTAGGCTTTAAAAAAATTTGTAAGTGCCAAAGTATACGTTTTTACAACAAATTCCCAAGCCAAAAATCAGTCAAAATCAAAATCAAAATATTCGTCACTGTCTGTCACTTTTTCACAGCTCATATTTATTTAAATTTACATATTTTACGTGGCCCTAGATGCCCAAATTTGATCGTTTTCTTGTTAATCAAGGCTTAACTGCTGTGCCAAAGTGTAGGCAGCTCCCAATTTTGAACAAATAATAAAATATCTTTTTGTTTCAGACGTTGCGGTCCTCCTTGGCAACGTTATGGCGTGTCGTCCTGACGTCCGACGTCAACGCTTCTGAAAGACTTTAAAATTGTTATATTTTAGTGATAATTTCTATTTTGTGTTTAGTTGAGTGTTTTTCTCTATTCAAGTGTTGTTTTCTGGTAAGTGGATGCATACCGCAACCCAATCCGGTGATGGCACGTTAAATCAAAATTACATTTGTTTACATTGCGATAGATCTTTTCAATCAAAAAGGGGTCTTAACATTCATATTTCAAAAAAACATCGTCTTTGTATTAGCCAGAACGGCCCTGCTCTAAATTTAGACCCAGTTTATTTACCGGCACCTGTTTCCGACAGTCCAAATTCTACCCCATTCCATTTGTACCTTAGTTACCTAAAAAATAATGTGCCTGTTATCAAACGAGTCCCGCGCGGCGCCAGGATCTCCGTCGCAAACCACCTTTCAGGCTTGATTAAAAAATGTGTGGAGAGCAACCAAATTGTAGACTGGCATAATCTCTTCCTTTTTTCGTATACCACTTTGCATGTCAAAAAAGATGAGGCTACTATTTCTCTAACCCAAAAAATCAACAAACTGTTTAACAAAAACATCTTCACCTTTTGATTCTCCCAAGAGGGGAACATTATCTAGAATTAAATTAATTGAAGGCAAAATTGCCGACGGGGATCTCAAAGGCGCCGCACGTCTTCTTTTTACTAACGACGTGTTGTCGCCTGATACTCCTGATACCCTTTCGGCTTTGCATTTGAAACATCCCCCGGCTCCCGTGATCCCGTATTTTTTCGACTCTCCTACAGCAGACCAGGCCTGCCTCGAAATCGAAGGCAAAGACGTTATTGACGCAATAATTTCTTTTAAAACCGGTTCAGCGGCCGGCCTGGACGGAATCTCACCCCAACATTTAAAAGATTTAACTTCTTATTCTGTGGGTGATGCAGGTGTGCAGCTTATTTGCTCTATTACAAAATTAATAAATTTTATGTTTTCAGGCAAAATCAACGCTGATATTGCCTCACTTTTATTTGGTGCTAATTTGATCGCCCTAACTAAAAAGGACGGAGGAGTGAGACCCATTGCTGTGGGGTCAACTTTAAGACGTTTGGCATCCAAAATTGCGGTGAGACATATCAAATCTAAATTACAGTCTGTTTTCGAACCTATACAATTAGGATTTGGCACGAAAGGTGGGTGTGAGGCAGCCGTCCATGCCTTAAGAACCTACCTTTCGTATGATGATTGCGAAATTGTAGTCAAAATTGACGTCAAAAATGCTTTCAATTCAGTAAACAATGATGCCATGCTGACAGAAGTTAAGAACAAAATTCCGGAACTCTATCAATACCTGCTTACCTGCTACGCAGAACCTTCAAAATTAATTTACCGTTCCCATGAACTTTCTTCGGAGGTCGGCTGTCAGCAGGGCGATCCCCTCGGGCCAGCAATTTTTAGCTTGGCTATAAATCCGATTATTCAAAATTTAAAATCAAAATTTAACGTTTGGTATTTGGATGACGGAACCCTGGGAGGCGATGTGGACACTGTGCTATCTGACTTATCAGATATTAAAACATATTTCGAAAATATTGGTTTAGAATTAAATTTTAGCAAATGTGAACTCTTCATTCAAAAAACTTCTTACGTTTTGGATAATTTAAAATCCAAATTAAATTTTCTGGTACCGAATATCAAAATAGTAGACAGAAAGTCACTATGCCTCCTGGGTTCTCCCATCTTTGAAGAATCTTTTCCTGATTATATTACTAACACTATTTCTAAATTCCAAAGTCACGCAAATTGTTTACTCGAAATCAGTCCTCATTATGCTCTTATAATTCTAAAGTTTTGCCTTTTTGTCCCTAAATTTACTTATGTGCTTCGCTGTAGCCCTTTTTGGAAACATCCAAATTTGCTTTCACCAATAGACGATTTAGTCAAAACTAGTTTAGAAACGATTTTAAATATTCAGCTCAATGAACCATCTTGGTTACAAGCATCCCTCCCTATTCGGTTTGGCGGTTTAGGAATCCGCAAAATTTCGAGTGTTGCTTCCCCAGCCTTGTTGTCGTCCACCCATAGCACGTCACGTCTCGTAGGTAATGTCCTAAGGGCTTTGCCCACAAACTATGAGACTGCGGGCTTGGAGGATGCCAAGAATGCTTTTCAAATTGCTTGCCCGGGTAAAGAATTTCCAGACAACCTAAAATCTCAGAGGAGCTGGGACGATATTTATTGCGATTTAATATACAAATCGATTCTGAGCCGCAGTTCAGGTCCGGATCGCGCAAGACTTTTGGCGGTCGGAACCAGAGAGGCCGGTCATTGGCTACATGCCCCTCCTTCTCCATATACCGGTACCTTCCTGGATCCGACCTCGCTTCGTCTGGCGACTGGTCTGCGGCTTGGGGTCACGGTATGCACTCCACACACATGCCCTTGTGGCACGGACGTGGACCGACTGGGTCACCACGGACTTTGTTGTCAAAAAAGTGCAGGCCGCTTTTCAAGACATGCAACACTTAATGACATAATCCGCCGGTCTCTTGCCAGCATCAATGTGCCTGCTCTTCTTGAGCCGACTGGCATTGTCAGAGATGATGGCAAAAGACCTGATGGTGTGTCTTTGGTCCCGTGGAGTTTGGGACGGATGCTTGTGTGGGACGCTACCTGTGTAGACACACAAGGTTATTAAATATGGAGGCCTTGGCAGAGAGTACAACTTTGTGCCCTTTGGCGTCGAGACCCTCGGTCCGTGGGGTCCCAGTGCGCATAAGTTATTTGCGGAAATCGCGAAACGTCTAGTTGATGTAACTGGTGACCGAAAAGCTGGCGGCTTTCTCGCGCAACGCATCAGCATTGCAATTCAGCGAGGAAATGCCGCCAGCATCCTCGGTACAATGCCCCGAGGGCCTTTTTTAAGCTTAACTTAGTTTTAATTTAATTTAGTTAATGTTAATAATCATCTTGTAATTTGGTTATGTAAATATTTTTATTTCACATAAACCTACATGGGCACTTATGAAACGTCAGAAGCTAGGTGCACGGTTCCAATTGGTCGTTTCCTATGGAGAAGAGCCGGCAAGAAACTCCACGGTTACTCTTTTAAAAATAATTGGCTTTTACAATGTTTTCAAATTACACAAATTAGGTATGGGAGGACAGTGTAGGACTGTCGAGAAGTACTTAACAAAAAAAAAAACAGAAAAGAAAACGGTCTACAAAAGATCTAGTCTATTAAGCCTAAAACGTTCTCACATTCACAACGTACACAAGAATCCATGTAAAATAATATTAATAATACTAAGTCTGGAACATAAATTGTAGGTATATAATGTCAAATAGTGAAAATATAATGTCAAAAAAGTATGTTTAAAAAATAAAAATAATAAAAATCGTAATTTGGGAGCAGTTAATAGACATTTCCATAGTTATGCCGTTTCTGATGTACCAGGGAAGCCACATGTGCAGAAAGAATTATTGCCAAACTTCCTTGTCTTCAACGTAGTCTTGTTAGTTGAATGTCGAAAAGCTCAAGGAGGATACATCTGTAGTCTATTGGGAGCCTATGATGGAAGCCGAAAAATGCAGTTGATGAAAAAGTTGCCATCTTCAATGATGTTGTAGTAAAACTTTATAACATCCATGCTCCTGTTAAAAAAGTAAAGTTAAAACGCCCACCTGCACCATGGATGACAAGGGGGATACAGATGGCAATGCGACGTAGGGACCGCGCGTCCCGTAAATTTAAAAGGGATCGTGCTGATGAGATCTGGACCTTATTCAAGGCTGCAAGGAATAGATGCAATCAGATGATACGTAATGCTAAACGCCGCCATATTCTGGACACTATCAATTCTTCCTCTTCTGCCGATATTTGGAAATTTCTTGGAACTCTAGGTATCGGCAAACCGCGAAACTTATACCTTCCTAGTTCAATTGACTTAGACCATCTAAACCGTCATTTCTCCACTGTATCTGCTATGGATCGTCTAACCAAGCTACAAACGCTGTCTTTAATATCTGGTCTAACGCGTCCTCGTATTAATCCTTTCAGTTTCATTCCAGTTGAACCGGGAGAGATCAGAAAGATCATTCTCTCAATAAAATCGAAAGCGGTGGGATGTGACAATATTACCCGTGGTATGATCATAACTATTCTGGATCATCTCTTACCCGCGATTACCCACATTGTAAATTTTTCCCTATACACTGGAGTTTTCCCTTCCCTGTGGCGCAATGCCTACGTTCGTCCACTACCTAAGGTATCTAATCCCTCTCTTCCTACTGACTTCCGTCCAATTTCTATACTTCCCTTCCTATCCAAAGTGCTCGAGGCCTGTGTCCACAAACAATTCTCCAATTTTGTCCATCGTAATTCACTGATTAGTCCTCTTCAATCTGGGTTCAGGCCTGGGATAGCACTGTTTCCGCCCTCCTTAAAGTGACTGGCGATATAAGGGCAGGACTGGAAGTCACCAAAGTCACTGCTCTAGTGTTGGTTGATTTCTCGAATGCCTTCAACACCGTTAGTCACGACATCCTGTTAGCTATTCTTTCCTATGTTATGGTCTCTCCCGAAGCGCTGGAATGGTTCTCCTCTTACCTTCAGGAACGACAGCAGTCCGTTCATGTTGGGGATTCTTCATCATGCTGGCGTGATTTGGAAGCTGGCGTTTCTCAAGGCGGTATTCTTTCTCCTCTTCTGTTTTCTATTTTTTTTAATTTTATAACTTCCGAGCTTCAGTGTGCGTATCATCTGTATGCAGATGACTTGCAGTTGTACTATCAAGGGAGGGTTGATGAAATACCTGACACTATCGAAAAGTTAAATAGGGACTTGACAGCCATTAAAACCTGGTCTGATAGATTTGGTGTTGCAGTAAACCCTAATAAGTGTCAGGCGATCATAATTAGGAGTCATCGTAGTATTGGTAGTGTGGATGGTTCAACCATGCCACCTATTCTCTTCAATGGCACAATTCTTCCGTTTAGAACTAACGTGAAAGACGTAGGCTTGTACATCGACTATACCCTGAACTGGCGTACTCAAGTCTTTAGGGTGAGCCAGAAGGTTACTGGAACTCTGCGGGCTTTATACCGACTGAAAAATGTATTACCATCAAGTACCAAGACAATGCTTGTGCAGTCCTTAATTTTCCCTATCATCGATTATGGTGATGTGTGCTACTATGACCTGAATGCAGACCTCCTCGACAAGCTAGACCGTCTTCTCAATAACTGCATTCGATTCGTTTTCAATCTGCGTAAATATGATCATGTCTCTGCGCATCGATCGCTTCTAAAGTGGTTGCCCATACGCCAGCGCAGAGAGCAAAGGGCGCTGACCACCTTGTTTTCATTTCTCGACTTTCCGTCTTCCCCTAGTTATCTCGCCCCCCACTTTCAGTACATTTGCGCGAACCATAATAAAAATCTACGTTCATCACACAATCGTCTTCTTCAATGTCCCACTCACTGCACTAACTTTATTCACTCTTCCTTCTTCGTTCAGTCTATCTCTCTGTGGAATGCGCTCCCCCAGGAAATAAGGATGGCAACCAACGGATTATCCTTTAAAGTTAAATTTCGCGAGCACATTCGTAAGAAGCTGGCAGTATCATCACAACGGTAATGTTTTCCCATTGTTTGTCTTATCTGTTTAGTATATTCGTGTATTTATTTGGTCTTATATTTATGTATAATTAGGTATATGTATTATATTTAATGTTTTTTAATAGGTATATTATATACTTATATTTTAATAAATATTTATTCCTCAGTTTTCGTTATTGCACCTACCACTGTCTGTGTCTGCATCACCCAAAGGTTGACTGGTAGAAAATGCCTAGGTACGGCATTAAGTCCGCCTCTGTACATTTGTGTGCGTAAAGTATTAAATAAATAAATAAATAAATAAATAATAAATAAATAGTCTTTAATCTTGTTATAAGCGTTTTTGATAAGAACACGTTTGATGTGGGTTTTGAACTTTCCATCGCTAAGTTCTGTAACTGACTTTTGGCAACTTGTTATAAAAGCGGATACTGTTGATAACAAATGATTTGCTTGTTTTTGTTAATCTAAATTTGGGTATCACAATTTCATGTTTACTACGTGTATTTATATTATGGAAATCACTTCTTGTTTTGAAAAGACATAAGTTTTTGCGAACATACAAAATACTTTTTAATATACAGGGTGTCCAAGAACCTGGCGTCCAACTGGATTCCCACGATGCCCCAAGTTCTAACAGTACTCAGAAAAATATTTTAAAAAATCCACCCCATGTACTTACAGAATTATACTGATTTCAAAAAAAAAAGGGGAAATGAGCACCCTGTGACATACTTTTGAATGCTGTGACTGCTAATGCTGATAATTTCGATATTTCTTGGAGGTTTTGTAATCTAGGGTATTGCTGTGTCTAAATAGAATGTAAAAATAAAGTACTTATTGTACCATTTTAAAATAAAATATTATTTTAACTAAAGGTGATATGGAAAACTATTGAATTTCGCAACTTTGACCGACTGTAGTGTAAAAAAAATGTACCAAAATAGTATGGCAAGTGACGTCAAATTTTGACGCGTTTATTCCTCTTTTTAAAAAGGTATAATACTTACACATTAATTTGAAAAAAAAAATTTTTGATAATATTTTTACTCAACAACCCAATTTTTACGATGTCTTACAGAATTCTTAGAAAGAAAAATTTACGACGAATTGAATCTAACCTCTAAAGAATTACTATTGTATGCTCATAAAAATAACAACAGGCCTCTCAAAAAACAGGTTAGACCGTAAGGGACGGTATGTGCATGCATCTCACCATAGTGATTCGTTATTACAACAGGAGGGAGCAAGACAGAAACTATCTTTGCGATTTGCTGGTTCTTCTTTATGGTACCCCATTATTCAGGTAAGAGTGAGGGAGAAAAAGGTTAGAGGTGCGAGTGAGATAGATAGTGACGCTATCTGGGATCGTGCTATTTAGGATAACAGTACGGTCAGTACGCGTCACTGCCTCCTGCCGTTACTACGCACCTCTCTCTTATTGTTACCATTGATCACGTACTACGATTTAAAGCTTTGTTTATTGGACTCGATTACTCTTTGTGCTCTGGACTTTGAAACGAACTCTTTACGACGACCTTTGCCTGTGTTTGGACAGTTTGTGTTTTGTGTGTGCTACCATGGCGACCTACACTCCGCAAGAATACGCAAATATGCACTACATTTATGGAGAATGTAGAGGTAATGGACGAGCTGCAGCGAGACTTTACAGAGAAAGGTATCCGAGGGCTACGCGATATCCCGACCATCGAGTTTTCATTAATGTGCACAGATCACTATGTGACGGGCGGTTCCCCAATCAAGTAGCTGGTGAAGGACGACCCGTAAATGACTTCATACGCGATGAAGTTTTAGAGGCGGTGTCGGCAAATCCAAGCATCTCTGTGCGAGGAATAGAAGCTGATACGGGGATACCGAAGAGCACAGCACACAGTATTCTCCAAAAAGAAGAATATCATCAGTACCACGTACAGCGAGTGCAAAGTCTTTTACCTCGAGACTATCCGAGCCGAGTCGCGTTTTGTGAAACAATCCTGCAAAAACATCGAGAAGACGAAAACTTTATCGACAAAATTTTGTGGTCAGATGAATCAACATTTAAGAAGGATGGCTACATGAACCTACACAACTTGCACGAGTGGCATGTGGAAAATCCGCACTTGATGCGAGAAGATAGATCCCAGTACCGGTTCAAAGTGAACATGTGGACCGGTATTCTCTGTGGGAATATTATTGGTCCATTTGAGATGCCCGAGAATTTGACTGGCGAATCATATTTAAATTTTCTTCAAAATGATTTGCCAAACTTACTAGAAGAGACCCCACCAGATATGTGGTTCCAACACGACGGCTGTCCAGCACATTTTCGCGTATCCGTTAGAGAGTTTTTGGACGAGCAATACCCGAACAGGTGGATTGGGCGATCAGGAACAATCCCGTGGCCAGCCCGCTCACCTGACTTAAATCCGCTGGATTTTTTTTTCTGGGGAACTATGAAGGAGCTCGTTTATGCGAAGCCCATTAATGACATCGCTGACCTTCGTGAGAAGATAACACAAGCAGTGCAGGTGATACGTCAAAAAAGTTACTCGCGAAACATAAAGCGGTCCTTTTTAAGGAGAGTGAGAGCTTGTATTGCCGCGGGTGGTCAACATTTTGAACATTTATTGTAATAAAATATCTTTAAACTAACATTCTTTGCTTTTATTCTACTGGGAACCCATCTACCTGTGTGTATTTCCTTCTTGCTCACTCTTGGAACCGAAGTAAATAATAGTAGTAACATAACAGTTTCTAAGATAAGAAAGGGTCCGACAGTTACCGTTAGTAGGTAGGCACTTCGTAAAAATTGGGTTGTTGAGTAAAAATATTATCAAAATTTTTTTTTTCAAATTAATGTGTAAGTATTATACCTTTTTAAAAAGAGGAATAAACGCGTCAAAATTTGACGTCACTTGCCATACTATTTTGGTACATTTTTTTTACACTACAGTCGGTCAAAGTTGCGAAATTCAATAGTTTTCCATATCACCTTTAGTTAAAATAATATTTTATTTTAAAATGGTACAATAAGTACATTATTTTTACATTCTATTTAGACACAGCAATACCCTAGATTACAAAACCTCCAAGAAATATCGAAATTATCAGCATTAGCAGTCACAGCATTCAAAAGTATGTCACAGGGTGCTCATTTCCCCTTTTTTTTTTAAATCAGTATAATTCTGTAAGTACATGGGGTGGATTTTTTAAAATATTTTTCTGAGTACTGTTAGAACTTGGGGCATCGTGGGAATCCAGTTGGACGCCAGGTTCTTGGACACCCTGTATAAAGAGAAGGTGGAGTTAGTACATTAATTTCTTTAAATTTGTTCGTAAGGGACTCACGAGGACCCATTATATAGACTGCGTGGATTGCCGTCTTTTGTAAGATAAATTGAATCTACATCAGCTGCCGATCCCCACAGCAGAACGCTATAAGACATAATACTGTGGAAATAAGCAAAGTATACTAACCTAGCTGTGGCTATATCAGTCAACTGTCTAATTTTTCTTACTGCATATGCAGCTGAGCTTAATCTACCTGAAAGAGCTCTAATGTGGGCTCCCCATTGCAATTTTGAATCGTGAGTAATTCCTAGAAATATAGTTTCCGTAATAGCATCTAGTCTCTTGCCATCAAGTTTTAAATTTATAGCCACAAATGTACCCCACATTTGGTAGTGAGAACTTAATACATTTTATTTTGTTCGCATTAAGTAAGAGATTATTAGCTGCGAACCATTTCGAAAGAATATCCAGACTATCGTTGACGTGTAAGACATCCGGATTTTTCTATCTATTTTAAAAATGAGAGAAGTTTTTCAGCGAATAGAATTATATCCGATAAGTTTGCCATCATGTAAGATCATTAATATAAACTAGAAATAGGAAAGGGCCAAGAATTGAACCTTGGGGCACGCCCATCTTTACTAGAGACCCCGAGGACGTCGCCCCGTTAACGTTTTTGCCTGTTTGATAGATAGGATAGAACAAGATCAGCATCTTGTCTACGAATTCCGTAGTGGTGTAATTTACAGGTCAGTGTATTGTGGTCAACGCAGTCAAACGCTTTTGAGAGGTCACAGAAAATGCCAATCCTGGGATTTCTCCCAGGATTCCAAAATGTGACTGATGAGTTTTACTCCTGCGTCAGTCGTCGACCTACCGTTCGTGAAACCAAACTGGCGACTATGTAATATCCCATTAGAAATGAAATGTGACAGCATCTGGTCTAGCATGATTTTTTCATACATTTAGCACAGATATAGGTCTATAATTAGAGGGATCGCTCTTACTACCCGATTTGAAAATTGGTACTACTTTACTATGTTTCATTAAATCAGGAAACGTACCGCTGTCTAAACATTGATTAAATATGCCTGTTAGGACAGGGGCTATTGTGTCAATGATATCTCCAAGAACCTTAACGGCTAGTCATGTTAAAGAACTGAGCCTCAATAAATTAAAATCATTTATTTATAGAAACTCTGTCAAAAAGGTTTCTATAAAGTTAAAGATTACTTGGATGACAAAAAGGGCTTGGGATTAATTAAGCTACTCCAATGTACCCCCAAGCAACAAACTATTACACTACGTGTCTTGGAATTAATATAGACATTTTAATTTTTTATTGATTTACGTGTTAAATATGTGAGGACTATGTGGATTATATATTTTTTTTATTTTTCCTTCTCTCGATTAGTTTTAATGATAATTTGGAACTTTGAGTACTTTATGCGGCCTACCAAATGCCCTTTCTTTGGTTTTGTTCGTCGAGTGGTTGAGCTCCTTAAGTTCTGAGTTGCAGTTGAGCTACATGATTACTGACAAATGCCTGCACTGACTGGACAGGTCCACTCAAATCTGTATGGTTCTTTCCTCAAAAGACCATTTCAGACAACAATCTACATGGCCATCACATGATCTAACCAAGATTATATCTGGACTTTAAAAGAGACTGACCTTTGAGTTTGTTTCGGCCTTTCTTCTCAGAGAAGTCAGATAGGAAACGTCGAACTCATCTAGTTTATAAAATATGATTGATGTGTAAAAGTGTTTGTACAAATCTACTGACAGAAATAAAAATCATTTATTTTTATCTTCAGCATAGAACAACTTGCTTTCAAACTAACTGGGAGACACCTTGATCAATAATTCGAAAGTGCCTATAATTGGTGTTATTGAAATAAATGCTGTGACTTTGGAACATGCAGCATCTGACAGAACAGAGACATGACTATAATGAGCTGATACAAATATTTAGATGAAGAAAACATGTCTTGTTTAAAGTTAGCTTTTTGTTTACCGTGGTTATGTTCCTAGTTCTTCTTAGAAATAAATTGAGACGGCCCAGAATTTGGATACGAGTTTACGAGTACCTAGAACATACTGTAAGTGTATTATGATAAGGTTTTTCCTTTTATTCGGAAATGCAAAAGTTTTGAGGATGATCACGTCTTCATTGCAGTAAAACAAAGCTCTGAATTATTTATTATAAGTTCTATAATGTCTTCATTTTAACGAAGCGATGGTGACGGAAACTGTAATATATTTTGAGCTTAGCGCATATTACCCACGAATGGTGAATAATTTAGAAGTCCCAGGTCGTTAAATTGTCATAATTATAATGAGAACTTTCACAAACTAAGTATCTACTCGTATACGAGGCGAGTAGTTAGGCGCCGTTCGAGGGCGGTTAGTTAACGATACATAGGCATGACGCGGTTTATATAATTAATGTACTAGATGGAACTTAGACAATAGTTTGCAAGCGTTATGATCGTCACAGTTCCGCAATTATTGTTAAAACACGCTAAATTATAAAGTCGATCATTTGCCCAGCTGGTGCCCTTTTTAACTCCCTTTTAGATTAGGGCTTTAAATAATTGCAATTTAAACTCAAACTCAAAGCATTTATTTCAAATAAACCAATTACAGGCACTTTTGAATTGTCAAGGGTTCGGTCAGTCAGTCAGAAAGATGAAGCTAGTTGCCCATACCAAAGCGTAGTAGGTGCCTATGGAGAAGAACGGGCAAGAAACTCCACGGACACTCTTTTAAATCAACGTATTATGGTTACAAAATATTGTTTACATCATTCATTTTGAAATTATACATGTGAGAACGATGCAAAACGTAAAAAGCGTCCGTAATAAAAAGATTACAACAAAAAAAAAAACAATTCAAATATTAAAATTAAAATAAGCCGTGGCAGCTAAGAGATGACCAGTCTCTACTGATGGCGCCCGTTCACGAATATGACGCGTTGATCAGCACCATTCAGTCCAACCATTTTGAAGGGAGCTAAATGATCCAACACACGCGCCACCATCAGCGAGACATTAGAGTGAGCACGACATACTCCCAGCCGCCAGGGCACTTTCAAGTCAATGAAAGACGTATCCAGTAAATGGCAGCTTTATAGTAAATAGTACTCACATAACAATGTGCTGTGCAACTATACAATACTAAGAGATTGAATTTATACAATGCAAAGAGAGTTTTTAAAATCTTCAGCAGCTCCAAAACTATTTTCAATACCTGATCAATTAGTTTTTGCGCCCTTGTGGAGCAGGACCAGCGTTGAGCCAAGCATTTTTATCAGCAATGTAATCCACCAATTTATAATATGCTTGACTGCATAGTGTGCGTTTTATACTAGATTTAAATTTTGTTTCATTCAGTTGAAGTATGTGGTGAGGTATTTTATTGTAACATTTTAAACAGTACCCCATGAAAGATGAGTCTACTTTAGCCAGCCTGAAACCTGGTTGAAACCTGGTGGAAACCTGGTTTTAGCGGGGCGTTGTCTTGCAGTCAGAGTAATAGCATTCCTTGCCTACAATTTTGTTCGCCAAACGTTGTTTATCTGTAACGTTGAGCTTTCGTCGTCACAATGCTTCCAGTTTTCGTTTCCGGCCTTATACATAAAACATCAAAGAGTAAACACGTAACTCCAGTAATTTTGTACAAATTCAACATTTACATAACGTAGGTATTCACGATTTGAGTCTAAACAGATAATCTGCTTGGACTTCTGCGAGCAAATCATTTAGTTAAACATTACAATTGAAACATTTGATAAAGACAAACGACGCTACATTAGCAGCTGAGCTCATCAATTTCATGAAGAGTACCTAAAGTTGTGTTCATTATGTCTATTTCGTTAAATTGAGTCACGAAACGAAGCCAGTACAAAACCTGTTATTCAATTCTTCATCAATAAAACTTGTACGGCTCTCCGGGAGTGCATTAGGTATCTTTGACTCGACGCCAGGAAACTCATTTAAAATGGAATATCTATTAGACATCCTTCCGAGAACTTTTTCTTGTCACAAATAGTTCGCACTCAGAATGAGAGCAGCACTTTATGCGAATAAAACTATATTGGAGACAGAAATAAATTCTGAAACGAAAGAGAAGTGTGCTTGTGAAAAATCAGAGGTATTTCTAGAAATAACTGCGTTCTTAAATACGTTAACTATTTTTGACCTGACTCGGCGGACCGTCCAGGTCGGTCACATACACCAGATAGACGACCGTCACCGAGCCGTGCAAGCACAAGCGCCTCCTTTTAATATGGCACCTGCATGGCAAAACACAGTGTGTTTGCACATAATTGTAGAGTTCGTTTACGAAAGGGAATAATAGAAAGTTGTACAATGCTGACTGTAACATGAGGTCGACATGCGCAAAAAAATAACGCTAGTGAATTATTAGCGTTATCATCGGTGTTTTTTTCTGGAACGGGCTGCTTGCTTCCGAACAGTTCCGAACAATAGACATTTGCTAATTAATAATACGTAAATGTGTTCCTCTTTCATCCTACTGTGTGAGTGAAACCTTTGGCAACGTTGTCCTTTTCGATGAATTCCTTTGAAAACGGATATTGACAGAGCTTTGTAGGGATTTGAAGAATTTACGGTATTTTAGTGTATTTGTTAGATCTCAATGGGTAAACATGTCAGCATTGTGGTCCATAGAAAGTAGATGTCACAGACTCTGACCTCATTCTTACGCTTTGATTTGTTGACTTACCTACCTCATACTTTTTTAAAACTTTATCTACGATCAAAACAATCCATCTTCGCTACAGACAATATGGGATTATTAGATTTCACGTTGAAAAAGACCTTCAGTTTCTATACAGATACACTGACTACAAACTGTTCAGTGTCGTCTTGATAGCAAAACATGTTGTTTGCAGGACGAAGTTGCCGCCAGTTGGGGGAGCTCGGCAGAGTTCGGGAGTGTTCGGGACAGGCGGAAGCACTGCTGCACCGATACCAACTTTGTTGTCCGCCCACCAGCTCAGTCCTAGCCTAGCTGACAGTCAGTGTTGTGACTTGTGACTATCGTTTGACATCGGACACCCTTGTAGAAAACTACAGCAGCCAAAAATTACACACGTAATATCGACTTTTGTAACATTTGATCTATTTTCTTAATTACAGATGGTTTTCCGTTAGTTTGGATATCCTCATTTGAGGATAGATTACTGTTTTAACAATGAACGGGCAAACGAGAAATTACCACAGTTTCGAAGTGAATTGATAATCACGGTTTGTTAATATCTGCATGGCATCATATTTTTTACGTCAATTCATCAATACCACGAAACCGCGTTTACCCCGAAACATGAAACTATGTACGTAATATATTTAGTACCTAATACAATCATATCCGCTTAGAACCACAATCATAACACCTATGTCTTTAATAGCTGGCTGTAATCGATTCTTAATTAAAGCAGAGATAATGACGTACTTAATGTTATGTCTGTCAATCATCGGATGGCGATACATCTATATGGTATGTCCTCATATTATTTTTAGTTTCGTAAAAACGACAAGCGACGTCGTGAGACATGATATATTATTACTTGCACTCGAATAAGGTATTTCTGCTGGGAGTGGCTCGCTAGTGGCTAACTTGCCCCTGCGCCGTGCGCTTCTTTGCCTCACTTCAAACAGGTCTCAGCAAAAGGAATAACGAATATGGAGCACGAAACGAATGTACTTAAGGCGCTGACAAGACCTAATTGACCAAAATAGACTTCCCTTAAGAAAAAAAAATGCCAAATCTGTATAGTTTGTGGTACCGGAAAAAATATATATTAATTTTAAACATATTTCCCAGAACTTGGTTGATACCAAAACACGTTTTGACAAAGAAATCTCGATACAAACTAACGTTAAACTAACCTCTTACCTTGAGTTCCAATCCAAAATATCTGTATTAAATATCAACATACGTTATGTATTTAATTAATAACAAGAATGTCTTATTCGAATGCAGAACTTGGTTGTTTTTTATTTTCGATTACTCAACTCAATTTTGAGTAAATAGATAATTGCTTCATATTTTGCAATAAATTACAAGCGTTGTGTCATCGCGCTTCTCTTTCTTTTCTATGCAATCTGAAAGTGACCGCGGTTTACGTGTTGTCAGCGTCTTAAGTTGTCCATACAGCTGTCGTCCAGTAGAGGTACCTACTTAGTATTATGGTATTTATTTATTTATTTGGGATCATCAACAAAGGATACACAGATAAAATATAAATCACAACAATATGAAAGGTTATTTTATGTGTGCTCCTTCATTTACAGGAGAATAAATATATGAAAAAAAAAACTTTTTGTATATGTATGTTATATATCGCTGCCCCCGCAGAATAGACGCGCAAGAGTGAAAAGTCAATTGTACAGGAAAAATAAAAAACCTAAATTAATCCGTAACTTTAAGACTACACCGATTAGAAGTTTGTTGTAAGTCATTTAAAAAATTGTTTTTGTAGATGTCTAATTAATATTATGTGTTAAACAAGTACCGTGTTTGAGTTATTGATAAAAAACATTTTAAAGAAATATTTTTTTTTTTTTTTAATCGTTAATGTTACTTTGAGCAGTGGTGGCCCAGTGGTAACGGCCGCGACTTATGAGTTGTATGTCGTAGGTTCGAACCCGGACAGGCGCTTTACTTTATGTAAATTATTTTATCACCACTGCCCTCAAAACGGTGAAGGAAAACATCGTGAGGAAACCGGCATGTCCTTAGAACCAAAAATTCGAAGACATGTGACATCTACCAACCCGCACTGGGCCCGCGTGTTGGATTACGGCCCACTCCCTCACAGAGAGGAGGCCTGTGTCCCAGCAGTGGGAACGTCATAGGCTGATTATGTATGTATGTATGTTACTTTGAGTTTTTTTTTTCTTGGCAACTATTGTTTTTTTTTTTTGTTTTGCTATGCATTGCAAAATAAAAACTTTTTTTTTTTTTCGTTTTTTGCATTATAGTGATACCGTTAATGGGCTTTTACGCTTTTATTTTGGTGTAGTCGTAAAGTTTCAGATAATGTATTATGTGATAAAGTTTTTGTTCTGGATAATATATCATCAAGGTCGGAATTATAATATTTTGTTATGGTATATCGGTAGGAATATAACATTTTGCACAACAAATTGCACGTTGCGGAATTATATTATTATTTGCACCAGAACAAACGCGCAATGGACAACGCCGTTAAAGTCATGTCTCAGTTGCACATGATAAGTATGGTAATATACTCCTATTTATTTATTTATTTATTTATTTATTTAATACTTTAAGCTCACAAATGTACAGAGGCGGACTTAATGCCGAAGGCATTTTCTACCAGTCAACCTTTGGGTGATGCAGAGACAAACAGTGGTAGGTGCAATAGCGAAAACTGTGGAATAAATATTTATTTAAATATAAGGATATACATACATATACTTATTAAAAACTTTAAATATATATACCTAATTATACATAAATATAAGACCTAATACACATAAATACACGAATATACTAAAACAGCTACTATGGCTTTAATTATGGTACGCATATGTTTAAACGAGTATTGCAGATTTTTTGATTTAGGTTTTAAATAGAGAATAAAGTAATAAGTTTTGGTAACTTCGTAAATACTTGATATAAAAATTTGGAAAAAATTGAGGTCATGTATTACTTATACATTACGAATATGGATTAACATCAAACTCTCCGCAATAGCACTTACGCGTTTACTCAGCGGGGGCGGCCATATTATGATGTAGCTTTCCAAACGCGGAACTACATCCTTCGTAACCTCTTTATAGTAATTCCGTTTCGTTACTCTGTGGTAGTACTGTGAAAGCTATAGAAACTTATGATATTTTTTTTAAGTCAACATGGGCGATATCGCGGGCGCGGTAGGCTTATTGCTGCCCGCGATATCGCGCTAATCCGTAAGAACCTTAATATGATTATAAATACCTATTTACTGTAAGAGACAGTTTGTAATGCAGCATACAACTCAGACACATATATAATAGCCTTTTTAGGCTAAACTAAAATTAATATTAATTTATTGACACCAAAAATATTAACATGGTAATAAACCATATTGCGTAAAAAGAATTGTGTATGCTATAATGAAAATAATACAACATGGAGCATCTGCAGCCGAACTAGGTGAAAAGCCTCTATCTCGGCATGCAGCGCCATTGTATGTGTGTGTATATGTCGAGAAGGTAGTAAAGTAGTTGATTTGGTGTCGATGTTGAGTGTCAAGAAGTACACTTTCACCTTATTTGATGTCGATGTTGAGCGTCAAGAAGTACACTTTCACCTTATTTGATGTCGATGTTGAGCGTCAAGAAGTACACTTTCACCTTATTTTTACACTGGGTCTTGTTTAGAGGATAGACGTTGATTGAATTGGTCTTCTTTAGTAGTTTACCTTTGTTAGGCTGCTCTGATGATGCTGATTTCAGATATTAAGTTTCTTGAACTATAACATCTCTGTTTGCTCCTAACACAACTAACGATAATTATTTAAAAAAACTGGATAAGTGCGAGTCGGACTCGCCCACTGATCCACTGGTCACTTTCCGTACAAATTTGTAAGTACATATTATAAATAAGTCAGGTATCAAGTCCCGCCATTTTTTCCGAGCTTTTCCCGTAATTCTGTTTCCAAAACCTATAATTACTTATGTTATTGTTATATTAACAGTTCATACCTAAATTAGTTAGGTCAAAGTTGTTTTTACTTATATCAAATTTAATCCAGATTTGTAAGTGGTGACTGAAAAAAGAATGGTACCTACTTTAAATAAAGACTAATTTTTTTTAATGATTTAATTACAAATGTATAGTATTCAGATTTTTCCCTGTACTTGTAGTATAAGACGATATTACTTGCCAAATTTCATAGTTCTAGGTCAACCAAAAGGGTATATAGGGTACCCTATACATTTTGATCCCCTTGAGAGTGTCGAAATATACGTTTTTGCGACATAAACGGTCGTATCTTTTTTTTACGTTAACTTAGAAGTTTGATTTTTTCACAGCTTCAAGGGATTATATACGTAAGTGTATGGTTTTAATTTTAACTCGATATCTTCACGCGTTTCCGAGATAAAGGGTCTTATCTTCTTAGGACAGACAGACTGACAACAAACTGATTCTTAATGGGTTCCGTTTTTTCCTTTTCAGGTACGGAACCCAAAAAATCGCAGATAAGTTCAATCGGAGCTGAATGTGATTTAATTTACCGGTTCAGCATGTAATAATTTCACAGAGTGCTGTTTTTTTACAGCGTCCACTGAACTAGTAAGACAATACACTGACGTTGATACAGCTCGATTAGTTTATTTTAGTTATTTTCATAGCGTTATGTCCTACGGTATTCTGCTGTGGGGCAAAGCCGCTGACATTCAAAATATATTCGTTCTTCAAAAACGAGCTGTTCGAGCTATTTACCAGCTTGGTGCCAGAGTTTCTCTGAGAGATTTTTTTAAAGATGTTGGTATTCTCACGGTGGCATCACAATTCATCTTCGCCAACATCTTATATATTAGGCAAAATATACACTTATACACTAAAAATAGTGATATTCACAATATTAACACCAGAAATAAGGACAAATTACGAGCTCCATTTCACCGGCTTCATAAGGTACATAACTCATTTGTTGGGCTTGGTATAACTTTTTATAACATGCTGCCCTCTTCTTTGCTAGATTTGCCTTTTAATGCGTTTAAAACTAAAGTAAAATCCACCCTTTGTTCAAAGGCATACTATTGTATCAATGACTACTTAAACGATAAGAATAGTTGGTCGCTGTGATTAACTCAAGACAATGTTTATGTTCTTTCTCCCGAATTAGCTTTCCTACTGACAGGTTATATGAGTTCATATAATTGATTATTTTTTTATTTTGACTGTATAAGTGAATGTAAATTAATTAGTTAAATTTTAATTTATTAGTTACATAATCTACTCATTACAATGTGTGTTTTATGAGTTGTATTGCAATAAGTGGTTAGCTAGCGTCCTCGACTATTGATTATACTATTCTTGCCTGAGCAACCGGCAGCAAGCTCGTCATGCTCCCTTAGATGTCACTGCCTGCGGTAGCGTCGGGGATCGGGTTGCCTCCTTCCCTCCAATATGGCGAGGGGGGTGATGGCTGATCTTTGCGTTATGCTCGTGAACGGGTGCTGCTTGTGGTGACTGGTCGTCTTGCTGATCATGGTTTTAATTGTTATTAGTAATTGTTTACTTATTTTACTTCGATGGGGCTAGTTTATCATTTCTCACTTCGAGCTACAGCAATTGCCTTATGTAAGCGGGCACGCCCTTTATGCCTGGAGGCTTTTATTTAGGTATTAAGTTCTATTTACGTTTTTTTTTATGTTGAAATTTTTATCTGCTTGAGTACAGTTTGTTCATTGTTTTGTTGGTATACTGGCGCGTGCTAGCTAACGTATGGCAAGTGTGTAATTTAATCCAATGTTTTGTGTTTCGTAATGTTAATTACTTTGCATACGATTTGTATAAAATCAAGTTTATATAACTAAACAGACAGACGTGCTGCTGGGGAGTTTGTTCCACCACTTCTTCTTCCCAGCTAAAGCACTAGGAAGTGGTGACGGGCGGGCATTTTTGGGGGACTGTCTTATGTAACTTTGACGTTCGAAAAGTGCTGATTTTCAGCCTAGTTTGAATAAATGACTTTTGATTTTGATTTTGATTTTGAGCAACATTGCCAGAAGCGATCGGCGAATTTCATAATATAGAGATAAAAATAAATATGACTGTGCAATCGTAATGGCGAAGGGCGGGGTCCTCGGCGGTAATGGTATACATTATATTTTAGAATAATTACGCGTCTCGCTTTCTACGTAAAGTTTAAAATGCTAGGTAAGTAATACAAACGAAGGAGCACCGCCGGACGTCGTATGTAACATATCATTACTATTGTAACACATATGTACAAAGTATATAGATTAGCGGCTCTCTTTTTGTTTGTGTCTCGTTCCTGTAATGATAGCTCTCGATCGACGCCGTTATCGATACCGTACTCGTAGAGGACGGTAATGGTACCAGATATGTATCATGTTTATGTTAAACGCAATTACTTAGCCATGATACCCAAGTCCCAAATTATCGGGTTTATGCAGTTTCATTGCTGGATATCTTAGGAGTTCTTAGGCCAGTTTATGGAAAAACCCAGCAATGGTAATACTGCTTAGTGTAGTAGTAGTGTTGTGACGTGTGCAGTGGTGCACAGACGGGCTCGGTCCCGCTATATAACGGCACGTCGCGTCGCTTCGGGTGCGCGCGCGCAGACTTAAAGCGATGATTGCTGCGATTGTCGCGCAGCGCTGCGACTGCGAAACAGTCGGCCTGTCAAGTGCATTACGTGCCCAACACTGTGAAATTGTGCCCTCACATACAACAGCCGTTATACACAAAGTTTCCGTAGAAAAATATAATATGCCATAGTTTCAGTAAATTTCCGGTTCAGAATTATCACAAAAGCCTTGCCTTTCAGCAAAAAAAATTTTTCATGACTGACTTCTAAACAGATGTGATCGATTTAGGGCGGCCACAATCACCACAAACAATATCAAATGATCATGATGGAAAGATCTCCAACGTTAAACAAAAACAAAGCAAAAGTATGAAAGTCTAGACAACTTTGTTCATTTGTTACACGTTTTTATCTTGTTCACTAGATTTTGTTAGAACATTGTGATACAATTAGCTAGTCACATTTTGTTTACTTCACTGAAAACATTTCATTTCATGTTAACATTCGGCGGTGTGACTACACACCGCCGAATGTTTACGTGATATTTTCGTAAAAACACGCAATTTATGAAACTAGAATAAAAATTGAATCATGAAACCTTTATTAAACATTTCAATTTTGGTATATAATAATAATAATAACCCCGCCGCCGCCGAGTCTATCGCTCCACGTTGACGTCGTGGCGGGGCGCGCGCTCCTGACTCTGGGTCTGTGCCGGTAGAGTTTACTTTGCCGGAACAGGTCTAGGTAACGAGCCAGACCATGAGAGATACAGAAACCCGCAGGGCAGCATGTGGCGAGCTGTTGGGCAGTAGCGACCCCACGGACCCTATCTCCCGGGAGTAGTTTTGGTCCTCATCTCAGGCTTGCCTTTATTGGCCGGCTGGAGTGAACACTGACGAGGAACAGAGCTCCCACCTCATTCTTGCTTTTATTGGCCGGCTTGAGTGGAGATTCGCAAAAGTAAACGTAAATACTCGGAGGAAGGAAGTATTCCAGCATAAAGGCTCCTACATACTGGCGGGATTTGTCGCGCGACGCGTCGCGACACAAAGGCACCGCTTGTAGCGCTACACGGGGTGTCTTTGTGTCGCGTCGCGTCGCGCGACAAGTCGCGCCAGTATGTAGGAGCCTTAATTGTACTGATTGTTATACCAGTACTTCAGAATATCAACCAGATCCCTTGAGAGGTTGATGTCATGCGATAACTTCCTCTATAGGACACTAGGTCAAAGGCCTTGAAAAGGTCCAGAAAACATGTATACACCGGTATAGACAGTATATACAGAAATATACTCTATATTTAAGTCAGAGGATAGTTGTTTTTGTTGATAAATGTTGCTTAAACTCAAATTGAACGTCATGTATTGTTAAATGCATGTATCGTACAATGGATCCTGCTCCATAGTAAAACACTTTGTAGCCGTGTGTTTCACCAAAACAATTCTTGAAGTTCCTTAAAAATAGCTCGGTATTTTGATGTATAGTAACTTCAGAAACAAAAATCAGAAATGGGTGAATTACGAGTATTTACTGTACTTTATTATACATTCAGCGAGAATATTTCGTAGTACTGGTCTGAAATCGATACTATACAACAAAAGTGCTCTCCTTTTATCCCAGTAATCCATATAGGTACCTAATTATTATTATGATAAAACTATGTAGGACCAATTTTTGGGTGTTACTCAAATGTGGCTGTTTACGTTGAAATTTAAATAAATACAATTAAAAAAATGATTTGGCAGTGCTCATGACTTCTCATGGGTGCAGGTTCCTAAGAGGGAGCACACAATAACTAGACTCCCCAAATGTCAACCTCGCCTGCACGCGGTACACCCTGCCACTGACAAACGAGGCGCTGGCGACCGACCGATGGCGGTGTAACCATCCATCAAGCTAACCTAAATTATGCAGAGCGATGACGGGCAGCAGTGTCATCGTTGCAAAGGGATTGCCTCTGCGGTCACTACCCGCTTGCCCAGCATGGTGACTACCTGCATAAACCTCCTATGATTAAAGTGCCAAAACAACGACCCACAGTTCCCAGTGGTCTCGCTTTTCCTGGTAAAGGCAGGGGTCAAGATAACGGTGGGACGGGGGTGCGAAGAAACCCCGGTTTGTGGCAGGCTACTAACAACGACTAGATTTGGCTACGTACAATGGATGTCCGATAAGGTTGGGCCATCACCTTGCCGAACTTGAGGTAGAGTTAGGCCGCATTATCAGAAGTTTGAAAACAGAAGAGGCGATTCAGGCCACCTGTTCTACTTCCGCGAAAGTGATCAGCTCTCCTAAGGCCGTGTCGGCTTCCTGGTCAACAAGGAACTCACTAGCAGCATTGTAGAAATCAGTAGTGCGTCGACACGGGTAGCGTACCTTGTACTGAAGCTCACTGGCAGGTACTACCTGTAAGCGATACAGGTACATGCGCCGACTTTGACATGCTCTGACGAGACAGATGAGGCCATGTAGGAGGATATTGCCAAGGTAATGCACAGTACGACAAAGGTCCGCTGCAATGTTGTTATGGGGGACTTCAATTCCAAAGCGGGAGTATAAGAAAGCGGCTAATCGAAAGTTGGACCGCTCGGCTTGGGTCGCAAGAAACACGAGACAAATACTGGTCAAATAGAGTCTCAGTGGCTCTTATTGATGAATTCGTTCTTAGATAAGAAATCCCAAAGGAAGTGAACCTGGCAGAGCCCCGATAACGTGACTAGGAACGAGATAGACTTCATCATGACGGATAAGAAGCAAATATTTAGAGATGTCTACGTGATCAGCAGGTTTAATAACGGAAGCGATTACAGGCTTGTCCTAGGCACTCTAATTATATTAATTTTCAAGCTGAGAGAATCCACATGGTGAGGCCCTCCGACCTACGCCACTCCAAGCCGCTCTAGGATCTAAAAACTGCAAAATCAATTGACCCTGTTGGAAACCCCAGGCACTGTTGATGACAAAAGCTGACGAGGTGGTCACAGCACTACGCGACGTGTCCCGCAGACTTTTCCCGTCGCAGCGTAAAAGTATGGTGTCCAAACTTTCCTCGGAGACTCTCGGAATTATGAGGGAAGACAAGAGTTGCCATCTTCGCAGCCGTCTTCATCAGATAAGTTGGCCTTAAACCTAAAAAATTAAAGCTGACGTGACGCGACCATCTATGCTCCAATACTTGCTATATTAAGGTCGCGATTGAGCAGAACCGAGGGTCGAAAGTGTTTGCTTAACAATTAACGAGGTCTCATATCTGACGACACTAAGAACTGCGGATGGCAGAATCGTGACTTCCAAGTCTGAGATGCTCGATGAAGTCGAGGAATTTTACGGGCACTTATACTCAACGCGGACGGCGAAACCAGCGGGACATAGTGTAGATGCCCAGTGCCGGTTTTTGCACTACCAGCGCCCTAGGCGAGATTTATACGGCGCCCCCTAACTGCAATTCAAACCCATATTCAAAAGGAAAAAGATATAATGAAATTACCATTTATTAAAAGAAATAACCATTTATTAAAAAATAAAATTAATAAAATTTGACTTTTCTAGCCTTTCTTTCGGCGAACTCTTTTATTATTTTATCGAAATCAAGGTTTTCAGCAATTTCATTCTCGATTGACAAAGTTGCCAAGTTTGTCAATCGGGATTGTGATATTGTCGATCGCAGATAGGTTTTTATCAGCTTAAGCTTAGAAAAACTCCTCTCCTCACTAGCAACCGTTACAGGTATAGTTAATAATATGCGCATTGCTATCCATACATTTGGATACGGTTCTTGTAAGTTGCGATCTTTGATAAAATTTAAATCAAAAACAGCCACATTGTGATCAGGCAAAAAAGATTTCAGACTTATGAGTTCATCACACAACAAACACCCATCTATATCTGATTTAGAGTCTACAGTTAATTTCAATTGGAGATCACCACAGAGTTTGACAAGGTCCGGTTTTTCCGGAATCTGTTTTATATTGTACGAAAAAGACTCATTTAACTGTTCAAATCTTTCATTGACTGAAATGAATGTAGTGTCCAAAAGACAGTTGAAAAATTCAATCTCAAATTCGTTTTCCGGAGAAGCTATAGGTTCAACGCGGGCAGTTTCACCAGCTTGACGCTTAACATATCGAATTCTTGTCGTGGCTTGTTGAACCTGTGTTTAGCACAGGTTCAATTTCCAGTTCTTCAGCCTATTCCTTCGCCGTTAAAATGGCGCTTTTGAAGCCTGTATTTCTATATTTTTCCAAGAAAGTGCAGCATTTTTTCAACAGTTCTGTGCATTTACCGAGATCTGTGTCTGTTGATTGCAGAAATTTACTAACGATATTAATTTGAAAAAGTATGTCATACCAAACGACCAATGACACTATGAAGCTAAAATCTTTTAGCTGTTCGGCTAGAGTAGTAGCCTCATGAGAGACATGAACATCAGTTTTCTGAGTTTCAATAGCTAAAGTAATTAAAGCGTCATGGATGGCACTAATTTGATAACGGACTGCTTTAACACTGCTGATTCTTGCTTCCTAACGTGTGTCACTGAGCTTTTTATAGTATATAATCCCAAGTGATCGGTTAGAATTTTCCATCGATGAACAGAAGCTGAAAACAATGTGAACAACCTCTGAAGTACCCCAAACAAAGTGACTGATTTTACGGATGACTTAGCGGCATCGCAGAGTACGAGATTGTAGCTGTGACAGCCAAACAGATTTATATCCAGAATTCTCCTTTGCACCCCAATATTTTTTCCTTTCATGTTAGCCCCGTTGTCATAACCCTGACTCCTACAATTGTTAAATTCCAGTCCATATTTATTTAAAACATCAATGATAACTTCAGTCAGTCTTTCACCAGTCGACACATTGACAGGTATAAATTCTATGAAATGCTCTTTTACTGATATTTTATCGTCATCTGATGATAAATCAATAAATCGTATTGTCAGTGAAAGTTGTTCTACATGACTAATGTCTGGAGTACAATCAGCTATAATGGAATAATATTTTGATTTCTTTGCGTGTGATATGATTTCTGACTTCACTTTTTCAACCATCAGCTCTACTAATTCATTTTGAATGTCTTTTCCGCAGTAGGGATCTGAAACAACACCCTTCATAGCTAATCGTAAGTGCTCCTGCATAACTGGATCAAATTTGGCTACCAGTTGTACTACGCCCAAGAAGTTTCTGTTATTTGGCGTATATAGTTTGTCGGAAGTACCTCTAAACGCCATATTGTTTTCAGCTAAATAAAGTGTAATATGCAGTTATCTAGACAAAACATTATGCCATCTTGTAGTTTCCTTTCTAATCAAATGTTGCTCTTGGCAATCTATTGTTTTTTCCTGTTTTTAATCGTAGTTCAGCATCAATCCATGAAAGGTAAAACTTCTTATGAGAAGTGCTATTCTCATGAATTTTTAACATTTCAGACAAGTGTTTCCAGTTGTTATATCCTTCAGATACTAAACTCGACGTAGAACTACCATCAAATAGCCGGCAACAAAAACAATAAACACGATCCTTAGAAACGGAGTATATTAACCAACGACGCTGAATTGTTTCATTGTTTGCAAGTTTTGTGAAATGAGAATTAGAGAAATGTCGCCCTGTATCATTCTTCGGATAATTATCAATGTGAGTTTGCACTGGGCCACTAGTTATTATATGATCAATAATTTTGTTATTTCGATTGAGTGGCCAAGTGGCTGGATCCGATATATTCGGGACAACAGTACCAATGTCATCTAGAATTTGTTTTTGTACATCACCAATGGATTCATCCTGAGCAGCATTTGTAATTGTAGCACAACTTGTCTCCTCACTTCGAGAAACTTCGACAGCAATGTCTTCAACAGCTATCTGATCAGACTTGTCAGACAGAGGCTCCACTACTGATGTATTCGTTTGCATTCTAGATGTAGATGCCACATTCAGGTCTGGATTTTTTGTTGTGATATATTTATATATACCTATTCATAAACTTTTTGTTTTTTGAAATTCCTTTTCTTTTTCTGCTTTCCGTTTTCTATATTGTGATCCAGATTGTTTTCTTTTGATAGGATCAATGTGTTCGGACATTTTTATCATAGTATTGCAGCCAGTACCATAAGTATGGCGTTATCTACTATACTGTATAGTACAAAAATCTTTGCGTAGTTTACACGTCTGTATAGCGGGGTAGACAATATCAGTATGGGCTTGAGTCCCATACTACATTGATTATATTATTTTCTTATATGTGTCGTTAGATTTCAAATTGAAGTAAGTCCAAAATGATTTAATTCATAAAAAGCGGTTATTTTTTCTGTTCGAGTAAGGCTTTTTATTATCTCATTTTGAGGGTGGTGTGACTATCAAAAATCGGATTCTCTATCATCCTTTCTATTATTGTTTCTATGAAATGTTTATAGATTACGAGAAAAACGAATTTCTAATTTGGATTTAGGTTTATTTTGTCAAAATGAACCAAGTCTTTCGGACTTAGCTTCATTTGATCTAACAGAATACTGGACTTAGTGCAGTTTGAATTAAAATATGATCACACACAACACACAACTGGGCGCCATTTTGATCGCTTCGCTCTAATTGGCTCCATGCGACTTGCTGCGTTTTGATATAACATGTCAAATGGACTTGATTCAATTTGAAAAAAGGGGTGTGTTTTCAACTTTTTTTGCTTGAAAACTACAGGGACTTGGTTCAATTCGATAAAATATTGTGAAAGATACTTCCCCTGCCTTTTAAATAAGAATAAAAGCTAACTTTATGTCAAAAGTGGACTTGATGCGATTTGAAATCTAATGACACATATATTTGTCTACTTATAAATATTGGGTTTAATCTTATAATATTTATAGATAATAATATTATAATTATCATAATATATTTGAAACTATAACCAAACATAACCTATGTTTTGACTTCAATAAACTTTGGTACTACTGCAATATAAGCTAATTTTACAATATTGAATAGGGTTATCTGCCAGAAGCATTGTGGAAGTATTGTGGGCCTGACGCCCATACTGACATGATGACTCATGCCATGCCATGATTATTGTTAATGTTACCATTCCCATATGGTCAAATTATCTATACATACAATTTTTAAACGAATGAAAAACCTTGCTACCTTTACCTTGCAGCATAGTGGTATCCGCGAAAAATTTATTTCCGTGTACCTATTTTAACATTGATATGACAGCAGAATATTTGTGAAATGTTTTATTAATTTAAAAGCTTGCGTTTCGTGATAGATTCGATTTTTTACGAAAAAATCACGAAATCACGAATGAGACTTTTTCCCGCATTAAAAAGTAGGTAATCTATGTATTTTCTCGGGAACCATTTTATCTACGTATCAAAATTTCATCAATATCGTAGAATATCATATTAGTTCTAGAGATTACCCCACCCGACCCAAACATATATAAAAAACAAATGTTACCTCTTTATTACAATAAGTATAGATAGTTAAAATAAATTGTTACTTACTTAATTAAATAATCCGTCAAAAACAAATATCTACTTTAACACTATTTACATTTTAACTTTTTAGACAAAACTAATGTCACTCGGTAGTCGGAACGAAGAATGACGAACATCAGTATCACAACGTAGCCTGAACCGTCTGATTACTGCGTCTCTTTGTTTTAAATTAATTGGAATAACTGTTTTAAGTGCGTGCACCGATGTATAATGAGAATGAGCTGAGTGTGTTTCGTCAAAAATAACATCAACTCTCTCTAATTTAAACGTAAAAAAGAGACAGATAATGTTTTTCTCGATGGTCGGGGATTCCCGGTAAAATTAAATGCCTGCAGTGCAGTGCTCCGATTTGAACACCGCGTTCCATTCTAGTGTTGCCAACATAATATTTTTTTCGCTAAAGTAGGCCTCGCTCAATGAGCGAGAGGAAATGTCTATATGTATAAATATATAAATAATAATAATAATAATAATAACAGGCAACACCGTGTCAACAGAACGTCTCCGTCTCCGTTTTCCAAATTTTACTAAAGATAATAATTTCGACAAATTTTACAAGAGTTTTACAATATATACAAAACCAAGAACAGAAAACCATTGAAAATTTAAAAAAGACCATTACACAACAGCAAAATGTAACAAAATTTAATTAAAAACCGCCGAATCGGAGGTGACATGACAGATGTCACCTCCGATAAAACAACAATACAGAAAATATGGAAAATTGGAATAATAAAGAATGTTGACAAGAGCTGCTGCTGCACGTAGAGCACGCCTACCACCTCCGGACTCTTCGCTCAGCTCCGCCTCGCCGCCGCCGGTACCCAGCCCCACTGTGAGTGCTGTGACGACACCGGCCGCGGTAGTTGCGTCGAGCTCGAGCGACGAGTATTTCTCTCCGCCCACGACGCCACCACCTGTTCGTCGACGGGGAGGACGCCGGCCGCCGGACGGTTTAGGACCTCGAGGCCCACCGGCCTCTGATAGGGTCCCAGCTCCCGGCGGAAGTGTGCAGCGCATGAGATGGACACGATCTATCAATGAGAACGTCATGCGCTCATACTATGGGGCTACAGAGGGGGGAAACAATCTGACCGCGTACCGTGTTCGGATGCTCTCTCTTTTTCAGGTGCTTGAGCCAGCTGTCAACGTTTCGGCGCAACGACTGTCGGATCAGGTGCGGGTTATCCAGCGTAATCATATGTTGGATGACACTGTACTTGAGCGCCTGCGAAGTGAAATACAGAGTAGCCATGTCATCGCCCCCCCGTCGCAGACTGTTGTAGTTTTACCTCAGTTAGACACACATCAAGCTGACGAGGGGAGTGATGACAGGGCTACAAACGTAAGTACCCAGTGCAATGTGGAATTGAGGAGTGCTTTGGAGGATGCGATTCGAGAATATCGGTTCATGTCGCCCGAAGTAAGGCCACGCTTACCTCGTTTGCCCATGCATAAGAAAAATAGGGCGCTAGTGGCAGTTCTGGATTCGCAGTTGTCAAACTATTTTGATGACTGCGAAGACCTCACTGATACTCATTCGATTCTGTACTGCGCGGCTGTAGCGGTATGTCGTGTAGCTCACGTAATATTTCCTAATGATTCTAGAGCTACACGACCGAAACCAACCGTACCAATTTGGCAGTGCAGAATTGAACGCCGTATTGGTGGGGCCAGAGCGCTCATCGGCAAACTAATCTGCTTCAGGGAGGGCAATACTCGCCCTAGAGTGATGCGCTTTGTGAGGCGGGCGTTCTCAGGGACTGATATCAACCCTCAGGACTATATGTCCCGTGTCACAGAGCGCATCGACTTCCTGAAGCAGAAAGTGTATGCATGGGCGAACCGTATTCGTAGGTATAAGCGGCGAGTTGACCGATACACTCAGAATCGCACCTTCCAGAGCGATGAAAGGTGGGTTTATAGGGTTGGGAGCAGCGAGACCAAGGTGTGACTGACACGCGCCTGCCAGATGACGATGTCATGTGTTCGTTTTGGCGCAGTATCTGGTCGGTGCCTGTCAGTCACACCGAAGGTGATTGGGCTCGAAAGGTCGAGCGAGCCTGCGATCCATTACCAGAAATGGGGGCTATTACCATCTGCCCCCAAGATGTAGCTCGTGCAGTCCGTCCGTTACCTAACTGGAAGTCTCCAGGGCCGGACGGGCTGCACAATTTCTGGCTCAAATGGTTTTTAGGGTCGCACGCTCGCTTGGCGGCTCAGTACCAGACTGCTTTGGAATCTGGTTCGCTGCCCCAATTCCTAACGATAGGCGTTACCCACCTGCTCCATAAATCAGGTAGCACCGCGGAACCCAAAAATTATAGACCGATCACGTGTTTACCGACGGTATATAAAGTTCTTACATCCATTTTGAGAGCTAAAATTAACAAACATATAGACACCAATTCCATCATGTCTGCCTCTCAAAATGGATGTAGGAACGCGTCCCGCGGTACTAAGGAGTTACTCCTCATTGATATGACCATTAGCCAACAGGTTCGTCGTTTCCGAAAGGATCTGTCGACATGTTGGATAGATTATAAGAAGGCCTATGACTCGGTGCCACATACATGGCTCATGAGGGTGCTGGAGTTGTATAAAGTAGATGCAACTCTGCGCACCTTCCTGATGTCGTGTATGGGGCAATGGAGGACGGTCCTTCGCTATCCAGGATGTCGAAATATCCAGAGGAATAGCGAACCGATAAGGATCGAGCGGGGCATTTTTCAGGGCGATAGTTTGAGTCCGCTTTGGTTCTGCTTAGCCTTGAATCCTCTAAGCACGCTGCTGGAGGATTCAGGTCTAGGCTATCGGTTGAGGAGAGGTGGTCAGGTAATATCTCACCTCCTCTACATGGATGACCTAAAACTCTTTGCCTCCAATAATTTGCAACTGATGGAGCTACTGAAAATAACTGAAACTCTCAGTAGCGCCATCAGGATGGAATTTGGAGTGGATAAATGTGCGGTCATGCATGTAAAGCGAGGGGAGATTGTGGAATCCGTGGGAACCCAACTCTCGGATTCCATAAACCTTAGAGCCCTTTCCGCATCCGAAACCTACAAGTATTTGGGTATGTCGGAAGCGTTGGGCATCAATGTTACTGACATGAAGCAATCGTTGAAGCAGCGCTTTTTTGACCGCCTGAAGAAAGTATTTAATAGTCTTCTATCAGGCGGAAACAAGGTGCGCGCCTTCAACGGTTGGGTCATGCCCGTTTTGATGTACTCTTTTGGCATACTCAAATGGACTCAAACCGAACTCGACGCCTAGGATAGGAGGGTCCGTACGCTGTTGACTGCATATCGAATGCATCACCCACGGTCATCGGTAATGAGACTGTATATCCCGCGAAAGTGTGGAGGTCGAGGCTTTTTAAACGCTAAGACCCTCCACAATCGCGAGGTATGCAGTCTCAGGGAATATTTCCTAGAAGCCGACGTGGGGATGCATCGAGATGTGGTCGCGGTGGACAAGGGCCTCACCCCACTCTCCTTGGCTAAAGAGAACTGGCGCAAGCTTGTAGTGCTTGACACTAACGATCGCAGGGAGGTATGGCAGAGTAAGGAGCTTCACGGACGCTTTTTCCGGGCCCTACATGAACCCGATGTAGATTTCCAAGCGTCCGTAGCCTGGCTTCGTTTCGGTGACCTCTTTGGGGAAACCGAAGGTTTTGTCTGTGCAATTATGGACGAAGTTATCATGACGAAGAATTACCGGAGATTTATTGTGAAGGACGGCACGGTTGACATGTGTCGGGCATGCCACCGTCCGGGAGAATCAATCCGACACATTATCTCCGGGTGTTCTCGTCTAGCTAACGAAGAGTATTTGCATAGACACAATCTTGTAGCCAGGGTTATCCATCAGCAACTTGCTCTTAAATACAGCCTTGTAGAATCTGAAGTGCCGTACTACAGGTATGTGCCCGACCCAGTTCTCGACAATGGAAATATCACCTTGTACTGGGATCGATCCATCATCACTGACAGGACTATTGTTGCCAATAAGCCTGACATAGTGGTGGTGGATCGAACAGAGCGGCGCGCAATGATTGTTGACATAACAGTCCCTCATGACGGGAATCTCGTGAAAGCCGAGAAAGATAAACAGATCAAGTATCTTGACTTGGCTCGCGAGGTTGTCGACATGTGGGATGTAGATTCAGCAATCATTGTGCCGATAGTCGTATCAGCCAATGGCTTAATTGCCAAGAGCCTCGACCAACACCTAAGGAGGCTCACGTTGGACGGCTGGATTAAGGGCTTGATTCAGAAAGCGGTACTTCTGGACACGGCCCGCATTGTTAGGAGGTTCCTCTCTCTGGAGCCCTGACCACCGGTAGCTTGGACCCTGTTCCCGATACCGGTGGGCCACCATTTTTTTATATTTTTAAATGTTTTTATATATTTTTGTATATTCTAATATTTAAAAATATAATTATATTGTGTAAATAATGAAATAAAAGAAAATAATAATAATAATAATACATAAATGTCTTTATGTCCGGCCCTGGGCGATCGCCCAACCGCGCCCTACCCTAACGCCGCTACTATAGATGACACGGACGACATCCCAGATGCCGACTAGTGCGAAATTAGGGCGGCTCTCGAGCAGCAACAAGACACCTGGTGATAACGGAGGACTTATTTAAGACTGGACTGGACTGGACAGGGCATCCACGTGAACGGCGAGTAGATCTCACACATTCACATTACCGATGACATCGTCATTATGGCAGAGCAGCTGGAACAGTTAAACCAGATGATGCACAGCCTAAATGGAGCCTTTCGGCAAGTTGGCCTCGGCATGAATTTAAACAAGACGAAAGTCATTTACAATTCACACGTCTTGCCGAGGCCAATCCACATCGAAGGGTCGCTTTTCGAAGTTGTAAAGGACTATGTCTACCTAGGGCAAGTCATCCAGCTCGGTAGACATTCATTCATTCATTTTCAAATAACTTTATTTAGCACGGGAAACAATGAACAAAATGCACTTAACCTAAGCTACATTAACTTATTATAATTAAGAAACTTTATGAGGCTAGCGATTCACCTTTCAAAGCTTATAGTCTAGACATTTTTATACTGTTAACAACATAGTACTTAACACACAATAATCTTGGGTACATAATCAAAGTTAAGTACGCAAATTATTTAGCTAGTTATAATTTACTGATTGCATGTAGGTATGACAAAAAATGCTTGTCGCTTGAACCTCAGTTGGTGGGAACAAAAGATAGTGATGCGTAGGGGCTAAACACAGCAGTTGTGGATGGTATGGAGGAGTTTCTAGCATCAATGATAGTTTGCTGCAAATGAACAATGGCAGTATCAATCTCTTTTTGAGTTTTGAACGTCTTAGAACTAAGCATAATGTTTTTATTGAGGTGAGAACGAAATTTAGTCCAGTTGGCGCGGTTAAATTTAAAGAACCGAGTTTTTGCCTTGCGACACAGTGAGCCTCCAATGGTAAGGAATATGGGGTAATCGTTATCTAACCATTACCCCATATTGATATGACATGACAATGCTATTATCGTTTTGACATCACTAATGTAGCTTATATTTAAGGACAGCACCAAGTCCGGGCTAGTTGCTTTGCGATTGGGACAATAGTTTACTTGAGTAGGTAAACTGGAGCTGTGTATGACGTAGTCGGATTCAAGCATGTGGTTAAAAAGAGTCCTGCCTCACGTATTAGTGTAGCTACTGAGCCAGTGTGAGTAGTTGGCATTAAAATCTCCCATGATAACAACATGGGAACCCAAGCCAAACAATAACTGAAGGTCACTACGAAGCAATGGCAGACTGGGTGACTGGTAAATGGATAGAACAATGTGATCAAATCCTGATATTTTGATAGTTATACCGACAACCTCAATATTTTTAGTGTTAGAACTGTTAAAGCCGAGTGATCCAGGTCATTTCTTAAAAGAATAGCAACTCCTTGCCCACGGCCAGTATGATGTTTATCTTCGCGATAACAGGTAAAGTCAGGTGTAACTAAAATAGAGTTTGGGGTTAGTCTAGTTTCGCAAATACCAATAATATCAACAGACAAAACGCTTACCGCCAAATCGAGAAATTCGTGAATTTTTAAACGTACTCCATCGGAGTTCCAGGATAACAGGCGGAGTTCCGCAGAATCAGACATATTTACCAAGATGAGAGAGTATCAGCATGACCTTGTCCATCCAAGACGTGCAAGCAGCAAATTGGGATTTTATGTTTCTTAATGTTAATAAAATTTCAATCATCTCCTTTGTGGCCTCATCATTGAGGCCAGGCGTAAAGTAATCAAGGGGAACCTGAATTTTCGTCGATGGCATGTCGCTGGTTCCTACAGAAGGCCAAAATCTGTAATTTTAAGTCGGTTTTGGTTGAGACATCGGATGCATCAAATTTGGGGGAAACGCCGAAGAAATTGATTTCGGAGGCATCATTGTAGGTACGGGCTTTCGCTCTTAGGCCTTCTTTTACTCTATGCTGTCCAGATATGCCATTTAGACACTGAACTTCCTGTAGTTCGCCGGGTGAGCTTCATTGCAATTACAGCAATGAGCAGGCTCAGTTCGGTCAAACTTGGTACACGAGGCAGTTGCGTGAGGAGCAACACACTTCACGCAGCGAGGTGGTTTGTTGCAATTAGGGGATGAGTGGCCAAATTCTTGACAGCGAAAGCATTGAGTGCCATGAGCTTGGTTTGGCTTGAATTTGCTGACGGTAACTACACAACTACACAGGTATCTTATTTGCCGGAATTTTGTGATAACAGCTTCTGCTGGTAGCTGTCCCAGAAGGACAAGGATTGTCCAAACCACTTCGAGACTTAAGGGGTTTAACTGAGGTTCCGGCGAAGCCAAGTTTCTCCAGCTCCTCTGGTAGTTCTTCTGTAACATATGACGGAAGTCCGCGGATCACTGAATAAGGCACTTTTTCGTCCTTCCGGGTGAAAGTAACAAAGGAGGCACTTTGAAGACGAAGGCCATCCTTAACTGCCTGGTGGCCGTCAGCTGTGTGACATATAATGGCAACTTTACCTCCTAGCTCGGTAGACACAACTTTGTGAAAGAATTCTACAGAAGGATCTAGTTGGGTTAGCAAGCGTTTGAAAAACAATGTCAAGTCTATTCGTCTCCGATCCCTCAATGTTTGAAAACTTTAGTCTTCAACCAGTGTTTCCTGCCTGTTATGTCGTATGATCCCGAAACGTGGACACTGACAGTCGGGCTTCGAAGCGAGCCATACTTGGAGTTTCTTTGAAGGATAAAATCAGGAATGAAGTTATCCGGAATAGAACCGGAGTAACCGACGTAGCTTGCAGAGTAAGCAAACTGAAGTGGCAGTGGGCTGGCCATGTGTGGCGAAGGACCGATGGCCAGTGGAACAGACGAGTCCTGGAGTGGAGACTGCGTATCATCAAGCGTTGTGTGAGACACGACATTTAAAAACTGAATCCAGTAAAATGTCAAATTATAATAATGTTCATTGAAGATGAACTCATAAAATGGACGTGTTTTTTTTTTTCTATTTGACTAGACCGTCGCGCGTCGGCTTGTTAACGAAAATTCATCAAAGTTATTTAAACATTCCTTAACGAAAGCTCATGAATATTAATTCTGTTTCTCAAGTTCTGTACTAAAAGTAGTTCGGTTATAAGTTATAACTAGCAGTATTTTGCGTTGAAATGAGTTGACTGTTGACTGCTGGTTGTTTACACTGGGAGGTAACTTTCGCTGTGTTTGTATCGTTTACATTTTCTCTTTGAGCGCGAGTTTGTCGCACTGGTTTAACTGTTCGTAGACACTGAACGCACCGCGTCCCGCGCCCCGCGCCTCTCGGTCGACACAAGTAAACTGATACAAGAAACTACGTACTAGCGAGTGTCAGGCCAGCTGGCTCTATTTCGGAAGTATCCTATATAAAAGCTTGAGAGGTGTACAAATACCAACTTATAACGAATTAAACAGGAATCGTTTAATTCATTATCACTCTTGATGGTAAAGTATGATTGAAAATGTGTGTGCCAAAAATAGCCGCTTTTGGAACTATATTATTATTTGGGCAACGTAATGGTCAAATTATCTAACTAACAACATTCAATAGATAACAAGGGTATGTTAAATTATTTGTAACTGTACATGCCTGATATCACGGCTGACGTAATTAATAAGAAGTTTCTCGGAAATTGTAACATACTTATACTCGTAAGAACGACTTGAATTAGCCAATATTTCTACGAATACAGTTAGTTATTATAGCTACTCGACACAATTTAGATTGATTTTGAATACCTATTGTGTTTAGCCAAATTTTCGTATAACGACTACCATCTCTAGATGAAAAGCCACTAACTGTATTATTAAATAAGTAAATTTTCTATTAATGACCATAAAAAGTTAAAGCAAGAAATTCATAAAAAGTTTATTTTTAAGAAAACAAACATACTTTTATCCACACCCATATTATAAGTCCTCTATAAACGTTTCTGAAACAGTTAGCTCATTGCTAATATTAAAACAAACAGTGTCATAGTAACCATAAAATCATCCAAACGATTGTTATAATGGTGCCGAAACTAAATTTAAGGTCAGTGCATGTTTTTCTTTCTATTTCATTAAGAAAAGGACAGAAGATAAATTTTAGTTTAGTCCTGTCAAATTAATCAGCGCCTGTCACTACTCCATACAAGTTTAGACGTGATTAAAAACTTGCCTACTAAAATTACGTCAATTTACGTCAAGCGCTGATTAATTTGACAGGACTGAACTAAAGTTTATCTTCTGTCCTTCTCTAATGAAATAGAAAGAAAAAGATGTACTGAACTTAAATTTAATTTAGTTTATGAACAAGGGAAGCGGCGCCAATGTTGCACTAAATTTCACTAAATAAAACTAGTGCATAAAAGAGCCGCAGGCGAGGGTGGATAGGTAAGTCGAGGGGTATTTATTCCCGAGTTAGACGTTCTGCTTTTCACTTCGATTGCGAGAAAATGAAAAAGGCACATAACAGTATTTACCTACTTGTCTGTCTGATCTCAAACGCATGAAATTGTCGTAAGCGTTGAGATAAAGTTGCTTGGATTTCAGCGGTGATATTTCTTCAAACACGTTTTTCACATTCTTCTCCATTAGTTTTAGGCGAGAGTGTAATTTCTGCGTCACATGAATATTCCATTGTTTTAGTTATCACTTTTCACTGTTCAAAAATGTTGCAAAATTGAAGAAGAGCGAGAGATAGCTAATACGGTAAGAGCTATTCTCTTCTTCAAGTTTGAAAAAAAAAATTTAAAAAGTTTCGTGGTGGGTATTACTAATACCTACCACGAAACTTTTATTTTTTTTTTATTTTCAACATGTCATTCGACTTGGGTACTTCATACTGCTAAGTCATAAAAAGTTTCTTTGCGTTTTTAAATAATAAACGACAGCTATTTTATATGGTTTTATTAAATTAATGATAGAAAAAACGGAAGTGATATAAATTAAAGCAAATGAAATAAAATAATGACTATTATTAAAATCTGCGACGTTTTATTGTGCGTATGGCTGTTGGGCCTGATTACCTTAGTCTTAGAAAAAAGTTTACTTTATGCAGTAGAGCATAAAAAACGATTTTATGTCGTATACGCACAACATAAAGACAAACTTTTAGAACATGAGAAGTGAAAATAACATGCACGCGCGTTTCAATACTATAACGCCTTAATAAAAATAAAAAACTTATAGGTTATTCGAATTCAAGTCGTATCCCGCCATTTTTGTTCGATATTAGTATTGCAAAAATGTATTACTTTGTTGTTTAGAAAAAGGAGTGATACAAGCTTTGATAACACACCACCAGATATTTCTAATGCAGCAAAGGAAATTTCTAACCAATTATTACCAGAAACTTTCCATGAGTTTACACAGTTCTTACAATATTGTAAACACCCTATGGTTTCAGAACCTTTTATAGAGGATTCATATCATGTGTGTTGATAAAGTCTTGTATGCAACTGTACATAATTAGGTATTAAAACACTCATGTGCTACTATTATCACACTCGGCTTCGCTTCGTGTGATAAACCTACATTCGTGTTTTAATACCCCTTACTATACAACAGCTAAATAAATAACTATTATAGTTTACTAAGTTTATAATGCTGATAGAGAAGGATCAGCGTGTGCACCGGTCAGTTTGCCAGATTGAGTTAGTTCATCTAAATGTTGTCGCTTCGAAGACAGTCATACATATTTACATATAAAATTTGATATTTGATTTATGATTAGTTGATTTATTTGTTAAAAAACATATTAATAACCTTTTTAGGGCTACTCAAAATTTAATACGTTTAGGTACCTATTTAAAATTAAAGTATTATCTGATTAATATTTAGGTTGGCAGCACTGGTGTCGCGCCATTATTGTTCCGTTACGAACTTCCGGAGCAATGGTGGGGCGACACATTCCACTCAAAGATTGGAACGAGTGATCGGCACTTGGTCGTGTTCGTGGGATTCAGTGCGGATAACATCTACAGAATGGGCATAAAATAAGTGTGGTTATTAAATAGTGAGGTTATATTTTAGATTATAAAATAAAGTTATAATTGTTGTTTACGTGTGCAGTTTGATTAAAGTCTTACATAAATATGATGTTTTTAATTTCCTCACTCCACACGACAAGGCGAAGGTTTAATCAAATGAACATAAAGCGGCATGCGCTAAGGTAGCCGCGAAATAAAAATATTCTTACGTTTTTTGCAATGTGCAGGTCAGTGTCAGGTTGTATGTTGATCTAAATATTTATTTATAGAATTATAATAATTAGAATCAGCAATACAATTCCTTAAGTTAGACTTGGCCTCAAATGACATGATTTCATGAAATACCTAGTCATTCAATAGGTAATATGAACTTAGAGTTGTATTGATTATTTTTATGATTATAATTCTATAAATAAATGTTTGATACGGCCTCGAATCATAATATATTTAGATCAACATACAACCTGATAGTGATAAAAAACGTAAGAAAATTTGAATTTCACGGGCTACCCTGAAGCATTCGCCCTCAGCTTGGCTTAACAGGTTCACTGTCCACAGACCACATTCGGTCTGTAGAGAGACTTCCATATCAGTCCACAGACCGTATGTGGTATGTTCGCCCGTACAATTTCTAAGCCATCTGATACTGTGGACGTAAGGAGAAAGTCTCATATTTAATGCGGACTTGGCAGGACACATCATAAGGATTATAAGAAGTGCTGGGACAGGGAAAAAGTCGATATTTTTTTTCTAAAGTAAAAAGTGTCAGCATAATTTTTTTTTCGAGGTTTTATTGTTTCTTTACTTAGAAAAAAGCTAATCAATGGGTAAGTAGATAACAAAATACGGGAAATGAATAGAAAATTTATTATATAAGACAAAAATTATACATGGACTCGAGACTCACGAGGTGATTTTTCCCGTCCTGGAAGCGCTACGAGTCCACAGACCATATGTGGTCTGTGTTAAAAAAAGTATTTCAGTAGAGTATAAAAATTTTGTAACACATATATGCATACGTTTTAAATAAAAACATAAATAAAAACATAACTGGACTTTTGGACCATTCCCACTCTGGAGCCTGGACAGTGAACCTGTTAAGTTTCAAACTAAGATCTAAAAAACTATAGATCACTATCTATCGTTTGACTCTTCGTTAGACAGGTAGACTATAGCTAGACAGTTAATATCGTCAGGAATGCGAGGCTTCGGCATATTGACCGCGGAGCTGTAGTCATTGTCGAGATGAGAACTAACTTGTTGCTAAGCGTAGCTTTAGGTAACTTTTGTTTAGCTGACTTTTTATTATAATCTAATGTCTTTGTACAAAATCAAAGTAACTAACCAAATTAATGTAACTTTGTAAATTCATTTCTATGTATGAACCCTTTTGTTTTATAATCTGAGGTTAACCCGTTACTGTTAATACAATTTACAGTTCAATTCAGTACAAGTTGTGTTTTAAGTTTAAAAAATACCAGCCAAGTGCGGGTCGGGTCACGCACAATGAAGGTTCCATAGTTAGGAATTTGGGATGAATTTATCCTAAAAACAAACATTGTTGACAAACATGTGCTCCCGTACATCGATATTATACGTCGCGGTCAATTCTCCAACTGCAAATTTAAGTTAGTCGACTATTACTCGTTAACTTGTAAAGCCTATTTAGCTGTGATAGTCTTACTTTTTATTTCATTATATCTACTACACTGCCTCTTCATAAATAACCATTTAGTTAGCAGGGGGGGGGGGGGGGGCACTTGGTTCCAAAAAAAAAATGAGCACTTTAAAGCTTAATAATGCGCAAACAGATCCTTGAATCGAAAAGTAGTGTTGACAAACCCGCAATATTTTTGAACGGTTTATCCACCGATACCCCACACTATGGGATAGACGAGAAAAAAGAACATCATCCCCATATTACGTGCAAGGGAGATACGCTAATATTTTTTTTTCAAGATTTTAGTTGAGCACTTTGTCGGCGTGATTACCTTTGCCAAATTACAGCTTTCTAGTACTAAGCGTCTCTGAGCTACAGCGGGGACAGACAGGCTGACAGACAAACGAACATGGCGAAACTATAGGGGTTCCTTATTTACTACGGAACCCTAACAAGCCAGTAAAGTATCGATCGTTATATTTCGGTCCGCCCGAGTGTCCGACCCAGCCGGTCGGGGGGAGGGAGCTGACATCAGCCCAATATTCACATGAATATTGTATTACTAGTTACTACTCGTACGAACGACATGGTCTTTGGCCTGCGGGCTGATTTGTTTTGTAAAACAGAACGTATTTAATAACTTCTCGCTACATTCCAAGGTGTTAGGTATAAGAAATGAATAGGTATGCAAGTGTATAAGTAGGTACTTACTATTTAATAAGGCGAAGCAACAATTATTTCACTACAGTATCAGTCTGTCTGAATCAATGACTATACAGCCTCCTGGGTCCTCACTAGTAGTACTGTATCACGGAAGGGCAGGACAGTCCTCCTCTTGCTTGATATACTATCACTTATTTGCACTAAACACTTCTTAATTCTAAGTTCTAACTAAGCACTTTTAGTAATACTAATTTTGGTAATGATATTAAGCTAATATATTAATTACTGTGGTATACATTCTATTGTTATGGCTACGAATTTATTTATTTTATTTTTAAAACTTACACACACTATCTTTACAGGATGACCCCAATGCAATAGTGGGTATTGTAATAGTGGTGAATTTATCTGGCCTAAGCCTAATGTTGTTTCTTGTCAATGATCGTATCTGATAGAATAAAAGATGAGGCTGTTCTTGTATGCCTTATTTTGTAAAGAGTGGATTTATTACAAGTTGTTTATATTGCTTCATTTTTTTATGTATTTTAAATTAAAGTGTGTATTTATGATTGAGTTTGCCAAATATAAAAAAAACTGGCACTTGCTCACTTCAGATGGCTGTTGTTTTAGTTGACTAATGGTATATAAAATAATAATAAAACAAAAATGATTAAAACAATAAAAAAAAACAGGTTAGGTACCTGCCAAACAGGTACAAGTGCATAAAGTAAGAATAGTGCTCCATAATCCACGTGTGCATATAATACCAATTATATTTAGAATGCATGTACATAATTAAATACAAATTATACTTAGAATGCATGTACATACAGGCTTGTTGGCGCTAAATAACCCATTAAATTTCAACGGCTCGACGTTTCTGTTGGATAAAGGGAGGATATTTTTATTTGTAATTGACTGAGTGCTCCACCTGCCTGAAATACGTCCATTAGGTAGCCTAGCTATTTCCAGATACCAGAGACACGAGGGGCTAATTGAACGAGCTCTTTTTAGTACACTATCGCCATTAGAGCGAGACAACCCCGGGGCTAGAGCTACGCAGGTATGTAGTCGGTACGTAAGAAAATATCTGGACATACGTAGGTATAGTTACACATAGTTAGTTTTATTTTACATATTTGGTTAAAATGTCTTGCTTATGTTTAACCCTGTTTATAAAATAGAAATCAAATCTCCAGCTTATTATGATTGGCTGCTGTTATATTCGTCCATATAACAGCTAATGGCGCCGATTCCCTTGTTCACAAACTGAACTAAATTTAAGTTCAGTGCATCTTTTTCTTTCTATTTCAATAAGAAAAGGACAGAAGATACATTTTAGTTTAGTCCTGTCAGATTAATCAGCGCCTGTCACTACTCTATACAAGTTTAGACGTGATTAAAAACTTGCCTACTAAAATTACGTCAATTTACGTCAACCGCTGATTAATTTGACAGGACTAAACTAAAATGTATCTTCTGTCCTTTTCTTATTGAAATAGAAAGAAAAAGATGCACTGAACTTAAATTAAGTTTAGTTTGTGAACAAGGGAATCGGCACCATTATGAGATCTGACAGTTAGAGGTTAGTTCCCATCAGAAAGTAGATCAAGCTTTCAGTGATCGGAAGTAGATCGGATAGCTGGACAGCTACAATATTCGACAAATATCGGCTACATCATAAGCTGTAGCAAAGTAAGGAGATTATGTAATAAGTAGCTTAATTCCTAGCATTACATAATCAGCCTCTAATGTTCTCACTGCTGAGACACAGGCCTCCTCTCTGCGAGAGGGAGTGGGCCGTTGAGTGGAATTATTCCTAGCATTAATTGAGTGGAATTATTATTGGTAGAAATGAAGTCGTAAGCCACTGGGGATCGCGGCTGAGAGCTAGCGATACGCTATCTTATCAATGTACACTACTCTCTTTGGTGCTCGTGTGTACTCAGTACTCACACATTGCTTATCTAGGGATAGATGTAGTTACATATTGGTACATTTATATTGCATAATATATGTCGGATGTCGGATCCCTCAATTCGTTTTCCGTCAAAGCTGAAACTGAAATGTACCTACGTAGATATTGATTGTCGGGTTCCATCGCGCTAGGTATTGTTAGTGCACGTAATATGTGCTGAAAACGAGCATTGTCGCTATGTAATTACAATAATAGCTCTCATGTTAGTACACGAGTGCTAGAAAAGTATCCGCAAGTCTGAAATTGAATATTTCCCCGTACAAACTCATTAGACCGCGATCAAACCTAAAGATTTTACAAGTTTGGCATTCTAATATTTCGATTCACGATAATAGGTATGACACGGACCTACTATGAGGGTATTACCTACGCTCTAAGTGTTAAAGCTTTGGAGAACTAACCCAGTAAGCAATCGACTTTGCTCGCGCACCAAAAGCAAATTGGTTCGGCGGCATATGTTAATAAAGCACTTTATAATGTCCTCTAAAAGTTTATTTTATATAATCTAGTTAACGAATAGCATAGTTGACTGTCTACGACGAGCCAGATCTCTGTTTAACTCACCACTAACTGTGGCCATGTTATCTAAAGTGGTATCCTATCTCCATACAAACAGTATTGAATGTAGAAGAGCGTCGTTTATTATGTTTTATGTGATTTTGTGTCCTAATGCACTCTGAGGCGTCTGCTATCAATAAAAGATTTCTCTCATTTAGCAGCGCTTAAAGCATAAAGTTGTGCATTTGTATCGGAACAAAGACGCACAGTGTCACGCAGACACGCAGACACGCACTAGTGGTGTGCATACTAACCGCTAAGATGCACCGATTAGCGCCACTCTAGCCGCTCATGAATAACCGATCACTCAATACAACACATACAAATCTTTTATCAATCGCTTCGAATTTCAATCAGATGATGTAAACTGAATTTCATAAACGGTTTTCTTTTTTTTTTTCAAATATATTTGAATACGAAAGAAACATTGATTTATAAAGTTGATCACCTAGAGTGTAAGTACACTCTAGGTCATCGACTTAATAAATCAATACACGCATATGTAATGAAATCTTACCTGCTAAGACAAGTGAAGGTAGGGTAAGTTTTCATTACTTTTGCGTGTATATATTTTGATCGAGTACCTACTGTCGATCCGTACTGTCTACACGATATCTAATCGTGACGGAGACCACTTAGTCTGTCGAGTCTACATAATACCGCCCACAACAAACCCAAAGTCGTGGGCTGATTGCGCACAAAATATAATGTAAGTATTGAAATTAAACGTTGCTTGGCAGTGGTTGTTTTCGTACAAAATATCAATTTGAATGTTCATTGTATTCTATCGACACTACATAGATCCTCGCGGCCGCATCTCTACCGGGGCACCAGCGACACAACATTATGCAGTTGTGTGACAGCGGCGCGGCGCGCGGCGGGCGCCGCACAGTGGAACGAATGTATGGGAGCGGTTGGACGTAGACATGTCCGAAAAAAAAGAGTAAAATTATGCCAAACTAATGATGCCATCTTATTCGATTACTTAATGCCTTCATAACTTGTGGTGATGAATTTCTTCATAACTCCCATATTTCGGGAGTAATTTGAGAAAATGTGAAATTTTACTATGAAAATGAGTGTATCGAGCTCTCTCCCTCCTGATTCCGGGCTTGTTTCAAGTAGCGGTCTCTAATATCATAATGCTAATACTAAGAGCTATATTTAATACTAAGACACATAGTGCGCCAAATGTGCACTTTCTGGGATAAAGAGTGATGTTTATTTTATAACACAATTTTTTTATTTTTTGTTTATTTTGTTGATTAAAACCGTTTTTCTAAAGGTTTACCTTATTACAATAACATTTCTGAGCAGCCAATTAGAGAAGATATAAGCTAATTAGGATATATAATTAGGGACTTAAGGTTTACATATAAAACTGATGCACTAATGATTACTGATAAGAACATTGCTATTATTTAATTACTAAATGGCTCTTAATACACTAATTTAGCATGCATCATTTACTAATTATCACAATAACTAATTACCTTGCAATATTTAACAAAGGATACCTGGGATACCTGGATTTTATATAAATAGGTCACTATTAGTAACTTTAAAATCAGTGTTGATTTACACCTCGTTGTATCCAAGCTAATCTCGCAATGTATTTTCCAAATTTTAATACAAATCTTGATATTCACGTTGCTTTATGCGCACGCGCACATAAAGATTTACGCGACTTTAACTATTTGTTCAGTGTTTTAAAAGATAACAGTTGTGTTCAGTTATGTGAAAGTGCTGAAACAAGTTTAAAAGACTGGTGTCGTCGATTTTGCTACCGCATTTATGCAAAATGGACACAGTCTGGAAGAAGCACAGATAAGTTTCGGAAGAAACATGAGATTTGGCTACAGGCTGCAATTCAATGGCCGGAATTACAGAATGAAAATATGGAACCTTCTACAGAAAATATAAGTGACGTCATCGAGCCCATAATTTCTCCTGCTAAATCTGATGCTTCAACTTGTACACATCCTAGTCCTCGTAAATCTTTTGAGGACCTTAGTAACCGGCAAAAAAGAAGACGCACTGAAGATAGTCTTTCATGCAGCAGTAGCAGCGCTGAAATTATGTTTTCGGCCGAAAGGGCGCTTCAAAAGGCAGGACAAAGCGATACAGCTTATGTTATGAAATACTTGACGGAGAATCCAGAAGAGGCCTCAAAAATCAAAGCCTTCATTGAAGGTAAATCAATTCAGGTACGGGAAATATCCCCTTTGAAGGCATTGGCTCTTTATGTATCGATGAACTTATCGAAATGGCGCTATAACACTCTTCGGGATTTCAACACTCAAGAAGGAGCTCTTCAATACCCGAGTTACTACATGTTGGTTAAAGAAAAAATTAAGTGCTATCCGGCCAAAGAAGATCTCACAGTTACAGAGAGCTCTGCAAAAATCAAATTACAAGCCTTGATGGATTTAACCTCAAGAAGACTTATTAGGTCGTTAGAAACCCCTGTTGATCCCAATCAACAGCTCGTATTGACCAGCAAATGGGGTTTTGACGGATCATCTAGCCAAAGCATTTATCATCAAAGGACGAGTGAAGATGAGCAAATCGATCTTGCTAGTAATTTTATGATTAGTCTTGTACCACTGCGGCTCGTCTCAAAAGGTGTAACAATTTGGGAAAACGAGCGACCATCTTCCACTTCATTTTGCCGGCCAATATTGTTTAAGTTTATAAAGGAAACCAAAGAAAATGTGCAGAGAGAGATGGCTGAAATCGAAGCAGAGATTGAAGCCTTAACTCCATCCACCATCACTGATGGAATTAGTGTCAAACACCCACTGTTGTTGACAATGATTGATGGTAAAATTCATTCCATTATATCCAATACAGCAGCTTCAGTGTGTGACATATGCAAGGCTTGTCCTAAAGAAATGAATAATTTAGAGTTAATCAAAGATAAACACGCAAACGAGGACATGTATAAATATAGCTTAAGCACCCTTCACGCTTGGATTCGCTCAATGGAATGCTTATTACACATTTCCTACAAATTAGACATAAAATCATGGCAAGTAAGGGGTGATATAGCAAAAAGGCAAGTTGATGACAGGAAGAAAAGAGTTCAAGAGGCTGTAAGAAGAGAACCGGGCTTACTTCTCGATGTTGTGAAACAAGGCAGTGGATCCACCAACAATGGCAACTCGGCAAGGAGATTTTTTGAAAACTACACTAAATCTGCTGAACTGACCGGAATAGATGCTATGCTTTTAAGAAAAATCTGTGTGATCTTGCAGTGTATTTCATCAGGAGAGAAGATCAACGTAACTAAATTCCGAGAGTTCTGCTTTGATACTGCTAAGCTTTACGTGGAGTTATACCCATGGTATTATATGCCTTCTTCACTTCATAAAATTTTAATGCATGGGCCAGACATAGTTCAGAACATGTCAATTGTGCCCATTGGTTTTCTATCCGAAGAGGCATCTGAGGCTAGAAATAAAGATTTTAGAAAATATAGAGCATTCTCGAAAGCATAGCAGTATCTCATGCAATGAAGATATTATGCACAATCTTTTACTGTCTTCTGATCCACTTGTTACAAGTATCCGTCCAAAAGGAAATAAGTTTGTAAAAAAATCTTCTTTTAAGGAATTTTATGAGCTTACGGATTCTGAGAAAAGTGATATCGAATTTGTTAACATAAATGATTTAGCGGACATCGATTCTGAATTTGAATTAATTGATGATGATGATGATGACGAAGATAATTAAATGATGTTATTGTTTTAAAATGTGTAACTTAGTAAATTAGAGCTTACATCTTAATTATTTATTGTACTTTTAATGAAACTAGGTAATTTATTATCAACTTACTTAAAAGTCATACTCTCATCAGTTCTTGTGAATATTTTTGTTAATATATATTTCTGTATATATATAATATATTTATAGACCTCTTAATAAGTCTGTCTGCGGTTTAAAGTAAATACAAATGGGGAAAAAACGTTTTTTTTTTAAATTTTCATTTCCTTTTATCCCAGAAAGTGCACATTTGGCGCACTATGTGTCTTAGTATTAAATATAGCTCTTAGTAATAGCATTACGATATTAGAGACCGCTACTTGAAACAAGCCCGGAATCAGGAGGGAGAGAGCTCGATACACTCATTTTCATAGTAAAATTTCACATTTTCTCAAATTACTCCCGAAATATGGGAGTTATGAAGAAATTCATCACCACAATTTATGAAGGCATTAAGTAATCGAATAAGATGGCATCATTAGTTTGGCATAATTTTACTCTTATTTTTCGGACATGTCTACGTCCAACCGCTCCCATACATTCGTTCCACTGTGCGCCGGCGACGATACGACGACGGTACGCACACTACAGAACGCACGCGTAGTGTACCATACAGGATGATACAGGAGACAGGTACGGAAGGTTAAGGTTACAATAAAGCCTCTTTCTTATGAAAATGTATCGCAATGATTTGGTTCTTGAAGTTTGTTTTGTTAAATATTAAGATTTCAGGCCCTTTCATAGCTTAGCAGATACATAGTCTGCCAAGAATGGTGATTTATGACAATAATCCTATAAAACTGTGCATATTGTTCACATAAGACCTTTAAAATGCATTTGTTTTTTGACGACAGAACTAGAACTCTTTTGGGAAACGAAATATTTGTCGGAGCCCTAAATTTATCAAAAACCGGCCAAGTGCGTGTCGGACCAAGCACAATGGTTCCGTAGTTGGGAAATTATTTATCCCAAAAACAAACTTAACATTGTAGTTGAAAAACATGTTCTCCCATACATCGATATATGCCACGGTCAATTCTCCAACTGCAAATTTCAGTTGGCTGACTATTACTCGTTAACTTGTAAAGCCGACTTAGCTGTGATAGTTTTCCTTTTAATTTCATTATATGTACTACTGCTAGGATTTTTTTCACATCTCCATAAATAACCATTTAGCTACCAGGGGGGAGGTCACTTGACTACAAAAATTACACTTTAATGCTTAATATTACGCAAGCGGGTCCTTGAATCGAATAGTGGTGTTCACAGACCCGCAATATTTTAGACGAGAAAATAAAAATCATCTCCACATTACGTGCAAAAGAGGTACCCAAAAAAATATTTTTCAAGATTTTACTTTAGCACTTTGTCGGCTTGATTACAATGTTACATACCTATGCCAAATTACAGTTTTCTAGTACTAAGAGTCTCTGAGCTACAGCGGGGTTAGACAGACAGACAGACGGACATGGCGAAACTATGAGGGTTCCTTGTTTACTACAGAACTTCATAAAAAGGAGGTAATTAATAATCATATTACTTCACATTAACATTTGCGTATTTTTTACTTTATGTTAGGATATTTAGATAGATTTTATTTTACTCAGGTTGCAGAGTAGAAAAAGTACCCCTGTAGTATTTTTTTTTATTATGACCGGTAAATTCGAGAAGCCCCCACAGAGGCTTAACGGAGCCCTAGGGCTCCGCGCAGCACACTTTCAGTATGGTTGGTCTAGATAATTATATTGATTGTTATCAGTTGACCTTCTACATGTCCTTCCACGTGGCGCACTCACTTACTCAATCAAGCATATAATATGCTTGATTGAGTACCATTGAATAGTCAATGAGCCGCTGATCCGTGAAGCCGCAGCCCACAGACCAGGCAAGCTGAGGGAGTCCATAGGCCGGACAGCTTCCCTGTAGGCACAGCAGTCAATGTGTTGGTTTCATGGTGCAATGGCTCCGGTATCAGGTATATCTGTCACAAAGACTGGGGAGCCTTTGACTTCGACTTGATTGAATTTTGAGCATATTCGACTCTAAAGGTGCTGTAGGTTCGTTCTAAGATTCTATAACAAAAGTCACCTTTGTCTTTATAGCTACAGGGAAACCATTAAATATTGGTATCATTGGTATCTCCATGTATAATACTGGTATTCATACCGTTAGACTGGAAGGCGACCAGAACATAGTTGGCGCAGATGATGGTGATGATGGTACTATGCACTGTCTATCGGTAGGTACAGTACGACTAGTAAAACTGTTTTCATTTTCAGAAAAATAACTGTTTTTAACATTTCCCGAATTTTCAGTTTCGATGCACTCGATCTGGAGTTTTAAGAAAATATGATGTTGAGTCACACATTTTTCCAGTGCTGAATGAGAAATGCCTTTTATGCTTCTTGAACCGATCATCATATTTTATAATAAAATCGTAGGTAGCGAGGTCAAAGCTGTACATTGAATATTTTTGAAAAAAAAGGAGTTGCTACGAAGTCTGGGATCGATTCTAATGCCAAAAATAAAATTTTTAGATTTTAATGTCTGTTTGTCTGAATGTATGTTCAAGCATCACACAAATTCTACCGGATAGATTCTATTCAAATTTTGCATAGATATTCCCTATAAGTCTGGTCAGTCGGCGGCTATATATTATCACGCTATTTGCTATGGGGGATGAGCAATATTGCATTCTGTTTGTATTCCTCTATAATAATAATATCTATATGGATGGATACAGCAGTCATTGTGCAGATAGTCGTGACGGCCAATGGCATAATAGCCAAGAGTCTCGACCAACACCTGAAGAGGCTCTCGTTAGGTAGCTGGATCAAGGGCTTAATCTAGAGAGCGGTACTTCTGAACACGGCGCGTATCGTCAGGAGTTTCCTCTCTCGGGAGCCCTGACCACTGGTAGCTTGGATTTTATGTTATAGAAATATTTAAAAATGTAAATAATATATATTGAATGGAATAAAGGATATAATAATAATAATTTGAGTCCACTTTAGTTCTGCTTAGCCTAGAATCCTCTAAGCACACTGCTGGAGGATTCAGGTCTAGGCTATCGGTTGAGGAGAGGTGGTCAGTTTATATCTCACCTCCTCTACATGGATGACCTAAATCTCTTTGCCTCCAATAATTTGCAACTGATGGAGCTACTGAAAATAATTGAAATCATCAGTAGCGCCATCAGGATGGAATTTGGAGTGGACAAATGTACGGTCATGCATGTAAAGCGAGGGGAGATTGTGGAATCCGTGGGAACCCAACTCTCGGATTCTATAAATCTTAGAGCTCTCTCCGCATCCGAAACCTACAAGTATTTAGGTATGTCGGAAGCGTTGGGCATCAATGTTACTTATATTGTGGAAGGAATGCTTCTTTGGTTGCCCGAAGAAGGTATTAAGGAGTCTTGTTTCAGGTGGATAAAAAGGTGCAACCCTTCAACGGTTGGGTCATGTCGGTTTTGATGTACTCTTTCAGCATACTCAAATGGACTCAGACCAAACTCTACGCCCTGGGTAGGAGGGTCCGTACACTGCTGAACGCAAACCGGATGAATCACGATCATCGGTGATGAGACTGTACATCCCGCGGAACTGCGGGGGTCGGGGATTTTTAAATGCAAAGACCCTCCACAATCACGACGTGTGCAATCTCAGAGAATATTTTTTTAAAGCAGAAGCATACCCACTATGCACCATCATGTGATCGCAGTGGACTAGCGGTTCACTCCGCTTTCCATGGCGAAAGGGAACCTGGCGCAAACCTGTAGTACTGATGATCGCAAAGAGGTATGGCAAAGCAAGGAGCTGCACGGGCGCTTTTATCGGGCTCTTCATGAGCCCGGTGTAGATTTATTAGCACCTGAGAAACAAGTTCGTATCGTGGCTACGTTTTGAGGACCTTTTCGGGGAAACTGAAGGTTTCGTCTGTGCACTTATGGACGAAGTTATCTTTACGAATAACTACCGGAAACATATTATGAAGGACGGTTGACGTGTGTTGGGCTTACCACCGTCCGGGTGAGTCCATCAGATATATTATCTTTGGTTGTTCTCGTCTGGCTAACAGGCATAACCAAGTGGCCAGGATTATTGACCAGCAACTTGCTTTAAAATCTAAACATGTGGACTTTGAGGTACCGTATTACAAGTATGTGCCCGCCCGAATTCTCGAAAATGACCATGTCACGTTGTACTGGAATCGGTCTATCATTAAAGACGAACTATTGTTTTTGGGGAAACTGTCTTATGTAATTTTGACGTTCGAAAAGTGCTGATTCTCAGCCTAGTTTGAATAAATGACTTTTGATTTAGATTAGCCTGATATACTGGTGATATATCGATTAGCGCGCCGCGCAATGATAGTCGATGTTACCATTCCTCATGACGAGAACCTCGTGAAAGCTAAGACGGAGAAACAAATAAAATTTCTCAACTTAGCACATTTAACAAATAAAATTACTTATTAGATAGATAGACTCAATTTAAATCTTGCATGTAGCATTTCCTGTTAAGAAATGTTTAAAATACCCTATTATCTTCCGTTTGAATTCATTATATACAGTTTTATTTCATTTTTATACATTTTACTTATGTTATTTAAGATATTTTTATATTCCTCTATAGTTTACAGCAAATTGTAAAAAGACGAGCCAAACAGTTAAAACATTGCAGATAATTACAGATTTAGCCTTTTAAATATCATAACGCTATATTTTTATGTGGTTAAGCAGTCAATCATCATGACAAGATTTGGTTAGCGATTATTTCGCAAACGTGGAGCTGAGATCTGACATCAGGTATTCCACAAAATATGTCTCGACAATCACTGACCCTGGTTCAGTTGGTGTCCGCTCCAGTTCAATGGCCATCTTAAACACAGATAACGAAGAATTAGTCACTCGATAGTGACTAATTCTTGGCCTCAAGTTAAGCTTGAGGCCAAGAATTAGTCACTCGATTTCGAGCTGTAGGATGCGATGTAGATAGCGCTGTAGGTAGCGCTGTAGGATGGGATGGTATCCCGGCTACTGTTATATTTGGTGCCAAAAATTTTGTCTTCTTTCATTCTTGTCCCAGTCACCTTTCACTTTTTAACCTTGCCCTTTCATTCCAGCTGATATTTACAACTGCTTTAAAAAAAGCCGTAGTGCACCCTATTCATAAACGTGGTGACAGAGGCAGTGTTAACAACTACAGACCCATATCGGTTTTATATATCCTATCTGAACTCCTAGAAAAATACTAACTAAACGCTTGCTTGACTATAACTCACAAAATATTCTGGCTGATAACCAATTTGGGTTTAGATCTGGCAATAAGACTGAAGATACTATACTAGAATTACTGGGTACTGTAGCCCATAATACTAATAATAAAGATAAGACCATAGCTATCTTCCTTGATCTCGTCAAAGCTTTTGACACTGTCTCTGTTCCCCTCTTCATTACTAAGATGGAAAGGGTTGGCATAAGAGGCTTACCGCTGGATATTTTGAAGAGTTACCTTAGTGGTCGTTCTTAAGTAGTAATAAAATAAATTATTTAAAAAAACAAAAACCCGAATGCAAAACCACATAACTGAAAAGGGACAAACAAGCATTATAAACCTATAGAATTTTGGTATTGCAATTTTGGTAATTCTATAGGTTATAATGCTTGTTTGTCCCTTTTCAGTTATGTGTTTTTGCAGTCGGGTTTTTATTTTTTTTAATAATTTATTTTATTTCAAGCTTTTTAGCTTTATTAACATATATGTATATATTTGAAAATGACTCATTACTAGCTTTTATTTGATACCAATATTGTTGTTTTTTTTTTAAAAGCTCCCCTCCCTTTTTTTGTATTTGCAGATGCAATATATAAATATTATATAGCCTATGTCACTCCCACAATTAGGACAAATCTAACGACACCTCATATGTTAAAATACATCAAGCCGTTTAGGCTACAGAGCGTGCCAAAGAAATAGACATACATACATAGTACATACTCTCGAAAAACATTATCCTCCTTCTGGGGCAGTCGGGTAAAAATTGAAAACCATTCTAGCAAAGAAGCATGTCGCTCTTACGGTGTCCCACAGGATAGTGTTTCAGGACCCACCCTGTTCCTAATATATATTAATGAGCTCTGCAAACTTACGCTTGTCAACTCCAAAATAATTATTTACGCTGATTACACCGTAATCCTGGTTAATGGCAGTGACTGGACCGAAGCTTGCAAATTTGCGGAGTCTGCACTCCGTACTATCATGACGTGGTTAACATAAAACTTGCTCACACTTAACATGGATAAGACTAGGTTCATCACATTTAGTCTGAGGAGAAAATGGCATGATGTAAATCGGCATTTATTACACCGATTTTTAAAAAGGGGGATAAATCTAAAATAGAAAACTACCGCCCTATATCTAAATTATGTATTTTTTCTAAAGTTCTTGAACGAGTAGTACACACTGAAGTTTACTCAAGTTGGCGACGAACAACATGGTTTCCTCAGAAAACGGTCAACTGCCTCCAACCTGATACTATCCAATGAAATTATAACCAGTGGGATGGAAGAACGATGCCAGGTCGACGCGATATTCACTGACTACAGTAAATGCTTTGACCGTATAGATCATCGGGTGCTTCTTCAGAAGCTATTATCCGCAGGAATTCATGGTGACCTATTCCGGTGGTTTTCGTCATACATAGATAATCGAACGCAGGCTGTGGTTTTGCGTGGATACACGTCTGGATGGAAATCTGTCCCATCAGGAGTGCCCCAAGGCTCAATCCTAGGACCGTTATTGTTTACAATATTTATTTTGGACATAAAAAACTGCTTTAGGAACTCACATATCCTACTATACGCTGATGACATGAAGGTCCTAAAGTCCATACGCACATTATCCGATACTGAGCTACTTCAGTCAGACCTTGACAGATTCGTACAATATTGCAAAACCAACAAACTACAACTAAATGTATCCAAATGTTTTCACGTAATATTTACTCGCCAGAAATCTATCATTGGCCCTGGGTATACACTGGATGGTATTTACATAAGTAAAGAAACCAGTATCAGGGATCTTGGCGTGGTACACGACAGCAAGCTGCTTTTTGATGAACATGTTGAAACAATTGTCAACAAGGCATTGAAGGCCTTGGGCTTCATTATTAGAGCTTGTTCTAGCTTTCGTTCCCTAAAGCCATTAAAAGTTCTTTACTGTTCTTTAGTGCGTAGCCACCTTGAGTACGTCTCTCAAGTATGGAACCCTCAATATGAGATCTACAAATCTCGTATTGAGTCTGTTCAAAGGAAATTTTTGCGGTACTTGGACTTCAAGGCTAGGCAATTATCAGTCGACTATGAACACCGTTGTAAGCGATATCATTTCTTACCGTTGGAACTGAGACGTAACATTAGTGATATCTGTTTTTTAGTGAACATCACAAACGGCTCCGTCGATTGTCCCGAACTACTAAGCAAAATACTTCTTCGTACTAATCTAAATAACCTAAGAAAACGGCCGCTACTCCATGTACCATTCACATCGACTAAGTACAGGCGCAACGCCTTCTGCATACGCAGTGTTATAGCTTTTAATAGTTTGCCATCACACCTGGAAATTGATTTATTTTGCACCAGCGCACATAAAATTAGAAAGATTTTAAACAAGGAGTATTTTGGTTACAACCATAAATAACTTTAATTCCGATATAATAATTAAATATTATAATATTATATAATTAAATTTGATTTTGATATTGCACGACTTGACATACCTATTATATTGTCTCGACACACCTTTATGTTTACATTGTAATCTGTTTATTTAGTCAATTCGCTGTAACTGGTCAACGCAAATAACGCGTACCTAACTAAGTAGATATATATATGTGGAAGCTTGTAATTAGCAAATGTCGAAACTTATGCACGATATTCAAGATTGTTATTAGTCTGTAAGCTTTCTTAAAAATTAAATAAATAAATAAATTAAATAAATAAATAAAACATCACAGCCAGCGTATGCGGTACAATAAATAATATTGGTTGTGATTGTACCAAAGTTATACGCACGGATTCCATAAAATACCTTGGAGTTCTTATTGACAGTGTGTATTGGCAGTGTGCTGACATGGAGTTAGCAAATAAATTCGCTGGTCTCTAGAGTTCTTACTCTAGAGACCAGCGAATCTTTGTTTTTAAAATCTTAGAACCTCTGTAAGTTTTTCTACACTGAGAACAATTTACTTTGCTATTGCTCACTCCATTTTAACGTACTATTGGCAAAACTTAAGCATGCTCACTTTAGAAAATATTTCTGCGGCAAGCGCAGCTAGTGACAAACCACACCCCTTCCTGGTTTCGTCCAATTAGAGACAATATGAATTTGTGTGAGTATAGGGCGTGTAACAAAAAATATAAATATGTGTGGTATGTTGGTTACTCACTGCACGAGCCGGTATTATTCGCGCGAGCCGAGGGCGAGCGAGCGCGATAAGGGAGTCGAGTGTGTGCGCGTTTCATACGACGGTTTTCAACTTGAGAGGAAAAAAAGAGACTGGTATTGTTATTAGTTTCGTACGCCGCTAGGTATTTCTCTCTAGATTTTGCAGGCAACAGGCTGTCACTAGCGTTTCGTGCCTAGATTAGTATTTCCGGGGGGTTAAATCTACGCGTTGCTCTTCGCTCTTCTTTCCTAATTGAAGTCAACATTTTTGATAATAATTAACCACACAATGAAAACGTTAACAAGTATTTCTGGAAAATACCGCGCTTGTTTTGTTTATCCCGCGCGCCGCAAGTGTAAATAAAGGCGCTGGAAAAACCGCTAAACAGCCTATATAAAAAATATAATAAACAAAATAATGTTTTGAATAAGCAAATTAAGGTTAATATGTAGTGAAAAATATATAATTTTATGAAATGATGATAATTTTGATGATTGATTTATCTGATGTAACGAATTTTTTTTTCTCAAAAATATTCATTGTTTTTGGACAAAAACTGCGTATATTGAAAAAAGAAATGTAAAGTAAAAATACTTCTATATAATAAGCTGAATTTCTGAGTCACTTTACAAGCAAGTGTGTTGAAGAAATATTTCGTAATTTTTTGCGACCGTATTTTATGGCCGTTCTATAAAGCCGATCTATTGTTTAACCAGATGTTCTGACGTTCCCACTGAATAACAATGGTGCTTAGATAATGAACTTATTTTTATTGCAGTTGCAAAAGTTGCGACAGCAATAATAAAAAAATCTGATAACATTGTATAAACTGCGCCAAGTAATGGTTCAAATACTACTGTAAGTAATTTTGCTATTTTAATCAAAACAGCAATAAAAGAAAGAGATAGCAAATGACAATTTCTAACAAAACTACGTAACTTGCTTCGTTTTAGGGTTCCGTAGTCAACAAGGAACTCTTATAGTTTCGCCATGACCGTCTGTCTGTCTGTCTGTCCCCGGCTTAGCTCACAGACTCTTACTAGAAAGCTGTAATTTGGCAAAGTGGTAAACAAAAATGCTAAATAAAGTTTTTTTAGGGTACGCGTATAGCAATACCAATAATACATTTTCTAAACCAAACGGAAGATATTAGTACGAAATTACTTCTTGTCAACAATAACAATTCATAAAGCGCTCTCGCTGGCCGTGCCCATTAAAAAAATGTCTTACAAACAAGTGAGCATAGCACGCGCCTAGTGTGACTGTCACACACACTATACATAATTACATTAATACAAACACGGCTAAAATACGCTTCATGCATCCCATTGGCCAAAACGCTTGCATCGGGCGATCGAGTCGTGAGCCGTGCTATACGATTATCGCCTTAGAGGTGAGCATGCGGAAGATTGGCCGATAGTACCTTATATCGTCATGGGGTGGAGCTGGAAAGTGTTTGCTATTGCACTTGTAGAGAACGCAAAGGGCCATGGTTAAGGTCACGGCATACAAACCCATTCGTTTCCCTACACATATATGGAAATTACCTACCGTTAGACACTCACACTGCTCAAATAACCTTTATATTCGAACTCTTTAGTTTTATTTAGTTCAGTTTTAGTTTAGTTACATTTTGTAAATTATAATTCTACTATAGTATTAAATGTCTGGAACACTATCATCTTCCCCACAGAGGTGGGTGTAAATAGCTGCGACACACTATAACTAATGTGGCTAATATCGTAAGCAATGAAATTGTAAATATACTGCTTTTTCTTCCAATAATAAAGATTAAATACAGGAAGGATTTTTGAGATGGGGCAGTAAAACCTTAAACATGGTATGTTACATGAAATCGGTCTAAGGAGACTGTCCTTAACTTTTTGAGAAATTTTGATCTGCTTACAAAGATTTTGAAAAAAAATAAAGTTGGCGTGAAAATGGGCAATATACACAAAAAAAAAACTGATGCCTCTAGATCCTCATTCTTATGAAGATCAAAAACTCTAATAAAACAACTGAGGTGTGAGTACTAGAAGCCAAACATTTCGTGGGAAATGAGACGCCAACTTACTTTTTAGGGTTCCGTAGTTTCTCAGAAGCAAAAAAACGGAACCCTTAAATGATCACTTTGTTGTCCGTCTGTCTGTCGGGCAAGACCCTTTTTTTCAGGAACTCGAGGAAGTACCAAGTTGATATTAATATTTAATACATAGGCTTTAAGTTTAAGTTTTAAGTCAACGCAATAAAAAAATACTGCCATTTGTGCATTTTGATACTTACAGGATGATCCCGGCCTACCTATAATCATAAAATTCTACAAGAAGCAAGGTAGCACACACACACACAGATTTTTTTGTTTTATCACATCATTATCATCATTTCAGCCGAAAGTCGTCCACTGCACATAGGCCTTCCCCAAGCACTTCGACCGGTTCTGTGCTTCCGGAATCCAGCGGATTCCAGCGGCCTTCACATGGTCATCGGTCCACCTTATGGGAGGCCTTCCAACGCTAACATCTTCCAGTACGCGGTCGCCACTCCAGAACCTTTCGGTCCCATCGGCCATCTGTTCTGCATAATCTACTGTTATATTATTTTAGTGATAGCTGTTCATCAGGAATAATCAGTGAGAATGCATCAGTCAGTGTATCAGTTTTGTGACATTAGGTTAGTATTCAGGAAAGCAGGCGTTCATTAATTCACTAAAAACGAAAAACTTCGCAAGCAATGGGAAATCGTTACTGAAGACTGCGGAGTCGATCTCATGACTAACCGCTTGTTCCCGCGCCACCAGTCCTGAGTCTCTGTATATTTTGGCCGCTGCCGCAAACGTAGTATACAGGGAAGTTTTGTACAGAGTAAATGGGGGAAATAAAGATAATGGTGCTATACATACAATTTTGACCGTGATTGTAACCAACCAGTCGATGCCCGAAAAGGCTCGACTGGCTGTTCACAATGGTGTGAACGTTGGAAGTGAATGTTGCAAATGCAAAAGAAGCATGAAAGAAAAATAAATGCTGTGGAAATGCGTTCCTTGCGAAGCATGTGTGGCGTGACTGTTTATGATAGATATGATGTGGCAACGGCGCGGGTAAAAGAAGATGTAGTATAGTGTAGTAGAATAAAAATTGAAAAGAGTATGCTGAGATGGTTTGGTCATGTTAAGAGGATGAATGAAAGGCGACTAACAAAAGGTACAATTTACAAGGCAGTTGTGAGTGGAAACGCCGGGAGGACATGTTTTTATTTATTTATTTATCACATGACATGTTTCCTTTGCCATTACAGTAATAAATCTAATGCGACAAAATAACTTAAAATGTTCTTAACTATACCTTACATGCTACGCAGTACGTGGCCCTTGTGAACTCACCAGTGTACAGGTGAATATGGCTATGGCATCCGCCACCGCGTCGAGAGTGCCCCGGCAGGTCAGTGCGCGCACTCGGCACCACCAGCAGCCGCCGCGCCACGTACCTATCCGGTCAATTAAACCCTATTTCTGATAGTATACCTGAGTTTTGTATACATAAATTGACCTAAGCGGTGATGTTCTTCAGAAAGCTCAGGTGCGTAGTACCCGCAGGCGGCGCGTGTGTGACCGGTAATTGCGTAACACAGTTTCAATGACAATCCAAATTTTGAAGGATATTGCTAAACCATTGCTTCATAGGTTTGAAGAAATCGTCTGCTCACAACGTAAATAATGCAATGGACGTGGGTGAACCGTCAAATAAAACCCATTGCGATCAACTGTCATTGTATGTGTGTGACGCAACTGCCCCGTTGATATGGACGTAAATCAAGCAAAAGGAGTATGTAATGAGCGCAGCACGTGGCGTTCTATAGTCTCTGCCTACCCGCATGGGAAGTAGGCGTGAGTTTATATATGTATGTTTTATAAAAGTAGCCCCACGCCTGTATTTCCCGAAGGGTTAGGCAGAAGTGTAGGTACCTACCTATGTACACCCACATTTCGCCAGTTATGTTTAGGTCCCATGTAATAGGGGGCGAGCCTAGTGCCATTAACCGGGCATAAACCCAGACTTGATACGGACTATTTCTGAAAAATTCCAGATGGAAAACCCAATAACATTTTGCCTGACCCGGGAATCAAAACCAGGACGTCATGCTCTACAGTAGCGCTTGCGACCAACGAGGCAGTATTTTTAAATAAAAATGTGGCTGTTACTTTAGTCATCTTGTGGTGTCTTACGACTTCCACACGAACGACATCGCGGGCAGAAGCTAGTTTTAAATAAACGAATGAAATAAAAACGAAATCCTATCACACAATCTGTTGAGGAAAACCATTTACTTTTATTCCTATAATATATAATAAATTATGTGTCGCGATCACTTTGCATTCCACTCATCGTCGCGTCGCTACGGAAAACTGAACACTCGACACTTGACGGACGTCCCTACGTACGAACACTCGTAGGTAGGTATGTGCTACGTACGACGGCGACGACTCGTTCCCAGGAGTCGGCACACGCTTAGCATACTACAAGCGGGCGTGCAAGTTCCTTATTATATGATGATTTCCTAGACAGGCCTCACATTGTCATGATGAATTACCGGCTGCCTGGAATAGCAGATCGATGCGGAACACAACTGTGTTGTTGTGGTGGCTACTCGTATAATAACTGCTTAAGATACGAGAGTCATTTAAGGGACGAGAAAGCTTAAGCTTCGGATAATGGCCGAAAAGGGACGAACAATTGATGAAATTGTGATTTAATAGATCACTTTTTGCAATATGGGCTACTGCCCATAACACTGCTTTATAAGTAACTTTTTTTGTTTTTAATCATAGAGAAATATATTCATAAAGAATACAATAAATAAAACTTCGTAAAACAAAAGTTGTCAGAGAGCCTCTCGGCTGAGGGCTGAGGGCTGAGGGCGTCACTTCTTTATGCAAATATTATTCCGCATCTCGTTAGCTATAAAGACGACCCTAATAACTTGAGAAAAGACAGATATTATAAATAAGTGGCACCTGTGGACTTGGTCTTCTAACTTATACGATTCTTTAGGAATAATGGCGCTTTTACAGAAAACCAAACATTTCAGTAGCTTTCAAGAGTAGCGAAAGCGTTTAAATGTAGGGTTACCCGTCAGTCACACCCTGAACTGTCAGACCCTCTAACACGTCGCTGCCTATTTGTATAATATTTTTGCCCCGGCTTGAGCTCTAGGTTTGTGCCGATACCGAAGAAGAAGACTAAAGAGCTCATTTATTCCTAAACAGTTTAACACAATAATTTCTCAGCTTGTAATGACGTCTATACACACCAATAGCGCATAAAATTCCCATTACCTCTCATGACGATGGAATACTATTCGCGCCATTATACCGTCGACAATAAGCCTTGGTGTCAATGACTCCAGTACTCGCCTCGAGTGAGTCCAGTCTTCCATACCGGGCGAGTTGAGCTAGTACAAAGGGTCATTAGTCGTAGTAAGAGTACTAGCGGTCATTACTAGTACGTGTCTGCGCGCACGCAGCTCCGTGATTGTAATCACTCTGCAGATGTAGCATCGCAACAACGACGTGATTGAGATGTTAGTCTGTGGCTGATTGATATGACTGTTATGTAGGGTATTGATGAACTGCTTTTTAATCACTGTAAATAATTATGTTTTAAGTATTCCAATACAGATAAAATAAAGTTCAGACAGTGAAAGACGTTTACCGATTTGAGGGCAGCTGCCACAGGTACCTACTGATGAAGTTCCAGACAAATGCATACATAATTATATATGTGTCTATACTCAAGTAAGACATCACAGTCCAGTCACGTAATGACTGTGATGTTTTAATAAGTATAATATTTATTTCAGAGAAAGTGTTTCTTCTAAACTTGCCTGTTTATAAAAATTTTAATACGTACCCAATTAGTATTGTGTGAAAGTGACAGTGTTATTTCTTTCCTTTCTTGGTTTGTAAGTGTCATGTAAACGGAATGAAAAGATAATTTCCTGTCTTAATATTTTTCAGTTCGGTGTCTGTAACAGAACACGGAACAAAACATCTAAATAGCTTTGATAAACCACTTGAAAGTAAATTTTCTCAAAAAGGTTTTAGTCATGGAATTCTAACCATATAAATGAAATAAAATAAAATATTTTCCAAGTTACCACACGGTGCCAGGTATTATGTTTTTAGTTATTTATTTACAGCAGCTATTCATAAAGTTAGTGTAGATTGCGCTGTTTAATAGTTTATAAATAATATTTAGATATAAAGGGTAAATAAGTTACGATATCGCTGGCGGACGTAAAAAATTGAATATTGAGTAAAACCTCTACCTTCCTTTGTTTTTTTTTTTCGAAAATATGTTTATTTTATAAGTAGCGGTAATCGAGGGCAGTGCCTGGGCGTCATGTTGCTATGCCCATCTTAATTTATGTAAATAAGAGCTCTATCTTTGCGAGTTTATCTTCGCCAAGTTTCCAAGATCTTGGGTAGGGACAGGCTGTAGTGCACGTACACACGTACTTATTTAAAAAAAAAACTGTTAGCACCAGTGCTTTGTGTCATTTATAAAAAGAAACAAACAATGGAAAGGTAGGTATTAACAACATGAGCTTAAAAAAACGAAATTTATACAGTAGATTAGATGTTTATATAGGTATCTACTTAGTTGTGTGAGTATCAAAGGAAAGGCAATATAAAAGCGTTTTTTGTTATGATTTGTTGAGTATATTGAGACTTTATTGTTCCTTTTACTGCTTTAAACTGAATATAAATCAAGACGTTGACTCTATAACTACGAGATAAAATGCTACAAGGAAAAATATTCAAAAACACATAAATAGAAACAAACATTTATGTAGTACAATACATCCTACAAATAACCCGCGTACCTATATATTTCATTCATTCATTCATTCATTCATTCATTTTATTTGCATACCATAATGTGTATAAAGGAAGGCTTAAAGCTAAAGTACAGTCATGGACCCTGTTAGGGCACAGCAACATAAACATACATATTATGTCTATCAACATCATAATATGCTGTGATTGTATTTAAAAAGATTTGAAAAATACATCATAATCTTTAGGCAACCATTTTGGCTTTCATAAATCTTATAAATCAGTCAGCCAGCTAAACGTTGGGGCTCATAAAACATGTATATACATCACGGTACCCTCGTTCGGACGTAAGCCGACCGGCCTCGTGTCCCATGACTCAGCGGTTATGAACGATCGCCCAGCCAGTACATTATGTACCTACGACAGAAACTAGGACGCATACGCCGATAAATAACAAGAACATCAATAGAATATGTGTTGTGTGCATATCCGGAAAGATGTGTGATATGGCAGATTCTAATTTGACATGGTATCATAATATTGAACGTTCAAATCGGAACAAGTCACGTTCGCGTGTGATGATAAGGTAAATTAAACGCTGATCTAAACTTTCTCATAATTATATATTCGAGGAATTATGTTTCTCCACATTGCATTGGAACCTTCAAAATGTTGTAACATGACCGTCTTTCAACATAATCGTAACAACGGATGAACGGAGTGCTTGTGGTGACTCAAATGTTTAGTATTACCACAGATAATATAATACTACTGTGTTATTCATATATGTATTATTTGTCTTCTCAAACAGTATCATTAAGTACTGAATTTGCCTATTGGCTACTATCACATGCTATAAATCTTCATTTTAATAGCATCTGCACACAGCAAGAGAGCAACAAAATCTTTATAACAGTGGCTATCATACACCAGTATACAATTTCGCGTGCCCAGTGTCCCCACGCATGTGAACAGACGCGGCAAGGCTTCCGACTCGCCGAACTATGTATAAATCAGACAGACCACATTATTAACTCTGTGGCGCTTCCGCGTACCTCAGCTTCGGTCGAACGGTTGCGTGATGAACGATGAGGAACCGAGCTCGAGTTATGAGCGGGTGACAACATCACTTCCGACAACGACGTCGAGATAAATATTAATATGTTTGGACTCCTTGAAAAAACTGCGTTCATCGGAATGCGTTATGGTGGAGGGACTGTAGTCTGGGTTAAGGATGTCTAAAGTAGCAATCGTTAATCGAGGTTGATTGAGGACTTGCTTGTGCAATTACTAAACTTGCAAAACCAGCAAAAGTGGTCTGGGTCGTCTCCTAGCTAGTTTTCTCGGCGACCGATCAGAGGGAGGCGATGGAGGTGGCAAGAACAGACTGGATACGGAAAGCTTAGACAGCCTGTTCGTAATAAAGGACTGCGGTAGGTCGAGTTGATCGGTCGTTTAATTATTGCGTAGTTATTACGGAAGGATCGTTAGCTATGGCGATGTATAGGCGATGGCCTTATTGAGATTATATTAACGAGATAAGCATTTGTACATGACTGAATTAATAGTTGTCTGCAATCCTATATTATTATTATATGCGTCTTTGACATATTCAGGTCAGATACTCAGCGTGGCTGACTAGCAGCTAATTATTTGAATACTAAGGTATATCTTTGAGGTCGTTCGGAGGCCAGCTAGTAGCTATTAAGTCATTTGTGCGTTTCTTTGTCTTGAACACAAAGTGGAGTGGTCTAATGAGTCAGATGTATGAATTAGCATAATACTTCGCAGTTACGCAGCTATCGATGACCGAATAGCGAATATGTGAGCTAACTACTGATAAATGGGTTTATTTTCTTGTAGATATGGAAACAAAGAAGTATATTGTTAGATTTTTCAGATCTTAATGATCTCTGGCCTCAGAACCGATTCGAATTAGAACGAAATATCACCAGCCCTTGGGTCTCGTCCGAGATGTTCCTTTTACATAGGACCCTTTATTATTATCTGTTTGATACATCGGGGTCCTTGGTCTATGAGTATAAGAACTTGTGTGGAAGTGGAACTAATGGATTCCTTGCTAGTTACAAGATGAAACCAAAATCAACATGATTGCTTTTGCATTACGCTTCCAGTGAATCAGCCGAGTCATTGATGCGTCCAAATGCAGACTGCATTTGGATGAATAGTGTCTGCAGTTGCACGTGGAAGTGCACGCAGGGCCGCGCGGGCGCAGACCGGTCCACCGGGCGCAGGAGGTAATGAGATAAACCGCACTCACATTGACCACATAATGTATAGGTTTGATTAATTAACTATATTTTATGTTTCAGGTACTGGTAAGGTCCAGACAGTCAGGATAAGGAAAAGTTAAAAAATAAAGAATAGGTACAGTGAGCAAGCGAGGCATTCAAACATCCGGCGCTCGATAAGGACATTTGGGTTGCAATTACTGTTACGAATTCTGAAAATATCTTAGGGAAATGTGTGATATCAGTCGATAGTACTTCGGGTGACGTAACTAATAGTCGACCTCTGAATGTGGAAGGAAGATACGCACATAACATTAATTTGCCTGTCAATTTGCTATAGTTATGGCGATTTCTCCCAGCGAGTAGTAACATTTTCTATACCATCTTTTTAGCAAAGACCGGTGATCGATGTTTATTTCAAACATTATTCAATAACGTCTTATGTTATTACCTCGTAATAGTAATTGAATCACTCCCATTGTTACCGCCAGACAGTTTGTTATCGCTACCTGTCAGGAACTCAATAGGTCGACAACAATAGACCATAAACTGCTGTGACGTCATTTTGAAAGTGAAAGAAAAGTGAGATCGTTTTATTGGCATCGTTTTAAAACAATGAGCTTATAGTTTGATGGTCCCGCTGACCTCATTCGATTGACCGCTTTATTCGGAAAACGAGAGGGTGCTAATTAAGAGGTCCTGATGAATTGTTTTTGAAGTTTTTATTACGAAGATGAACGGTTAATTGACTTTAATAGTTTTACCTACAAAGGCCATTGACCAATCATAAGGGAACCACAGACGGGCTCATGTATTTGACCCCTTTAATTTGATACTGGCCTTACAAGGTGTTGTATGTTTACATATCACATTACAGCCAAGTATCAAATCCATGGGAGTCCGGCCAGGTCGCTGACCGGTCGCCGGCGGGAGGAGGCGGGCGAAGACAACGGATATCGTAAGCGCGTTACCTATGCGATGCAACCCGATGCGAGCGGCACTCTCCTCAGAGCAGCACAACTTCCGGGCCTTTGTTCGAACATATTCATATACGTGCACGTGCGCGGGCCAGGTGTGAATCTCATTAATTAGCGCTTGATCGTCCATTGATCAACGCCGTGCAGTCTAGATTAATACAATATTACAGCAAGCGCAGACAGTAAGGTTTAATTACACTGTGCAGCTATAACTTTTGAAAGAGTTTGCTCCTGTGATAACCTCTCTTGGCTGTCCAGTTGGTGATCTCTTCAATTGGCCTTTATGATAACGTGCCATCGAATGGGAAATAATGGAAGTTCTCATACTACCAAAAATCCTGATGATGATGTTTGAGGGTTACGGAAATATCCGATTCGTAGTCACATGATCATTAATTACTTAATTAAATTGTAATTTTTAATATTTATTTACATAACCAAATTACAAGATCATTATTAACATTAACTAAATTAAATTAAAACTAAGTTAAACCTAAAAAAGGCCCTCGGGGCATTGTACCGAGGATGCTTACGGCATTTCCTCGCTGAATTGCAATGCTGATGCGTTACGCGAGAAAGCCGCCAGCTTTTCGGTCACCAAACGTTTACAAATCAAAAGAACCGTAAGAAGTTTTTCGAATAAAGAGTTCACATTTGCTAAAATTTAATTCTAAACCAATATTTTCGAAATTTGTTTTAATATTTGATAAGTCAGATAACACTGTGTCTACATCGCCTCCCAGGGTTCCGTCATCCAAATACCAAACGTTAAATTTAGATTTTAAATTTTGAATAATGGGATTTATAGCCAAGCTAAAAATTGCTGGCCTGAGGGGATCGCCCTGCTGACAGCCGAATTGTAATTATTTTGTAAGAGCACGATGGTTGGCAGTCATTTAATTCATACTGTACCGTTATTGTAAACCGTCTGTGCCCATTATCTTTGATCGCTGAACAGGGGCTACGAGTATTGCATCAATGCACCGGTGTACCCCGCGGGAGTACTTCGTGAGGTCGGCGAACTTATGTCCGGTGCGGCTCGCAGCATCACCTATGCACCTGAGGGCCATTCAGAACAACAAGAGTGTCGCGACTTCCGTGGTTTTGTGCCAGCGCCTTTATGCGGTGAGATGCCTCTCAGGGCCTTTAGAATAACATGTAAAGACGTTAACAAATAAAAAGAAGTCGTTAGTAAGACGTTGAGAATTTATGGTGTAAAATAACAGAGTATTTTAAACGATTATAAACTTTCACATCGTTCATCAGCGGATAGTTTTGTTCCTTTAGACAATATCCGTCAAAACGTTCGTTAATTATCGTGTCAAAACGTCGGCCGCGAGACAACATGTGAAGAATAAGTTTAGCGTTTCTAATTATACGATTTCACCGCTTCTTGATATTTATATTGGTGTAATAACTATAAATAAACGACAGTTTACTTACATAAAAGCGGAACGGAAATAACAAAACTAGTCGTCAGTGTTGTTTGTACAAACTCGTTGAGAACTAAAAGTAGTAGAGCAACGTGTGAAGGATTCAATTCCAATCGATGTTTGATTTATGGTCAGTATTTCCGTTCTGAATAATTATATTAAAAAATAACATCACAAGTTATGTAGTGCGCACTTGTGCGCATGCGTCACGGGTTGGCGCCTCATCCTCCGCACCCCCGCCCCGCACGAGACGCCCGCGCAGAAAGATGCGCGATTGTGAACATCACTCTGTGACTGGAGTATTTATTGGGTATTTGACCCCTTTACCACTGATCCGACACTACATCACTGTTTTACTGAAATATATTATAAATACATTAGACACAGTTGGCATATATTCTTACTCGATGGGGTCCGGCCACTGCACTAGTTGAGAGGCTCGGCATGAGTCACGACGTACTTGTAACCTCTATTACAGTTTATGCTACACTTTTAGCAGCTCTTTGAACATTATTTTTGGGAGAATAATCAATTTTATATGCCATTAATTTTAACAGATCAAAGGCAACGATGTTTATCTACTTTTTGTGAGAAATGCATTTTAAATAATCTCGAGCGTTTTGGCGAAAAGTGGTTCGAAGACTGGGTTAACTTACCTGTGAACAACGAAAGGCTGCCAGACTCAGATCGGTACAGGGTCACCAGCAGCTTTCTTGATGCGGATGGCTTTTTCTGTTTCCGGTAAAGACTTTTTCGTTCATGTTACTTCTTCCTGTGTCAACGATATGCGTATCATGTCACTTCTACCTGTGTCAACGATATGCGTGTCATGTCACTTCTATCTGTGTCAACGATATGCGTATCATGTCACTTCTACCTGTGTCAACGATATGCGTGTCATGTCACTTCTATCTGTGTCAACGATATGCGTATCATGTCACTTCTACCTGTGTCAACGATATGCGTATCATGTCACTTCTACCTGTGTCAACGATATGCGTATCATGTCACTTCTACCTGTGTCAACGATATGCGTATCATGTCACTTCTACCTGTGTCAACGATATGCGTATCATGTCACTTCTACCTGTGTCAACGATATGCGTATCATGTCACTTCTACCTGTGTCAACGATATGCGTATAATGTCACTTCTATCTGTGTCAACGATATGCGTATCATGTCACTTCTACCTGTGTCAACGATATGCGTATAATGTCACTTCTACCTGTGTCAACGATATGCGTATCATGTCACTTCTACCTGTGTCAACGATATGCGTGTCATGTCACTTCTATCTGTGTCAACGATATGCGTATCATGTCACTTCTACCTGTGTCAACGATATGCGTATCATGTCACTTCTACCTGTGTCAACGATATGCGTATAATGTCACTTCTATCTGTGTCAACGATATGCGTATCATGTCACTTCTACCTGTGTCAACGATATGCGTATAATGTCACTTCTACCTGTGTCAACGATATGCGTATCATGTCACTTCTACCTGTGTCAACGATATGCGTATCATGTCACTTCTACCTGTGTCAACGATATGCGTATCATGTCACTTCTACCTGTGTCAACGATATGCGTATAATGTCACTTCTACCTGTGTCAACGATATGCGTATCATGTCACTTCTACCTGCGTCAACGATATGCGTATCATGTCACTTCTACCTGTGTTAACGATATGCGTATCATGTCACTTCTACCTGTGTCAACGATATGCGTATCATGTTACTTCTACCTGTGTCAACGATATGCGTATAATGTCACTTCTATCTGTGTCAACGATATGCGTATCATGTCACTTCTACCTGTATCAACGATATGCGTATCATGTCACTTCTACCTGTGTCAACGATATGCGTATCATGTCACTTCTACCTGTGTCAACGATATGCGTATCATGTCACTTCTACCTGTGTCAACGATATGCGTGTCATGTCACTTCTACCTGTTTCAACGATATGCGTATCATGTCACTTCTGCCTGTGTCAACGATATGCGTATCATGTCACTTCTACCTGTTTCAACGATATGCGTATCATGTCACTTCTACTTGTGTCAACGATATGCGTATCATGATTACTTATAAAACCATTTAATATACAAAATGCTGTTTCATCACTTATGACTGCTTTCGTTGCGTGTCTTGATAATATGTATGTCTCTGCAGTGTTTAAGAAAAACGGAGACGTGTCCCGGCTGTGAAATTCATCGTCAGTATCATTGACACGTACTTTACGTTAACACACTATTTCCTACGTGTTCAGATCAGGGAAGAAAAATATTTTTACTCTATACGGGACATTCCACGCTAGTAATATATTCCAAACTTTTTAGTTCCGATCTTCTAAACCTACATATTTAGTTACATATGCCTGTGCCCTGATTCTTTTCAATAGATTGAAGGTAATTGATCAATTGAAATATATAAGAGATGGAGTGGAATAGCAAGTTTTTATTTTTCGACACACATAGTTCTGGCATAAAGGCTACCGCAGAATGGGGCAATATCGCGGGTGCGACAGGCATATTGCTGCCTGTCGCGATAGTCTGCACGAACCTTAAAGAAATAGTTTGCACAGTACCTACCTATTTTTTTAATTGACATGTTTAAGTTTTTGGCAACTTAAAGACATATCGTCTTTTTATCGAGATGCGATAGTTGGATAATTCGCAGGTGCTAGAGATTTGCTGTGTATCTGTTATTTATCTCCTCGGGGCGTGTTTGTTGGATTGTCGGGTATTTTCCAGTGACCGACTAAATAACACATTCGAGGTAGCAGATCATTAGTGTCTACTAAATAACTAGCTCACTGTAGGAAGTCTTTTGTTATTTTGCCTCAAAGTGGCGGAGTTTTTACAGCATCTGGCTACTTATTTATGAAACTCAAAACAACTCTCAGATACCCACACAATAATGTGTATGTATTATATACCTTTTTGAACAAAGACGAATTGAAGATTGATCAATACGTGTGCTCTTACATTGTAGCAGTTGGGGTTTGAACCTAATAAATAGGTTCAAAATGTAATAAATGTTCTGTTTGACTGAGTACCTCCGATAGAGACTGCGTTATGCTCGTGAACGGGTGCTGCTTGTGGTGATTGGTCGTCGTACTGACCATAGTTATATTATTATATTATTGTTATTAGTAATTAACTGTTTATTTACTTTACTTACATGGTGCTAGCTCATCATTTGTGCCTTCGAGTTACAGCTATAGCTTTATGTAAGCGAGCACGCCCTTTATGCCTGAAGGCTTTTATTTAAGTATTAAGTTCTCTTTACGTTTTTATGTTGCAGTTTTTATTCCTGCTTGAGTACAATTTTCACACGGTGTCTACGTCTCTTTGTCTACCGTCCTATCGCAGGTATGCTGGAAAAGATTTCTTTAGAAATAAGCATCACCTTTGTACGTATTTTTCTGTTCCTTTCTTCTTGACTGTTTATATGTGTGTACATAAACTGTTAAATAAATAAATAAATGTTCATTGTTTTGTTGGTACATTGGCGTGTGCTAGCTAACATATGGCAAGTAATTTAATGTAATGTGTTGTGTTTCGTAGTGTTACTTACTTTGCATACTTTGCTGTTTAGTTAGAAAAACTTGATTTTATACAAATCGGTATAGAATCAAGTTTCTCTAACTACCTAAACAGACAGCTGTGCTGCTGGGGAATTTGTTGCGCCACTTCTTTTTCCCAGCTAGAAAGTGGTGCAGGGCGGGCGTTTTTGGGAGACTGTCTTATGTAATTTTGACGTTCGAAAAGTGCTGATTCTCATCCTCAGTTTGAATAAATGACATTTGATTTTGATTTTAAGTATTGACACTGTAATCCTTCTGCGATCGCCGTCAGTACCGTGTCGGACACACTGACCATGATCCGAAAACGCAGACGCACAACGTGTCGTTGACACATTGACGCACTCGCTGAGGTATTTATCGCCACGGAATAAAATAAAACAAAAAAAAAATAGTTCAGGCAATAACCCATATTAGGTACCTACATAAAATAAAATTTAATTTCACAATACTGCAATATAACTGGATGATTTTTTTTGTTGACTTTTATAGCTTTATTCGTTTACAAATAAATAAACAGTGTTGTAAAACAGTGTTGTTGCAACAACAGCAGCAGCATACAGCTACACCTCTAGTCGCACTTCATGACTATGTGTCCTGTCCTCATCAAAATATGCCATGTTTCGGAATAATGCTCAAAGACCACAATTCCGAGACGATAGTTCTCGGAATTGTGGTCTTTTGTTGCCTTGATGAAAACAAGTGATTCGAAACTGCTTTAAAACTGAGAAAACCGACCTCCGAGTAAAACAAAAATAAAGTTATACTCTATCTTTATTTTTTTATTTAATCTTCTACATCGGCCGTCGAGTCAATTTAGAATTTCAAGATCAAGTCGCTAGATATTTTTATTTTAGATTCGATAACTCTATCTCTGTGTCAAAAAATATTCTGTTTCTTCCGTCATAACTTAGAGTATAATAGACAGATACTGTTGAATTATTTAGATTTCATTTCGTTTATGATGCAATAGGATTACGGCAACAAACGACTGATTAATATTCAAAGATTGACATCTTTGATCTACTGACGCGTGGAAATTCCGCCATGACATGTGACAGTGACGCGCGATGTGGGAAACGGAGAGAAAGGAGACGAAATCCACTCATGAGTCACCGAAAACTTCCTCAAATACTTGTGAAATGTCTGATGCATAACATACAAGTATGGCACGAGTGGCAAGGTCGCAGTTTAAGCCATTGCCTCTGCAGTTCGGGCGACACGACGCACAGTGGAACGAATGTATGAGAGCGGTTGGACGTAGACATGTCCGAAAAATAAGAGTAAAATTATGCCAAACTAATGATGCCATCTTATTCGATTACTTAATGCCTTCATAAATTGTGGTGATGAATTTCTTCATAACTCCCATATTTCGGGAGTAATTTGAGAAAATGTGAAATTTTACTATGAAAATGAGTGTATCGAGCTCTCTCCCTCCTGATTCCGGGCTTGTTTCAAGTAGCGGTCTCTAATATCGTAATGCTATTACTAAGAGCTATATTTAATACTAAGACACATAGTGCGCCAAATGTGCACTTTCTGGGATAAAAGGAAATGAAAATTTAAAAAAAAAAACGTTTTTTCCCCATTTGTATTTACTTTAAACCGCAGACAGACTTATTAAGAGGTCTATAAATATATTATATATATACAGAGATATATATTAACAAAAATATTCACAAGAACTGATGAGAGTATGACTTTTAAGTAAGTTGATAATAAATTACCTAGTTTCATTAAAAGTACAATAAATAATTAAGATGTAAGCTCTAATTTACTAAGTTACACATTTTAAAACAATAACATCATTTAATTATCTTCGTCATCATCATCATCATCAATTAATTCAAATTCAGAATCGATGTCCGCTAAATCATTTATGTTAACAAATTCGATATCACTTTTCTCAGAATCCGTAAGCTCATAAAATTCCTTAAAAGAAGATTTTTTTACAAACTTATTTCCTTTTGGACGGATACTTGTAACAAGTGGATCAGAAGACAGTAAAAGATTGTGCATAATATCTTCATTGCATGAGATACTGCTATGCTTTCGAGAATGCCCCTCTCTATATTTTCTAAAATCTTTATTTCTAGCCTCAGATGCCTCTTCGGATAGAAAACCAATGGGCACAATTGACATGTTCTGAACTATGTCTGGCCCATGCATTAAAATTTTATGAAGTGAAGAAGGCATATAATACCATGGGTATAACTCCACGTAAAGCTTAGCAGTATCAAAGCAGAACTCTCGGAATTTAGTTACGTTGATCTTCTCTCCTGATGAAATACACTGCAAGATCACACAGATTTTTCTTAAAAGCATAGCATCTATTCCGGTCAGTTCAGCAGATTTAGTGTAGTTTTCAAAAAATCTCCTTGCCGAGTTGCCATTGTTGGTGGATCCACTGCCTTGTTTCACAACATCGAGAAGTAAGCCCGTTTCTCTTCTTACAGCCTCTTGAACTCTTTTCTTCCTGTCATCAACTTGCCTTTTTGCTATATCACCCCTTACTTGCCATGATTTTATGTCTAATTTGTAGGAAATGTGTAATAAGCATTCCATTGAGCGAATTCAAGCGTGAAGGGTGCTTAAGCTATATTTATACATGTCCTCGTTTGCGTGTTTATCTTTGATTAACTCTAAATTATTCATTTCTTTAGGACAAGCCTTGCATATGTCACACACTGAAGCTGCTGTATTGGATATAATGGAATGAATTTTACCATCAATCATTGTCAACAGCAGTTGGTGTTTGACACTAATTCCATCAGTGATGGTGGATGGAGTTAAGGCTTCAATCTCTGCTTCGATTTCAGCCATCTCTCTCTGCACATTTTCTTTGGTTTCCTTTATAAACTTAAACAATATTGGCCGGCAAAATGAAGTGGAAGATGGTCGCTCGTTTTCCCAAATTGTTACACCTTTTGAGACGAGCCGCAGTGGTACAAGACTAATCATAAAATTACTAGCAAGATCGATTTGCTCATCTTCACTCGTCCTTTGATGATAAATGCTTTGGCTAGATGATCCGTCAAAACCCCATTTGCTGGTCAATACGAGCTGTTGATTGGGATCAACAGGGGTTTCTAACGACCTAATAAGTCTTCTTGAGGTTAAATCCATCAAGGCTTTTAATTTGATTTTTGCAGAGCTCTCTGTAACTGTGAGATCTTCTTTGGCCGGATAGCACTTAATTTTTTCTTTAACCAACATGTAGTAACTCGGGTATTGAAGAGCTCCTTCTTGAGTGTTGAAATCCCGAAGAGTGTTATAGCGCCATTTCGATAAGTTCATCGATACATAAAGAGCCAATGCCTTCAAAGGGGATATTTCCCGTACCTGAATTGATTTACCTTCAATGAAGGCTTTGATTTTTGAGGCCTCTTCTGGATTCTCCGTCAAGTATTTCATAACATAAGCTGTATCGCTTTGTCCTGCCTTTTGAAGCGCCCTTTCGGCCGAAAACATAATTTCAGCGCTGCTACTGCTGCATGAAAGACTATCTTCAGTGCGTCTTCTTTTTTGCCGGTTACTAAGGTCCTCAAAAGATTTACGAGGACTAGGATGTGTACAAGTTGAAGCATCAGATTTAGCAGGAGAAATTATGGGCTCGATGACGTCACTTATATTTTCTGTAGAAGGTTCCATATTTTCATTCTGTAATTCCGGCCATTGAATTGCAGCCTGTAGCCAAATCTCATGTTTCTTCCGAAACTTATCTGTGCTTCTTCCAGACTGTGTCCATTTTGCATAAATGCGGTAGCAAAATCGACGACACCAGTCTTTTAAACTTGTTTCAGCACTTTCACATAACTGAACACAACTGTTATCTTTTAAAACACTGAACAAACAGTTAAAGTCGCGTAAATCTTTATGTGCGCGTGCGCATAAAGCAACGTGAATATCAAGATTTGTATTAAAATTTGGAAAATACATTGCGAGATTAGCTTGGATACAACGAGGTGTAAATCAACACTGATTTTAAAGTTACTAATAGTGACCTATTTATATAAAATCCAGGTATCCCAGGTATTTGTTAAATATTGCAAGGTAATTAGTTATTGTGATAATTAGTAAATGATGCATGCTAAATTAGTGTATTAAGAGCCATTTAGTAATTAAATAATAGCAATGTTCTTATCAGTAATCATTAGTGCATCAGTTTTATATGTAAACCTTAAGTCCCTAATTATATATCCTAATTAGCTTATATCTTCTCTAATTGGCTGCTCAGAAATGTTATTGTAATAAGGTAAACCTTTAGAAAAACGGTTTTAATCAACAAAATAAAAAAAATTGTGTTATAAAATAAACATCACTCTTTATCCCAGAAAGTGCACATTTGGCGCACTATGTGTCTTAGTATTAAATATAGCTCTTAGTATTAGCATTATGATATTAGAGACCGCTACTTGAAACAAGCCCGGAATCAGGAGGGAGAGAGCTCGATACACTCATTTTCATAGTAAAATTTCACATTTTCTCAAATTACTCCCGAAATATGGGAGTTATGAAGAAATTCATCACCACAAGTTATGAAGGCATTAAGTAATCGAATAAGATGGCATCATTAGTTTGGCATAATTTTACTCTTTTTTTTCGGACATGTCTACGTCCAACCGCTCCCATACATTCGTTCCACTGTGCGACGGATTCGCACATTGGCGCACGTCCTTATACGACGTGTTTATTCTTATACGGCAGCCGTTTTGCAACACTATTGAGGTCAATGATATCGAATTTCGGTGACTCAACCTTATTTGTGTTGCAAAACGTACACCCACCATGAGAGGGTAATGTAATGTATAGTGCCGATTAGTGCCCATGGATGTTCGGCGCCGCGTAGACCTTGCTACTGATATATCGAAGGGCTATTCCCTGTCACGTATTTCAGTGGCTTCTACTTTTAGCGCAGCGGCCATCAGTCGCGCTGTCGCGCCGCGCCGCGCATCTGTCACGCTGCTGTGCCGCCTGTCCGCTCGATTGTACGTTTTGACGTTACGAATTATTTTATGAATTTCATTTCAGACTTTTCCGAATATTTGTCTCATTCCGTAAGTTATTAGCGTTCATAAATCATGCGACGTACCTACCATTTAATGAATGTTGGCGGCTCGTTTGTTGGGACTGCGACAGTTTAACGATAATAATTCTAATATAAACTATTTGTTATCGTTGTTGTATCTGCGTAAATTGTGAAGAGATTTTGTTGTAAGCTCGACAACCGCTTCAATTGAAGTCGTTTTCCCTTGTATGTAAATGAGAAAGCCGGAGCACAGCAACTTTCTTAACATCGGACCTTTAACAAGCTGCGACATTGTATGGAATCTTAAATCTGTGTGATTGTCGCAGCGCGCGTGATGGCGGTTATTAATGTCCTGCAGTGCGTAAATGGAGACAAATTCCTAGCCCCGCGGCGGCCCCGGAGCGCGGCGGACGGCCGCGGCAGGCCGCTGGGAACCTGTTTCACTGAATTGATTGCAACTATTTGTAACGAGTAGTCGACGCATTCTTTGGACATTTTATTTGATACAATAAGGAAATCATGAAGTATACAAAGTAATTTGTTGGTTTACTTTGCATTAACAGCAGAAGTTACCTAGTTAGTTATATATTTTGTACCATCTGGTGTGTAATAAGGCAAATGGTGTTTAAACAGATGATACAGAGGGTTCGGCAGATTGGAGCTGAATATTAAGGAGGGCTCCGACAAGTTGTGCGAACAGGCGCGCGGTCGGCAAGCGCGGCGCGGGACCGAACTCTGGCCTTTGTCGCCGAATTAAATCCGGGGGTTCATGAATAAACAATCGCTTCGGGGAAAATTTAAACAAAAATACATATATTTTTCAAGATAACTATCTCATTTAGACAAATGTGACTCTCGTATTAGAGAGAGATCAGTTTATATTTAGATAATTGCGAGTCTCGTATTAGAGCGATTTACAATACAGTCGTAAATCGGTAATAATAACCGGCCAAGTGCGTGTCGGACCACGCACAATGAAGGGTTCCGTAGTTGGGATGAATTTATTCCAAAAACAAACTTAACATTGTAGTTAAAAACATGTTCACCCATACCTCAATATACGTCACGGTAAATTCTCCAACTGGAAATGTAAGTTGGTAGACTAATACGCGGTAACTTGTAAAGCCTACTTAGCTGTGATAGTCTTCCTTTTAACTTCGTTATATATTATATAGGTACTAATGCCATGATTTTTTTCACATATCGAAAAACAATAACTGGCGGACACTTGACGCTTGACTCTAACAAGAATTAGCACTATTACGCAAACGCATCCCTTAATCGAAAAATGGTTTTCACAGACCCGCAATATTTTTGAACGGCCTGTCCAACGATACCCCACGCCATGGGATAGACGAGAAAAAAAAATATCATCTGCACTTTACGTGCAAGGGAGAAAGTAACCTATTTTTTTTTCGCACTTGTACTTCGTGTGCATTGTTACAAATACTCTCAAAAGATAAATCTCGGTAATTAAGAAAAAACGTAATCGTAGCATCTTTTTTACTATGGGGTTAGCCTGAAAAACTTTGCTTAAAGAGCAGGTGGCTCCGTTTATACAGACCCCGTGACAGTAAACCAAAGAGTACTTATAATATGCAGTGAGTAAACAGTACGAGTATATGACATTCAAAGATGGCGGAAATGCATAGTTCCAATATTGGCTATTGAGGGAAAAGTAGCACTGACTTTGTATATTAAGCCCTCTACACATTGGACATCTAGAACAGCGTCATGTCCTATTGTGCTCCATGCACTTCTATGCATAGCAAACAGCCATAACGTGATGATTGACGAAATGTCTTTTGTTATTACTACTAATGTTAACGTCATACATAAAGGCAGATCAAAGAAAACAACGCTTTTGAATGAAGAAAACCAAAATTGCGACCTAGGGTTACGTCTAACATGAACTACGCACAATAGTTTGTTGGCCTACAACTGCAAACCAACGCGCTATCGCTTTGCTTTGTGCATCGTAGACGGCCGGACTTCCCACGACACGTATCCCTAGATATGTCGAGCAATATTGAAAACGATGTAAAAGCGTAACGTGAGCCAAGATATCTGGAGACGATGGTGGACATCGCCCGACGTTTCAAGCGACTGGTCGACACCAGTACAGGACATTAGTATCGTGAATATGAGGCTTTATCACTGACAATACTTGTCAGTGGGCTTATTGGGACCGCTGTCAGTTGCGATGCCATTTACAAATATTTTCAATATTATTAAGTATACTTTAATTTATTTTCCTATGCCAATATCATTAGATATTGGCATAGGAAAAGACATTTAAGTATATTAAGTATATCTTATTATATTTTTTCAAGGTTTACAGGCGAATGTAGAATTTAAACACCTGGGAAGGCTGGAGAGGCCGCGCATCCCATAATGTTACTACTATCTTGGTCGGCTTAAGGCTCGTGCAGACTAGCGCGATATCGCGGGCGCGGTGTCATTAATATGCCTGTCGCGTCCGCGATATCGCCTCAGTCTGCAGAAGCCTTTATTCCTACCTTTATGAATCAAAATCCTACCAAAGACAAAACATTTATTTGGGAGTTGAATAAAGCATAGGTATATTACATTCTAATCTTAGAAGAACGTCTTCAAATAACTGAACAAACTAATTTAACACATGACAGAGTAGTGACATTAAAATGTGACAATTAAGACATTTCTGATCAATAGATTATAATGTGGCCATAAATGCTAAATTCTCCAAAAAACGTATACATAGTGGATTTATTTAATTGTTGTTAACAATAAACTAATACATATAAAACATATTGCAAATACAAGCACTGCCTCCAAAGCTTAGAATACTCTTGTGTTTCAAGGGACTCGAAGTCTGCTACTCCTAAATGTCTTACATTTGACGGAACAGAACTGAGTTATCACAGCAATAATTAACGCCTTGTGCGCCTTGTACTCCGAGGTAGTAAAAGTATCATAATAGTTTAAACGATGAAACTACTACCACCAAAATCCTGCCGATTAGCATAATTATAGAAATGTAAATACCATAGTCTGGTGGGTATAGTAACTCCATAGCTACCGTCCCAGGTTCTGCGTTTAAATATTGCAAATAATTGCGTTTTGATAGCCAGATTGTATAAATATTAGTTTTATCTTTTTTCATTTGTACAATTAAATCAAAAAAGCTAATGCATACAAAGTAAGGCCCTTTAACTGTTTCATATAATTTACATACTTTCATTCATGAACGCTCCTGAAAATAAGCGACACCAAAACAAGATTTTGTTTTACCGCTTTGTCGGCGTGATTGATATGTATAGGTACCCGTCCCAAATTCCAGCTTTCTCTAAGGGTCTCTGAGCTAAGCCGGGGACAGCCAGACAGACGGACATGGCGAAACTATATGGGTTCCTTGTTGACTACGGAACCCCAAAAAGGGATTTTCATTCGGTGTTCCACATGCTGGATTTTAGACATCAATTAGAATAGTTACAAAGTAAATGTTCTTTCGTCGATAGGTATAGTTTCCTGACACCAAGCTACGTGAACTACATTTGGTTTTATTTTAAGTGCCGTTTCCTCGTTATAAACCAATAAATGAATGTACAATTACTGATGTTGTGTAAAGTATCCAGTTACATTGAGTCAGTAACGATATGCTGGAATGTTAATGAATGCATGAGATGAGCAGATAAACTTCTCGACTCTTCAGCACTTAGTTCTCACGATTATAATGAGATATTGTGATGGCAGTCAGTGTTTTATTTTGTGCTACTTTCCCATCCGGCCATTACCGGTGGTTGTCAAAAAAGCTGGTGGTTCTTCCGGCCGGCGCCATGTTGGATAGTTGGCAAATCGTTGGGATGATTACATTGACAGAGGATATTTATGAGTACAATGTAAATAGATCGCGCAATTAATTGCGGCGGCGCGGCTGGACAGGTTGGTAGAGTGAGGTTGTAGAATGCTGACAAGTCAGTTTCTACTCCAGGAGAAGAACAAGTGTCCTGTACCCACTGGGAACATTCTATATGAAAAAAAAATTATGATACCTAGTATTGAGCATTGAAATATCCCTCTTGGTATTCTGACTCACTTGTTGGAGCTCTATCTGAAAAAGAGAAATTTAGACAAAAATACCGCAAATATAATAATCCCCGAGACAGACTCACCTTTGAGTTACTTCGTAGTCACTGCCATACTTTAATAAATAATTGTTATAGTTCATATAAATGTAAAATTGAAAATGATATTCACAAAAACCCTAAAGCTTTCTGGCGATTCATAAGAGACAAGCGTCGTGGGGAATCTTGCGTACCTGCTGACATGTTTATGAATGATAAGGTGGCTAGCAGTGGTCCAGAACTTGCTAATCTTTTCGCCGATCAATTTGTATCTGTTTTTAGCCAAAACCCTACCGCTACTTGCAAAGCTTCCAATGGATTTTCAGGTATTGACTCTGTCATAAGTACTATTAAGTTTACTGAAAAACAAATTTTTAACAAGCTCAAACTCATAGATGCCTCCAAAGGTGCGGGACCTGATTCTATACCACCTTTGTTTATAAAACGCTGCTGCCATGAACTTGCCTTACCGCTGCGGATTATTTTTAATTCTTCTCTTGCTGAAGGAATCTTCCCTGATGTATAGAAAACCGCAAGAATTGTCCCGGTTTTAAAAAAGGGAGATCCTGCCAATGTTAAAAATTACCGCCCTATTTCAATATTATCATGTTTTTCAAAGATCTTTGAGTCTCTTGTCTGTCCAATCATTACTCGCCACATTGATAGAGTTATTTCACCAAGTCAGCATGGCTTCAAAGCTGAACGCAACGTAGAAACAAACCTCGTCGAGTTTGTGTCTGATGTGACCCTAGCTCTTGACAAAGGACTAGAAGTAGATGCTGTGTACACGGACTTCAGCAGTGCGTTTGACAAAGTTGACCATTCTCTGTTGCTGTCCAAGTTGGAATATAATGGTGTGCATGGCTCACTTTTAAACTGGTTCTCATCTTATTTATTCCATAGATCGCAAATTCTTGTTGTCAATGGTTACGAATCTTACCCATACTATGCCGACTCAGGAGTTCCTCAGGGTTCTCACCTTGCACCGGTTCTGTTTTTACTATTCATTAACGATATTACTGTCCAAATTCATCACTGTAAATATCTAATGTTTGGCGACGATCTTAAAATTTATAAGACTATAACTTCAAATGAAGATACTACCTTAATTCAGGAGGATTTGGACAGAATTGAGTATTGGTGCAGCCTTAATCACATGAAACTTAATGTACAAAAATGTAGGCATATACGTTTCACGAGGAAAAGCAGTCCTATACTATCTCATATAATATAAAAGGAGCAGTACTGGAAACTGTGAATGAGGTTCGTGATCTTGGCTTGGCATCATCATGGACAGTAAAGTCAACTTCAGAAGCCATATTGATAATATTGTTACGAAATCGGCACGGCTACTAGGATTTCTTAAGAGAAGCACTAATGGGTTTAAGCTCGTAAGAACAAAAATAGTGCTTTATAACGCCTTAGTTCGGAGCCACCTTGAATTTGCCAGCGTGGTGTGGACCCCGCACTATGCAGTACACTCACAAAGAGTAGAAAGTATCCAAAGGGCCTTCACAAAACACCTAGCATATGCCTTCGGTGATATATCTCCCCGGTGTCCATACGAACAACGTACTCAATGTTACCAAATGATTACTCTGCGCAACCGTCGACTGGTACAAGATCTCATTTTCTTTTTCAAATTAGTTAACAATAAATTGGACTGTGATAAATTAACTAAACAAATTGAACTAAAAGTCCCCTATAATTTACCCAGATATCCCATTACCCTTGCCGCCATGGGATCTGGAGGCAAAAGTCCTCGCGCACGTATGGGAGTGGCGCGAGGAGGCGAAACGCCGGGGCGTAAGTCCGCTGCCGCGAGAAATCGTGGCACAGCGGACGGAGCTCCGGCGGGATCTCATGGCGTCATGGAAAGTACGGTTGTCGCAACCCAGTGCTGGGCACGCCACGATTGCGGCGATAAGTCCCCTCTTTGAGGAGTGGCTGGAGAGGCGCCACGGCGTCCTCACCTTCCGCCTGACGCAGGTCCTCACCGGACACGGCAGCTTCGGGAGGTTCCTGTGTCGAATAAGGCGGGAGGAAACGTCAGGGTGTCACCACTGTGTGGATCGCCCAGAGGACACGGTGGAGCATACGGTGGAGGTCTGCCCGGCTTGGGCAGAGCACCGCCGTGTCCTCGTGGAGGCGATCGGCGGCAGAGACCTCTCGCGTCCGGCCCTGGTTCAGGCCATGGTACGGAGCGAGAGGGCATGGGCAGCCGTCACCTCCTTCTGCGAAGCAGTAATGCTCGCGAAGGAGGAGGCGGGACGGTTGAGAGAAAGGCAAGTTTCGCGCCCTCTCGCCCCTAGCCGCCGCAGGAGACGCCCAGGGCGTCGGGAATCCCGAGCGGATTTCCGGCCACCGTAGGCGCGGGCTTGCGGACGGTGAGCAATGGGTAGCTCACCGTCCGGTAAGGACCAGGCCCGGGTCGACGTAGGGCCGATGCCTGCCGGGGTCGCGGGAAGGTACTTATGGGTCACCGAGGCCCCCGCAACACAGGCAACAGGAAGGAATACGGGTGGGTTTTAGTCAGTAAGAGTCTGACACACCCTCCCGCTCCGCCCAGAGCGGGAGAAGTTATTTGATGAAAAAAAAAAAAAAAAAAAAAAAAAAAAAAAAAAAAAAAAAAAAAAGATATCCCATTACCCACTTATTCTGCACTAAAGCATCAAAAACAAATATAGGAGTAAACTCACCTCTCAATAGGCTCAGCCGAGAGATGAATTCTTATATAAAATCCTTTCCACATGTTGACATTTATCATTCATTTCATTACTCCGTAAATATTTTTAAATCCCAAATTTTAAGGTCCCAAAGCACGCAACCAACATCATCTAAAGATTTGTAGTGTTAGTACGTAGGTATTTCTTGCAACCTTATTTCTTGTGTCATATTGTACTTCTGTTTATATAGTTTGAAACCACATAATTTTTATTTTTTAGTTTTATAAGTTTTGTTTAATTTCGTTCTTACCTTAAGTTGTCACTGTATTTGTGAATGCACCTGTTATTGGCAACTGTATAAGTTCATGACTGTTATTACTTTTATTTGATATTTTGTATACAGAAGCTGTTGGTGTACCTTTATAAATAAATAAATAAATAAATAAATGACCAAAAACTTCAAGTATCCTGAACTTCTGTAGGCTTGTTTAATGAAACGTAATGACTAGCGCCTGGTGGGAAACACTAAGCTTGTAATCAGCTACCTACCATCATTAAAGAAAGAAAATTATTTTACACTCGAATTCGCTTTGTAGGTTTGACGACAGAAAATTCGAAAGCTGCTGGCATCAGCCAAAGAAAAAAGTTCAAGCAGGAATCACTGACATAGACGATAACAAACACGGGCTTTAGCGACGAAATGGGATATCTTTACCACTGAAAAAGTTTGTAAAACTAAGTATTCATCTGTATTTTTTTCAGTTGTTTGTTCCAACAAAAATGTAAGTAATTAGCGGAGGAGAGTTGCCCTGCCCCTCTGTTCATCTAGGTAATGAAGTGAAGCCACGTAAATCACAACTTGGCAAAAGATCGCCAACTTTGTGTAACACTAGTCTGGGCGCGCGACTCCGCCTGATAGTGACAGAACTATGTATGTCTGGTAAGTGGTCGGCTAGACAGCACTCAACGAAATGGCCTATAATTTGATTCTGGTTAGATTTTAAAGTTTTACTTGAACCCGGGTTCCTTATGCCCGAATGAAAAAACGGAACCCACAGAATCATCACAACCAATTTGCTTCGAATCTAATGGACCGCTTAAGTTGAAATTTGGTACGCATATATATTTACTTTATAATGATTTAAAAAAATAAATAGTATTAAAGTTATATAAGGAAATTGATCTATATTACATTAATCAACAATTTTGAAAAAAATACAGATAATAATTCTATACTTCTTATAGACTTCTTATAGATTTTCCTGCAATCTATAAAGATTGCAGGAAAATCTTTAGGAAGTCTATGGTCTTAAAACAGCATGGTAAATCTCTCAATAGTGTGTGTACATATTTACATTTGCAGTTGGAATGTGTGGGAGACAATATGTTTTTCAACTACAGTGTTAAATTTGTTCTTAGGGTAAGTTCATCCCAATTACGAAACCCTTCATTGTGCGTGGTCCGAGACGTACTCGTACTTGGCCGATATTTTATTTCTTCCGACAGCACACCCGCTGAGTAACAACCAACCTAAGTAGATATTTCACTCACTGTTTGCCGAGCTACTGCTGAGCACGAGGTCCTGAGCTCGGCGCGGCGGCATCCCACATACAAATATCCACGGTACACCACACGGTGCGTTCTGGCGTCGCACCGCACGTACACCGAACCATGAGATGAGGCGGGGAAGGGTGTTCGCGTAGCGACGCCCGGCGGTGCGGCACCGCTGCGGCGTAACGTTACGGCGCCGTAACGCCCGTGTGAACACCACTGCGGCGAAATCTTTGCGGTGCGACGAAGACGCAACGCATCGTGTGGACAGGTTCTCAGTAGCAGCCCGGAGTCTAGATTTGTGCCTGGTTATAAACACAGGTAGGTACCTGTCTACTCTTTCGGGGCTTACGGGCGTGAGTGGTCACTTCTGCTTTATAAAAAAAAAACTTGGTTTGCCTTGCTGTGTTGTTTGATAAAATTACATTTTATGTAACGAGAATTTACGTAATTATCTGTTGATTATTTGATCGGCGCCCCTTCACAGAAATAGGTTACGATTGCTGATTTATTTGCAACCGATTTTATTTAATAGCGATTTCATTATATAACGTTTTACAATGTTCATATCCAATATTTAAACAGAAATAATAATTTTTGAGAGGTTTTTAACTGGTTTTGAAATATATTTCATATTTTAAAGAATCAGCATACCGTAGCTAATGGTTTGATTGAGCAACAACCATTTATCACGTGCAATGCTTAGATAGTAAACAAGTTGTTTCCTATAGGTTTTCTATTTCTTCGGTACAAATCTATCATTTATAAAGGTTTACCAAAAGAGACATTTGTCCTGGGCCTCAAGTCTGCTATTACAATAGTGTCAGAATGGTCTGTTCCGATCCTCATTAATGACGCCATTATATTAGTAGATTACCAAATTTGTCAAAATCAACAATTATAAAATCAATGATAGACCATTCTGACACTATTGTAATAGCAGACTTGAGGCCCTGAGTTAACGGTTGAGACTAGTGTTAGTATATTATTATAACTGACCGACCACAGGCCTGTGAGTTTAACAGTTTAAGTTTAACGTGTACCTAAGCTATGATCGTTAACCCTCACATACTAACAATGAAAACAAATTACGTAAGGACACTACACGTGACGTTACTACTTATTAGAACGCATAGGCTCAAGCATAAGTAAAAAACCGTTACATTAGGAACTCGTATCGCCAAGTCATTATCTCTAACGAAGAGCAGCATTCCCGGCCGGGGGATTGAACCCCGGACCTTCAGGTAACGACACAAAAAACTAGTTAAACGGTCGCGGCCAGCGACCAGTCGATAGATAGCTCACGCGAAAAACACGCACCTCTTATAATATGCTATGATTGGCAAAAAAACGATCAAAGACGATAAATAATAGTTTTGGTGAGGTTCCGTATGTATTACGTTATGATTTTTCTGAGTTTTAATACAACGGGGAAAGAGAATATTTGAGGGAAAGAACAATTATGTAAGAAGTGGTGGAGTTTATAAATTAATTTGTGTTAAAAAAAAACAAAAACTGACAGTTTTTGTTTTTTTTTTTAACACACACTGAGTAGTTTTTCAAATCTTTGTAGGATGTTGCAATAGTTAAAAAAAAACCAATAACAACTTTACTGACAAATTACTAAAGTAGGTAGTATAATAGAAGAAATGAAAATACATGGCTCACCAAATTACTGAACCATTAAGTATTATGTAGGCTCTACATTTTATGTTCTCGAGATACGTTATTCTAAGATTATCTGGCCATAAACCCGAGATATAATGAAGAACGTAATACGACATTAAATCCCTCCATCCTTCGTTTTACTATGATATAAAAGCGTCATATTCTGAGGAACGTACGCGATCATTCCGCGCTCGACACCCGCCGTGAACGGACGTGCTGCCGCTCCCGCTCGCTGCACTCGATCACTGCGCTCTCGAATTCCGGATCTCGTTACGCTGCCGTAACTCTCAGTAGTCGCCGACTACTACCGATCCACGGTCGATTAATTTTATTAATCGGCCGTATTGATCTCAAAAAGTGCCTTTTTCAAGGCAAGTATTTCTTTAACAGAAAAAGTGTCAGAGTAGCTCATAGGCCCCCTCTGGGCCAATCCACTGTTTCGTGGTCCTCGGTGGATACCTGACGGTGCCAACGAAACCGAGTGGGGTGTTGTTGTCCCAATACACCCGCCGAACCCCTTCAGGGCTAGGCAGTTAATTGGAAGGGTCCCAGAGTTAACCGGCCTTGGGGGATCTCCTAGTCGGCTCTGGTGCACTGATTTCCTTTTCAGCTACTCACCTAGCGTCTTTAGGGTGTGTCTACACCCTTCGCGCTAGACTGGTTCAGGGCCCCTTTGCACATTAAGACTGGCAAAGGGTTACAAGCTTAGGGCTCACAATTAGGTACTCACCTCCCTGTCTGCACCCGACAGGGAGGGCGACTCATCCCCGGGCCTATCCACCCGGGGAGTTAGGTTTAGGGCCGTTAGGTCTATGTTAGGAGGAATTTAGATTCCAAGATTTCGCCCCCGTAATCCCCCCCCCCTCCCCCATCATGGAGGACGCCTTAATTCTGGCGTTCTTCAAAGAGGTCCTCTTCAAGGACCCAGACTTCCTCGCCAGATATGGCGCTAGGTTTGCGGCTCTTAGCCAGCCGCTATCAACCGACTCCATCGCTGATTTCAGCGATGCTCTGACCCCCGCATCGACCGCGACCGCGACCGTGACCCCTCCTAGCCCCTCAGTGTCCATGGACATCGAGGAGCCCTTGTCGCAAGACAAGAGGTGCCCGACCCCTTTCTCCTACTCTGACGTAGAGTCAGTCGACTCTTCTTCTGCCCACTCTACTCCCTCTTCCGAGGACGACGGCTTCGTGGCCGTCTCCGGAAAGGGGAAAAAGAGGAAACAGAGGAAGGCGACGTCCTCGCAGGCGACTAAAATAGCCGCCACGGAGGTTCTCTCTGCCCCCACTCCCCCTGTATCTGTGGCGCCCTCCGCTACTATCCCCACCCCGACCGCTTCGTCCGCTAAGGACACTCCGGCCACTCCGGCCCCAAAAAAGACCCCCCCTCCCCCTCCTGTAATCTTGCAGGACAAAACAAGATGGTTGGACGTATCAAAATGGTGCGTCGAACAAAAAATCGGCTTCTCTAAAGCCACCGCGACCCAACAGGGCATTAAGATTACAGTCCCTACGTCCCGCGATTATAGGGACCTAACCAGAGTCCTCCGGGCGAGAGGTGTGTCATACCACACCTACTCGCTCCCCGAGGAACGACAGATCCGCGTGGTGATCCGTAGGATCCCGAAAGAAATCCCCACAGCCGACATCAAGGCCGACCTTGAGTCTCAAGGCGTCCCCGTGGACGAGGTGCACCGCATGCACCGCGCCAGGGGGGGCTCGGCTTACGACATGATCCTTGTCGTATGCCCCCCGTTCGAAGGGCATCACCCTATCCACAAAGTTTCCTCTATTTGCCATCTCACGGGCCTCGTCATCGAGAAGCCCCGGAAGAGCGGCGTCGTCGGGCAATGTCACCGTTGCCAGTTATACGGGCATGCGCAGAAGAACTGCCATGCGACTCCCAGGTGCGTCAAGTGCCTGGGGGAGCATGGCACTTCGGACTGCCCCCGCCCTAAAGACCGGTCTCTGTGCACCGAGCCGCCCAGCTGCGTACTGTGCGGTGAGGCTGGACACCCGGCAAACTACCGGGGCTGTCGTATGGCCCCCAAGACGTCCTCATCAAAACTGGTGAAACGTGCAGACGCCCGCCAGCAGAGAGAGTGCCCATCATATGGGTTCTTCCCCCCCCCATCACAGACATTCCCTCAACTCCCCCTGAGGCTAAGCCCGCAAAGGCCTAGCCCATGGAATGCGATGAACCATCAGCAGGCGTTCCCTGCTATGGTTCAGCCCAGACCCACCCCGCCTCCCATCAGACCGCTGATGGACCCCCGCATCCGCGTTTCCGCGCCTATTCAACCCGCGAAACCCGCCCCCGCTCCCATGGCCGCTGCCGCAACCGCTGCGCCACGGCCCGTCGCCGCTCCAACCACCCCGGTGGCTGGCCCGTCCATCCCAATTGATCCATTCAGCGTGATCTCTGGGACTTTTTCGTTATTTTTCACACCCCGCGCGCGCAAAATGGCCAACGAGCTCGTTGCCGCCCGTAATTCCTGCGATCTCGCTCAGATACAGCGTATATTCCACGCGTATCCAGAGATTACGCAAGCCCTGGAGAACTTCGCGAAACCCAAATAATGGATTTACATCCAAAAGCACGTACCAAACCCCGATCCCTAAAGTTAGGTTTCTTCAATGCCAATGGCATGATTAACCAGCGAGATGAAATCGCTGCTTTCCTCCGCGACCACCAAATTGATATTCTCCTATTACAGGAAACATTCTTAAAGCCCAGCCGTCGAAACCCGTCAATTGCCAACTATCGTATAGTTCGCAATGACAGGACTAGATGTCACAGGGGCGGCACCCTAATTTATTTCAGATCAACCCTCCACTGCATCCCAATGGACCCGCCCCCTCTCTCGCGTTTAGAAGTGTCCATATGCAAGCTAGGCATGACTGGCCATCAACCGATCACCATTGTATCGGCCTATGTTCCCCCCGGTTCCTCATCGGAGTTAGCCCTTCCCCCCCTCTCTGACGACCTTTCCATCCTACTTGGCCTGAGTGACTCCGTTATCATAGCGGGCGATCTCAACGCCAAACATCATGCTTGGAACAGCACCAGGACCTCCACCAGAGGCAGACACCTGTTTGACCTATGTCCCATCCTCAACTTCGACATCATCGCCCCGATGACTCCCACTCACTTTCCTCACGACCCTAACCAAACCCCCGACGTACTTGACATAGCGCTTCTGAAGAGTATCAACCTACGGTTGGACTCTATAGAGGCGCTTGACGAACTCTCCTCTGACCACCGTCCAGTTGTTGTAAAGCTGGCACCACGCCTAGGTCTCCATGACCCTGATAGACCCCCTCTCACCAAGTTAGTTACAGACTGGAGGAAAGTAAGCGACTGCCTGAAATCCACCACGTTAGGTCCCCGACTAGACTCCATTCCCGACCACTTCGACTCTATCGCTGACACGACAGCCGCGATCGACTCATTCACAGTGCACGTACAATCAGTCCTGAACGACTGTTCAAGGGAGGTTCCGGCGATGGACGACCATCGCTGGAAGCTCCCGGACGATGTACGCGAACTGTTGAATGAGAAGAACGCGGCTGTCCGTGCGTACAGTAACTTTCCCAACCACGCGAACAAAGCCCATATGCGCTATTTACAGAGATCTGTAAAGACACGCCTATCGGAGCTGCGTGACGCTGGATGGGACAAGATGCTGAGCGAGCTAGAGCCCACTCACCGAGCGTTCTGGGACCTTCAGAGGAAACTCAAATCCGACGAAGTCGTCTCAATGCCCCCCCTGGTGCGCCCCGACAAGACCATCGCTTTCGATGACGTCGACAAGGCAGAATGCCTAGCCGATAGTCTTGAGGCTCAATGCTCACCTAGCTCTCAACCAGTAGACCAAGCTCACCTGTCCCAGGTCGACGCGGAAGTCGAACGTAGAGCCTCCCTCCCGCCCGTTGAAGACCCTGACTATCCTCTGCCTCCCGTCACTCCAGACGAAGTGCATGATATCATCAAGGGTCTAAAACCTCGCAAAGCCCCCGGCTCAGACGGAATCACCAATAGGGTGCTCCAACTGTTCCCCGCTCACCTCATAATGCTCATGGCCACCATCTTCAATGGAGCCCTGAGCAATAATATCTTCCCACAAGAGTGGAAGAAGGCCACCGTCATCGGCATACCGAAGCCCGGTAAGCCGAAAACGGAGCCCACCAGCTACCGGCCCATCAGTCTGCTCAATGTCTTCGGCAAAATCTATGAGAGGCTTATCTTAAAGCGCCTCAGAGATTTTGCGGAAACAAAGGGCCTCATCCCCGACCAGCAGTTCGGCTTTAGAGCCCAACATTCTTGCGTCCAACAGGTCCACCGCATCGTTGAACACATAAGCCACGGCTTTCAACGTGGTCTTACGACCGGTGCTGTATTCTTCGATATAGCGAAAGCGTTCGACAAGGTCTGGCACAACGGCTTATTATATAAGCTCTACAAACTCGGTGTGCCCGATCGTCTCGTGCTCATCTTACGAGACTTCTTGTCGAACCGCACCTTCCGCTATCGCATCGAAGGAGCGCTATCCTCCCCTCACCCTATCCGTGCAGGCGTCCCTCAGGGCTCTGTACTATCCCCTCTCATTTTCACTCTCTTCACCAGCGACATCCCGAAAAGTAGAAAGGCGCAGTTGGCTCTGTTCGCAGACGACACGGCCATCTACTACACCGGGTTAGTCCACGACCACATATCTCGCACTCTCCAGACCGAGGTCAACAAGCTTGGCGCTTGGTTTAGAAAGTGGAGAATCGAGGTCAATCCCGACAAAAGTCAGGCTGTTCTCTTCACCAAACAGCGTAAAAACCTCATCGCCCCCCGACCGCTCACCATGTTCGGCAAGCCTATCCCTTGGGAGAAGCGAGCCAAATACCTAGGCGTGACCCTTGACCACCATCTCTCGTTCTCAGAGCACATCAAGCAGGTGCGTTCGCGTGCCGCTTTTGCTCTCGGTAGACTTCACTCCGTCCTAAATGCGCGCAGCAAATTGTCCCGTAAGGGCAAATTGCGTATTTACACAGCGTGCATCCGTCCCATCATGACTTATGCCTGTGCAGTCTTCGCACACGCTAAACCCCACCACATCCACAGGATGCAGTCCCTCCAAAACCGTTTCCTCCGAAAGGCAACGGGAGCCCCCTGGTTCGTCCGAAACGAGATCCTCCATCTCGATCTTAGAATCCCCACCATCAAGCAGTTCATGAAGCGCATCACGAAGCGCTTCTTCGACTCCGCCACCACCCACTGCAACCCTCTGGTTGTGCAGGCCGCCAGTTATAGGCCCTCCACCATTAGCTCTATTCGCCGTCCAAGGCATACCCTCTCCGACCCCGATGACCCCATTACCCTCCTCCAGGAAAGCAATAGGGCAACGAGTACAGTGCACAAAACACACCGACCTACGTTCCGACCTCGCCGCCGAGGTCCCTCGCGTAAACCCCGACGTAATTGTCCCCCCCGACCCTTGCTCGAAGAAGTGCCAGCCCGCGCCGCAGCTGAGCCTGTAGCTTTAAATTCCCCGATTAATAATAATAATATTAACCAGATCCAGCCTGTCCCATCTTGCTGTCCTCCCCCCAGCGACGCCCTAAGCCGAGGTCCGTACCCCACAGGGGGTGCCCTTAGCGTGCAGTCGCTTAGTACTATAAGTAATTCGCCCCTGGCTGGAGGCTTTGAGTTCGCTTAAGGCAGCCACAGGAAAGTCCGGTTAAGTAGTCACGACCTCTCAAGGTCAACTACGAGATGCCATACATAAAAAAAAAAAAAAAAAAAAAAAAAAAAAAAGGAACGTACGCCTAACATTATAAACTTGTACACCTTCAACATTGTTCAGTTTTAATTGTTTCAAAATGGCGGCGTAAGTACCGGGTAATAATTGTTTTTGGTCTGAAATTATTGTTATTTTGTTTGTAGGGATAATAAATTGACTTGTGTGTTGTTGTTTAAAACATTGTGCGATAGTAATTAGGTACTTTGATCGTAGTTTTTGAGCATAATCGCCAAAGGGATGTCAATTTAATTAATTCTTCCGGCACTCCAATAATAAGCCGAATAAATTTTATTACAATTAATGAACTCAGCCTGTGGCAATTATTTGTCGCATTAATAGTTGAAGAAAGACTTCTCTGAAGTTTAATTTTAATGTCAATGTGAAAGATGACAAGATGACAAGTTCGTCTCGGTGTCATACCGAACCCTATAAAGGGGACATCGTCATATATATATTCCGTACGTGAACACAAATGGGCCGGCCCCGTTACGACGTGGGAGCGGAGACCACGTCGGACTACACCGGTCCGGACCGGACCCTGCACCGACCGGTCCTGAACTAATTAATGGCGATTGATTGCAATGGACACGTATGTACTATTGGCAAAACTTAAGCATGCTCACTTTAGAAAATATTTCTGCGGCAAGCGCAGCTAGTGACAAACCACACCCCTTCCTGGTTTCGTCCAATTAGAGACAATATGAATTTGTGTGAGTATAGGGCGTGTAACAAAAAATATATTTATATTTTTCTTTTTCTCTTTTTTTTTTTTCACACATATTTATGTGTGGTATGTTGGTTACTCACTGCACGAGCCGGTATTATTCGCGCGAGCCGAGGGCGAGCGAGCGCGATAAGGGAGTCGAGTGTGTGCGCGTTTCATACGACGGTTTTCAACTTGAGAGGAAAAAAAGAGACTGGTATTGTTATTAGTTTCGTACGCCGCTAGGTATTTCTCTCTAGATTTTGCAGGCAACAGGCTGTCACTAGCGTTTCGTGCCTAGATTAGTATTTCCGGGGGGTTAAATCTACGCGTTGCTCTTCGCTCTTCTTTCCTAATTGAAGTCAACATTTTTGATAATAATTAACCACACAATGAAAACGTTAACAAGTATTTCTGGAAAATACCGCGCTTGTTTTGTTTATCCCGCGCGCCGCAGGTGTAAATAAAGGCGCTGGAAAAACCGCTAAACAGCCTATATAAAAAATATAATAAACAAAATAATGTTTTGAATAAGCAAACTAAGGTTAATATGTAGTGAAAAATATATAATTTTATGAAATGATGATAATTTTGATGATTGATTTATCTGATGTAACGAATTTTTTTTTCTCAAAAATATTCATTGTTTTTGGACAAAAACTGCGTATATTGAAAAAAGAAATATAAAGTAAAAATACTTCTATATAATAAGCTGAATTTCTGAGTCACTTTACAAGCAAGTGTGTTGAAGAAATATTTCGTAATTTTTTGCGACCGTATTTTATGGCCGTTCTATAAAGCCGATCTATTGTTTAACCAGATGTTCTGACGTTCCCACTGAATAACAATGGTGCTTAGATAATGAACTTATTTTTATTGCAGTTGCAAAAGTTGCGACAGCAATAATAAAAAAATCTGATAACATTGTATAAACTGCGCCAAGTAATGGTTCAAATACTACTGTAAGTAATTTTGCTATTTTAATCAAAACAGCAATAAAAGAAAGAGATAGCAAATGACAATTTCTAACAAAACTACGTAACTTGCTTCGTTTTAGGGTTCCGTAGTCAACAAGGAACTCTTATAGTTTCGCCATGACCGTCTGTCTGTCTGTCTGTCCCCGGCTTAGCTCACAGACTCTTACTAGAAAGCTGTAATTTGGCAAAGTGGTAAACAAAAATGCTAAATAAAGTTTTTTTAGGGTACGCGTATAGCCATACCAATAATACATTTTCTAAACCAAACGGAAGATATTAGTACGAAATTACTTCTTGTCAACAATAACAATTCATAAAGCGCTCTCGCTGGCCGTGCCCATTAAAAAAATGTCTTACAAACAAGTGAGCATAGCACGCGCCTAGTGTGACTGTCACACACACTATACATAATTACATTAATACAAACACGGCTAAAATACGCTTCATGCATCCCATTGGCCAAAACGCTTGCATCGGGCGATCGAGTCGTGAGCCGTGCTATACGATTATCGCCTTAGAGGTGAGCATGCGGAAGATTGGCCGATAGTACAAACAGGCTTGGATTTACATCAATTTTGTATAGTCTGTTATGTTAACATAATGTAGAAAGAAGTGTTTACGTTTGTTTTTCACACTAAGATCTTATTCATTGAAGTTTATGTTTACCGATATCATTTTCACACTCGTATTGCCAAAAGAGGTAAGTTAAGGCTTATTTTTGTCCATTATATGGCATTTCTTTGTATTCAGATGATGTTACGTCAAGTTACATTTCCCCAAGTAATGAGAGCAACCTACTTTTGATTGGGTACCAAAACAAAAGAACTTTGCAACAGAAGAAACTAATATCAATTTTCGTTGTTATGGGGGGTCATCTGTTATCCCAGAACAGACCCGTTGCATACGTCAAAGTTGCAATTTCGAAAGAACAAAAACTGAACGACGAAATAATCTAGTCTCGGTGGCGGTTCACTGATGTGCTGGTCATGTACTGCTAAAGTTCCCTAAATATTTAGGCCATCTCTGAAATTCGGAGAAGTACCTTATACTCGTATGATTTGATCGATGATAACGATAAGCCATTTAATTTCATTCCATTTTTATTCCCAAGACTATCTCGATTAATAATAACGCATCTTTCAGTGATTGGGCTACCATTGGTATTCATAAAAGTAGAACACGGCTTTATGAGCTGTACAATGAAAGCCCCATACATAAACACTGCTGAATTTAATTTATATGTTAGAAACTATTCAAAATTATTTAAAAAAGTTTGTTGTATGGCCAAGTCGCGTCATTTGAGTTCGAAGATTAAAAATAGTAGTAATGTAATCAAAACGACTTGGAATATTATTAATAGTGAAACGGGAAGGTCTAGTAACCGAAATACTGACTATAGCCTGTCAATTAATGACAACATAATAAAATCAGACTCGCAAGTCACCGCGGTCTTTGAAAATTTATTTTCAGATATTCCCGTTTCAACTACTAAATCCCTAAACTCATCACCTTCTGTTGCTGAGTCTTTGCTCAAGGAAAATGTTAATGTTTGCGATTCGGAATTTCATTTTGAACATATTACCTGTAGAGATAAAATTAAAACCTTACACACATTAAATGTAAAAAAAAAGACTGCAGATCTGTGGGGTAATTCTGTAGAAGTTGCTAAGTCAATTATTGACATCGTAGCTCCTACTTTATCTCTTATCTTTAATAATTGCATTTACTGTGGGGAGTTTCCTGACCTTATGAAAAATAGTAAAATAATACCTTTGTTTAAATCAGGTACATCAGACCCCACCAATTATAGACCTATTTCAGTACTACCTACCTTTAGTAAAATTTTTGAAAAAATAATTTTAGACCAATTACAAATAGTTTTTAATAAACATAAATTATTGCACAATAAACAGTTCGGTTTTACAAGGGGTCGTTCGACTACTGATGTGTGTACCGGTGTGGAACTTTTAGGACATATTTATAATGCATGGGAAGATAATCGCGATGCCTTGGGCATCTTTTGTGATTTGTCCAAGGCATTCGATTGCGTTCTCCATGAAACGTTAATCAGGAAACTCCGCCACTACGGGATCCGGGACACCGCTCTGGATCTTCTTACTTCATACTTGAGTAATAGGATTCAGAGCGTTGACGTTAATGCGAAAAGATTTCCCGGATCTATAGTAACAATGGGAGTCCCACAGGGCTCAATTCTTGGTCCTTTCTTGTTTCTTATTCACTTAATGATTTGCCATACCTCATAAAGGATAATCATGATATAGTGTTGTTTACGGATGACACTTCACTTTTGTTTAAACTTAAACGTCAGCAGCTGATTACTGACGATGTTTATTAACATCGTGCGATCTCAAAAGTAGTTTACTAGTTCAATGTTAATAATTAACTTCTTAATGAAAAATAAACCAAATGCATTAAGTTTACGCTACCTCACGTTAGGCAGGTGAAAACGAATGTGTTGATAAAGGGCGAAGAATTGAACCCTGAAGATAGCACAGTATTCTTGGGCTTAACTTTGGATGCTAAGCTTCAGTGGGGTCCACATATAGATAAATTGTCGAAAAAGCTAAGCTCCGCAGCATACGCTGTTAGAAAAATTCGTAATTTAACTGATATAGAGACAGCCCGTTTAGTGTACTTTAGCTATTTTCATAGTGTAATGTCGTACGGTATTCTGTTGTGGGGAAAGGCCGCTGACATTCAGACTATCTTTGTTTTGCAGAAAAGAGCTGTTCGGTCAATTTATAAATTAAGTCCGAGACACTCTATAGTAGTAGTATATAAGTATTATATTGTTTTCAATTATTGTGAATGTGAAGCCTATGTGGGTCATTGTTGTTTTTTTTTTCTCATTTAGTATTAATCTTGGTCTGGCAGTTTGAGTAATTTATGCGGCCTACCCAAATATTCTTTCTTTGGTATTGTTCGTCGAATCGTTGAACTCCATAAGTTCTGAGTTGAGTTGCACGATTACTGACAAATGCGTGCACTGACTGGACAGGTCCAATCAATCTGTGTGGTTCTTTCCTCAAAAGGACCATTTCAGACACCAATCTACATGGCCTTCACATGATCTGACCAAGATTATGTCTGGACTTTAAAGGAGACTGTGACCTCTGAGTTTGTTTCGGCTTTTCTTCTCAGAGTAGTCAAATAGGAAACGCCGACCTCATCTAGCTTTATTTTAAAAATATGATTGACGTGTAAAAGTGTTTGTACAAACCTACTTAGAGAAAATAAATCATTTATCATTTATCATAGCCAAGATACATTGGTATCGCAAATCAAAGCCTTGGGCATGAACTAGTTAATTATTACTTCCACGTAAGTGCTATAAGTTTATCTCCCGCATCAGCTCTGAGCTATCGCGGGCTGGTACTCTGCCTACTCCAGTTTATAGCATAACGGTGCATGATAGCCATCCGATGGCAGCTTCCGCTCGTTAATTGACATCCTGGTTACTATTATATGCAAGGTATAGGTATATTGCAATCTGAGGATTGAAAGTAGGCATATTTACGCCTTCCTTAGTCATTAGATATTGAAGAAACACATCTACATCTGCAGCTTATTAATGGTGTATAGTTAAATAATAAAATAGTGAGTGCACTATATTATTATTTAGCTTTCATTTTGTGAAAGGGGTTAAATAATAAAGATTAAGAATTAGCTAAAGAAAATATCCGAAGTGGATCCGTGATTTATGATTGTTGACTACAAAGTCAACAATCACAAATCACCGATCCATGGTAATATAAATTACAAAATTTAAATTACCATCTTCTTCGTTGTTTCTGTTCATCTAAATATTTATTTAAAACCAAATAAAGCATGTTTTACTCTGCATTACATTGATCAATATTGGTTTGATATTAATAATATACTCAGTCAAAATATACAAATGTCCATGTTTGCACTCTCAAAACAAAAATAAAGAAATAACCAAATCAGTCGGGAGTTGTTGATATTGATCATGAAAACTGTTAAACACGTCACTTTTCTTTCATGATGTTATGCTTATGTTATGCTTATACTTTAGACGTCATAGTTTGTCTTCTCAGCCTCCACCTCCTCTTAGTCAGTTTCCAGCAATAGTTGTTGTTTCAGAGTAGTACTCGATTTATGGCTTTGGGTTACTTTTACCTCTAGAAATCGAACGATGCGTGATTTTCGGAGAAACGTGTTCAATCATCAAAAAACGTCTTCACGTTACAAAGAAAACAAATGTCGTAGCTTTGTATAAGTCACGTCAATCAAAATCTTGTGTTCATACGACTATTGTTTACAGGCCGAATTACGCGGAAAACTGTTAGTAGTCGATGTAGAAAATAACTACAATGCTCGACTGAAATAGCACGAAGCGGTGTTACCGTGCAGTTCCTGAAACAGTGTTCATTTCGGTTTTTCCATCGGAGATTTCTTAGTAGCTAAGATTTGTTCCCGGCTAAGCGAGAATAGGCTTGCCCCCTATCCTATTACCTACCTACTCGCGACTTCTACATGAACTGTAACTTCAAGTTGTAACGTCCAGATCCCTAAGTAGTTCCTTGTTCAGCAGTATACATTGCAGACTAATATATTATAAAAATGATAAGTCTAACATAGGCTAGACTTGTCCAGCCCGCTGTTTTAGTTTGTGACAAGTGCGGGCACAAATCTCTAAGCTCAACATAATAGGAACTCTTCTAACGTTTACTTTGTGAGTCGTTGCGACTTTAGAAAGGGGACGAAACTTATGTGAAAATAACATCATATTTGCAGATTATTTTACGCGCTCTAGATAAATTTACGTCAGCTTCAAGTATGAAGGTGTCGACTTCTTAAATCATTTACATCCTTCCCGTCTCAGCTTTCTTTTTATTTACCTACGCAATTAATGTTATATCTGACATACGAAGTAATGAAGGTCGGTTCACATGGAGACGGATGTGGAACCGGATCGTCACGTGACGAGGATACTTGCCGACTGTGTTTGTGCAAACAACACAAGTGTCTATTGGGTAATGTGACGCCTCAAGTTCTCCGCGCTATTTTGCTTGACATACATCGCTTCGTTTGCATACGAACCATCGATCAAGGTTGTTAGTTACCAGTCAATGAACGTCGATCTTCAACATTTGTTTACGTGTTGTGTTGTCATAAGAAAGTGCGTTGTGATGCTGCGCGCGCGCCGCCCTCGTTATGATGCGCGGGACGCAAGCGGCGCATGCGGTGTCACATTGATGTGCTATTAGCGGGAATTATTTATTCCCTTGTTATTATGATAATTTATCACTTTATGCAAACGCAGTCAAATCTTCTGTGGCAAGCGGAATAAGTTATAGAACCTTTGATAATTATTTTGCCGCAGTATACTTCTTGATTTAATGGACTCGAAACTGACTCTGATTCTGTGTCGGCGACAGCAACATGACCCGCAAGTGTCAGTTCTCCCCCTGAAGTCGCCAGCATCACCTATTACATTTTTGAGTTCCAGTCAAGCCTTCAAAGATGACGCCTACATCACTGTAGCTAACATTGATTTTATTAGATAGAAGCCCGAAATTAGCACCCGGCGACTGCCCTGTGTATCAAAATTAATTCTAACTGACTTCCAAAATATTACACCGAGATGAAACGAGACCAATCAAAGTTTAGATACAAAGTACTATATTAGGTGTTAATATTTATACTTTATAATGAAGGAACGGGAATGTAAACAGACATTGACGGGATACAAATAACGGAGATAAAGGACGTGGACAATTTGTCTTCATAAATTTATTAAAAGCTACAACGTTTATTTTTATGTTTATTTTCACGATTTGATTAACCAAAATAATAAAAATGCAAACAATGTTTCTCTTCCCTAGGGGTCTCCAATTAAATGTTGAATCTGAGTCACCGGATATTTGTGATAGAATATACTCGTGGAAGTTATGGGGATCAGAAAACGCTTTTAATGAAGTACATTTTATTTTCTCAGTTTAAGTATGTCAAGTCAAGGAGTTGAGATCTTCAACTGTTAAAGATGGGATTCAAGATATTGGATCTCTCGCTCTTTTAGAAGCAGGTCGGTAACACATTTCTTAATTAGCGTTAATGTTATGACTGACGTGTGTAACGGGGACTATGCGTGACACCTTAGTAACAACCACACGAGACACTTGATGAAACTGCCGTCATGTGTGCTTGGGGTTTGTGTCTGTTGTGGTCAGGGGGAATTTGAAAGGTGCCAGCCAACACAATATGTAGTCTTATTTCAGTATTATAATGTACTATTTAATGTTTACTTCCGTGTTAAGTTCGAGTTTCGCAAACACACCCACGCCAAAAAAAAACCAAGCTTACGAATTTTAAGGTATAATTTTTAAAAGCGTCTGAAAAGTTTTTACTGGGTGTAACATGATAAAAGTCGCTGTATGTCCGCACTGAAGCTGAATGATAACTCCACACTTTTTTTTTTTTTTTTAGGGTGGGAAATCATCAAATAACTTCTCCCGCTCTGGGCGGAGCGGGAGGGTGTGTCAGACTCTTACTGACTAAAACCCACCCGTATTCCTTCTTGTTGCCTGTGTTGCGGGGGCCTCGGTGACCCATAAGTACCTTCCCGCGACCCCGGCAGGCATCGGCCCTAGTGGACCCCTACTATGTGCTGACGACATCTCTTTGAGGCGCGCGTGGAATACAACGCGCCGTCGACCCGGGCCTGGTCCTTACCGGACGGTGAGCTACCCATTGCTCACCGTCTGCAAGCCCGCGCCTACGGTGGCCGGAAATCCGCCCGGGATTCCCGACGCCCTGGGCGTCTCCTGCGGCGGCTAGGGGCGAGAGGGCGCGAAACTTGCCTTTCCCTCAACCGTCCCGCCTCCTCCTTTGCGAGCATTACTGCTTCGCAGAAGGAGGTGACGGCTGCCCATGCCCTCTCGCTCCGTACCATGGCCTGAACCAGGGCCGGACGCGAGAGGTCTCTGCCGCCGATCGCCTCCACTAGGACACGGCGGTGCTCTGCCCAAGCCGGGCAGACCTCCACCGTATGCTCCACCGTGTCCTCCAGGCGATCCACACAGTGGTGACACCCGGACGTTTCCTCCCGCCTTATCCGACACAGGAACCTCCCGAAGCTGCCGTGTCCGGTGAGGACCTGCGTCACGCGGAAGGTGAGGACGCCGTGGCGCCTCTCCAGCCACTCCTCAAAGAGGGGACTTATCGCCGCAATCGTGGCGTGCCCAGCACTGGGTTGCAACAACCGTACTTTCCATGACGCCATGAGATCCCGCCGGAGCTCCGTCCGCTGTGCCGCGATTTCTCGCGGCAGCGGACTTACGCCCCGGCGTTTCGCCTCCTCGCGCCACTCCCATACGTGCGCGAGGACTTTTGCCTCCAGATCCCATGGCGGCAATCCGGCAAGGAGGCTCGCTGCCTCGCAGGAGACCGTGCGGTATCCTCGGACCATCCGGATGGCCATGACCCTTTGGGCCGCGCTCAACCGGCGGGCTGGCCGCAGCGCCAGAGAGCGCGCCCATACAGGTGCCCCGTAGAGGGCCATGGACCGCACGACCCCCGCGTAGAGCCTCCGGCAGGAGGCGTTTGGACCCCCTAGATTGGGCAGGAGCCGCTTCAATGCAGCGCCCGCCCGCTCCAGTTTGGGAGCCAAACGTCGGAAATGCTCCACGAAGTTCCACCGGCTGTCGAGGACGAGTCCCAGGTACTTCATCGTCGACTCGACGCCGATAGAAACCCCTCCTACCGTTATTTGGGACCCCAACGGTGGCGCGTTCCGAGGACCATGAAAGCACATGGCCTCGGACTTGTGCAGGGCCACCTCGAGTCCCAATTGCCGGATCCTTTCGACGATTGTCGCAACCCCGCGTGCCGCTAATTCGGCCGCCGCCTGGTGCGACCTCCCCTGCGCCAGGACCAACGTGTCGTCAGCGTAGCACACTACGCTGACGCCGCTAGGGAGGTCGGCGCGCAGCACCCAGTCGTATCCGATGTCCCACAGATGCGGCCCCAGGACCGATCCCTGTGGGACACCGCACGACATCTCTTGCCGGTTCCACACTCCCTGGTGACCGGGGTAGATGACGGCCCTGTCCGTCAAATAGGCCTCGACCACACGACAGAGGTAGGTCGGCATCCGGTGATACCGGAGTGCCTCCCTGATGCAACTCCAGGGCAGGGTATTGAAGGCATTGGCGATGTCTAGGGACACCGCCAAGACGACCCCACTCTGGGCAACAGCATTCCCCGTCGTCAGGGCTCGCACACGCATGATGGCGTCCACCGTAGAGCGCCCTCTGCGGAAACCAAACTGGCTCTCCGCCAAATCCGGCCCCACCCGCACCAGCTGGCCGACGAGGCGGTCTGCAATTACTCTTTCAAAGAGCTTGCCCACCTCGTCGAGCAGCACGATGGGCCGATAAGCGGACGGAGAGTCCGCAGGGCGCCCTGCCTTCCTTATGAGGACCAGTTTCCCCGTCTTCCAGCGAAGCGGGAACTGGCCCCTCTCCATGCATGCGCTTAGGAGCCCCCTAAGTCGAGGCCCGAGAGCCTCCAAGGCCAGGACCCAGGCCTTCCCAGGTAAGCCATCGGGTCCTGGGGCGGTATTTTTGGCATTAAGCCTGCGTACCGCCGCTCTCATTTCTCCCTCGGTCACCTCCGGAGCATCGTCGTCGTCGTCGGCGGTGTGGTCCGCATCAGGCACCGCAGTAGGCGGAGCCATAGGCGGGGAGGAGTGTTCCCCTCGCGAAGGGAACAGAGCGCTCACCACGTCCTCCATAAGCTGGGGCCGGAGACTCTGCGTTAGCGGGGGAGCCCATGGGCGGAGTTTATCCCGCACCACCTTGTACGGGCGTCCCCACGGGTCCCTGTCTAGAGTCCCCAGCGACTCCTCGCGGGCCAACCCCCTGGCCCGCAGGATCTCCACTTGGAGGGCGGTCTTCGCTGCTCTGTACCCCTCGTATAGCTCCTCCTGAATGGCTTCCGTATCCGGAGGTTTGATACGGAGCCTGCGGTGCCTGGTGTACCGGCGTCGCGCAGCCACGCACGCAGTGCGCAGAGCCGTCAGCTCCTGCGACCACCAGTACACCTGGCGCGAGGCACGTCTAGGCTGGACCCGGGGCATTGCCACGTCACATATGTCGGACATGGCCTCCCGGAACCACTCCGCCTCGTCGTTGATGTCGGCAGGCCTGTCCGGTGGTGACACCCAGGCCTGCACGATCGAGGCTTCCAGGAGGAGCTCCCGGTCCAGCTGCTTCAGCGCCCACCGCGGACCACTCGGGGCCCGTCGGACCGGCGCGTCCGAGGTCTGGGCGGAGACGTCGAACCGGATATACCGGTGATCGGAATAGGTCTCCACCCCCTCCATGACACGCCAGTCAACTACACGCGGCGACAGAGCGGGGCTGGCGAACGAGATGTCCACCACTGATTCACCCCGCATCCGCACACACGTGGGGACAGAACCCCGGTTTAGGACGACCAGGCCTGTCTCCAGGGCCCAGTCCTCCACCATCCTGCCCCGTGTGTCCGTTAACCGGGAACCCCAAGCCAGATTCTTGGCATTGAAGTCCCCGAGGACGAACACGGGGAGGGAACCAAACCCGACGACGACGTCTCTCAACTCCGCAAGGGAGTTGTGGAGCTCGGCAAGAGTTCGGTTCGGAGAGAGGTAGACCCCTACCACGACAATAACTCCACACTGACCTTGAAATTTGAATACCCAGACAGGACTTAGGTGTAATCTGATTTTTACTTAATAATTCGGTCTAGACAATTTTGAGATCAGTTTTTTAAATAGCGTCTCGCAGGTCAACCTCGGAGGTTGTCGTGTGCTTAACTGGATTTTCCTATCTGTGCCTCTATAAATTAAAGCCTCCAGCTAGGGCATACACTAATATACTAAGCAACTACATGCTAAGAGCACCCCCTGTGGGGTACGGACCTCGGCTTAAGGCGTCGCTGGGGGAGGACAGCAAGAGACAGGCTGAATCGGATTAAGATTAAATAGGAACGAATTTAAAGCTACAGGCTCAGCGGCGCAGGCTGACTCGATTCAGCCTGCGCCGCTGAGCCTGTAGCCATCCCCGCCCCAACCCTTGTTCCAACAAGGGTTGGGGCGGGGATGGATGGGAACGTCGCGACGGGCCTCGGCCGAGATGTCGGATGGATAGTGGTGTGGTGTGGTTTTGTGTTTGTGTACAGTGATGGTAGCCCTACTACACTCCTGGAGGAAATTTGTGGCATCATTGGGAATGGAGAGAGTATGCCTCGCGCAGTCGACGAATCCTACTTATGCGGGAGGGAGTGTATCGGTCGGCAGCCGCAATCAGGGGATTGGGGTGCTTTATAGCAAAGCCGAAGAAATGCTTTAAATGGGTTTCATAAACAGCTGCAGACGGTGGGCATTTTGAGATCTAAGTGTAGATCTAAATTGCGAACGAAGGGATCCCTCCCATACTTTTGTATGCATCCTATGAAGATGGTGTGGCCTAGCGTGTGCGAAGATGACGCAAGCATATGTCATGATGGGACGGATACCGCGGTGTACATGCGCAATTTGCACTTGAGTGACAATATTCTGCGTGCGGTCAATATGAACCTACCGAGAGCGAAAGAGGCTTGCGAATGAGCCGCCTTTATGTCCTCACTGATGCTGGCAGCTGGTGGTCAAGGATCTCCCCTAAGTATTTAGCTCGCTTCTCTCAAAGGATCGGCTTACCATACATAGTGATCGGACTGGGGACGGGTCCAGCAAGACGATGTGGCCTCGAGAAGAGAACTGCTTTACTCTTATCGGGATTAACCTAAATACTCCATTTTATAATTTCAGAACTCTTATCACAAATATTTACAGTTTAGCCGAAGAACAAGTCTGATAATAATAATAAACAGTACAGCCACCCGTCTTAAAATAAGTTGTGTGCCTTTTAGTCTATGCTATTAATGTATTTCCTTTCTTTATTTGCACTAAATCTGATCCACTGGTACATATCAATAAGCGGTCGCTCAGATTTGAGGATCTGGCTAGATTACTCCTTACTCCTCCCACTTTTCATCCTAGTTATCTTTCTTCCTCGTATGGCACATCTCTTAGCTCGCTGACCTGCATGCCTGAAGTGCCTGTAACGAGCAGTTGAACAAGCAGCGATACGCCACATCTGCGCAGTGTTACTGTGGTAATCTGAGAGCTTGCTAACGTGCCTTGTTCTCACGAGCGGCGCGCACGCAGCCGGCGCCGATTAGCTCTAACATACTATTATACATTATAGCTTACAACATAATGTGCGGGATAGTTCGTTGTAGATGGTGTAAAAGATGAATGTGTTGGAATAACTTCTTCAAAGGGCGAATAACTTCTTAAGCGGATGGGCTTGTTATTCGTAAGACTGACTGAAGAAATAATGGTTACTTCGGGATATAATTATGATAATATCAGCTTCCTGATTACCCAGATGAACCATTTTAATCTAACTTCCGCAACTCAGCAACCAGCAGGACTGCAATTGTTTTTCAGCTTCATTAAAACTGCTTATGGCTTTTGGTTTTTCAGGGGTTTTTTATTTTTATATATGCTCCCATCAACACGGTGCTCATTTTCTTGTTCTATTTGTCATCCGTATTTGGCCCTGCAATGTTACACAGGTAGGTACGGCGTTTTATCTCCAAAGATTCCCCAGTAATACGTGGATCCCATCCCATTGGCGTTATATTTACAGCCTCTTAGCAAATGAACACATGTCAGATCACGTTAATCTTCACGTATTGAAGGAGGATTAACGTAATAAGCAACGTTAATTTGCCATTAGTGTCTGGGATATTTCGATAGCCGTCTAGATTAGTATAGAATCTGTTAATGCTACGTTAATAAGTATATGTTTATTTTTACCTTTTCTCTGATTCAGGTTTGAAACTAGTCATGAAAAGACTCCGAGAACACTACATATTAATTTGCTGAATTATAGTATGTGTAGCTGACAAAATGCTTTCATCAGAACAGAAGACTTGTTGAAAAAACTCATCCTGCAGTCCCTTTTTTAACTCGAGAAAACTAGCAATTACCGAAAACTACGCAGTGAAATATAATTCAGTTGGTACTTATAGCTTAAAAGCTCAGTTCAAATCATTCTCAAGTTAACTCTCAGTTTCTTAGCCTCGGCTCACAATAGGATTTCTGGACCTACGTTGTGCTGGAACACAATAAAACTATTCAAACTGTATTGGATATTTTTTACTAACAAAATCTACATTATACAAATGGGAATTGGATAACTTATGGGTAGCGGAGTGATTGAATTTTGTCTATACGAACAAAATTAATTGGGCAGTATAAAATATTTTTTCATTATGTATTTTCCTAATACCTACCTACCTACAAGAATATGATAAAGAAATTTGAACTCGTTATTGTTCCAACTGGTAGAACAGTTCGAACAATAACGAGTTCAAATTAAAAAAAAAACAAAATATTTTCTTTCACATAAAGGCTTCTACATACTGGCGCGAATTGTCGCGGGACGCGACGCGACACAAAGACACCGCGTGTAGCGCTACAAGCGGTGCCTTTGTGTCGCGACAAGTCGCGCCAGTATGTAGAAGCCTTAAAGCTACATGGGCACTTATGAAACGTCAGAAGCACAATTCCATTTGGTCGTTTCCTATGGAGAAGAGCCGGCAAGAAACTCCACGGTTACTATTTTAAAAATAATTGGCTTTTCAACCAAGGGTATGGGAGCACAGTACCTACACTGTCCTCCGATACTTTTGATTGTAAAATCCAGGGTTATTAACAGGCCTACCTGTCAATAAGTACTTAACAGAATAGAAAATTATCTACAGTCTATCAAGCCTACAACGTTCTCACGTTAACAAAATATAAAAAAATCAATATAAAATATTAATAAAATAATAACAATAAAAACCGTTACAAATGAAAAGAGTATGTCAAGGAAGTATGAAAAAAACAAAAATAAACATATTTTGGGAGCAGTTAATAGACATTAACATAGTTATGTATAGTCGATGAGATACCAGGCCACATGTGGAATTATTGCCAAACTTCCTTGTCTTCAACGTAGATATATAATTTATTTTTTTTTTTGTTTGAATTGTTTGCTCTTGAGATGGTCCCAATGTGACCAACTCCGAATCTGGTGAGGGGATCCCATGGAAATCGAGGCAAATCCTCAGATACACCTATAGCGATTTAGGTATTTTTTATAGTAGCTCGTGCATTTGCTCTCGGAAAGCACCATTTGGTGAAGATGGAACTGATGATGAAGACCGCAGATGGCCACCGGAACTACTTAATAATAAGTATTTCACGGGTTGCGATGCGATTAGGTACTTTAATATGGTTGCTAAGCAATTTATGATCGTCACAATGCGTATGGTAAAGTTATTTTCGTGTTATCTATCCCTTAAGTTGCACCTGCCATGTGTCTTCTCTGCATCACCCTAAGGTTGACTGGTAGAAAATGCCACAGGCATTAAGTCCGCCTTTGTACGGTATTGTTTTTTTTTTACTTGTGCATAAAGTTTTAATAAATAAATAAATAAAATAAAGTGGAGCTGATGGGGACGTCACTATTAGCTCCAGTTCTCCTGGTTCTTACCAGGAGAACTCCTCAACAATTATCGTGGGGAAAATAAATATTTTGTGAAAGGTGATGAACAGTTGGCTATTGTAACTTTACAAACTGACCCACTAAAAAGTGAAAAAAAAAACTTTTTGCTAAAGAAAAACAACGTAGTTCAAAAAAAAAACACTACAAAGTAAAAAATAACTTTAATTCCGGAAGTTGGTAGCAAAAAACTAAAATACCGATCCAATGACACGGACTTCCGAAATTAAAGTTATTTTTCACTTTGTAGTGTTTTTTTAGAAGCCGGTATTTTTTTGAAGCTGAGATACAACTTACTTTAAAAAATCTATTTGACATCCCTTCTTACCGCCAGATACTGCTGATAAAATATTTAATTATTATTGACTTAGAAAGGTTGTCTGTGTCTTGTGTCACATAAGTGCAGTGCACTCGTGTGACTTTTCGCGTAATGTGTTTTGTAATTTTGACGTTCTGAAAGTGCTGTTTGGAATAAATGAGTTTTGATTTGAATTTTGCTTACTGTGACTTTGAAATTTTTATTTTGATTAAAATAATACACGATACAAAGTTACTTACCGTCGGTTTTACGTCTGAACCTAAAGAGTGGAGTTAGTTAGACACGCTCGACTCCGCAATCTGAGGTCATAACTTAATTTTTTCTTTGTATTTAAGGACGAAAAGAAGCACCAGATATCTAGCTCACTTTGTTGAAGAAGTGTACTGTTTCTCCGGATATTTTCTGTGTGTACGTATGGATATAACGTCCATTGTTATATTTGTCCTCGTGGTTGGTATGCGAGGGCATGGAGTTGTTTCCACAAATCGTCTTGATTGCTGCATGTTTCACTATTATGCATTGTTTGTAACAAGAAATATGTTTTATACTCACAATAGTCTAGATTTAAATTCTTCTAAAATGGAAATGTTCTGGAACGTGCTAAAACATAAGTACATCTTTATGTTTATTTGTTCTGCTTCCGTTACATTACGGTGGTTATATTGTAACACTAAGAACGAGCGGTAAAGTCACGCATGACGTTATTTTTACCACACAACACTAGATCGCGCCGTGGGCTATATAAACCGATCGTCGGCCGCCACTGCGCCGGCGGCGGCGCAACTCTTCCCATTCCACGGAATAACGTACATTATTCAGTTCACTTCCACAAAATGTAATTTAGCAGTACCAGGAATACATGACAATAGCAGCGCTTTAATACGAGCGTTCTTAAGAAATAGCTGACAACAGAACATCTCGCGGTTACATATATCTTTCATCTTAATTCGTTTTGAGAGTTACATGCGAAACTTTTATTGAAGTGTATCTGGAAATAATCTACTACGTGGAAACTTATACTCTACAACCACCTTCAGCGTCGCAAGCACACCTCTACCTAAGGTTTTGAATGTTGGTAAGAACTTACGAGTTTACTATATAAAAGCTGAAAACTATTCGGAAAACAAAATCTTTTCTGAAGACATTTTCACTTTAGTAAACTTCCAGCATTATAAGATAAGTGATCACCATCAATACAATTTTAGTAATTGGCTTATTGCTAGCTTACAAGATGGAAGTACAATATTACATACCTATGATACCTATGTGTATCGCACAAATAGACAGACACGTCACCTGTTTCATTAAAGTTAATTCCGGTGACAGGAAGAAATTTACCTAGTCGTCAGAATTCATTATCAGTATCGGTAATATGACTAGTGAGAACTACTACATTTCAACAACGCCACCTGTTGAAGTACCTACAGATGGTACTACTTTGTCATCAAGTGTGAATGTGGTTGATAGTAATGTACCCACGGGAGCTGCTGTAGAGTTACTGAATCACCTGTTGAAATCCTGGACTATCGCCAACAGCCACAGCTGTCGAGCTGGTCACACGTGTCACTATATAGATGAGGGTAAAGAAGATCTACTTACTCTGTTTATCGTCCTGGCAATCTTTTTATGCCATTTCCTAAATTTTTATGTTGGCGACTCGGTGAAATCCGCTAGCGATCCATAGATGTGACTGATGATTAGAGAAATGATCAGTTGAGTAAGAAAATGCTAGTGCTATAAATACCAAATCAGCATCACTATTATTAAGCAGTTCACTGCAAGACAAAAGTTTCTCCAATCGTACGTCATTCAACTCTTTCAGCCATAACCTCGGCCACGCCCATCCAATTGCGTACTATTTCCCTGTTACTTGTTGTAGGACTACTGTTATTTATGTTTGCGCTGTCGTCGTTTTGATTATAACGCAGCATTATTACGTTGTTAGTATTCATGCGTATAACTGGTTACTTAGTAAGAAATAATCTGCTAATGAAGAGATTTGATGAGCTTCCGTGTGTGTCCGGTAAATGGGAATTAACGTATTGTCGTATATCTTGGTCTTTATTGTCAATTAGAGAACACAACATGTTTGTTTGTTGTGCCAAGTTCATATTTCATCGAAATGGTATCATTTTCAATGTTGTTGACATGAGGAAAATCAACGGGGAATAGAGGACCTTTACAACAGTCTTTTATATAATAGGGTCAATACTAAACTTTACTATTGTATATCAACCGGCAGAAACAAACTGTTATTTAAAATCACATAACGTACCTACACCCTGCCATTACAAACACTTAGTCTCAAAACAAAACCAGGAAATCTAGCAGAAACAACAAACCTAAGACAAGGTTGACACAGATCATATGTCATCACGACAGCAGCTACAGGATATAAACAAAACCCTAAGTAATGGGAAACATTCACGTACGAAACGATACAAGTAAATGACCCCCGCGGGGTGCGACATTAGCACCGATACTCGCTAAACGCCCCCCGCGGCCCCGGGGGCATCGAGAGAGGCGATTAAGTTGTCAATGCAAATGTTGGCTGTAGGCAGGTACGTGAGAAATGTTTGGTATTTGTACATAACTGTCGTCACAACACATCTGTCACACTTTCTAATCGTTTACAATGAGATTAGCCTAAATTGAAATGTCATCGATGTGATAACTTAGCGAAATATGGTTTTAACTGGAATATAAAACTGAATGTTCTATGAAAAGACTGCGTGAGCCCGCAGGAGCAACACTAAAAGACTGCGCGAGCGTACAGGAGCAACATTAAAAGACTGCTCGAGCCAAAAGACTGCGCAAGCCTACAGAAGCAACATTAATAGACTGCGCGAGCCCACAGGAGCAACTTTAAAAGACTGCGCGAGCCCACGTGAGCAAAATTAAAAGACTGCCCTACACGAGCAATATTAAAGATTGCACGAGCCCACACGAGCAACATTAAAAGACTGCTTGAGCCAACAGGAGCAACATTAAAAGACTGCGCGAGCCTACAGAAGCATCATTAAAAGACTGATCAAGCCAACAGGAGCAACATAAATGACTGCGCGAGCCCACAGGAGCAACATTAAAGACTGCGCGAGTCCACAGGAGCAACATTAAAAGACTGTGCGAGCCCGCAGGAGCAACATTAAAAGACTGCGCGAGCCTACACGAGCAACATTAAAGACTGCGCGAGACCATGTGAGCAAAATTAAAAGACTGCCCTACACGAGCAACATTAAAGACTGCGCGAGCCCACAGGAGCATCATTAAAAGACTGCGCGAGCCTACACGAGCCAGATTAAAAAAATCTGGAATGATATTTATGTGACTAGTCACACCAGAGTATTTCTTATAAAGCCAAGCAATCACTCGGGAGCTCACCTAGACGCTGTCGGAGCACTAAATTGTCAGTCTGAACGTTCAACGTATATGTCTGTCTGCTATAGAACATCAGCACTTCACTTCCACCATCAATATATCGTAAAACTTCAGGGAAATGAATAGTTTACTCGTACCGAGAAGGTTCCGTGGCTACATTTCTTAAATATTTTCTTAGAAAAATAACAAAACACCCTAAAAATTCCTTATGTCCCATTCCTTATACCCAAACCCATTTGTTTGTGTACCTATGTGAATTTTCTGACAGCTTTCAGCCACAGCCAGCCACTAAACTCTGGCGTAGGGAACCCTAAAGTCTGTGTCCGTATCGAAGATAAATTCCATTAAAATATTTAGACATACATTGATGGCTGTAATTTTTTACGTAGCCAGGTCTGTTTATGTGGAATAGCACTAGTTTTCTCATTCGCGCTATGGATATAAAACCAGCTTTGGGGAATAGATTTTGCCCAGTGCACAATACAGGAAGTTATATATCCAAAAATGGGTTTTAATTACTTTTTATTTTGATGCGAGTTAAATAAACTTCGAAGGAACAAAAAACATAGGCTAGGTATTCTAAGACCTGCCGGGGTCGCGTGGCAGTCCAAAAGGGTTACCGAGGCCCCTGGCAACACAGGCAACGGAGGGAATATGGGTGGGATTTAGTCAGTAAGAGTCTGACACACCCTCCCGCAGTCCCGCTCCGCCCAGAACGGGAGAAGTTATTTGATGATTGCCCACCCAAAAAAAAAGGTATTCTAAGTGACGTATTTTTAAGTCTGTAACTAATTTCATTAGCTTGAATGTAAAAACGACGCTCTTCATAAAATGCTCATTGTAAACCACTATAATGTTGCCTGAAATGTTGACATTCCATGTAACCGTAGCGCATGAATAAAATACGCCCCGCAATAGCACGCGACGCCACTGAGTGACGTGACATGGGCGGCGCCACGCGCGGCGTCGTGACGGGTCGGTGACGTGACGGTGGCGTGACGGTCACTGTCACGCACACTCGCAGATATTCGTGAACGGATCGCGTGACTGCGGCTGCGGCAACAGCTGCCCTTGATGACGATACACTCACTTACATATCGTGATTGTTATCGTATACCCAGTCGTAATACTAATGAATGAACGTAATTTTATAGTAATGCTGTTGGCCTTTGCTCGTATATTCTATTGCTGGTAAAGTTTAATGTTTGTGGTAACGAATTATATTTGGAGTTACACATTCCAAATATTGTTCTGTTAGTTAGCCTTTGTTTTGGTGGGTGCTATGTGTAGGCACGAGGAAATGGAGAATACAAGGACCATAGAAAAGACCCATCAGTTATTGGAGAGCCTACCCTAGATCTTGCAAAATTTACGACACACTAGAGAACACAACGAACCCGTACTGCCGGTGGTGTCAACAGTCTGGTGTACACCACAATGTGTCATGTTCCGAGCTGTTCCGAGGACATTGCGCTCATAAATCAGTTGCTCCACAAATACCCGCGTATTCGCGTCGTTCGGGCCCATTCGGTCTCACTCGGCTATATTCGGACGGCATATTAATCGGTCACCGCTGCGATGACGTGCGTATGCTGGCCGACAAACTACTCGTGTCCTTATTAACATATTCTGGACTGTGGTCGCATTCCGTAAACATGTCTGGAGTTTGTTCGAGTCGAGTATAAACCGCGTATCGACTGATTTGCGAATGCGGAAGTGCCGGCTTGGTCAATATGCCCTACAATTTACTCAGACTGTCGCAAAATTCTTCGCAAGCTTACGAGCTATGATATATGGAGAGATCGACCAAATGTGTGTACATACGGTATCGTTGAACGATACGGATATTGGCCAGAATAGATATGAAGGCAGAACGGTCTGAAAAATAATATCTGTGTCGGCCATAAGGCACACTGGCTTACTGTATTGTTATAAGAAACTAGTCCTGAGACCATATCGTGGAACACAACTTGTTTGACTTTTCGTTGAGCTCCTTGAGTTCGGAGTTGAGCTGCACGATTACTGACAAATGCGTGCACTGATTGGATAGGTCCACTCTATCTGTGTGGTTCTTTCCTCAAAAGACCATTTCAGACACCAATCTACATGGTCTTCACATGATCTGACCAAGATGAGAAGAGACTTTAAAAGAGACTGTGACCTCTGAGTTTATTTCTGCCTTTCTTCTCAGAGTAGTCAGATAGGAAACGCCGAGCTCATCTAGTTTCTTTTTTCTAAATATGATTGACGTGTAAAAGTATTTGTACAAACCTACTTACAGAAAATAAAATCATTTCATTTCATCATCATTTCATTTCCGTTCGATTCGACGAAGTACTCAGCGAGAACTAAAGACAATAATTTGAAAGATAACAGACCCTCACACAGTAACACTCGGCGGGGCTTTACTTCATTAAACGACAACATATTACAACACAAGAACTAACTCATTATGTTATAACTTTACGAGTTACTACACAACTGCGACGGAATCAAGAAAATTAACCAGAGTACATTCTGTAGTTAAGACAAGCAAATCAATATCTTAGCAAAGAGCAGTGAGTGCTCTTATGTGACACGGTGCTTGGAGAGCTACTTAATTAATTAGTACGAGTAAGTACTAAAGTACCTTCATGACACTCAGCGTGTAACGTAGTAAGTGAATTAGTTCATCTATGAGCTGTGATAGTCGAGATGAAGCAATGAATGTACGAGTACGTCCCCTCAAGTAATTTATTGTTACATCAGGTATTTGTTTGTGTTTAGATTGGCTAAAGGGTTACAAAAACCGGCCAAGTGCGTGTCGGACCGCGCATAATGAAGGGTTCCGTAGTTGGGATGAAGCTATCCCTAGAACAAACTTAACATTGTAGTTGAAAAAAATGTTCCCCCATACATTCCAACTGAAAATTTTAAGACCATAGACTTCTTATAGGTTTTCCTGAACTCTGTCAGATGTCTGTACTAGGATACAGGTCTATCCTAGTACAGGTATCTAACATCATAATACCTTTGTAAATTATTTCGCAGATTTTATGTTAATATTTTACCCATTGTAATACTGAATAAATATTTATTATTATTATAATTAAAGAACTATTTTCGTTTTTTTTTTATTTTTATTTTAGGCTCAGGACTTTCGGAGATAACGGGTCAATTTTCATCAATTTTCTTTAATAACTTTAAAACTAATTATTTTAAAATGATCAAATAAATATATTTTATACCCTCCTAATAAGTCCCTTCATTTGACATGTCACACGACAGTTTGCAAAATATCTTTTTAATTTTCTAAGTTTTCCCCCAAAAGTGCATATTCAAAATTAATTTCTTTACGTTACACGTTCGTGTTTGGGTCACAGAAATTCATATATGCACCAAATTTCAACTTAATGGAACCAGTTAATTCGGAACAAATCGGCTGTGATAGACGGACAGACACACGAGTGATCCTATTAATCCGCAAAATTAAGAAATAGGTTGAAAAAGGTTTTTTTAGAGAAGGCTTATTACAGCACTAACGAGTTTTTGACTGATGCGTATGATAAACTAACACAACCCTGACTGGGTCCAAACATTTGGACTATTCTCATTATTATCTTTGAATATGATTCAAGTAACAAACTTTGACCTAAATGACAGATTTGAATTATTCTTATTTTTGACTATAATATTAGAACTATATTTGACTATGATTATAATGATTATGTATGTAACAAACCAAGGTTGACATTGGTTCCGATTCTCTTGTCACAAATTTCTCTAAACTAGACCGAAAATCACCAAAGTTTCGTTTGTTCCTGTCAAACGACGTTTCCCATTCTGAAATTAACTAAAGTGACATAAATTAACTATACTTTAGTTTGATAGCACTAATGGCATTTTAGTTACTTAATCTAGTGAAAATGCCAATTTTACTATTCTGAATTTGACGTTTTTCATCTAAAATTTAATTTCCAAACTAAATCAGGCTATTTTTAATCGCGAATAAAAAGGTGTGGAATAAAATTAGTTGTCATGAACTAAAATTTACAAAGCATATTTCTCATAGATTTCTTGAAAGTTTGGATGCTTGTGGGTTTGGAAAATCTTAGATCAGTAAAGACGCGTATGTAATTGCAGCTGTTGTCCATGCGGCAGAAAGAAATAACAAAATTATTGTTATTAGAATACACAATACGAAATTAATTCCTGAAAACTTAGAGGTATTTTTGTACTGAACATCTAATGACTTCATTATAATTTGGAAAACCAGTGGATAAATCCATTTCCAGATTCTGTGAAATAAGAAACTATTTTTTTAACTATCAAGAAAGTTCAGTTAATAGAGTTCAACTATCAGTTGGAAACATTGGGAGACCGTTCCAACCCATTCCAAATGGCTGAAAAAAGATTTTTATACTTACTCCCTAGATTGGGACAGACTAATTCAAGATGTCCTTGATAGGGCTTTCCTACGGCGACGAGAATACCGGAGACTTTTTACTGTACGATAAACCGGATTTATAGAGAAAGCTCAATCCAGAGGAGGTTCAGTAGGTGCTCAGAAGGTTTGAATGGAACGAGTTTGTGTGCAAATTCATCGGAGATAGTGATTATCCAATGTGTTATCCCATGTACCCATATTATGACGCCAGCTCAACAGAACAGTAGAACTAAAGAAAAGCCACGTTGTGGTAGTTACACACAAATAACAAGAGACATTTTTCTAGAAAACAATATATTTTTATAAATAATAAAGCTACATTTTTGTTATAAATTGATTAAGTTTTTATTTCCAATATTCTTCCTCCAAAGACATGGGTGCCAATCTTTTCTCATGTCACCCTCATTCCTCATCTTTTTCATATAGAATGCTCTCCTCCCTCGCTGTCTTTGCGAGGTTGAATAGTATTGGTGCTTGGTGTGGCTTTCATAGGAGCAGTTATACTCGTACCTGTAAACAAGTATAGTTTGTTATTAAAAGGCACTGAAACCCTGGTGCAAAAGTAATAGGAAGTATTATAAAATAGACATTAGTACCTACATATACTTCTAAATAGTATATTTGTGTTAACAAGCTTAAAGGACATGTAAATACATAACTATTATCAGCTACTGCTTTAACTTTATTTGGTCAGTTTACATTAAGTAAGACAGTTCTAGTAAGTAGATATAAAATCAGAGATAAATACCTTTTCATGTTGGACAATTTCTTTAAGTCACCTTTTTCTTACAATCTGTCACTATGTATTAGGACATTCAGTATTTTTTATGACATGTTCTAATGTCTTGCTTGGTATGTCCTTTGACACATCCTAGTAATTATGAAACAGCAAGCTGTTTGTCCGATGAAATCCTGTGGAATTTTGTGTATTAGCCTGTGTATTCCTTTTTTATCCATTAGGTGGTTAGCCAGGATATATGGGTGCCGAGGTAGGTAGTGGTATGTGTGGGTAATTCTTTCTTTATACGACTTGAGATAGCTTTTTATTTCCTCTTTACTGTCGGTATTTTGATATCATGGTGTAGAGGTTCATTTGGTACAAACAATGGGGCGTTTGTGATTGTTCTTAAAGCTTGTTCTGAAATCACTGTATGATCTCTATGTTAGAGTGTGATGCTGTTCCTCATAGCTGAATGCCATAGGGATAAAGGCTCAATTATAGCTTTGTTTTATTTTCCAGGTCAAATTGTGACCTTTGATTTGTGATTGTGAACTTTCTTAGTGAAAATGTGTTTTTTCCAAGGAAGACGTCTGTCGAGGTTTATACCAAGGTATTTCACATGGTCAGCTTGAGGTACTTGTGAGCTTGTTGAGCTTCGATTTATTGGAGCTTATTATTTTCATTGCTACCATCGCAAACACATTGAAATAAACTTTTTTTTATTAAAAAAATCAAATCCGAATTTTCCAATGAAATATTTTACTTTTGTCTGTCGAAGTTACGACAGATACAAACATCATGGATTTATTCTGGTTTTTATTCAACTATTTTGAATATAATCTGTGCCGAAAGCATTTTGTCACCTCTATTTTGGCCTACTTACGATTATCAAACTCAAATATAGTTGTGTCAAAATTGTTTTTAATTTTAGTGAAACTTATTTGCAGAATACTCGTAGCTTTTAGGATTATCTTAACCAAAAATAAGAAATTTTAGTGATAGTTTAGTTTAGTTAAGTTCGGTGAACAACAGAATCGGCACCATTATGCAGTTCACACACTGAACTTTTTGACCGTTAATTATTGTTGTTAAGTAATGCATGTATAATAAACATCAGTTATCGTGTGAGCCGCATCAGCGCAGTACGTGTTACGGTTATATAAATAAACATCAGTTATCGTGTGAGCCGCATCAGCGCAGTACGTGTTACGGTTATATAAATAAACATCAGTTATCGTGTGAGCCGCATCAGCGCAGTACGTGTTACGGTTATATAAATAAACATCAGTTATCGTGTGAGCCGCATCAGCGCAGTACGTGTTACGGTTATATAAATAAACATCAGTTATCGTGTGAGCCGCATCAGCGCAGTACGTGTTACGGTTATATAAATAAACATCAGTTATCGTGTGAGCCGCATCAGCGCAGTACGTGTTACGGTTATATAAATAAACATCAGTTATCATGTGAGCCGCATCAGCGCAGTACGTGTTACGGTTATATAAATAAACATCAGTTATCGTGTGAGCCGCATCAGCGCAGTACGTGTTACGGTTATATAAATAAACATCAGTTATCGTGTGAGCCGCATCAGCGCAGTACGTGTTACGGTTATATAAATAAACATCAGTTATCGTGTGAGCCGCATCAGCGCAGTACGTGTTACGGTTATATAAATAAACATCAGTTATCGTGTGAGCCGCATCAGCGCAGTACGTGTTACGGTTATATAAATAGATCGTCAACCTTTTTAAGAAGTCAGCTGGAGTATGCATCTCAGATATGGAACCCGCGTTACAATAAGTACATCGACCGTATTGAAAACATACAAAAACGATTCATTAAATTTCTCTGTTATCATCAAAAGATTCTATACCATCCAATTGATTATCTCCGACTCTGTAAAAAAATACCATCTATTACCTACCACTCAAAGACCGACGTGAGATTGCCGTCTGTCTGTTTCTATTAAAAATATTTAATGATAACATTGACAGCCCCGAGCTATTATCAAAATTTTATTTTAATGTACCAGGTAAATTATTTCGTTTCAATCCGCCCTTACGTGTACCTCATACTTATACGAACTACAGGCAGAACAGTTATATTGTGCGTGTGAGTAAGCAGTTCAATATGATATGTAAGCAGCATAATTTGGATCCTTTCACAACGAGTGTGACATCAGCCAGAAGGTGCTTAAGCCTCAAGTTTTTCAAATAGCCTACAATTTGAGTTTATTACCTCATTTTCTCAATTATTTCATTATAACTTGTTATTTTTACTTTTTCTGTAAACAAAGCGATTTTTGATAATCATTTTCTAAACCTTTGTATGTAAAACGGTCGTTGTCTAATAGATATATACTATATTAACTTTAAATTAACACATTGTACTGACGTGTGTTCACATAATTTCTAGCCTATTTCTATACGTGAGGACTTGTAATTGGCTTTCTGTGTGTCTATGTTTTTTTTTTGGTAAGTTTTTATATAGCTGTAAGTCCTCCATAGTGTAATAAATAAATAAATAACGTTAAATACGTTATTTGTACGTCATTGAGGCAAAACTTGACAGTGACTCAATGTAACTTTTTATGTAACAGCTTGCATTTATGTGTATACTCATGTTTTTTGCAAAATAAATATCTTGTATCTTGTATAAGGGTTCCGTTTTTTCCTTTTGAGGTACGGAAACCTAAAAAATATCCTCATAGACAGGATAATTATCTTACATCGTCTAAGTCTTCCTTAACTACAAGTTTCATAGTAGTTTTCCCTTCAATACAATACTTTATTACAAGGTATTCTTTACCACAGCTTTCCTATCTTATCAGACACAAACTTCAGCTGAAAATTGATATTTGCAGGTCAAACAAATATATGTTAGTTGTTTCTTTGGGCCTACTTTTGGAAGGTCGCTATTAAAGTCACATTTAGGTATCAAGTGTCGGCCTGTATCTCCTTCCCCTCCTGTATCGCTTTAGGTACCTCTTTAAGTGACCTAGTGCTCTTATTCGGGAGATGCGCCGGCGCCGTCAAGCGTGAGCCGTCGTCACCGACCGACGGCAGACGGCAGTGACCGACAATTTTTTGTTGACGCCTTCTCGTTACAGTAATAGTTAATGACCGCCTTTGTAATTGATTGTCTATTGTTCAATTACGACCGTTTTAATAAAGTGGCTTTTTGCTATTACACTTTGAACTACGTATGTTGTGATTATAATAAAAATAGATCCTATAATTACGTTACTTGGGGAACTTGGGCTTGCATTGGTTAAGGTTTTAAAAAGAAAACTCTCTGTGAGAACACAGAGAGTTTTCTTTTTGAAGAATCTAACCTTTGTGGTTTTCCACATGGAGTCAGTGAAACTGTATAAGCATGTTATATTTCAGTAAACTCGCCAAGAGCCGTACAATGACTGTGTGGCTTGCAGGTGATGGCGAAGCGAATCTTCGCTGAACATAGGTCTTGATGGAAGCCGCAAGGAGGCTTAACCTGTAACTGACAAATCAAATATCGATAAGACGTGTGAGCCTCAAATTGATGATTGAAATCAAATGGCATCACAAAAATACGCCTGATATCGAGGTTGAAACAACACTCACCAGAGTAACGGTATCGTGATCAAAGTCTTTCCAAAGCGCAAGGCAGGCAGAGCGTGGCAGGATCTCAGCTGTGACACAGCCACTCTTAATGCGAGTGCTGCGACTGTGACACTGCCAAATTAACTAGTTATTATAAGTGGCTTATTTGGACTGTGACACAGAGATACAGACGATTTATTTGGTGTAGCGTTGCTCTCACAGTCGTGGTAATTAAGCTTCACGCGGCGCTTTCCTAATAGCGTTGCGAATTTTGTTTCCGTTCGTTGAAGTCTATTCGTTGAACTTTATAATTAACATTTTATATTCTTGTTATTATTCCCAGTAGCTATAAAGTTAATAGACAATTTTATTGACAGTAATAAAGTTAATTCATGGAAACGTAACAGCTTCACTTCATAATGCAATTTCTGGAATATGTAACCGCACGTTATGCTCGATGAAACCTATAAAAATTAACATCCATTCCTCGTAGCTAAGCGTTCACCAAATTATTTATCCATCTCATATCTGCAAGCAGATGTTCCAATTATTTTTGATTTAATATCATTTCAGTGTTTAACCTGTTAAGCCTCTCGCGACACCGATTCGGTGTCAAACAATAGAAAATCAATTGTGTCTCATTAGCTGTCCTTGACCAATTAACGAGACATAACGCATCATACTCCCTGAAGACGCTTGTCCCTGACCCACTCACTCCAAGGTCACAGGACCCTACGTGACCGCAGCAACACCTTACAGCCTCATAATGATGATGAAGTGTTATTGCACTCGTTAATTATAAGTAGACGCAATATGACGCTGTGTGCAAAGTAACTGGGTTTTATGGTAAAAGGAAATGTGTGTGTCTTGAAGAACATCAGAGTTGTACGATCCTACTCCATAATTAGATTGTAAGACACGGCGCAAATGGCCGCGGTGCCGTGACGTAGTGTCGCCGTGTCTGTCAACAAACTTCCATAGTGATCCATACAACACTGACGACCGTGACTACACGGCGAATCAAGCGTAGTTTTTTACGGCAAAAAACGAGTGTGTACAACGGGCCTTATACAACAGGCCATAAAAATTGCGAGCGCGGTATGTGCAGCTAATCCTTGCAGAAAAATCGATCCTAGCGATTATTTTAAAGCTAAAGATTATTAGAAAGCGTACCACTTTCGAGTAAGAATGATTTAATCAATATCGGAACAGAGCAGTGCTTATAACGCATTTATTTCATATTAATTTGTTTCCGTCGACAACGCTGTATGGTTTGAGATATTTTTGTTTAATGAGAGAATTTTATTTAATAGGGTTCAACCCTCATTAATTTTCCTTCTTGATTAATGAAACTGAATACTTTGTTGTTTAATTTATAACAACGTGTAATCATTCAACGACATCAAAAAGAAGTGAGAATATGACGCAATGGTTGATCAGGTTTTATTTTTGGATAAGTTTATTATAGAAAGTCCATTAATACTGTTACTTTTACTTTAATCAAAATTGACACAACATAATTCGAGAAACTGTTTTTAAACATTTAATTTAAAGGTAATATTTATTGTAAAAAAATGTTTCTATTCGAAATATTTTGCTTAATATCTAAGATTTAAAAAAGTGAATTGTTAGTCGACTTTTGTCACTGACTGGACTTACGACTTTCTATGTTTTACTTTAAGCATGATACTTTGCTGTGACATAATTATGCCTATATTTCAAAAACTTCATCAGGTTATCAACTCATCAATTGCAGCGCTTGGAAAATGATTTGACGGTACCTACTTAGGTTCTTACTAGCAAACTTGATGCCGCTACACTCAGGGCGTCAGTCAGGGCCTCCTACAACACCCACAGCAAGAGACAGGCAATAAGTACACTAGAGGAACACCCTCATTGAAAGAAGTCATAAGAAAACATTCTCACATCAAACCTTGACCCGCTTACCTACTGTTTAAAACGTCGGGCTACTTTCAAAGCTTTTTGCGGATATTTTGATAGTTATACATATTGTATGAGCTCCAATATTACATCCTGTTAATTTAGACCGACATCCGAACTGTACCTATTTATATTATATCAATAAAATAATAGCAGGATATAACCGAAACGGTCAAAACAGGCTCCAAATACGTTGGGTACAGACTAGGACGGTAATGCATTTCCAGTGTTGCTTGTTAAAATTGAATAGCTGAACAATGACCAACCAAAGTTATGAGGAATTCCGTTATCTTCGGCAAACATTTATTGGTTTTAATTCTTTTGAAGCGATGTTATCAGCTAGGTACTGATAAGCACCAGGAACTCCCATGGCTGATCAGTCATCTCGCTTATCAGCACTGATAAGGACTGTCACACACAAACTAAAGTTATAATACTCGTGTAACAGATTACTCGACATCCCATACATTGCGTTTGTCACATGGCCATGGGTTTGCCGGGATAGTGAAAGTTTATATTGTCAAATAAAATGAAATTACCAGGCATAAGTACCTAAAATTATAATAAATTTCCTATACTTACATAAAAAAATGTTTTCAGTCTCTAATTCGAACTCAAAAGTTTATTTGAATTAAACCATTAATTATAACTTAACTTGTGAAATGTCGAGGAGTCAGTAAGTCAAAAAGCTAGTTGCCCATTCCAAATAGTAGGTTCTTTTGAAGAAGAACGGCTAGGAAACTCCGTAGAGTTTCCATTGAGTGTCCTTTATTACAAATTTAGGTTACATCATTCATTTTGATCTATAGATACTACATTCCGCGTGAACAATGTAACGAGCCATGCACGTTAAAAGAGGTCCAGAAATAATATCTCCAACACTATTCGTCTTATTTCTGAGGCTCGATTCTCCAACCAGCCGGGATAAATAGCATTTATGTTTACCTACCTCCAATTACCTACGTGAGACTTGAGTAGGTGTAGGTCACTTAATTTATTCCTAGATATTGTTATCAATCGAAAAACATTTAGACTACGGGAGAGTTTTGATTTTATCTACCTTAACAAAGGTAAATCCTACTTACAATAAAATTATCGATGCACAAACAAACACACAAACGATCTTGATTAGATAAGCCATACATCGTGAAGTACCGATGGTTTTACCTGCGCTGAAGCAATGTGTCAACTGACAGTGCTTATCTGTTATCACTCAGACAGGACACCACCGAAACTACAGATGGATATTTTTTGAAGAATACATTGAATTTAATAAAAATAAACAGTGCGTTTTAAAATATTTAACATTTTAGTGAGTGTCCTATAACTATATAAAAGATATAACTTAATCACATTCTAAAGTAATATCAGTTCATTAAAGTAATATCAGTTCATTAACGGCAAAAAAAGTGACAAACGTATGAGAAATGCAGTGGTGTAATTATGTGTTGTTGTTGTGTGTGTTATTGCATGTGTGTGCGTGTAAGAGGGCGCTGGTGGTGTTCCCCGTCGCCAGCCGCAGTCACACCCTGCTGGGAGACCACCTCGTCACCACCCTGCTCAACGGAGGACACAATGTATGTACCTATTGTTAGAGCTGTGTGTCGGTGCATGTTGTGTGTAAGAGATTGCTGGTGGTGTTCCCCGTCGCCAGCCATAGTCACACCCTGCTGGGAGACCACCTCGTCACCACCCTGCTCAACGGAGGACACAATGTATGTACCTATTGTTAGAGCTGTGTGTCGGTGCATGTGTGTGTGTAAGAGATTGCTGGTGGTGTTCCCCGTCGCCAGCCACAGTCACACCCTGCTGGGAGACCACCTCGTCACCACCCTGCTCAACGGAGGACACAATGTATGTACCTATTGTTAGAGCTGTGTGTCGGTGCATGTGTGTGTGTAAGAGATTGCTGGTGGTGTTCCCCGTCGCCAGCCACAGTCACACCCTGCTGGGAGACCACCTCGTCACCACCCTGCTCAACGGAGGACACAATGTATGTACCTATTGTTAGAGCTGTGTGTCGGTGCATGTTGTGTGTAAGAGATTGCTGGTGGTGTTCCCCGTCGCCAGCCACAGTCACACCCTGCTGGGAGACCACCTCGTCACCACCCTGCTCAACGGAGGACACAATGTATGTACCTATTGTTAGAGCTGTGTTTCGGTGCATGTGTGTGTGTAAGAGATTGCTGGTGGTGTTCCCCGTCGCCAGCCACAGTCACACCCTGCTGGGAGACCACCTCGTCACCACCCTGCTCAACGGAGGACACAATGTATGTACCTATTGTTAGAGCTGTGTGTCGGTGCATGTGTGTGTGTAAGAGATTGCTGGTGGTGTTCCCCGTCGCCAGCCACAGTCACACCCTGCTGGGAGACCACCTCGTCACCACCCTGCTCAACGGAGGACACAATGTATGTACCTATTGTTAGAGCTGTGTGTCGGTGCATGTGTGTGTAAGAGATTGCTGGTGGTGTTCCCCGTCGCCAGCCGCAGTCACAACCTCCTTGGAACCAATTCTCGGCTCAATGGAGGACATAATGTATAGTATATTCTTTGTCCTGCCAGATTGACAACATCATTTTAGAGTGTTTTAATAGGTATCCGATATAAAAATAACAAGAAAATTGATTTCAATTTTATTACGTCCGTGGTCGGTATCTACTACACTAATATCGACAGCTACACATCCTGTTTTGAGTCATTCCAAACTTCAAAATCTTTCCAAGCATTTTTTTTTACCTTTTTTGTCTGACAACTCACAAATTAGTCACTACACGAAGCATTTAGAAAACTTGATATTTTCTGACTTTTCTTTTATTTCCTTTGCTGTGTTGCCTACTGTTTCAAATCTTTTAATTGCTCGTAAGCCGGTTGCAAGACTACACAAGGTCGAGGTCAGTCCGATCCGACACTGAAATAACAGAGTTTAATGAAGCATCACAGTGACGTTATTGTGAACATTTTTGTTCGTTACAATTTTTAACCACCAAGGAAGATTATTTTAACTTGAAAAAGATTTGGACTTATCAAACTCATCAAGGCATCCAGGACTTAATAATTTGGATAAGTCCAAATCTTTGAGTTGAATCGTACTTAGTAGAAAGTCATAGGTAATTGCTTACGGATTTTGTTATTAAGTTGGGGTTAATATGTTGAATAATACCTACGAAGCAGGCGTAGCCCACCGCTGCATCCTGCGTTAAGTATACCTTCTGCGGGTTTGTAACTGCCCATAATACTTGTGTTATCGTTAAACTTCAATATAAGTGTATAGCGTACAAATCGAGGTTTATATAGTTCAAAAAGGTGCACCTATTTTATTCTTCGGTATAAATATATTTTTCAGGTGACATATGTAACGACATTCACGCGAGTGAAAGCGACTGAGCGCTTCCGTGTGATTGACGTCAGCTCAGCTGCGGGCGATAACACGGGTTTGTACTGCACGATATTTTGTTTATTTATTGTACACATAAAATGTTATATTTTATAAATATATTTTATATTAAATACATGAATTAAAATCAGGTTATTTCAAAGACTGGTGAAATGTTTTATTAGGTATAGTCGACCTCGTAAATGCTTTATCTAAGGTTGAATGTCATCTACAAGTCTTAAAACGACAAATCTATGTGACAGTTATATATGTTATCAAGTTTGTTATCAACTGTACCTATACAGTTTATACATTTAACAAGAAATATACATATATATATATATATACATTAAACATGTAATTCCAAACATTTCGGAATGGGTTATAGACTAGATAAAAGTATGTAATTTAATGTGATGTAACTGTTTGGAATACATGATAACGATCAGGCAGTAATTGTGTCAAAATAGACAATAATTTCTAATAGCGACAACATTCTTTATCTGTGAAACCTCCACTTATTGGGACATACCGTATACCGTATCGAAAAGTCCTAAACGCAAATGGTCCCATTAGCAAAACGACACTAACAAAATGTCCTATTAGCAAATAGTCCTAAAAACAAAATAACGGAAATGGTATACTCAAGCCACACATAAAAATGTGATTTTTAAAGGAATACTTATAATATCATCCTCCGTATCGAAGAGTCCAAAACGCAAACGGTCCTATTAGGAAAACGACCCAAGCACATCTAATAATAGTATTATCTTATCACTATCGACTATAGAAGACTGGAGTAAAGAAGAAGATTAACAAGAAGATCGAGTTTTTTTTTTAATGTTGCGACATAAACAAACATTGACTAGGTGCAGCGGAATATGTCAACCTTAGTGAAGTTTGAATTTACTGGAAATTGTTGTCTAAAGCCTGCTGACTGTCTCGTTGGTATAGTGGTCGCAAGCGCTGCTGCTGAGCATGAAGTCCTGGGTTCGATTCCCGGGCCGCGCAAGTGTTATTGGGTTTTCTATCTGGAATTTCTCGGTAGCAGCCCGGAGTCTGGATTTGTGCCCGGTTCATGGCAATAGGCTCGCCCCCTATTACATGGTACTTAAACATAACTGGGGAAATGTGGGTGTACTACGGGTACACCTCTGCCCAACCCTTCGGGGAAACAAGGCGTTATGTTATGCTATTTGTGTTGTCAAAAGTGGTACAGCAATTTCGAGGTCGCCTACTATTACTTCGCAAAAAACCTGTGGCGGTTTACTTGTAACAGTGTACAAAGATTTCAATTTTCATCCAGAACTCAGGAGTATCTCTCGCCTGTCCGAGCTGGGCTCCTCCCGCCTCCCATCGCACCAGTTCCTGTTGGAAGGCACTAAGACAGCAGAACGTACGCTACGTCATGCTGACGTGCAGACATTACTCAAGGACACTGCTGAGGACTTCGACGTCGTGGTCGCCGAGTGGTACTACAGTGGACTGTTGGCACCGTTAGTGTTCAAAGACCAAATACATACATACAAAATGCTGCTAAAATTATCACCCCCTTTTGGCTTTGCCGTATTTGGATAACAACTAAGACCCAAGCGTAGCTGGTCACCACCGAAATCAGACCAAGGCAGAGGTTCACTACAGCTCAACTTGCTTATATCCAACAGCGCAAAAAGTTAAAGGAGCTGATGGCCATGGTCGCTGATGAGTAAAAAAGGGCCGATTAACTTAAAATAATTATTTTATAAGTCAGTGGGTAACTTTTCGATTTGATAGTTAAAATATAAGCCGCCAGATAGTAGAATTGCAAGTTATGTATAGAATACATAACTTATACATAAAAATAAAGAAAATTATTGTTCTTGTTGTATTGCAAATACTACAAGAACAATTTTCTTTCTAATCACGGAATAATAAAACCAAGCGCACAAAACAGAACGGGACAATCGAGGAATGAATTCCAATCATTCCAGTCTGAGATTATACGAACAATGCTGCCAAATAAAAGATTTGTCATAATATTGTCGATCAGGCTTTCAATCCGAATCATAATCTTTGTCGAGACCGGCACAATAGATCAGCGGAGATTCGTTATAGCGATAATAATGAACCGACGACTTGATGAATTATTAACTGTAGCGTTTAATGAATGAATCAATGTGTGATAGATAGATAAAAATGGTAAATTGTACACCAACATTGTAACATAGCTCATATACAGGGTTACTGGTAACTCGACGTATTCCTTGCAGGACGTCATAGTAGGGTTAAAATGCAACAAATTAAGCCACCAAATGTTCTACCGAAATTCAGTAGTTTTTGAATTAGTTAAGAGTTTTAGTTTTTTAATGAAAAATCCCAGATTGAAACCAATTTAAAAATGATTTACGGCGCGACTGTACTGAAATTTAAGTTATTATCATAGTTGACGCCGTAGCAGACCTTTGTTAATAATTAAAAGTTCAATAATGCCTAAAACTTTGGCAAATATCACTAACAAAACATTTAATTTTTTGTAATTTTTGCTATTACTTCATAAAAAATGTAGTCTAGTGCAAAAAAAAATACTACACTTGGTGTACAAATTACTAAGAAAATATCCTTGTCTTATCAGTTATTCAGAAAGGTATGATTGTCAATACTTTTGCATGTGTGCCAGGGAAGAGAAGAGTTTTATGGGGGGCAGGTAAAATTGCGAGACGGTCAACCTATTGTTTCGTATTCGTATTATTCGTAGTTTTTACCTGCGCTTGAACTCCAACCACTCGGGGAGCTTTATGATTGGTCGCTATTGTTCTCTCGGCATGACAGGGGGTGCGATTTTGCAAAATTTGGTCGTCAGCGTTAGTTAGTTTCAACTCTACGTCGCGCAAGCTCGTGTTTTGTTACTGGCTATTTCCCTAACTGTTGCTGCGTATCTTGCTCTTGTGCTGTGCTGTGCCTTCATAAGCGCTGACTATGGCTGCATATTCTAATCCTGAATACGCTGACATAATGTACTGTTACGGACTTTGTGACGGTAACGCTGCTGAGGCGCGGCGAGAATATCAACTTCGCTTTCCCAACCGCCGACTCCCCCACGTTAGTGTCTTCGGATCGACTTATCGGCGAATATCTGAAACTGGCAGCGTCCAAAGAAGCAGGCAAGTTGAAACTGGTCGTTCCCGGAGATACACGGCTGAGGACGAGGAGCTTATTCTTCAACGTTTTATTGACGATCCTAACACATCGACAAACATCGTAGCGCGTGCTTGGTATGTCACAGTGGAAAGTCTGGTCTGTAGTTCACTTGTCAGGCCGACATCCATACTATTACCAACCAGTCCAGTCATTAGAAGAAGGAGATCCGCCGAGACAAGCCGTCTTAATTTTGTCGTTTTATGCTAAGTGCCGACGCCGACAGCGAAAACTTTTTAAAAAACATTCTGTGGACCGATGAGTCATGTTTTGATCGTGATGGTATCACAAATTACCACAACTTACATTACTGGGCACCGAAAGCAGAAGCAAACCCTAAAAAACTGAAACCAACCGCATCCCAGCGAAGGTTCTCGCTTAATGTTTGGATAGGTATTATTGACGACAAATTAATTGGCCCACATTTTTTACCCCGAACACTAAATGGGGAACCTTATGAAGATTTCCTCAGAAATCATTTATCAGCACTGCTCACGGATGTACCGGAAGAAAGAAGAGCAAACATGATTTACCAACATGACGGATGTCCAGCCCACTTCCGAATCACAATTCGACAATTGCTGGATGAAAACTATCCAAACCGATGGATAGGGCGCGGTGGGCCGATTCCGTGGCCTGCACGAAGCCCTGATCTGACGCCGCTAGACTTTTACGTCTGGGGTCATATGAAATATCTAGTTTATGTGACCCCAGTAAATTCAATTGAAGAACTAAGGGAGAGAATTACAAATGCGGCGGACCAGATGAGGGCAACAATCACCTCAAGAATAACAAAAACCGAAGTAAGGAAGCGAATAAGAACATGTATTCGAAACCGAGGGCAGCACATCGAACAAGACGTGTGAAATGTGTGTAATTAAAGTTTTTAATATTGATTAAAAAGAATAATAATGTTCACGATTTTGTTTTTGACTTTTCGAATAATCACCTTTTTGTGAAACGCACGCCTGTACTAAATCAAAAATGATTTTCATAATGTAGTCCATGATTTTGTATTAACTTTCATACTTTTTTGGATAGCTGATAAGACAAGGATATTTTCTTAGTAATTTGTACACCAGGTGTAGTATTTTTTTTTTGCACTAGACTACATTTTTTATGAAGTAATAGCAAAAATTACAAAAAATTAAATGTTTTGTTAGTGATATTTGCCAAAGTTTTAGGCATTGTTGAACTTTTAATTATTAACAAAGGTCTGCTACGGCGTCAACTATGATAATAACTTAAATTTCAGTACAGTCGCGCCGTAAATCATTTTTAAATTGGTTTCAATCTGGGATTTTTCATTAAAAAACTAAAACTCTTAACTAATTCAAAAACTACTGAATTTCGGTAGAACATTTGGTGGCTTAATTTGTTGCATTTTAACCCTACTATGACGTCCTGCAAGGAATACGTCGAGTTACCAGTAACCCTGTATAATACCGTTATTTTATGGGATGTGAATTAATTGGTGCCCAGTAGTGATCAGCTTGGGCGGCTGATGATAATGTTGGATCAACTCCTAATCCACAGTCGTAGTGCCATTTACAAGTAATTGTTAAACGTTTCTAGGTTAGCAGCTGTGTTCGACTGTCCCTTAGTGTGGTACAGCTCCGTAGACGCCTCCTGGATGAACCTGCAGCTGGTGCACGAGGCCAGCAGCCCCACACTCTTCGTGGACCCCATGGCTGCTGCCATGCCGACCCTTCCGCCCAGGGTGGGGGACAGGGTCCACCGCATCGGGAGACAAGCCTACCTCTCCGCCTGGACATAGTGGGTATACCTAGGACACGTCATTATTCATGTTGTTGAGTGTGATGCCAAGAATAGGTGGAACCTTCGCTTTCTGTGACCATCGCAAAGCGCCTCAAAGGGTCTGATTTCATATTACATTCATATAAATTTGCTAGTTATAACATTGGCCATTCATTCACGATAATGGTTATAACAAAATATAAAATATTATGTATTGTAATTGTCAATCCATTTGTCAAGTCTAGTGTTCTTGGAAATGTTTCCTCACGACGATTAGATCACCCATAACATTCAGTGTAGGTTTAGACTGCCTATCCAAGTAGTACTGGATGTGAACTCTATCGCCGATGCTTTATGGTCGTACATTTAATTCCCAACGGAGATAAAAGTTAAATTTGATGCTGTTATAGAAAAAGTAGTTAGGAATTGCAGTTGATAAATAGAGAACTGTACAATAGACTCGTGTTTAAATATCGATAATAAAGTTTGTCGTTACCCGCTTTAAGTGGAGGTAGGGCAATAGAGCACTACAGATTTATTGTACCTTGTAATTTTTTAATTTGTACCGAAACATTTCCAATAATAAGTATACGTAATTTGTTCAGCCGCCACAAGCCGGATTCCGTAAAGGCTTTAGCACCGTAGACATACGCTGCGGTAGGTTATACAGAAAACCAAAGAGTATAGCCTGCCTCTCTGCTTAGCGTTTGTGGACTACGAGAAAGCCTTCGATTCGATCGAGACATGGGCTGTACTGCAGTCTCTTCAACGGTGCCAGATCGACTATCGGTATATCGAGGTGCTTAAGTGTCTGTACCGAAACGCCACTAAGTCAGACCGACTCCAGGACCAGACCTCGAAACCTATCCTTCTGCAGCGAGGTGTGAGGCAGGGAGACGTTATCTCTCCGAAACTGTTCACTGCTGTACTGGAGGATGTCTTCAAGGTTCTGAACTGGAAAGGGCCAGGCATCTACATCAATGGCGATTACATCACTCACTGGGCTGAGACTATGGAGAACCTCAGTACAATGCTCGATGACCTCAGTAGAGCTTCCGAAAGAGTGGGTCTTAAATAGAACATGGACAAGACAAAGGTCAAGTCAAATGCCCATGTTACACCCACTCTCATGAAGATCGGAGACGCTACACTCGAAGTTGTGGACGAGTGTTTACCTAGGATAAAGTGTCCAGTTAGGTAGTTCCAAAAGGTAGGTCTCGTAAAATCGTCGAATCAGACTCGGCTGGGCAGCGTTTGGGAAGCTACACAATATCTTCTCGTCCCACATACCGCAGTGTCTCAAGACGAAAGTCTTTGACCAGTGCGTGTAGCCTTTTTAATAAGGCTAAAAGTCACTCTAAGGGCAATGGAAAGGGCTATGCTTGGAGTTTCCCTACGTGATCGAATCAGAAATGAAGAGATCCGCAGGCGAACCAAGGTTACCGACATAGCCCAAAGAATTACTAAACTTAAGTGGCAGTGGGCAGGTCACATTGCTCGCAAAACAGATGGGCGATGGGGCCGAAAGGTTCTGCAGTGGTGACCGCGTACCGGAAGACGTTGGAAAGCCCCCTGCAAGGTGGATGGATGACCTTGTGAAGGCCGCATGAATCCGCTGGATGCGGGCAGTACAGAACCGGTCGAAGTGGCGATGCTTGGGGGACGTCCATGTCCAGCAGTGGACGTCTTTCAGCTTTTCTTTTTTTGAAATGATGATGAATGATGATCTGTTCAGTATATGTAAACATGGTGACTATGTGATCAATACTCGTACATTCTCTGTTTATGAAGAGGCCTTTACCTCGGGGTGGGATAGCAACAGGCTAGCATTATTAAGAATGATTAAATATCAATTGTATGGTGCCAAGAAATTGATGTTACGCGATTGTATCTCAACAGGAAAATAAGAAGTGCCTAAATATTGCCTCGCTCGTCAACCAGGGCACTGACCCACCACATGAGTAATTGGTTTCAAGTGCATGAGGACATTTCGTTTAAATTATTTCAAATTGCTATTAAATATGCAGACTGCAAGCAATGAGAATGTCAATGTCTTTTATTGTAAGTCTGCTTAAGTACTAGGTACTTCTATCTTCCTCTTTTGTTAAAATTCAAAGCAAAGTGTGATGATTGATGGATGAGAACACGTCACGACACAATTCGATAAAGATATCTGCGTTTATCACTATTCTGCAGGTAGTGTTTACTAGGTTTATTGATCACATTCATTCATTATCACAATGCCTAGTCGTCACAAGTCTCTATTACCATAGCCCATAGCTTAGAAAGTAGTTTTCAACAATACCTATTTGAAATCAACAACAACATAATGACACGACCCCCTTCTTCACAGTTACATAACCTACTACGTGGAATCCCCCGCCTACTACGAAATCTATCAGCTCGCCATCCAGCGGCGCGGGCGCTCGCCTCGCTTGTACGACGAGCTGGTGTACGACGGCGCCATGCTACTGCTTAACTCGCAGCCACTGCTGGGCCAGGGTCTGCCATTGCCGCACAACGCCAAGTTCGTCGGAGGACATCATATACAAGGATCAGATGCGACACTGACAAAGGTGAGTTTACATTTGGATACCTAGGTATCTGTTATTCTGGAGGTCTTGTCTGCGTTTCCAATTAGATCTCAGAGATCTCTTGCGTCCGGCCCTTGTTCAGGCCATGGTACGGAGCGAGAGGGCATGGGTAGCTGCGAAGCAGTAATGCTCGCGAAAGAGGTGGCAGGACGGTTGAGGTAGAGGCAAATTTCGCGCCCTCTCGCCCCTAGCCGCCGCAGGAGACGCCCTGGGCGTCGGGAATCCCGGGCGAATTTCCGGCCACCGTAGGCGCGGGCTTGCGGACGGTGAGCAATGTGTAGCTCACCGTCCGGTAAGGACCAGGCCCGGGTCGACGGAGCGTTGTATTCCACGCGCGCCTCAAAAAGATGTCGTCAGCACAAGTCTAGGGGTCCACTAGGGCCGATGCCTGCCGGGGTCGTGGGAAGGTATTAAAGGGTCACTGAGGCCCCTGGCAACACAGGCAACAGGAAGGAATACGGGTGGGTTTTAGTCAGTAAGAGTCTGACACACCCTCCCGCTCCGCCCAGAGCGGGAGAAGTTATTTGATGATCTCACATCCAAAAAAAAAAAAGCGGCACAGGTGTGTCCAAAAAAAAAAAATGCACACAAAACTTGATTCTATGCAACAGTATGCAAAATAATTTATATTAAGCAACACAAAACATTAAATTAAATTATTTGCCATATGTCATCTAGTACACGACACTATACCAACAAAAAAAATATGGAAAACTATACTCAAGCAGAAATAAAAAATAAAAATGTAAACAGAAAATAAAACCTAAATAAAAGTCTCCAGGCTTAATGGGCGTGCCTGCTTACATAAAGCTATAGCTGTAACTCGAAGTCACAAATAGCTAGCACCATCTCAGTAAAGTAAATAAACAGTTAATTACTAATAACGATAATAAAACCATGGTCAGCAAGGAGAGCGGTCACCACAAGCAACACCAGTTCACGAGCATAACACAAATTAATCAGCCGTGACACCCCCCCCCCCCCCCTTCGCCATATTTGAGGTAAGGAAGCAATCCGACCCCCGACGCTACCGCAAGCAGTGACGTCTAAGGGAGCATGACGAACTTGCTGCCGGTTGATCAGACAAGAACAGTATGATCAATATTGTCGAGGTCGCTAGCTAACCACTTATTGCAATACAACTCATAAAAAACATTGTAATAAGTAGATAATGTCACTAATAAACGAAAATAAAATTAAAAAAAAACCGGCCAAGTGCGAGTCGGACTCGCGCACGAAGTGTTCCGTACCTTTATCTATAAAAACGGCAAAAAATATAATGTCTATTGTATGGCAGCCCCCTTATATATTTATTTTATTCTGTTTTTTAGTATCTGTTGTTATAGCGGTAACAGAAATACATCATCTGACAGACAGACAGACAGACAGACGGACAGCGGAGTCTTAGCAATAGGGTCGTAGGGTCGTAAGTAATTTTTTTAGAAAAATTCAGTACAATACAGTCAAATAAAATAAAAAAATATATGATCTCATATAACCTATCAGTAGATAAGCTGATTCTGTAGAAAGAACATAAACATTGTCTTGAGTTAATCACAGCGACCAACAATTCTTATCGTATAAGTAGTCGTTGATAAAACAGTATGCCTTTGAACAAAGTTTGGATTTTACTTTAGCTTTAAATGCATTAAAAGACAAATCTAGCAAAAAAGAGAGTGTTATAAAAAGATATAGGTACCTATGAGTTATGAACCTTATGAAGTCGGTGAAATGGAGCACGTCACGATATTTCATATTCATATCTTTAATTGCATTCCATAATGTTTAAAGGTGTTACAAAGGCTAAGCTAAGGTACAATTACGGACCCTGTCGGGCACAGCAAAATAATAAAATTAAAATAGTTCTTAAAATAAAAATAAAATAAGGAAAGAAATTAACAATAAATAATTTATAACATCTATTAACATTAATTAATTACAACTTTGTGCCCTTTGGCGTCGAGACCCTCGGTCCGTGGGGTCCCAGTGCGCATAAGTTATTTGCGGAAATCGAAAAATAATTGAGTTGTCAAGATGCTTCCGTACCTGCCGGGGTCGCGGGAAGGTACTTATGGGTCACCGAGGCCCCCGCAACACAGGCAACAGGAAGGAATACGGGTGGGTTTTAGTCAGTGAAAGTCTGACACTAGCCCTCCGCCCAGAGCGGGAGAAGTTATTTGATGATTTCCCACCCTCAAAAAAAAAAAGTTTCTGCGTTTGTTTTTGAGTTTTTTTATTATTATAAATTCGACTGGTAAGAAATATTAAGCTGGTGAAAGTGGCAGGAAATCCGCCCGGGATTCCCGACGCCCAGGGCGTCTTCTGCGGCGGCTAGGGGCGAGAGGGCGCGAAATTTGCCTTTCCCTCAACCGTCCCGCCTCCTCCTTTGCGAGCATTACTGCATCGCAGAAGGAGGTGATGGCTGCCCATGCCCTCTCGCTCCGTACCATGGCCTGAACCAGGGCCGGACGCGAGAGATCTCTGCCGATGATCACCTCCACGAGGACACGGCTGTGCTCTGCCCAAGCCGGGTACTCCTCCACCGTATGCTCCACCGTTTTCTCCGGGCGATCCACACAGTGGTGACACCAGGGTGATTCCTCCCGCCTTATCCAACACAGGAACCTCCCGAAGGTGCCATGTCCGGTGAGGACCTGCGTCAGGCGGAAGGCAAGGACGCCGTGGCGCCTCTCTAGCCACTCCTCAAAGAGGGGACTTATCGCCGCAATTGTGGCGTGCCCAGCACTGGGTTGCGACCACCGCACTCTCCATGTCGCCATGAGATCCCCGCCGGAGCTCCGTCCGCTGTGCCATAATTTCTCGTGGCAGCGGAGTTATGCCCCAGCGTTTCGCCTCCTCGCGCCACTCCTATACGTGCGCGACGACTTTTGCCTCCAGATCCCATGGCGTTATTCCGACACTTGTGGTGGCCAAAACAAAAACAATGTCGTGGCGATGATGTTCATGTTTTTGCTTAGTAATCATCCGACACTGCAAAAGATAAACCACAAATTCCTCTTCAGTGGGCACACACATATGGAGTCTCTTTTTTTTTTTGGTTGGGAATTCATCAAATAACTTCTCCCGCTCTGAGCGGAGCGGGAGGGTGGGTAAGACTCTTACTGACTAAAACCCACCCGTATTCCTTCCCTGCCTGCCTGTTGCCTGTGTTGCCAGGGGCCTCGGTGGCCCTTTAGTACCTTCCCGCGACCCCGGCAGGTATCGGCCCTAGTGGACCCCTACATATGTGCTGACGACATCTCTTTGAGGCGCGCGTGGAATACAACGCGCCGTCGACCCGGGCCTGGTCCTTACCTGACGGTGAGCTACCCATTGCTGACCGTCCGCAAGCCCGGAGTGTGACTCTCCACGCGATTATTGAAATAACTAAAAAGAGAACACAAATGAGAATCAATCATTTATATGATTGGGTGCAGTTGGTGAGGGCTTGCAAAGTGCAGAAGCTATTCAAGGTCGTGGTGATGACGGTAAATGATTTCTTGGATTTTAGTTCGGTAAAATCCAAGAAATCATTTACCGTCATCAGGACCCTTTACTCTCAAAAAACTGGATGATTCGGGAGACAAATTTTTGTGGCAACCTATTTGTTGCTGCAATATGATAAAATCAGCGTAGGAAAAAATTATTTTAAGAAAAACCTGGATCGCAAACCCTTCAAGTTAATAAGAAGTTTAGGAAACAAGGAAAAACCACCATAGATATCTTTAAGTTGAGCCAAACCTCCAAGGAGGCTTTGCCAATCAGCGCAGAGAAAAAAAAGGATTTGATGGACATGATTGACCTGATTGATGATTCTTACAAGGAATTTTATATTAAAATAAAAACTGTTGGTGATGTCTCCGCATCGAATGGTCCAGATTTGGACGAGAACAACCCAGACGAAGAGGATTTTGAGATCCAATGAAATATGAACGGTACTATGGTATACAACTATACCTGACTTATCTGTCAACTAAAAATATTATTAGCGTTATTATTTTCTTTCTTTATTAAGTATGTGTCTGTTGTTTGGCCCAATAAAACAATTTAATATTTTTTCAAATTTTTATTTCATTTTATTACACTGATTCATTTTGATGTACCGTATTTCACCGAGGCTATGGATGCCTGGAGACTCACTTGCCCGAATTCAGACCTACCTGACAATCCATCTTCCCAGAGACGGTGGGACGAGCCGCTCTGCAGAGTAGCACAGAGCGATTTACTTAACACCTCTACTACTACTGCGGAGCGTGCGCGCCTGCTGGCTGTGGGTAAGTGGGAGTCGGGTCTGTGGCTTCATGCACTACTGTCGTCGAACATTGGTACTCTGTTCGACGACACTACTTTCCGCCTCGCTGCTTCCCTAAGACTAGGAGCTCCATGTTGTTCTCCTCATCGGTGTCACTGTGGCGAAGTTGTCAACAGTCTCGGACACCACGGCCTGTCTTGCAGCCGAAGTGCGGGTCGCCTAGCGCGCCACGCCAACATTAAAGACATCATCCGACGAGCTCTTGTCACCGTCGGCGTTCCAGCTGTATTAGAACCCAATGGCCTGGCACGCGACGATGGCAAGAGACCAGACGGCATGTCTATATTTCCATGGAAGGTGGGTAGGCCTTTCGGTTGGGATGCAACGTGTGTCGATACTCTTGCGCCATCCCATCTTCCTGGCACGGCGTGCTATGCTGGCGCTGCTGCTGCGGCTCCAGAGAACCTGAAGCGGCGTAAGTATAATAACCTAGTTGGTAATTATATTTTCGAGCCGTTTGGGGTTGAAACCCTCAGGCTATGGGGTCCGAGTGCTCATGGCCTTTTTAAGGAAATCTTCAGACGGCTGGTTGACACTTCCCGTGACCCAAGTGCTGACTTTTACCTTGGCCAGGTTATACAACGTGGCAATGCCGCCAGCCTCTTGGGTACATTACCAGTCGACAGCGATGTGGATGAATTTTTCAACGCCCTATTTTAGTTTGTCTATAGTTTTAGTTATTTTTATTAATTAATTAGATACATTGTTTTTTTCTTATGTACAAATCAATGTTAATTATTTCAATAAACTGCCCCTTCTACTCATTTTTTATTTATTGCTCTAACACTAGGAAACTGATAGGTTCGTGGTTTTTCAATTTAATATTTGTTCAGTTAGAAAAACTTTGCTTGATTTGAGTATTTAGTAGGTACTTCAACAATTCAACAAATATTTTTATATTCGTCATCAGTTCGTTGATTGGTTCTCATTGTGCTTGTCATTAATAACATTGTTTACATACTACTATTCCCCACTCAGAAGGTGAACAAGTTGATAACTGTTGGTGCATAAGTGGACAACTCGGTGAATAAGTTGATAACTCGATGGTGAACGACTTGACAAGTCTGTTATTATGCAAACTACGGGGAATTTCGTTTATTTATTGTCATCGTTTAAAATATGTTATAATCCCTAAAACAACTAAAGCATATACTGTAAACTAATTTACCGATTTACCAGAAGAGGTCAAACCTTTAAAATGGCTGTCATAACAAATTGTCATTTTCTATTGTTTTCTTCTGTGTGGTACTAACAACACACACCCAAGCTAAGTTTGCCGTGCCGAGAGCTGCATGGCTAGGGGGGAGCCGAGTCGCGAGCGTACCTGTTGTCTGGGATCGGGCGCCCCCAGGCACTAAAAAGCCTTACCTCTACATGCGGGGCTCTGTAGAGTGACGACAGATGTTTCCTCTGCTTTTCGTGGGAACTAAATGAGGAATCAAAGTAATAAGCAACTCGGAAGCGGCGGTGATGCTCGCCACACACCACGTCAGTTATTCTCACGGGGCGAAAAGCGAGCTGTGGAATGTCGCTTAGCTACGCTGAATGTGCAGGGAGGTAAAGATAAAATGGATGAGGTGTGTGAGATAGTGAAAGATAAAAGAATAGATGTGTTATGTGTGAATGAGACGAAAAGAAAGGGGGTGGACTTATCCAAACACGGCTCTTTGACCGCTATCTGGTCCGGTGTTCAAGAGACACACAGGGCCTGGCAGGGTGTGGGAGTTGTCCTCTCCGAGCGGATGATGAAATGTGCACATGCCTAAACTATAAAAATTGTCATACATTTTAAATAGGTAGGGTGTACATGCAAAACAAACATTTCATTTCATTTCACTACTTAGCATTACATATTTTAAAATAAAACTTGTCAATAAAATCTATAAAATAAAAATAAGTCATTAAAAAAATAAAAACACGACTGCCCTGCCAAAAACGAATTAAAAAGTAAATAAAAAACATAAATAACATGTGTTGATTAAAAAGTGTTCGACAGAACGTTCTGTGGAACACATTTTAATCTAAGAGGTCCTCCGAATGCAATTATAATTTTATTTATATGTTAAGCCAACCTGGCTGCAACGGTGTTAAAAGAATGACAACATAAAGCGGGACATTGCTTAGTTCGACAAGGAAATCAACTTTTGGACGGACACGGCTGAAGTCGATCTTCAGCTAAGATTATGAAGGCTGCTAGCGAGATTTACAAGAAATCACAAACGGATAGTAGCGAGACCTCAGATGAAGACATTGGAAACAGCAACTTGCAACACAGCATAGCAGTGACACAGACAAGAGTCGAGAAAGCATATGGACCTGAGCCAACCCTAGCGGCGACGTTGTTAAAAGATGGTCCCATAGATAAATTACCCGTCTCTACACTATTCCTTTGCTTACTCTAGGATGCATATCCGGTAGGCTCTAATAATCCTTCCTATCCTGAGGGCACGTCTTCCTGACCATTACCGCGCCCCCCGGTCTACTCTTTGATATGCAATGGTCTCTATAGTCCCATGAAACATGAGGCTCCAGGGACTAGTGCGAATCCTTGGGTTCATTCGAGCAATCGAGTCTGGTTTAACCACGCTGGGGTCGGTGCATTTCATTCATTCATTCATTCATTCATTCATTCATTCATTAATTCATTCATTCATAAGTCAGCAAGTAAATGAGTGACCTTTCGTTTTATATACAGATTAACAATACAACTTGTTTTTTACTTTTTAGTTCGTTTCTTGGCAGGGCAGTCGTGTTTTTAATTTTTTATATAATTTATTTTTTTACTGAGTACTTTCATGTAGGTATAGTGCACTAGTCGCGTATAAAAGCTTCACTTCGTCCCGACGAAGAACGAAAGATGAAAAATGAAGACGTACCGCGTGCAAAAGTCCTTAATTGCACCTCCTGAACCATGGTCATCCGTAGTTGAGCTTCTTGATTGAAATAAATAACATAAATTCAATGATTCAGATAGCCCGTGACCCCATTTCGATACAGAACTCAACCACTTTATACCATAGTAGAGTGCGGCAATGCGGTAACTCCATCATAAACTTATATTGCTGACGTTTAGACCAGACGCGGTTTAACTTCTATTTCAGACGGAGTCAATTGAAATATTCTCGTAAAAGATAAACTTTAAAGTGGGGTTTGTGGAATATTTTCCACTAAACCTTTAAACATTACGCCTTAACATGCCATTAACCTACCCCTTTATGTAATGTCGTGGTAAAATTTACATCTAAACTAAAGACAATGTACATAAATAATGTACAATGTACATACATAAATTATATGTGCATACCGGTTATCTAATGGACTGACTTCGGACCGCATAGGACTCTCTGGTACACCATGTCGCATCTGATACATGAACTTGACGCTGCGCAATAAGGATTTGTTTCGTAAATGTCGTGCAGCTGCCAAATCTAAGAAATTTAAGTTCGTTTGGATCAGAAATCCTGATTAAGGAATCTGAAGACTCATATACCTTTGCCATACGTACGGAAGATGACATATATAATAAGATTAAACCGACCTCTCAGCCATCACCAACGGTCACCCAAACGGTCTCCCCATAACTCATTGATGCATGCCCGCCCTTTTGTTACTTATAAGGTTTTTCTTTATATGTTTATAAATACTTTTCCAGGTTTGATCTCACTATTTTACTGCGCACACTTAAAATGCTGTTTAGCTTTAATTCTGCTCATAGTATCAAGTAGTCTATCATGTCTATTTTTGCTCAATTTAATGTATTGTCTAATTCCTTTATTAACAATCTTTGTAGTTTTGATCTAGCATACTCTTTGGAAACATTCAATCTTAATGTTTAGATAGATAGATAGAATACTCTTTATTATGTACAACATAAAAATTACAGCTATAAATGTAGAAATTTTACATAGGGTGACACAATGGGCGGTCTTATCGCTAAAAGCGATCTTTTAGAGACAACACTGCAGGTAGTCTGTGGTGTACCTTTCACATATATACAACAAAAACATACATACATAAAATATATTAAAATTATCTATATAATATATTCAATAATAATTAACCATAAAACTAGCGCTAAGAATCAAAACAGGTACAAAGAACAGAGAAAAATAAAAAAAATATATATGTTTAAGGAGAGAGATAGTGTTTTTTACCATAATTTTAAAAATGGACAGAGATTGAGCACGCCTTATCGACACGGGCAAGGCATTCCACAACCGTACTGCTTGAACCGTAAAAGATTTATCATAGAAACTGGTGGAATGCATCGGCAACTCCAATCTCAAGTTTTCCGATGACCTCAGATATCTATTATGCGTGTCATTTAGGAACTTGAAACGTCCCTTAAGATAAGAGGGGGTTTTAGGATTGAACAGAATACTGTAGAGCTGAAACAAGATATGAGAATTCCGGCGAAGACGTATGGGAAGCCACTTGAGCTTTGTACGAAATTCGGAGACGTGATCATATTTGCGCAAGCCAAATATAAATCTTATGCAAAAGTTTTGAAGTCGCACAAGTTTATCTAGCTGTGCCTCAGTGAGATCGATATAACTAACATCAGCGTAGTCAAGGATGGGAAGTAGAAGAGATTGTGCAAGCGCAGTTTTAGTGGCAGTTGGAAGAAAGTTCCGCAATCGTCTCAGGGACTTGGCAGATGCGAAAATTTTGCGACTTACGTCCTGCAACTGGGGACCCCTAGAAAGATGTTTGTCGATCCAAATCCCAAGGTTTTTGACTTTGTCGCTTACCGGAATAGCAATTCCGTTAAATTTTATCTGGGGAAGCTGCGACCAGTTTATCTTGGAGATCATCCTTGAGCTGCCACCAACAATGACTTGAGTCTTCGACGGGTTAACCTGCAATCCGTGTGCCTCACTCCACTCGCAAATTGAAACCATATCCTTGTTGATCATATCAATTGCATCAAACAAATCTGAACATGCAACTTGTTTGTAAATTTGCAAATCATCTGCATAAAGGTGGCAGGAAGAAAGAAGTTTTTCGGAAATAGAATTTATAAAAATTGCGAAGAGTAAAGGAGATAAAACGCCACCCTGAGGTACACCCGCAGAAGTATAACAAAAAGAAGAGCAAGACTCTTCTATGCATATACGTTGCCGGCGCCCATACAAGTAACTACGAAACCAGTCAATCGCCGTTGGAGATATGTTAAGTGAGCGAAGTATGCCAAGCAGGATATCGAAATCGACAGTATTGAATGCATTACTGAAATCCAATAAGCAGAGAACCGTCAGATTTCCTCCCTCCATGCCTAACCGTATGTCATTGGTAACGTTCACTAAGGCTGTACTTACTCATTTAAGTAATAAACCTATTTATATTATACCACTCAAAATTAATAGTAGTACTAGTATTTTTGTCAATTTATTATCAAAATTGTCGAGGGATCAGGACAACACTGAACACATTATTCATGAATATACTATCGCATGATTAAGACATCATCATTTTAACAGAAACCTGGTTGACTCCAGATATCTCTGATAACGAATTTATTGATTTCCGTTACATAGTTTTCAAACACGATCGTGATCGAGCTGTATCTAATAAAAAAGATGGTAGAGGCGTGCTGATAGCGGTATCCAAAGAACTAAAACCAACTAGTCTCACTCTGTCATCCCAATTAATTTTACCAGAACATAAAATAATAAAAAATCCTTCTTATAGTTGTAAATACCTACTTGTTTGTGCTACTTACATACCCCCTAGTGCCACGTATGATATATATGAAAACTTTATCTTTTCCGGTGATTTTAAGCTACCTGCGCTGAACTGGATTAGTACAAATTCATACATAACATGTGCCTCTGATGGTAAATATTCAAATACAAGTCGACATCTATTAAACTTTTGCTCCCAATTAGACTTAAATCAATTTAACATACCTACTTACTAACTGCAATGGCTGAATTTTAGATCTTTTCTTCTGTAATACTCATGCGGTTGCTCATAATCCTAACATATCACTCTTGCCAATATATACTCACCATTCTTCCTTTTACGTACAAATACCATTTATAAAACCAACACAAGTACCTAAACACAAAAATATTAACAAACAAAATGATTACAAAATAATGAAATTATTCTAAGATCAATACTGACATTGAAACTGTAGATTCGAACAATTTACTGGAAGATCTACCCCCCGATCAAGCAGCTGCAACTTTTTATGAAAAATCTGTAAATTAATTAAATTACATACTATAATTAATTAAATTAATTACATACTCACAACCCTAAAAGTCTGAAACTCCTAAAATGGTTCACTAAATCTCTTGTTCATATATTCAAAAATAAATCTCACGCAAGGGTTAAGTGGAAAAAATATGGAAACACTAAAGACTATGAACTAATTTATAGAACAAAATTCAAAAAGAAGGCGGATGAATGTTTAAAAAAATATATGAATGGTGTAGCGGGTAGTGTGCTTAAAAATGTTAAGGCATTTTGGTCATATGTTTCTAGTCGTAACTCCACTAATAGTATTCCAGCTACAGTTCACTATCTCCAACAGTCCTCAGATGACCCTGTTACCACTTGTAATCTATTCTCTATTTTTTTCCAGTCTAAGAGTGACGTTTCCCTATTCTTCATACCATCTTAATAAAAGAGCAACACAGGTTCGTTAAAGGTATGTCCTGTTTATTTTTACAAAACATATATTTGAAGGCAATGACAGTAGACGACAAAATTGATGTGGTTTATACTGACCAAAAAGCCTTCGATAAAGTCGATCACAGACTACTTCTTGACAAAATTGCATTCAATGATATTAGAGGAAATTTATTGTGTTGGTTTGTAATATGTCACCAATAGGACCCCGAAATTTGTTATCAATGTTTATGAGTCTTACGTGGTTAAAGTCACTTTCGGAGTTCCTCAATGCTCAATTTTAGGTCCCCTCTTGTTCATATTATTTATTAACGACGTAAAAGATTGCTTTAAACATTCTAAGTTCCTCCTGTATACAGACGACTGTTTAGAATTTCAGAGTGAGCTTGACCGTTTGCTGGACTACTGTTCTGTTAACAAACTCTACCTAAGTATATCTAAATGCCATAGCATTATGTTTACAAAGATGAAAAATGTGACGATATTCAATTATTATTTCAGAAATACTCCACTGAGCAAAGTTAATTCTCTTCGTGATCTAGGCGTACAGTTAGACTCAACGCTTTACCTTGATGCCCATATAGACAATATAGTCAATAAGGCATTTGAAATGTTTGGTTTTGTAATGAGAGCATCAAGATAATTCCACCGGCCCTCTACCTATTTATATTAGTCAATAATACGACCGCAATTGGAATACGCAGTACCCCTTACTATAAAAAATATATTGACATTATTAAATTGGTCCAACGCAAATTCCTACGTGCAATGACTATTCATGCTTTAAAAAGAAAATTTCTTATGAATTATTACTACAAAAATATTACCATAATACTCTAAAATCCAGACGGATCCTACTCTCGAGTAGGGTGCGTCTGGATTTTAGAGTAATATGTATAATTATGTTTATTTAGTATATGTCGTAATAAAGTCGATTGTACTGATCTAGTGAACAGTTTGTGCTACCTGATCGTACCTCGTACCGTATATGGTCGAGAAGTTCGCTCGAGACACTTGTTGCAACTACTTTTTGTAGAACAACTCAAGCGTACGCTCACCGATGCATCGATTAGTTACACCTACAATGGGCAGTTTGGCTCAACTGATATTGTTTTGTTTCTCAGCAAGGCTATATTTATAAAAGAAATTGTTACGTCCTATTTTATGTGACCAGAACCCTAATAATTAAGTACCTAATGTTTACTTTATTCTGTTTATTTTTGTATCGTTCTTTCTAACAACTAGTAGATCTTTTAAGTAATGATGAAATGAAATGAAATGATGAAATGATTTTCATTTCATTTCTTCACTAGTAGATCTTTTAAGTAATAATAACGCTGTGAGTAGTGTATTTTTACCTTCTATTATTAAGTTCTAGCCTATGTTTACTTATTATTACACTGCTGTTTGTTGTCCCTAAATAAATAAATAATTAAGTTAGGTTATATCAGGAAATTTATTGCAATCTCAAGAATACGTTACGTTAAATACGGTTGGTCGACTCCTCACGTGACCAGAGGACTGGCTAATTTTTTTACCAAAGAATCAGCATTGCCATACAACATGGCAAGCCCTCGGGCACTTTCCTTTTGACAGCGATGCGGACGAATTTTTTGATGACCTGTGATTTTTTCGCTTCCTTAATAAACCTATTCGCTTCAATAAGCCATTGCTTATGTAAGAGTTAGGTACCTGAACGAAAATAATGAATATTCATAATCATTTTATTTACCTAATAATGTATAAGTAATTGCCTTCCAGTGGTTGCCTTCGCGTGATGTCTGAATATAGAAAAAATATGTTTGTTTAAACATTAGTATGAGTTCTTGAACACAATAGGGTACATAATTAATTAGACAAAGGTATATTGTGAAATATTTTTTATTCATTTCTTTTACGTTGGCTGCAGCAAAGAAACACGTGGTCAGAACCATAACCTAACCACCCACAGGCATGCAACGTTTAGTTAATTAATAAAGTATTTGCTATAATCGAACAAAGTCGCCAATGCAAGCTGTAAATGAGCTGAAAACCTAAAAAGGTGTAGGTACTCGTCATTTTGGAATATGTAGGCACAAGGGTATCAACACTGAATACGTGGGAAAAATCAGCTATTCCATACGTAACTCGAAAAAATGCAACCGCAGCTTTTATTTTCTGCGACGGTCGGTAACAAATGGTCAATCTCTACGTTTTTAGATAAAAATCAAACAATTTGAGTTAAATGGATACTGTATTATCTGGATCAGAACTTGCAAGACCTGTTGGACAAAGCCAAGCATGGCGTGATCTATTTCAACCTGGGCTCGACCGTCAGCGAGGACCTGTCCGTGGAGATGAAGCAGGAGCTGCTGAGGGCCTTCAGGCAGGTGGAGCAGACCGTGGTCTGGAGGTACCGCGGCAAGCTGGACTATGTGCCCGGGAACGTGCATCTACTAGAGAAAGCGCCGCAGCTGGCTGTACTCAGTAAGTTCAATGTGTTATATTAAACCAAATTTTACACGAATTTGGGGAAAAAGTAAATTTTATTAACCGACTTCAAAAAAGGAGAAGGTTCTCAAATCGTTTGTTTGTTGTGTATTTGTTTTCAGGGTTCATGTATGTTTGTGAGTTTCTTTATTCCACCAATATCAAAGTATGTGGTATCGTTAGAAGCGTTGCGTTATGGTAACATAGGATGGTGAAAATTTAAACAATATAATGGGGGAGCCATGGTTCATGAAAAAAACGTTTTTTTATTATTTTTTTACTACTTATACTATCATCATCTAGAGCTTGCTTAGTACATAACAAAAATATATAACAGTAGTATTCAGTATGCATTCGTTCACTAATAACATAACAAAGAAATTAAATAAATATAACAGTAGATACTATTCAATATCCCATAGAAGACTTACAAAAAAATATATTTTATCACTAAACATTATAAAATAAAAAATAAATAATTAAATAAATTAAAAAACACGCCTGCCTTGTCAAAAAGTTAAATACTAAAATTGAACTAAAAATTAAAAACAAGCTAAATGATTTTGAACCGAATATAATCTGTTAATTGCAGTCGGGGGTTATTTTTTTAATTATATTATTTTTTTAGCTTTGGTTTCACAAGGAACATTCATAAGTGACCTTCCTGATGTAAGTGGTCACCGCCGCCCATGCACATCTGCAGTCTTTTTTTTTTTTTTTGAGGGTGGGAAATCATCAAATAACTTCTCCCGCTCTGGGCGGAGCGGGAGGGTGTGTCAGACTCTTACTGACTAAAACCCACCCGTATTCCTTCCTGTTGCCTGTGTTGCGGGGGCCTCGGAGACCCATAAGTACCTTCCCGCGACCCCGGCAGGACATCTGCAGTCTTGGAGATCCATGAGTACACTAGAAGGCCAAATCCCGTAATTAAAAACGTTCAACATCTAGTCGCCATCTCATCTGAGCGACCATCCATGCCTAAACCTTGACAAAAATGTAGGATAATTAGAGGTATTTTTGTCCGATTGAGATTAGAATGCGTTCTTAACATCACCGTGCTTGCTTATAACACGTTGTAGTAAGTCGACTAAATCACCATTTCTAACATGGATATCTTTTATGTTCTTAGATGTAATTTCTTGAAACGTACTCATGTTTGTTATGGTTGGCCATGCGATCATGAATTAATAAGTCAAATAAACATAACTGAAAGCGTTTAGGCGACCCCCTGCACCCGCGGGCCTCACCCACAAACATGTGAGTCAAACTGTACCCAATAATGAACCGAGTCATTTATGTACGGTCAACTGCACGTCAGTAGTCATACTTGAACTATGCAAACCGCTTTTACTGGTAGGAATTTTGGAACTGTTGTCATGGACGATATTATAAAAGCGAAAGTAACTCTGTCTGTCCGTATGTTACCTTTTCACTCCTTAACGGCTGAACCGATGTTGATGCACACACGGGGCACACGGGCAGACCATGATCAGGGTTACTTTTTATCCCGGTAGTACGTTCCCGCGGGATAATGTCCGACGTCTACGCGGGCGAAGCTCTGCATACAAGTAAAAAAAATGACACTAAAATGTACAACAAATGATGAGGAATTGATATAAACATTATCCTCTTCATCACCAGAACACCCGAACACCATAATGATGATCACCCACGGCGGATACCTCTCGTACATAGAGGCCATGTACCACGGCGTGCCCATCATCGGCTTGCCGGTGGAGGGCGAGCAGCTGCTCACTATGGACATCGCGGCCAGCAGGGGGCGCGGCATCCGGGTGCCGTTGTCCAGCATGATTGGGTACAGGGTTAAGCAAGCTATCATGGAAATGCTTGGGAACTATAGGTGTGTATCCAGGTGCTATTATTTATTCGTAAGTACATGTCTGAGTACAGTAAAGCACACTTCAGAACAAGCTGGCCTCGCATTCTATTGTAACTCCGTGCTACACCAGGCAGCTCGAGGTCAGTGTTACCGTCGACAGTGTTACGTCTTTGTTTACAGTTGCTAAGTTTTCTTCTTTAATTTATTTTGTAGCTAAAATGTTTATGGCAACACAGTTTATTTCCCTGATGACATTGTTGACCACTGAATCGTAACTTCAAAAAAGCTAGTTATACTATTCTCCAGAGAACTACTTTATTTATTTTTTTGTCTTGTCCATCAATCTTGTCGCGGATTATGGGGCCCATTTAGAGGATGTGAGGTAATGTGGTATCATGATAAATACATTCTCCGTTCTATATAGTCACGTTATAAAATAAATTCAGTCGAGGGAAAAATAGAGCTCACAGTTTAAAGTTGTGCGATTCTCAATTTATGTCACTCGAAACATTTTAAGCTTGATATATTTTCTAAGAAAAATAAATTTAATGTGCAACACATTTTAAAGCGTTTACACACCGAGTCTTGGAAACTTTAGGATTTTCGAAATCCGATGTTGGATTTGCAAAAAACAATTAATCTTGATTCAAAGTGTTGAATAAAGTAAGAAGCCGCACCCTTCCATTGTCTTAATTAAACCTTTAATCTTCAACTTGATTAATGATTGATCCTCACTCTGCCTTTACGTCTTATCTACACATATAACAAAATCGTAAACTTTCCGTGTCTGCAAATCAAATATTTTTGCAATATAATACTGGAAGACGCGAGAAATAAGTAACAACGTGAAAAAAACTGTTTTTGAATTTTTTGTCTGTTTGTTTGTTTATTTTGTTCGCGCATCACGTAACAGCCACTCATTGGATTTATAATCGAATTACTAAAACTTATGAAGCTTTATTGTGAGTAACATTTAGCGTTTATTTCATCAAAATCGACCAATAGAATAACAATTTTTTAAATTTAGTTAGAAACCTCATAGCGCCATATTTTTTGTCATATTTTTTTACAATACTTCTAATATTATAAAACGTAACATTTAGCGTTTATTTCATCAAAATCGACCAATAGAATAACATTTTTTTTAATTTAGTTAGAAACCTCATAGCGCCATATTTTTTGTCATATTTTTTTTACAATACTTCTAATATTATAAAACGATATGTTGTGCACAATTTTTGAGCAATAACCTAACAAAAAATACTAGGTTTGTATGAATTCAAGATAGTATTTCAATCATAGTATTATCCCTATAATATGATTTGGATGAAACTTGGCACACAGATAGTTTATAACCTGGATTTAACACATAGGATACTTTTTATCCCGTGTAGTGTGTCTCCATGGTTTGATTTCCAACGCGGGCAAAGCCGCTGGCAAAAATTAGTCTGAAATAAGTTTAGGTAACTGTATTCACACCAGTGACACATTCGCACCTATCTTCACAGCTACCGCAGCAACGCTAAGGAAGCATCCCTAATCCTGCAGAATCCACTGGTACCAGTGAACCAGGAGCTGCTGTACTGGATCGAGCTGGTGATGAGCACTGGCGGTGCCCCGCACCTCCGGTCCCCCGCCCTTCAGCTCAGCACCATGGAGCGGTTCCACCTCGATGTCATCGCTGTGCTCGTCATGATCGCCTGGTTCCTCACCAAGGTGACCAAGGTCGTGAAGGTGTACTGGAACGATTTTGGTACAGATTGCCAGGATCTAGACGATAAGAAGAATGAATAAAGTGATGGCCAAATTGTCTCTCTAAACGTGTTCATGTAGGTTAGGTTCCTACCTAACCTACATGAACACTGCCTATCGGCTTGCTCGATACTAACTTTGTTACACGAGTGCCCAAAAAGGAGTGTAATGTGTTTAGGGTCCATGTATGCATTTATCTATTGTTGGTTCTTTGTGCCACCATAACTTTTAAATGCCTGAACAGATTTAGAAGTATGGGATATCAATATGGCGGCAGTAAAGCTCTATGAAATAATAAAATCTTCAATAATTACAGAATCATATAGAATAGTTCTTTATTTGCATAGAAAGTAGGTACAAGTTACAGATGTTAAGTTTAAAATGATCCTTATAGTAACTACCTTAAGGCATGCGAACAGTTTACGCTATAATAATAAAGACTCACTTAATATAATATATTATTAACACATTCAATAAAATCAATACAAGTTTACCATGTCAAAATGAACTGAATGAAAAAAATAATAATGAATGTTAATAATTTAATTTGAAATAGGCAGTACAATAGGTACATAATGTCAAGTTTAATAAAATGGGATTATAAATTCGTCAAGTTCCAGGTCAATACAGTTTAATTAAAATATAAATGATTTAGTACAAGTCAGGAGTACTTACAGAGGTGTCATATTATCAATTTAAATTCTTATCGGTTCAAAAATTCGCCAATTGATTACTTAATAAAATGTTGCACATTTTAGGGCGGTATCGGAACCACTAACAATCAGACAATTTTTATACTGTCTCCTGATTGGCCGGTTTCTATTTTCGGACACTTTATGGAAAAAAGATGCATAGGTATTTGATTGAACAAAAACAGCCACCTCGGAAATATAAAGTGACGGGAATGTTAATCATTTTAGGGACTTAAATATAGGTTCGCAGCTATGTGTTACTATTAAATTGCACATAGCCCTTATACACCGTTTTTGAGCCTTAAACACTTGTTCCCTCAGACTACAACTTCCCCAACATATTATGCCGAATCTCAAAATCGATGCGACTAGGTAGGTACCCGTTGTATGCAATTAACCTTGTGGCCATATTTACTTTTTTAGACAAGCACCAAATGGGTAACAAATTGAAAGCCTTGATGAGCACATGCCAAAACTATAAAATTTATTGCCATACAATTTACATAGGTAGTGTGTACATGCAAAACAAACATTCATCCCCACGCCATCCACGCCTCGCTTCGTCGTGAGGGTATAAAACCTTTAGTGTTAAAAAAAAAACCACCACTTAGCATTACATGTTTTAAAATAATACTTGTCAATAAAATGTATAAAATTAAAATAAATTATTTAAAAATTAAAATCACGACTGGGCTGCCAAAAAAAGGAACTAAAACGTAAATAAAAAACAAGTTGTTCCGTAGTAAACTAGGAACCCTTATAGTTTCGCCATGTCCGTCTGTCTGTCTGTTTGTCTGTCTGTCTGACCCCGCTGTAGCTCAGAGACACTTAGTACTAGAAAGCTGTAATTTGGCATAGGTATACATATTAATCACACCGACAAAGTACTAAAATAAAATCTTGCAATACATTTTTTTAGGGAAGCTCCCTTGCACATAATGTGGGGATGATATTCTTTTTTTCTCGTCTAGTGTGAGGTATCGTTGGATAGACCGTTCAAAAATAAATATTAAAGTGCTAATTTTTGTTAGAGTCAAGTGCCAGCTAAATGGTTGTTTATGGAGATGTAAGAATAATGTAATGTGAATTGTTCATGGCAGTAGTACATAATACAATGAAATTAAAAGGAAATCTATCACTGCTAAGTGGGCTTTACAAGTTAACGAGTAATAGTCAACCAACTTAAATTTGCAGTTCGAGAATTGACCGTGGCTTATATCGATGTATGGGAGAACATGTCTTTCAACTACAATGTTAAGTTTGCTTTTGGGATAAATTCATCCCAACTTCCCAACTACGGAACTTGCTAAATCCCATACTTGGCCGGTTTTTTATCTAAGAGGTGACCCGTCCCCCGTTTGTGTATACAGAATAACTAAAACTGTTTTTTAATGTTTTTGTTCGTTTTTGGGCAGTTGCATTTTTAATTTTTTTAAATTTGTGATTTTTTTTGTATAATGTTGAGGATATAAAATGATGAACCTACCAACACCTACCTAAACCATCCTACCTATCTAAACTTCGATGTTCTTTAGACACAATTTTCTAACTACAGACAGTACATAAGTGTACTTTACAGGTCGTTTTGCTATCTGTTTTGCTAGCTAACATATGGCAAGTGTGTAATTTAATCCAATGTTTTGTGTTTCGTAATGTTAATTACTTTGCATACGATTTGTATAGAATCAAGTTTATATAACTAAACAGACAGACGTGCTACTGGGGAGTTTGTTCCACCACTTCTTCTTCCCAGCTAAAGCACTAGGAAGTGGTGAAGGGCGGGCATTTTTGGGGAGTGTCTTATGTAACCTTGACGTTCAAAAAGTGCTGATTTTCAGCCTAGTTTGAATAAATGACTTTTATTTTGATTTTTGATTTGAAGGAATTGATATCTCAGTTCGACCACGAAACCGCTCCGAGAGTGATTAATGATTGTGTGCCGAACTACCGTCGATACGCCGCAGCGATTTGGCACAGTGTTATTTTGTACAATGAGTACCCGCTAGCTTTTGAGTAACACAGTGTCATTTGGTACAATGAGTACCTGCTAGCTTTTGAGTAACAGTGTTATTTGGTACAACGAGTACCTGCTAGCTTTTGAGTAACACAGTGTCATTTGGTACAACGAGTACCTGCTAGCTTTTGAGTAACACAGTGTCATATGGTACAACGAGTACCTGCTAGCTTTTGAGTAACACAGTGTCATTTGGTACAACGAGTACCTGCTAGCTTTTGAGTAACACAGTGTCATTTGGTACAATGAGTACCTGCTAGCTTTTGAGTAACACAGTGTCATTTGGTACAACGAGTACCTGCTAGCTTTTGAGTAACACAGTGTCATTTGGTACAACGAGTACCTGCTAGCTTTTGAGTAACACAGTGTCATTTGGTACAACGAGTACCTGCTAGCTTTTGAGTAACACAGTGTCATTTGGTACAACGAGTACCTGCTAGCTTTTGAGTAACACAGTGTCATTTGGTACAACGAGTACCTGCTAGCTTTTGAGTAACACAGTGTCATTTGGTACAACGAGTACCTGCTAGCTTTTGAGTAACACAGTGTCATTTGGTACAACGAGTACCTGCTAGCTTTTAATTAACACAGTGTTATTTGGTACAATGAGTACCTGCTAGCTTTTGAGTAACACAGTGTCATTTGGTACAACGAGTACCTGCTAGATTTTGAGTAACACAGTGTCATTTGGTACAACAAGTACCTGCTAGCTTTTGAGTAAAACAGTGTTATTTGGTACAACGAGTACCTGCTCGCTTTTGAGTAACACAGTGTCATTTGGTAAAACGAGTACCTGCTAGCTTTTGAGCAACACAGTGTCATTTGGTACAACGAGTACCTGCTAGCTTTTGAATAACACAGTGTCATTTGGTACAACGAGTACCTGCTAGCTTTTGATTAACACAGTGTCATTTGGTACAACGAGTACCTGCTAGCTTTTGATTAACACAGTGTCATTTGGTACAACGAGTACCTGCTAGTGTTTGAGTAACACAGTGTCATTTGGTACAACGAGTACTTGCTAGCTTTTGAGTAACACAGTGTCATTTGGTACAATGAGTATCTGCTAGCTTTTGAGTAACACAGTGTCATTTGGTACAACGAGTACCTGCTAGCTTTTGATTAACACAGTGTCATTTGGTACAACGAGTACCTGCTAGCTTTTGATTAACACAGTGTCATTTGGTACAACGAGTACCTGCTAGTGTTTGAGTAACACAGTGTCATTTGGTACAACGAGTACTTGCTAGCTTTTGAGTAACACAGTGTCATTTGGTACAATGAGTATCTGCTAGCTTTTGAGTAACACAGTGTCATTTGGTACAACGAGTACCTGCTAGCTTTTGAGTAACACAGTGTCATTTGGTACAATGAGTACCTGCTAGATTTTGAGTAACACAGTGTCATTTGGTACAACGAGTACCTGCTAGCTTTTGAGTAACACAGTGTCATTTGGGACAACGAGTACCTGCTAGCTTTTGAGTAACACAGTGTCATTTGGTACAATGAGTACCTGCTAGATTTTGAGTAACACAGTGTCATTTGGTACAACGAGTACCTGCTAGCTTTTGAGTAACACAGTGTCATTTGGTACAACGAGTACCTGATAGCTTTTGAGTAACACAGTGTCATTTGGTACAACGAGTACCTGCTAGCTTTTGAGTAACACATTGTCATTTGGTACAATGAGTACCTGCTAGGTTTTGAGTAACACAGTGTCATTTGGTACAACGAGTACCTGCTAGCTTTTGAGTAACACATTGTCATTTGGTACAATGAGTACCTGCTAGCTTCTGAGTAACACAGTGTCATTTGGTACAATGAGTACCTGCTAGCTTTTGAGTAACACAGTGTCATTTGGAACAATGAGTACCTGCTAGATTTTGAGTAACACTGTCATTTCAGCAGCGGCATTTTGGCGCACAATTGGCCCAAGATCTGACAAAAAATAATGTCATGATCGCAATAAAAAATGTAATATGCAACTTAATATGCAAGTCGTGGTACCCGGATAAGTACGAACATTAAGTGCATTATAATAATCTTTACTTACATACAAATAAATAAAATTAATTGTCTGATTGTAATGTCAAAATAACAGCTTTTTACTAAATGCATATGAAAGTACACATAAAAACACATGTTTTTCTGTCTGTTTGTTTGTTTCAGCTAATCTCCGAAACGGCTGGACCGATTTTGACGGGACTTTCACTAGCTGATAGCTGATGTTATAAGAATTAACTTTTATATACAATAATATTAAGCATTAAAGTGCTATTTTTTGTTATAAGGATTAACTTATATACATTTCGTTAAGCAACGCGTGCGAAGCCGCGGGCTGCAGCTAGTAAATAATAAAAGTTAGGACCCACTACGCGTTCGCAGTCCCCTTGCGAGGGCATTGTGCATTACCTCCGGCACACGCGCTGCTACGACGTGCGAATAGATGACTACACACACACACACATCTAATAAGCGACTATCTATATCTGATAATCTTTTGTATTCGATGTCGATTCATTCCAAGTGAGCAATTGCAAAGAGTTGCGCGAGGCAATGAAAGGGGTGTTTGTTCCGAGTTGCCGTATTGTAACTCTAGAAGCTAGCAAGCTCTCACCTACTTTTGACATTGAGTTACTAAGTGTGGGTGTGACCGGGTGTCACCACTGTGTGGATCGCCCAGAGGACACGGTGGAGCATACGGTGGAGGTCTGCCCGGCTTGGGCAGAGCACCGCCGTGTCCTCGTGGAGGCGATCGGCGGCAGAGACCTCTCGCGTCCGGCCCTGGTTCAGGCCATGGTACGGAGCGAGAGGGCATGGGCAGCCGTCACCTCCTTCTGCGAAGCAGTAATGCTCGCGAAGGAGGAGGCGGGACGGTTGAGGGAAAGGCACGTTTCGCGCCCTCTCGCCCCTAGCCGCCGCAGGAGACGCCCAGGGCGTCGGGAATCCCGGGCGGATTTCCGGCCACCGTAGGCGCGGGCTTGCGGACGGTGAGCAATGGGTAGCTCACCGTCAGGTAAGGACCAGGCCCGGGTCGACGGCGCGTCGTATTCCACGCGCGCCTCAAACAGATGTCGTCAGCACAAAGTAGGGGTCCACTAGGGCCGATGCCTGCCGGGGTCGCGGGAAGGTACTTATGGGTCACCGAGGCCCCCGCAACACAGGCAACAGGAAGGAATACGGGTGGGTTTTAGTCAGTAAGAGTCTGACACACCCTCCCGCTCCGCCCAGAGCGGGAGAAGTTATTTGATGATTTCCCACCCCCAAAAAAAAAAAAAAGTGTGGTTGTGAAGAAGGTTATACCAATTTTGAACTGCAGTGAACAGCAGTGCCTACGTATTTTGCAATATTTACATGAACACATGAAATTAAACTAGTTTCGTGGTTGAGTCCCTCGCGGCGCACGGAGTTGCGGTAAACAGTAAATAATTAAACTTACGGCCAGAACTAGTGCCACTGCAATCTAGACTTAGAACATATCGTTACAGTAAATTAAAATTTAATTCTCAGTTACTAAACTAAAGAAGAGCAAAATCACGGATTTAAAAGAAGTGCAAATGGTTTTACGGTTACCACAATCATCTCGGGTATATTTTTAAAGCTCTCCAGGGGGGTAACCATCACCTCTTATAGCAGTATTATTTCAATATTACTTCAGCGTGAGAAAGAGAAGGAGCTATAAGTCCAGTATAGCTCCATCACTTTCCTACTGTAAAGTAATATTATAATAATACTGCTATAAGAGGTGATGGTTACCCCCCAGACCCTTTAAAGCTATTTTCGTCCAACACTATCTATGTGTACAAAGAGCACAATAAAATAATTAATTCAATCGGGCAGAAAGCGTCCTCGCTAAATAGTGAACTCGATCAAAGGGAGCCTCTCACTGCTCATAATTAATATTCGTCAGCTCACAAAACGGAGAACCTCTCAATAATATCAATTAAGTAAACTTGACTGTTCTAGTGCCTCGTGACCTGATTGTCTCTTGATTTGAGATCTGTGACCCTTACAGCAGCACGATAGACGAATAGAATGGAATCCTGGTAGAGTGGCCATACACGCCAAAATGTTATGTGTGCGTCTGCACGGTGCGTGTGCACTGTCACGACCAGCTTTATAAAAGTTTAAGGGCCGTCAATAAGTTCGGATCAATCTGACTTTCAGAGGCAGCGACTTTCTAAGTTGTTTCATCTTGTGCGACACAAAAAGTAATTAAACAATTTACTTAATGCATTTTTTCACAAAGATAAAGTCGTCAGCGACAACTCCACCCGCAATCCTTCAGTGATCTAATTCATTATTTACAAAAGGGTTAGTTTACATACAATACTAAAACATAAGATACTTGTATTTACCGTATTCATGTTATTTATGCTAAACTATACTACTTGGCACGGTTCGAATTGAATGAATTTAGTTTGTTACGCTGAGCTAGATTAAGTATAAACAAACGGAAGTTATTCTTGGGCCAAGTATTTAGTAATATTATTATAATAAATAATTGAATTACTACAGAGTTGCACACTACTCTGCAGCGACGGACTACTTGTACTTAAAACTGCTTAACAAAGTTAAACCAGAGCATGTATTTTGTCCCTCTCACAGAGAGGAGGCCTGTGTCCCAGCAGTGGGAACATTATAGGCTGATTATGTATGTATGTATGTATTTTGTACGTCAATACATTATTATTTTGATCAAGTTTATGGTCAAAACAACATCCGAGTAAGCATGCTTATCATTATCATGCATATCTTATTTCATATTATTTTATCTTATTTCATATTATTTCCACATCTTTCAGACGATACTGAAATATATTTCGACAAATTCATGGCGACACTGGAATAATGATGTATTTTGTTAAAATTGTACTCTTCGTCAAAGACGGTATGTCTTGTGGTCGTCTTTTGTAACCAAAGCAAAGTGCCTGTACGCATGTTATTCAGAATAAATTCGGATCACTTTGAATGTATCGTGAGAAACAAACCATCTCCCGTATTATTTCGAATTTCATTAAGTTCTTGATTGAATAAAAAATCCTTTATCTATCAGAGCCAATTCATCAGAATCAATCTCACACAAATGATTAAATAACAATTTGTGCTAAAATAGCTCTTAGCAGGCTCGACTGAGCGGTGGTTGCCGTGGGTTTGATCCAGAGCAGACACTTTAATGTGTGTAAATTATTTCATCATCACTGCTCTCAAAACGGTGAAGGAAAACATCGTGAGGAAAACGGCATGTCCTAGAACCAAAAATAAGAAGAAATGTAACATCTACCCACCCGCACTGGGTCCGCGTGGTGGATTACATCGAACTCCCTCTCACCGAGAGGTGGCCTGTGTCCCAGCAGCAGCATAATCAGCCTGCAATGTTCCCAACATTTCAGGCTGATTATGGTTATGCTATGCAGCTCCGATCAAAACTAATTTACTTAAAGAAGTGAACGACCGCTCGCACATCGTCTCACGTGCCGCCCTTCGATGTAAACGCGATTAATGATCTTTGACTACTGCCACAATCCACTACTTTTTCATACAAACCAAACAAACAACACCCGTCTTTAATACAAAAGAAGTAAGGGTTACAATACTGTCTCTAAAGTTAATAGGGGTGGCTCTTAAGTGTCGCAATAAAAATGTTATTATATTAATCCATGACATTAACTCTCCGGCTACATCTCGCAACACATAACAGCATCATTTGTTTAGATATTAGTCTGCTACTAATATAATTTATTTAGTAGGAAGAACGGGACAAGAGACACATTAATTAATTATATAATATCTTTGCCATTATTTTTATCGTACATTTATTGAACAAACTTCAGAAGGCGTTTGACAATTTTAATCATTAGCTGTTAGACGTAAATACAGTAAGTTATACAAATGAAATCTTGTTAGCACGTGGTAGGTAAATGGAACATCGTTGATTTGGTCATATTTTATTAATAGCTCCATCTTTGTCGGTAAGTGAATGTTACAATGAATTCAATCTTTTGTTTTATGTGAGCAATTCTTCGAAGAAGTTAATTTGTAATGAAACAAACAATGATTGAGATCGTTTAGGTTTCTGAAAGTGAATGCTTATTGGTTGAATAGATAGAATAGATCTCGATTAAAGTTAAAACAGAAATAAAAATACCAAAAACACAGTAAATGATTCATGTAACTTATATTAATGCTGAGCATACATTACTTGTTTGAGAAATCGTAATGTTTCGCTTTATGTATCTAAAAGATCAATGAAAAGAATGTAACATACGTAAATATTATTTCTAAGAGATCAGGACAGGCAACATTGCTGTATCTTCTGCTTTAAATGATTTATAACACCCGACGTCGAAGCTTTTTTCCCGTACCTCCACGAGAAATTTTTACGTCATATAAGTACTTTTCACTGAATACGCGAATCTTCGTCATCTACAACACCTTCATTCTTCTAGTCGGAAAAAATCATGTGCTTTACTGGTGCGGGCCGCGTAGACCGTGCGAGATACACAAAATGTATGTTCTACAGCAGGGATCCCCAAAGTGGTCGAAATCGACCCCTCGGGGTCGATATCGGTTTCCTAGGGGTCGACATAAACGAAAACTGATTTTGGGGGTCAACGAGGTTTTCGACCCCTATTAAATTAACACAAGTTCTTGTTTAAAACTTTCAAGAGAATAATTAATATTTTTGTAGGAAATAGCATTGTTGTAGTAATATAAAGACTCAAGTTCGTACAAGATGAAAAACTCGGCAAGTCAGTGTGGACATGTTTGTGCAAGATAATGAGTTCGAGCATACGTCTTTCAGGCGCGTTTTTACTTGCTCTCTATTTGACGCTTACGCGATTTAACACGAACGAATTCATGATCAAGTTGCAAGTCCAAACATGTTCCTGATATTTTACTATTTAACGAGCTTTCACTTAGGTTGAAAGTTCATTTGCGTTTTGAAATTCGTTGGAGCTTGAACGATAAGTACTAATGTATTTCAAGAGATTACAAAGTTATTACATAGCTAATATGTGAAGTAAAGTGACTGAAAAAGAATTTACAAAATGATGAGCTCCCTACGCGAGTTAATAGCGTAACCATACAATATCTGCAGTTTATGAAAAATTAACAGGGTAAGTACCAAACAGTTTCTATTCGGCACAGCGCATCAGCATTGCCATACAGTGGGGCATACATTGTGCTTTTTTATTTAGGTAGTTTCTTATTTTTTTATTTGCAGGATTACTGAGAGTTTTATGATGGCGGACACGAAAAAAAAATGCAGACAATACAGTTTGGACTACTTGAAGTTCGGATTTATTGCATCTCCATTAAATCAACACTTGCCGATGTGTCTCATATGTGAAAAAGTATTCAGTAACGATGCCATGAAGCCTTCAAAAATGGATGACCACTTATCAAGAGTACCTACATGCTGACAAAAAAAGTAAGCCCTTGTCATTTTTTCAAGCACTTAAAGAAAAACTAGACAAAAGGCCATCCATAAGATCGATGTTTGCGTCATCATCTATTAAAGTCGATGATGGTTTACGAGCGTCCTATAATATATCTTTACTAATAGCGAAGTCGGGGAAACCCCACACAATTGGAGAGCAGCTTATCTTACCAGCCATTGCGGAGGTCCTTAACAATGTATTGCACAAACCCGCACATGATATTTTAAAGAGAATACCTTTGGGCAATAACACCGTTCAGAGACGCATAGACGAGATGGGACTCGATGTGGAAAACATTTGAAATGAAATGAAATGAAATGAAATGAAATTGTTTATTCTGTAAATAGGATATGAGAATCACTTTTACACGTCATATTAAAAAATAAGCTAGATGGAGTCGACATTTCCTATCTGACTACCCCTGAGAAGAAATGGCGAAACAAACTCAAGGGTCAAAGTCTCTTTTAAAGTCCAGACATAATCTGGTCAGATCATGTGAGGACCATGTAGATCTATGTCTGAAATGGTTTTTGAGGAAAGAACCACACAAATTTGAGTGGACCTGTCCAGTCAGTGCAAGCATTTGTCAGTAATCGTGTAGCTCAACTCAAAACTTAAGGAGCTCAACGACTCGACGAACAATACCAAGGAAAGGACAATTGGGTTGGCCGCATAAAGAACTCAAAATGCCAGACCATCATTAAAACTAAGAGAGAAAAAAACAACAAGAAATAAATAAAAATGACCCACATAGTGCTCACATTCACAATAATTAAAGTAATATAATACTTTTCAAAGTACATAAATATTCACTTAATTTTGCTTATAATATTCATCAATGTCAATATGTACATATAGTTGTATATAATGATGATTTTGCATAATTTAAATATCAAATTTTATGGTTTTAGCACAAAGCTTATCAGAGCGAGCAGCTCAATCCCAAGCTTTTTTGTCTTCTAAATAGTCTGAAATTTTATAGTACCCTTTTTTACAAAGTTTGGTTTTAATACAGCTTTTAAATCGTTTAATGGGTAAATTTCGAATAGCAATAGGAAGTTTGTTGTAAAAGCGTATACATTGACCCATGAACGAGTTGCCTACTCTGTGGAGGCGAGTGTGAAGTACAGCAAGATTATGTTTATTCCTGGTATTTAAACTGTGGATATCGGACATTTTCTTAAAATTTGATATATTTTTGTGTACATACATAAGATTATCAAATATATATTGAGAGGCTACAGTCAGAATATCTATTTCTTTGAATTTTTCTCGAAGGGAATCTCTTGGACCTAGGTTGTAAATGGCTCGAACAGCCCTTTTTTGTAAAACAAAGACGGTATTAATGTCCGCACAGGTTCCCCAGAGAAGAATCCCATATGACATAAGACTATGAAAATAACTAAAATAAACAATTCTGGCCGTATCTACATCGGTTATCTGTCGAATTTTTTAACAGCATAGGCGGCCGAACTTAGCCTTCCTGACAATTTTTCTATGTGTGGGCGCCATTGTAATTTAGCGTCAATAGTTATTCCAAGAAAAACTGTCGACTCAACAGGGTCCAACTCTATTCCATTAAGTTGAACATTGGTAGTTAGCTGCCTGACATTTGGCGTTGAAAATTTAATAAGTTTAGTCTTTTTTTCGTTCAGGAGAAGACTATTTACATTAAACCAATGGACAACTTTAGAGAGTGCATCGTTAACATGTTCAAAGTTGACCAGCAGTCGTTTGATTTTAAAAATGAGGAAAGTGTCATCTGCGAACAATACAATCTTGTGATTATCCCTTATGTGATAAGGTAAGTCATTTATATAGATTAGAAACAAGAATGGACCTAGAATTGAACCCTGCGGAACGCCTATAGTGACCGCAGATCCTGCAGATCTCTTGCCATTTATATCAACCCTCTGAATTCTATTATTAAGATAGGAAGTCAGAAGGTCGAGAGCCCTGTCCCTCATACCATAGCGGTGCAGTTTCCTGATGAGAGTATCATGATGGACGCAATCGAAGGCCTTAGACAAGTCGCAGAAAATGCCAAGAGCATCCTGCAACTCCTCCCAAGCCTCGAAAATGCTCTTCAGCAATTCCACGCCCGTGTCTGTAGTTGGACGACCCTTCGTAAAACCAAACTGTTTCAGATGAAATAAATTACATGAATTGAAATGTCCTAACATTTGTTTTAAAATTATTTTTTCAAAGATTTTGCTCAATGTAGGTAATATCGAATATGCCGAAAACTCGTGGGATCAGTTGTGCTGCCAGATTTGAACAGTGGAATCACTTTGCTAAGTTTCATCAGATCAGGAAATATACCAGATGCAATACAAGAGTTAAAAACAATTGCTAAAAAGGGTGAAATAACATCAATTATTGAAGACATTGTATGTACTGATAATCCCCAAAGATCAGTAGTTTTTTTGACATCAAGTTCTTTAAAAGATTCCAAAATGTCTTTAGGGCTAACAACTGTGAATTTAAAGTGTTTATCACATTCTGGTACACATTCTTTTAGTATTGAGTAAGCAGAAGTGGAGGAAGACGATGACAGGGTTTTGGTTGTTAAAAAGGGAATATTAGTGAAGAAGTTTTCAAACTCTGTTGCCACCTCCACGTCTGCCCTATTATCTGCATCATCGATTTTTAGATGGAAGTCACGATTCCGTACTGTCGTTCTTCCCGTTTCAGAATTAATAATATTCCAAGTTGTTTTAATTTTATTTCTAGAAGATTTTATTTTATTTTTAATGTGTATGGCTTTTGCTGAGGAACAGGCTCTTTTAAAAGTTTTAGAATAATTCTTAACAAATTCTTTAAAAGTTTCATCATGGTTATATGTTTTTTCATGATACAGTTCATATAACCTCAACCTACTTTTGTAAATACCTGGTATTGCCCAGTCACTAAATATAACGCGATCATAAACAGGCAATGTTTTTGAGGTGAATACCTTCCTAAATTCACAATTGATGAGGTTAAATAGTAAAGTATATGCTTGGTCCGGGTCAGTGTGATAAGGCAAACCCGGTAGTATTTCCATTAAATTATTTTTAAATTGTTCGAAGCGACTTTTGTTAACAGGAACAAAACTCATAAGTTTTCTTTGAACTCTGATTATTTTCTGAGGGAAAGTGACCAACTGGCCACAGTGATCAAAGTCCAACTCATTTACAATTAAAAGGCTAGAAGGTCTTAAATTTGTAAAAATATTGTCAATACAGGTAGAACAGGTAATTTTATGCAATTTCTTACAGACCAACAGATTCTCTCTCCAGTTGGACGAGTCTACATTACCCGGCAATGAAGCTCTGTTGTTAAGACATGTTCGATATATCAAATATGCAAATATGTGCCAAGAACTGCTTTTTGCTACATATTTAGAGACTGATACCAGAGGAGAATCGATTTTTCAGGCCGTGGAACATTTTTTTACTGACAAAGCTATTCCATGGAAGAACATTGTTTATGTTGCGACTGATGGTGCACCGTCTATGGTTGGTCGTCATCGTGGTTTTATAGCTCACTTAAAGCGACAACTGCCTGATGTACTGGTCATTCACTGCGTGATTCACAGGCAGCATTTAGTAGCAAAAAAGCTGAGTCCTAGATTGCATAAGTCTTTACAATTTGTAATAAATGCTATCAACAATATTCGAAGCAATTCTTTGAACTCTTGGTTATTTGCTCAGCTATGTGACGAAAACGACGAAGTCTTTACTCGATTACTTCTGCACACTGAAGTTCGCTGGCTATCAAGAGGCTCTTGCTTAGAAAGATTTTCAGCCATTTTTGAATCTGTGTTGGAGTTTTTACAAGAAAAAGATCCGAATTTGAAAGAAAATCTGAACAATTGTAAAACAGATATTTATTACTTGACTGATATCTTTGGAATGTTCAACAAAGTTAATTTGCAGCTGCAGGGTGGCGATCTTAACTTGATTAAAACAAAATCAATAATATCGGCCTTCGTGTGTAAACTAATACTTTATAAACAAAATTTAGGCAGAAAAGAATATTCGCAGTTTCTGCATTTGTCAAAATTACCAGAAATGCTTCATGATGATGACATTTTATTATATGTCACTCACTTGAACGCATTACACAAGGATTTTATGGAGAGGTTTGAGGATCTTTTAAATTTACAAATTCCTCAATGGATGATAAATCCGTACAATACCACAACCATTGAAGAAGCCAATGTGATAATGCTAGAAGAGTTGATTACCATCAGCACAGACGAAGAGCTTAAGCAAAAGTTCAAGCAAGGCTATCAGAAGTTCTGGTTGCAACGCAACATTGAAACACAGTATCCTACATTGTGGAACATTGCTGAAAAATACCTTATCGCTTTTCCATCATCATACCTAGTTGAAAAAAGCTTCAGTGTGGTAACTAACATTTTGACGAAACAAAGAAACCGCTTGAAAATCAACAAACGTGGAGATTTCTGGCTGCAACTCACCAATATTGAACCGGATGTAGCTAGATTGGTAGATAGTCACCAGGTTCATCCATCTCACTGAATGTTTTATTTTCTCTTTGCGAATTAATACTTTTTTAAATATAATTTCCTACCTACTTATGATTCTTTAAGTACCTAATTTGTAATAATCATTATAAATTAAACTTGATATTTACTGAATTGTATGTCTTTTTATTTTGTTAAATTTTGATGAGAAAATGAAGTCAACTTTACTCACTTAACCAAGTGCAAAGTTTTCCAATTGGTACCTTAGTACCTAGGTATTCTTTATCAATAGGAAAAAACTAAAGATAGGCCCCCATGTTCATAATAGTCTGCTAACTTAAAGTATTGCTAATTCTCACTCTGTCTTCTTCTATTGACCTAAGTCAGAATGAAAAATAACACTCTGTAGCAGCTGTTTTAAGTTACCGGACCATTATGAATAAGGGGGTTGATCTTAAAAGTAGGTAATTTGGCCATGGGGGTCTGAGGTAACAGTTCATTTTGGAAAAGGGGTCACTTGTCCAAAATAGTTTGGGGATCCCTGTTCTACAGGATTGTACATCTTAAAAAGTTCAACTAAAAAGTCCGCCATAGCATATGTCTATCTTCTAAGGATGACCCACAGTCAATGACTATACAGCCTACACAGTAAACATTTTTGTCTTTCAGAAAATGATAAAAATTTCATTGTTATTTCCGAAGTTATTTTGACCGGTATTATGTTAATCCTCACCCAATAAAATATGTTATTTAAATTGTGAATTAAGTAATATATTAAAATATGCCTTGACATCATATAATTTAAATGAATGCTTTAACAGTTATCATTATCACAGATTCAAAATTACGCTTTACAAAATACGACGCCGCGGGCGCAGCGCTCGGCTATGAGGTATGCGACCGCTTTCGTTCCTTTTTATTCCGGTAAAATATCCCACAGGAACGTATTACCGATGTAGTACGTTCCTGTGGGATATTTCCGACACCCACACAGGCGCAATGCGTAATGGCTTCTACGAATGGGGCGATATCACGGGCGGGACAAGCATTTTGCTGCCTGTCGCGCCCGCGATATAGCCCCAGTCTGCAAAAGCCAAAATAGCATAATCTGCACCAAAATGTAACACTATCGAGCATTAACGAGGTTGGCGGAGAGTAATGTGACAGCGGGCCAATCAGAGAGTTTCTTGTCAAAATGTGCAATAAACAGCCCGAATATTCAGTTATGCAGCCACGCAACTGGCTGAATATTCGGCATTTGGCCTGAGGCCGAAAAAGCTATTCGTTGCAACACTAGTCTCGATTAATAAAACACATACGTTACTCCCTTAAAAAATAAACATGTAGCTTACCATATTTTTTTCTGAGTTGAATGGTTTCCATAAATCAAATTATAGACTGGTTGTCACAGTTATTTGCAGTTTCAACAGTAAATATTACCTACTCAACCTATGGATAATAAGTACTTATACTGTTATCATTATCATTGTTTCCTATCTAACGATGAGTATATAGCATCCATTACGGTTCATAGTTTGTCTTCTCGCAATTTGGTTAATCGTCTCTCCTAAACTGTACGAACTTGGAGTAAATTAAGATTTATTGTATCTAGTGTACAGTTTACGACATCCGGTAATCGTTACCGACAGCACACTTCAATTAGTTTCAAGGTGGCTTTACTAAAGTCAGAGTGTTTAGCGAGGGCGTGTATTCTTGGATTTTTAGGCAATCCGACAGAATATAAACCTTATTTTGCCGTTTTCTCGGAATTGGTGTGTCTTAAGTTAAGATGACAATGTCCTTACCATCGGGGTGTAAGTATCTACTCACCATCGGGGCATAAGTACTTACCATCGGTTCGTAAGTTGTACTTGCCATCGGGGTATAAGTTGGGTTGTAAGTACCTACTAACCATCGTGGTATAACTGTGCTCACACACTGTCGTTTTCAATAAAGATATCCTTACACCTGCACTAGAGAAGTTATACTCATGTCAGTGATTTGACGCACTTCGGGAACTTTCGTAAATACGATAGTGACTGATTACGATTCCGTATCAACCACTAAATGGTTTACACTTTTTCTTCGTGATCGTGACATTTTGTATGGCAGGCACTTTTGTAATTTTCAAGACAATTTTAGAGCAATTCCGTGTTCGTTTATTACACATGTCTATTTTTAGAATATAATGGCTTTAGTTATTTATGTACGCAGAATAAAAGTGGTACACATCGAGTAGGAATCAAATATTTGATTTAAAGAAAGAGCTTTTTATGAGTATGTACCTATGTATTTATTTCTACAGTTTTAGAAATTAATTATAAACTGTGTTTTTGACTGATTTGAACAAGATTTGCTCACAGTAGGATTAGTAGTTACTAAATAACTAAACCCAATCCAACTCCTCTATAGTCACCACTACAAAAGCCAACTTTCACCTCTTGTTTACAAGTTCGTCTACACAGTAGCTACGAACTTTTACCTTTGATCTTGACATGCGGTCACTCCCCGTGACCGCGACCATCCGCCGCTGGTCGCCAGTTCGCCGGCGCCCTCATAGTTAATAGACCACGTCGCACTTCCGGACTACGACCCGTAGCTAATTGTTAGTTATTTGTAGGAGCCGTCGTCGTCGGTAACACGCAGTGTGGACTAAACAAATCATCATGTAATTGATCTTTTAAGCTGACTTTGTAACACAAACACCTAACATATTGCTCGAGCATATATTACGTCTGGTGTTTGAACTAACCAATCTAGATTTATTTGGAGCAGTGTTTTAGATTGAGATCATTAGAGTTACTATGGAGCAAATATTAATAAAGTTATTAGACTTAGTTTGTTTTAGTTTATTTTATTTTGTTACCTACCTAAGAACAACTCATTAAACCTAACTTGGATTCCGTGGGTACGTCTTTTTCGGGTGACCACTGAAAATCAGCGCTGTGATGTGGGTCTCCGATGACACAGCACGCTGAGTGGAAGCCTGCGTGTCCCAGTCGCGACGTGCAGCGACTATTTGTGTTCGGTGCTCGTGGTTATACGTACTTTATTTTGTTTCATGTTTCTGTTCACCTACTAGGGATCATTTTGTATGCACGTGTTTCTGTGACAAACTTACTTTTCTTTCCTTTCTTTTATTATTTACGCCTCTGACTGCGAGATAACCTAATCTGGACATGGATCTTAGACATGAAGAGATTTGGATACATATTTTATAAAATGTATGTAAGTAATTCTCTTTATCTATGTCTTTCTTACCGAGGGGTCAGCTTTTAATGTTTTTTCACAGCACTTTAACCGCCCCTTCATATTAATGAATTAAATCGGCCAGCTCGAAATGTTTCCCAAAGCTAAGAAAACAAGGTTTTAAATGTTTAACGTACTATTGCTGTCGGTCACAGTTAGTCTTCTTTCTGTATGAACGGACAAAATAAAATATATCCCATTCGAGGCGGATTCAAAAGTAATCGAACTGGCTGCGCTCGCTCTTGCATCCTACATTCTCTTAATTGGTAAACTTTCCTGCATAAGTCGACAAAGTTACTCGGTTCCTTGTGTGAGTGGACAAACTATAACCTAACATATCCGAGGTGAACTCCAGAAATAATTGAGCTTCGTGAAGCTGAAGATGCACTCCCGGAAAATAAACTTGCCGGCGCCCATGTGAACGACCTTTCCAACGACACCCCAAACAGAGGGATAGACGAGAAAAAATAACCATCCCCGCTTTAAGGCTCGTGCAGACTAGCGCAATATTGCGGGTGCGACAGGCAGCAATATGCCTGTCGCGCCCGCGATATTGCCTCAGTGTTCACGAGCCTTTACTTGTAGGAGCGGTACCTACTCTAAAATAAGTACCATTTTGTCGGCGTGATTAATAAGAATAGTATACCCAATTACCCATGCCTAATTATAGCTTTCTAGTACTAAGAGTCTTTGAGCTAAGCGGTGGACAGACAGACAGACGGACATGACGAAACTATAATATAACGGTTCCTTGTTTGAACACGGAACCCTAAAAACTGTCAAATTCTTCTTGTTTTTCTTCCAGCTACCCATAACTATAAGAAAATAGGAAGCCGCACGCGACAAACATTAAACAATAGTGATGCGACACACAGCTTCTAATCGAACCGATCGATGTTGATCGACCTCGGCCTTGTGCGTCGCGTCTCAAGTTCACGTCCCGCGTCCCTGCCCTCCCATTCCTCACAGCGCCGCCTCGTAGTCACGGGCATCGCGTCGTCAATCAGCCGGTTACCGCCACCGCTCGGTAACTGTGTATTTAGATCCGTATCTCTGTGGGAATGGGTTTACGACGCACCTAGTTACCTACTGAGACATTGCGGTCTGTCGTGAGTTTGTTAGCTGATAAAACAATAATAATGAATAATTATGAGGAAGGATTCTTCATGGTCAATGATTTTTGTGATTGGTTTAATATATCACGAGAGCCATGTTGGGTTGCAAAAATGTGTGCCCTTGCCACTAAAGCCTTTTTTTTGGGTGGGAAATCATTAAATAACTTCTCCCGCTCTGGGCGGAGCGGGAGGGTATGTCAGACTCTTACTGACTAAAGCCCACCCGTATTCCTTCCATTGCCTGTGTTGCCAGGAGCCTCGGTAACCCTTTAGTACCTTCCCGCGACCCCGGCAGGCATCGGCCCTAGTGGACCCCTACACTTGTGCAAAGAGATGTCGTCCTCTTTGTGGCGCGCGTGGAATACAACGCGCCGTCGACCCGGGCCTGGTCCTTACCGGACGGTGAACTACCCTTTGCTCACCGTCCGCAAGCCCGTGCCTACGGTGGCCCCTAAAGCCTTGCCAAGATAAGAACCTTGACTATTCTTGAGACACAATCACTTATAAATTATGTTTAGTAGGTACTCACTTATTATTATTTCAAGCATGTGACATTATTCAGTAGTATTTTAATTCTTACGTAGGTACTTGAAGACATTGTAATAATTAAGTAGCGGCACTCGAAATTGTAGTTTAAACGTAAAGAGACTAATCGCGCGGGTCAAATTACAGAGCACCTGCGTTGTTATGTGTCGGTATCATTCTCAGAACATCGTCCGTCAAACAATAAACGCCCCATTTCTTAGTAGGTCAATTACTTATACAAAGTACCTAAAGCGAATAACTTTCTTCGAAATTATTTGTACACGTGTAAGCGATTTTACAAGTTCTAGTTATTATTGCAACTATGTAAATACATACAAGGTATCTTCAGAAGCTTTGTACAAAGCTATACAAAATCTGCGCTTATAAAGCTCTCACGGCTTTCAAAGAAGCGATAAATAACTCCGTAATCGAATGTACGCAGTTACACCCGCGTCAGTCCGCATCAATTCGCTCAGCGTTGCTCTAATCCGGACGGATCCGCCGGATCCGTACAGATTACCGGCGCGGCGCAGCGATGAGCAGCGGTTCGTAAACAATGCAGGAGATGCAGTCGCCGAGATCCGCATGAATCCAGACACAGACGCAAGCGAGCGGCTAACGTTATCAATAAATATTAGGTGCAATGTGTTTAAACAACTGAATTAAATTCGTAAACAAATTATGTATTTGGTCAAAAATTTAATTCAGTTTTTCACAATACAGATGAATATTTCACATTACGTGTCTAGATTTCAACAGTGCGTGAAATATACAATGCACTGCAGTAAGTTGGTATTCCACATATAAATCAATTATCTAAGAGCACATTAGAAGCAGATTGTATAAGATATTTTATGTGAGAATAAATTAAAATGTGTTTTCCATAAAATCCGCTATCGCATTTTCAATCGATCAATCAAGCTTTGTTTACCGCAATCTACTGCTCGACAACGCGGTTGCCTTTCTTTTGCAGACTTATAAAAATATTTTAATAGAGATATCAAATGTTTTAATAATTAAACACTTTTGGCGTCATCCGCTCCGGCGCACAGGTGCCTTGCATCATGCGCAGGAGTGACGCGTAAGCTCGGCTCAGCCGCCATACGAGCCTAATAGGTCGGCTTCGCTTGCGGCGCCGGATACGATTGCCCATTACGGGAAGCACCGGATTTCGCCCGACGACGAGCCGTAACCAATACTTTTATGGATTTGGCAAGCGCGGCGCTCTCGTCAATCCGCCAACATTTGGCACGTCGAAATTAAAGTAATGTATCAGATTTATAGTTTATATCATATTTTATCACCGACCCGTGTACGTTTTTGTAGATATAGTTTATTTATATTGATGTAAAGAAATAGTCAAAGGGAATTTGTGAACGTTTGTGATTTTGAAATACATCCCGCAATAAGGACATGAATATTTGGTACAGAGATCAAAATACCTTCATATAGTACTCAAGCAGGTAGGTACTATGTACATATTGTCTTGTACAAATGTCCAAAGACCAGCCTCAAACTCGTGTGTGACTGAAAGTTGTAGGCACTTTGAGCTCAAAATGCGAATGAAATCTTGTTACGACTTAAATCAAATTTTTTTAGGTTATACAAAACATTTACGTAAGCTCTGGGTTATTATATTAGGTACAGAAAATAGTGCTGATAACTAGAATAACTTTCATCCATAAATCTATCAGGTACTATAATGTATTCCGTCGCTGGCCGAGCAGAATTTTATAGTCGATAGTGTCCCTTGCGCTTTACGAGTTCGTTCGGGGTGTAACGCTCGACTGCTAACAATGCTAAACAGTTCCGGACTGCCGGGGGGCCTTCGAAGTTGTTCGCAGGCACGTCCAGCACCTCGATATGTATCGATCATTGAGGGAACGAACTTTGTTGAGAGCAGCTTTCGAGTGACTTTGACACTAAATTTTGAACTGTACTTGTACTGAGTGTGTTTTCCCTTAGGGTTGCATTACTTGCATTTATTATTTAGTTTTGTTCTGAACACACCTCTAGCCGAACAGGCCAGAGCCCTACCCGCAAGGCCAACAGCCATGGTCCAGTGGTCATGCTCGGAAGATATTAATTTCAATATTGCAGTTAATTTTTTCAGCCTATGACAATTCAGGATGCCACAAAGATAAAATATATTCTATTCTATTCTAACCTTTTAATGACAAAAATTACCATCATCTAACATCGGAATAATCCAAGTTCAACGAGGATAAACAAGAATTAACCCTGCAACCTCAAACCAGCGGAGTGCATCGAGTGCCCAGCAACTCGTCCGGGCCTCAACCCACTGAACGCCGAAGTCCGACGCCACTGCGGCTCTCATTTTTTACGCCTCACAAGCGTGTGAACAAAAACTGGTCTCATTCACTCGTCTAAGTCACAATATCAGGTATGGAAGGTGTATTCTATGACCGTCTTCGACAGAAATTCTTAAGAAAGTCCAGTCAAAGTCAAATAGAATCCGACTTAAAAATGTTACTTAAGTCCAAGTAACACCAGTTAAACCTCGGTCCATGTCCAGCCCACTTTCAGTCTAATTCCAGTCTTAGTCCAAGCAACTTCGAGTATAAATATTGCTATTCTAGGTTCTGTCGGCGAATCGTTCGCCGTTGAAACGTTTTATCGGTGAAAAAATGAAAAGTGAATCGTTCTATCGGTCAACCGTTCAACGGCAAAACGAATGTCGGAGAAATGTTTTAATTTACACAAGATTCATTTCCCTGAGGTGATTACGCTAAAAAAATATTGATGGAATGGAAAACATACAAGTTTCTTTGATTTCTTTCTGATGAATTTGTGAATGATGAGCACAAAGATATATCAATAGGTAGGTACTTACTGTGAGATAATTTACTATGAGTGGTTTATTGTTTATTAAACTATGTATAAGAGTCGTTTTTTTTAGTTTCTATAAGATTAAAGGCTCCTACATACTGGCGCGACTTGTCGCGCGACGCGTCGCGACACAAAGGCACCGCTTGTAGCGCTACACGCGGTGTCTTTGTGTCTCGTCGCGTCGCGCGACAAGTCGCGCCAGTATGTAGGAGCCTTAACTTAGCAGAAATTAAACTGACGTGGACCACTTTAAAGCTCGTTCAGACTGGCGTGACATACGCGACGTCACGCTGTCGCGTCGCGCCTTTCTGGGAGAGCCTTTACTTGTGATTCCATGCCCGTGTGAAGGCTTCTACATACTGGCGCGACTTGTCGCGCGACGCGCCGCGACACAAAGGCACCGCTTGTAGCGCTACAAGCGGTGCCTTTGTGTCGCGGCGCGTCGCGCGACAAGTCGCGCCAGTATGTACAAGCCTTTATTTTATAAGATAAAGTACGCCAATCACAACAAATACGTAGTGAGGATAAAATAAGATAATTATAGAATTGGTAGTATTAGCTAGTAGACCAACTAAACACAAGAAGCTTTTATTGTATAGTTTTATCTGAACACCTTTTACTATTAAAACCTTAAAAGAAGTGCACTCAATAATATGCAATTAAGAGGCATTCCTGGCGCAGCCCGTGGGCACTGGCGTGATGGTTGCAATGCGGCCGCGGCGCTCGGGGCACCGGTATTAAATACTTCAACTTCTTATAACCACCACAACAAACACATTCAAAAGGTTCATTCCAAACCAAACGTAAATGTCTATTTGGCAAATATTGTCCATTCGAGGATTCGAGAACTTGTTTAGTGTTGTTTGCTGCTCATCATCTGCCAGCCTTTTGCCAAATATGTTGGGGTCAGCTTTCAGTCTAACTGGAAGCAGCTGAATACTAGTATTTTACACGGAACGACTGTCTATCTCACCTCTAAAACCTAGTTTCTGGGTAATACGATACGCCTCGGTAATACTGGTTATCAGACTTTCGGGCTTCAGACAACCCGTAACGACTGTCAAATATCCACGAATGACAGCGGGGACCAACGCCTTAATGTGCTTTGCGAGGCACGGAGCCCTCCATGCCTCGCAAAGTAGGTACATTAAGCCACTCGGTAAGTAAACATGGTCACCCATCCACGGACCAATCGCGGCAAACGTAGTTTAACGTGATGGATCAACACGTGCGGCTGTTATTACTTAGCCACGAGCCCCTCTCTGTTGTTTGCTGTACTGCATCATACAATTGTTTTACAGATACGTACGTTACGTTCTTTAATTTTCATTATAAATCATTCGCAAACGGATATAGGCCTATGTCCAGCAGCGGAGCAGTGGACTGCGATAGGCTGAGTTGACTGCGGGTGTACTGAGGTCCAGTTGGTTGCTTGTTTTTATATATATTCCTGTAATTTGTTATCCATTAATTGTGCTATTGTGTGTTGTGCTATGTCTTTTGTGTGCACTGAATAAATGTTTATTTTTATGGTGTACATAACAAAGAGTAGGTATTCTATTATATTATATTATTATTCTAGACTGTCCGTACATTCCTTCAAAATAAAACCTACGACGAAACAGAAAAATATTTAATTTAATTAAGTTATGACAAGTTTGTATATTGTAGGTACCACTCACCCAAAACAAAGACCGACACTAATCCAATCCCCGTACTTACGCACGCTTACACAACTGCACGCTCACGCACATACACACACACAGAGATCCATACACCTACACACAGCACATACGCGCAAACACACACACACACACACACACACATACACATACACACGCACACACACACAAATGCGATAGCGCTCTAATACCTGTATTTATTTATTTTTTTATATATATTTTTTTAAACATTTTAACTTTTAAATGAAAATTGTATAAAAGGCTTCTGCAGACTGGTGCGATATCGCGGATGCGACAAGCATATTGCTGCCAGTCGCACGCGATATCGCGCTAGTCTCCACGAGCCTTAATACAATTAGAGGGGATAGGCACTGTTATTCCTTAATCCAGGCTATTTCATAGCCTAGCAAGGAGAACAGCACGTCGCCCACTTGATTGTCAGAGATTTCATACCACCTACTTTGTGAAAATTGTTACATGTACTACAGCTTTTATATAAATAAAGATTATTATTATTATTATTTGACCAGATGTATGAACGTAAACGAAGCAAAACGAGTACGTAAGGAGCGTAGCAGGTGGCGTTCTATAGTTTCTCCCTACCCCCATGGGAATAAGGCGTGAGTTTATTTATTATTATTATTTATTATTATATTCTATGTTTTATTTATCTATCTAGTTTTTGTTTTTTCATTAAATAATTATACCAACCTACTGGCAAAATGCATGTTGCTCGTAATCAGCCTATTATATAATGTTCCCACTGCGCTGGACACAGGCCTCTCGGTGAGAGGGAGTGGGCCGTAATCCACCACGCAGGCCCAGTGCGGATTGGTAGATGTCACATGTCTTCGAATTTTTAGTATTAGGACATGCCGGTTTTCCTTCACCGTTTTGAGAGCAGTGGTGATGAAATAATTACACAACACATAATTATTGTAAGTACCGTCTATGTATGACTGTAATATAAAATAAATAAATTACATAACTTGTAAAGTCCTTGCTATCGCAAGAGTTAAACTTGTTTCATTTATCTAGTCTTGTTATGGTACAGGGTGTTGCTTCTATTGCAAAATATTTGCTTTGGAATACTGAAGAATGATCAAAAAGCGAACATAGACTCATTTTTCGATATCCAGAGAGGAAATCAATCTTCTCCAATGAAAATAAAGAAAACGAAATTGTTGATACTATTAATACGAACTGTATCCCTCTACAATAGGGTTGGAGGTTTCACGTAGCTATAGGTTTCACGTGTCAGTAAATTGATATTTCCATCCAGGACCCAGTTCTTCGAACGGGTGATATAACACGAGCGGTGCGACCGGTGCGTACGATGCGACCGGTGCGTACGATGCGGCCGGTGCGACACACACACAAATGTCACCGAATATTATTCGGGTGCACTTCCGCAAATCCTACGTGCTCACCGGCTAAGGCAGAGTGTGTGGGCTTTATATGAGCCTAGCATTGAAATACAATTGATTTAGATGGAATACTGTTTGATTTTCAGTAACTTTACCATAATATTTATTTGTAACACGTGTTTCAGAACTAATTCCGGATTTGGTAAACCGATCATAGGTGCCGAACCTATTTCTGTTCACTGCATGATAAAATATCCTCCTTAAACAAAACTTCTTTCAAAGCCATCATTATAGCTGAAAGTTGAAAAGAAAAGCTCCGGAATTAAAAACTGAATTAAAACAAGAGACAGAAAAACACAAGACCAACCACAACATTAAAAAAATGGGTTTATTAGCCGCAAGAGATCCGTCAAAGCTGTCCGCCCGGCCCGCCGTCTTACCGTCCGCTTTCATCCGGTGCTGACGTACAAATGAAGTTAATTTGTTTAGGGAGTGACCAAGTGAGATGTAAGCTGACGCATATAAACGTAGCTCTGATTTATTATCGCGTAGCTTTTGATGTGGGGCGCGTGACTTACGACGGTGTGTTCTTATGTCTGTAGTGCGTTTTGAAAAAGTGGAATTAGGTATTTGTTTCTCAAACAAATCTTTGAAGGATTCAAATAGACGCCATTCTTAAGTATCAACTTAAGACTGAAGTATTTATCACAAACATTATAATACCAGTGCATGCTTTTCATGATACAGCGTAACTGGGCTTTACTACTTACCTACAAAGCACAAACACGTCAAATTATATAAAACAAAGCTTATTTTGGCTAGCATAAACTTTATTGAGAAAATAAAATATTTACACAATAGTCCTGTAGTATTCCTTACCTGAATAAAATAAAATAGTGTTCAAAATTAAATAATAAGACTGAACAATTTTGTGAGACCAAATAAAAAGTTATCTCTAACAATACTTGCAAACCCTGAATTGCCTACTTTGTCCGAACTAGGTTAACGCCGCACAATTCCGCTGATTACTTCTATCCGCGGTTGATCCGACACGCGGATAACGCGGATAACTCGGATAAGATAGCCGCCTGAGCCAAGATTGATGGATGGCATGATAAAAACAAACTAACGCTTTCTTTGACTTTTCCGACCACGCCCATAAATATTAGTTAGCTTAAGAAATGTTTGAGTTGCTTCGCTAACTTTAGTTATAGTTTGAGAGACTGGTGTTTTCTTTCAGGGCGACATAGATATCGAAGCAGTTGCAAAAAGAACATTCAATGTAAAAGAAAAACATCGGTCACTCTTTGGTAAAAAGTGTTTCGATTCGGTATCTTATTGTCTTGCTGTGGAGCTTAATAAAAACAGTTTTTAAAGCTCAACCCAAAAATAAAGCAATCAAAGTCCACAATGAAGCACCAACAAGCACATTAGCCATTATCGTCCAACTCCGCCACTCTCACGAACAAGCGCACATTAACAAGCCAGGAAAACATCGAAATAACCGTTATATTCAGTGTTCTCGAACCTACCGATTTATCGGTATTTATACCGATATGGGCTCTGTGCTACCGAAATACCGAAATATAACGAATTTTCTACGATTTCTGGATGCACATGGAAATTCTCCCGATTTCTCTACCGATTTTACACTTTTCAGTTGGCAACCCTTTTCATTTATGTTTAATTTAATGTTACGGACGGGGAAGCCCTCAATAGTAAGTATGGGCCTAGTGCAGAATGTTCCATATATTTTGGGGAATACCCTTGTTCCTACAACTTGTTGTCTTACAACTCGATGTTATAAGGGGCTTCCCGCTAGGGAATTTACCTGTAACCAGTCTAGTCTATATAAACAGGAATTCGGTTTTATTTTTTTCATTAATTTTCTTAACTTTGAAGAGATAGTAGAGTACTTATCCTAAAGAGTGCGTGAGAAGACCATTCAGTTAAAATGTCGTCTGACGAGGAGCCAAGCACAAGTGCGAGTGTAAGAAGAAAAAAATATCTACAATATTATAGAAAAGAATGGGAAAAAGAATTTCCAGGCTGGTTGCAAGATAGTCGTAAAGGCGAAAGCTATGCCTATTGTAAGAGTTGTGATAAAGATATCAACATCACATCAGGAAAAGACGCTTTAAAGAAACATAGTTCTTCACAAACACACTCAGTATCATCAAAGAATATAAAATCTCAACCGAAGATATCATCATTTACTGTGACCAAAACTCAAAAAACTGATACACTGGTTAAGCAAGGTAATTTCTTTTTAATTATTTGTTAGGTACTATTTAGATTGTTATATTATTTTGTTTTCTAGTTATCGATAAATAGAAGCAGTGGATATAATTAGACCCTAATCGCTACTAGATATACCTACATAATTTTTAATTCTAAATTTTAATTTCAGGTGAAATAAGATTAGCCTCGTTTGTTGCTGAACACAATCTACCATTCACTATTATGGAGCACCTACCGAAGCTGATGCAAGCCGTTTGTCCTGATTCAAAAATTGGCAAAGAAATCAAATGTTCTTCGACGAAAACTCACGACATAATTGATCATATTATAGGTAAAGAAAGTTTCGATAATTTATGTGAAGATCTGCGGCAAACTAAGTTTTCGCTTATTATTGACGAGTCCACTGATCTTAGTACAACCAAACACTTGTGCTTAGTCGTGAGATATGCGAAAATGAATCGTATTAAAGATTGTTTTTTAGCTCTTATTCCATTAGAAGAAGCTAATGCAGCAACCTTATTTGAACACATAGTAAACTTTTTTAGCAGCAATGATATTCCATATCAAAATAATCTAATAGGGTTTGCATCTGATGGGGCAAACGTAATGATGGGACGTAATAATTCTGTTGTAACATTGCTGCAAAATGAAATTCCCAACATTTTTATACTTAAATGCACCTGCCATTCGTTTCATCTTTGCGCGTCATATGCTTGTACCAAATTGCCACGCTTTATAGAGGATCTAGTAAGGGACATTTACAACTACTTTTCTTCTAGTCCAAAAAGAGTAGCAGAGTTTAAAAACTTTCAAATGTTTTGCGACTTAAAAGTACATAGAATACTTCACCCCTCTCAAACACGCTGGTTATCAGTACATGCAGCAGTGAAGAGAATATTGGAACAACTCTCTGCTCTAAAACTATTTTTTATAGACCAAATCTCTAATAATGATCATCTTTTAGCTGCAGAACATATATTACAAAAGCTCCAAGATCCCACTACGGTATTATTTTTGGAATTTTTAGATTTTGTATTACCATTATTTACCGATTTAAATAAAGAAATGCAAGCAGAACACCCGAAAATTCATACTTTATATGAAAAAATAACTGGAACATTAAAAACTATATTTGATTGTTTTTTAAAAAGAGAATATTTAACTAGCACACCAATCGAAAATGTTGATTTTAAAAATCCTAGAAATTTTATGGATATTGACGCCGTATACTATGGTGCTGCTGCGTCTAATACACTACTAAGTAGTTCAGAAAATCTAAACGCAGATCAAGTAAATTTGTTTAAATGCAGATGCCTAGATTTTTATATCGAAGCTTGTAAGCAAATAACCACGCGGTTTCCATTGAAAAATAATCCAATAAAGGGTTTAGACATAATTGACCCAAAAAATGTTAAAATTGGCAATACCTCTTCGATAGTTCCTATGAGTAGGCTTTTTCCCAATATTGTTCAGAGCAATGATTTCCAGGAAATTGATACAGAGTGGCGCATTTTAAGAAATTGTGAACAAATCAAAACACTTCCTGATGATGTAGAACTATTTTGGGATGAAGTAAGTTTACTAAAGCGTGGCGATGAAACTCAAATGTTTCCTTTGTTATCTAATTTCATCTTTAATATTTTATCACTTCCCCATTCATCCGCTAACGTTGAACGCATATTTTCACATATTAATCTTTTGAAAACAAAACAGCGAAATAGGCTGTCTACTGAATCAATCACTGGTCTATTACACGCAAAACGACTCTTTAATACAGCTAACTGTTATGACTTTGAAATCAACTCGAAGATGACCGCGGCTATGGCCAAAGAATATTGGTATAAAAAATGATTATATAAACTAGTCTGTAAGTGATTGTATATAAATTAGTCTGTAAGTTTTTGTTTTCAATAAATAAACGAATTTGATTGAATACTGTTTGTTTTTTGTCAAATACCGATTTTGGGTACAAATATACCGATTTTAGCTGGCAACTCTACCGATCTTGCTCTATGACGTTCGAGACCACTGGTTATATTCGTCCTAGTTCCACGTCCGCAGTGGTCAGTGTTCTCGAACCTACCGATTTATCGGTATTTATACCGATATGGGCTCTGTGCTACCGAAATACCGAAATATAACGAATTTTCTACGATTTCTGGATGCACATGGAAATTCTCCCGATTTCTCTACCGATTTTACACTTTTCAGTTGGCAACCCTTTTCATTTATGTTTAATTTAATGTTACGGACGGGGAAGCCCTCAATAGTAAGTATGGGCCTAGTGCAGAATGTTCCATATATTTTGGGGAATACCCTTGTTCCTACAACTTGTTGTCTTACAACTCGATGTTATAAGGGGCTTCCCGCTAGGGAATTTACCTGTAACCAGTCTAGTCTATATAAACAGGAATTCGGTTTTATTTTTTTCATTAATTTTCTTAACTTTGAAGAGATAGTAGAGTACTTATCCTAAAGAGTGCGTGAGAAGACCATTCAGTTAAAATGTCGTCTGACGAGGAGCCAAGCACAAGTGCGAGTGTAAGAAGAAAAAAATATCTACAATATTATAGAAAAGAATGGGAAAAAGAATTTCCAGGCTGGTTGCAAGATAGTCGTAAAGGCGAAAGCTATGCCTATTGTAAGAGTTGTGATAAAGATATCAACATCACATCAGGAAAAGACGCTTTAAAGAAACATAGTTCTTCACAAACACACTCAGTATCATCAAAGAATATAAAATCTCAACCGAAGATATCATCATTTACTGTGACCAAAACTCAAAAAACTGATACACTGGTTAAGCAAGGTAATTTCTTTTTAATTATTTGTTAGGTACTATTTAGATTGTTATATTATTTTGTTTTCTAGTTATCGATAAATAGAAGCAGTGGATATAATTAGACCCTAATCGCTACTAGATATACCTACATAATTTTTAATTCTAAATTTTAATTTCAGGTGAAATAAGATTAGCCTCGTTTGTTGCTGAACACAATCTACCATTCACTATTATGGAGCACCTACCGAAGCTGATGCAAGCCGTTTGTCCTGATTCAAAAATTGGCAAAGAAATCAAATGTTCTTCGACGAAAACTCACGACATAATTGATCATATTATAGGTAAAGAAAGTTTCGATAATTTATGTGAAGATCTGCGGCAAACTAAGTTTTCGCTTATTATTGACGAGTCCACTGATCTTAGTACAACCAAACACTTGTGCTTAGTCGTGAGATATGCGAAAATGAATCGTATTAAAGATTGTTTTTTAGCTCTTATTCCATTAGAAGAAGCTAATGCAGCAACCTTATTTGAACACATAGTAAACTTTTTTAGCAGCAATGATATTCCATATCAAAATAATCTAATAGGGTTTGCATCTGATGGGGCAAACGTAATGATGGGACGTAATAATTCTGTTGTAACATTGCTGCAAAATGAAATTCCCAACATTTTTATACTTAAATGCACCTGCCATTCGTTTCATCTTTGCGCGTCATATGCTTGTACCAAATTGCCACGCTTTATAGAGGATCTAGTAAGGGACATTTACAACTACTTTTCTTCTAGTCCAAAAAGAGTAGCAGAGTTTAAAAACTTTCAAATGTTTTGCGACTTAAAAGTACATAGAATACTTCACCCCTCTCAAACACGCTGGTTATCAGTACATGCAGCAGTGAAGAGAATATTGGAACAACTCTCTGCTCTAAAACTATTTTTTATAGACCAAATCTCTAATAATGATCATCTTTTAGCTGCAGAACATATATTACAAAAGCTCCAAGATCCCACTACGGTATTATTTTTGGAATTTTTAGATTTTGTATTACCATTATTTACCGATTTAAATAAAGAAATGCAAGCAGAACACCCGAAAATTCATACTTTATATGAAAAAATAACTGGAACATTAAAAACTATATTTGATTGTTTTTTAAAAAGAGAATATTTAACTAGCACACCAATCGAAAATGTTGATTTTAAAAATCCTAGAAATTTTATGGATATTGACGCCGTATACTATGGTGCTGCTGCGTCTAATACACTACTAAGTAGTTCAGAAAATCTAAACGCAGATCAAGTAAATTTGTTTAAATGCAGATGCCTAGATTTTTATATCGAAGCTTGTAAGCAAATAACCACGCGGTTTCCATTGAAAAATAATCCAATAAAGGGTTTAGACATAATTGACCCAAAAAATGTTAAAATTGGCAATACCTCTTCGATAGTTCCTATGAGTAGGCTTTTTCCCAATATTGTTCAGAGCAATGATTTCCAGGAAATTGATACAGAGTGGCGCATTTTAAGAAATTGTGAACAAATCAAAACACTTCCTGATGATGTAGAACTATTTTGGGATGAAGTAAGTTTACTAAAGCGTGGCGATGAAACTCAAATGTTTCCTTTGTTATCTAATTTCATCTTTAATATTTTATCACTTCCCCATTCATCCGCTAACGTTGAACGCATATTTTCACATATTAATCTTTTGAAAACAAAACAGCGAAATAGGCTGTCTACTGAATCAATCACTGGTCTATTACACGCAAAACGACTCTTTAATACAGCTAACTGTTATGACTTTGAAATCAACTCGAAGATGACCGCGGCTATGGCCAAAGAATATTGGTATAAAAAATGATTATATAAACTAGTCTGTAAGTGATTGTATATAAATTAGTCTGTAAGTTTTTGTTTTCAATAAATAAACGAATTTGATTGAATACTGTTTGTTTTTTGTCAAATACCGATTTTGGGTACAAATATACCGATTTTAGCTGGCAACTCTACCGATCTTGCTCTATGACGTTCGAGACCACTGGCAGTGGTGTGCGCGTGCGCAGTATGAATGGACGCGATGAAAGCTCTTCCTGTTGGCCGCCACTGATTCTGGTCCACGGTGTTCAACTGTTTATACACTTGTGTAGCGTTCACACTAGACGACGAATGTTGTGACATGTTGCCGAGATTTCGGTAATTGTTTTTTTGGTAGCACCTACGATTATTTCCAGTTCCCGTTTACCCTTGCAACGGGAAGAGTGTCTTACGACTTCCACGCGAACGAAGTCGCGAGCAGAAAGCTAGTAGGTAATATTACCTATTCCCGAGAATATAAGTCGTTACTTAACTTAGATTGGATTCAACGTAGATCATACACGATCAATCAAAGCATACAGACGTGCTCATCGATGCATTTTTTAAAATAATATAAATTAACGTTTGCATAATCAGTGACCTAGTTTTAGTGCATTGGCGTATTATACAGAGAAACATTTTAAGTGACAAGCTAAAATAATGAACTGACTGGATTATTTGGTAATTAATATACTGTGATATATGGAAGGCAGCCCCTTTAATCGGAGTGCGATGATACGACGCAGCCCTCCACCGACACCGATCCCGGTACCGACCCCGGCTTCACCACCACCCCAAAAACCAAGACAGGACCAAGATGATGCAGTTGAAGTAGTGTCCACTCCAGAAATCCAGAACTGGATGGGATCTATTGAACAGTGCCTGAATGAGGTATGTGCTATTGCTTCTGATGGAAAGCTAAACGCTGAGCAGAAGCTAAAAATAAGCAATCTTTGCCGAAAAGTAGGACATGGAGTTTCGCAAATGGCTGTTCAATACCAGTCGCTTAAGCAAAGGGCCATACAAACCCATACCTCCCTTAAAACTATGACCGAAGCTCGAGACCTGTCGGTCTGTCTTTCGGAGATGAACCGGACGATTCAGGAGTCATGTACGAAGCAGGGTGCAGCTACTACATCTTTTGCAGATATGGTGAAGAAGGGTTCCAACAACTTTGTTCGTCCTAATACTTTTAGTTCCGTGGCGATTTATCCCTGTGATAACTCAAAGACAAGTGAAGAAACAAAGAACATGGTCCAAAAAATCATATGCCCTGGAGAAATGAAGCTGAAAGTACGAGGCGTACGTAAAATAGGAAAAGGAGGACTCATAATTAGCACTGAGACCAAAGATGACCTAGATAAGCTCAAACAAACAATCCAACTCGCTTCGTCAGGGCTTACCGTCGACGAACCTAAAAAGCGCAAACCTCGCATTATACGAGACTTCACACTGGTAACAAGATGTTACAATTGTCAGCAGTACGGTCATGCAGCCAAGACATGCAAAATAACTGCCCCCACATGTGGATATTGCGGTGAAGAAGGGCACACAATCCAAGACTGCGCAAAGAAAGCGAACCCGCCAAAATGTGCTACATGTCTGCGCTTTAAAAAACAAGCCAACCACAAGACGGGAGCCACAGATTGCCCGGCTAAAAAAGCTGCCGAATACAGGTACATTAATTCGATAGATTATGAAGGCGCCTAAGAGCGCCACATACTTGTTTATATTTTAGACTTCACTTTATTATTGTTATTTGTTTTTAGTTTAGTATGCATGATAACTTAATTACCGATATAGATAACACATTTTTAACTGTGTCAAAGACATGTGACGTTGAAGACTGCAGAAAATATCTTTCCGACTATCAAAACTCACTAACCGTACTGACCCAAAACATTCGTAGTATTTCTAAGAACATAGATAGCTTTAACATTTTTCTTCATAGACTAAACTTTGATTGTGATATAATGGTACTTACTGAGTGCTGGCTATCTAATCGTCACGATAATCTCCCATTAATACCGGGGTACAACTTATTGCATACTACAGTAAACCACAATCAAAATGATGGTGTGGTAGTCTTTGTTAAGGAATCATTAAAGATTACAGTCGAAGAACATACTATGCGTGACTGTATGAGCAATTGTTTAGTCATGAAAATTGGTACAACCACAGCTATAATAGCTATTTATAGATCCCCTTCCGCTAGAAACTTAGATCCTTTTAACAAATCCTTAAATCAGATTTTTCAAGCACTAAGCCCTTTTAAGAATGTTATACTAACAGGTGATTTAAATATAAATATTGGCTCCGAAAACTGCGATGCAGGGACCCAAGATTACCTTAATATCTGCTTATACCATGGTTTTCTCCCCGCTCACACATTGCCAACTCATCAGAGCGGTTCCTGCCTCGATCATATGATGATCAAAAGTAGCCTATCGTTTATTACGCTTGTTACTAACTCAACAATTACTGACCATCACGCAGTCCTACTAACTGTAAATTTAACGCTGCCTAAGCTAAATCGCCCTCAGACTATTAGCAAATTAAACACAAACAAACTCGAATGTGATTTATGCAACCTTGATTTTAGCCCAGTTTACAATACTGCTGACGCTGATTTGGCTTCGTCGTATTTAATAAAACATGTGCAACAAGCAATATTACGTAACACGACAGTTTCAACAGTAAACAGGAAACTTTATAATATTAAACCATGGATTACTCCTGGGCTAATTCGGTGTATAAGACACAGGGATAAACTTCATCAGAAAACTAAAAGATACCCTGATAATGTAATAATACTAACCACCTATAAAAGATACAGGAATTTCTGCAACAATCTCCTAAAGACTATTAAAAATAATTACGATAAAGACGAATTAAATAGAGCAGGTAAAAATAGCAAACAACTTTGGAAACATATTAAGAATGTCACCAATATGTCTAAACAGCGTGAGTCAAATTCGAGTTTACTGCTTGCTAATTCTTCACCATTCTTATCAGCTAACAATGTAAATAACTTTTTTGTAAATGTTGGGAAAACTTTTGCCGAACAGATACCGAAACATTGCGACCAACTATCTTTTCAAAACTCAAACAATAGCTGTTACCCGAAATCATTTGCTATGTTGGACACTGATGAAAATGAAATAACCCGAATCATTTCTGGGCTAAAGGATGACTGTGCCGTTGGATGGGATAGTATAAGCAATAAGATCCTTAAACTCTTTAAGCATATTCTGGTACCTCCCTTAACACATATTTTTCGAATATGTCTTTCCGAAGGAATTTTCCCTAGTTGTTTAAAAAAGTCAGTTGTAATCCCTATCTTTAAATCTGGACGTAAAGACACAGTTAATAATTACAGACCGATATCCTTACTCCCTTCAATTTCAAAAATACTAGAGAAAATCATAAACAGTAGGCTAGTTAATTACCTAGAAAAAAACAACATCTTATCCCCTGCGCAATTTGGTTTTAGAGCCAAACTATCGTCAGCGGATGCGGTGCATAGCCTGACTGATTATATTTCAGAAGAACTCGGCAAAGGAAACCAAACCCTGGGAGTCTTTCTCGATTTAGCCAAGGCCTTCGATACGGTGTCTGTTTCTGTTCTTCTGAACAAATTAGAGACCATAGGAATAAGGGGAACGCCGCTGAAACTTTTTACTGACTATTTAAATGACCGGTACCAATGTGTTAGAATAGATAATATTACAAGTGATGAACAGAAAAATACTGGTTTTGGTGTTCCTCAGGGAAGTATTCTAGGCCCCACCCTTTTCCTGATTTATATTAATGATTTGTGTAATTTAAATATTAAAGACGGCAAAATTATATCATATGCCGACGACACGGCGTTAATATTTACCGCTAAATCCAGTAGCGAACTGTTTGAAATCGCTCAACTAGGTTTTAATACTGTGACTAATTGGCTACAAAGCAATTTACTAACATTAAATGCCGACAAGACAAAATATATTACCTTCTCCATGCGCAAGCCTCAACTTAACATTACTAACCCTCATCAATATGCCCATCAATGTGGAAACCGTACAGGCAACATGTGTATTTGTCCTTTTATCCTCAAAACCAGCAACATAAAATACCTGGGGGTAATAATGGACGACACACTTTCTTTTAAAAAACATTTTGAAAGCCTGGTTAAAAGAGTGCGCAAGCTAATATATGTTTTTAAGAAATTGCGAACAATAGCAGATTCAAAATTGATCACACAAGTTTATTTGGCCCTATGTCAATCTATAATTCAATACTGTATCACGTCTTGGGGTGGCGCACCAAAAACTAATTTGCTTCCTCTTGAAAGAGCTCAGAGAGCTATTTTGAAAGTAGCAAACTTCCATCCCTTCTTCTTTCCCACAGATCTGCTATATAAATCCTGCAACGTACTGACAGTTCGCCAGCTTTTCATAATGCACTTAGTATTAAAACAGCACACCATGCTTACCTACAATGCCAACAATACTAACAAGAGACGGAATGATATAGTATGCATATCCAATGCAACCTCAAAACATGTCTTTGTACAAAGACTTTTTACATTCTTAGGCCCATTTCTGTACAATAGATTAAATAAAAAATTAGCCCAGACAGAAGATCTACTTGTTGTCTGCAAATAGAACTGCTAACATGCTATTTTACTTTTATTTACCTAAGTTTTATTTTAGTTGTAACTCTATATTCATTGTTAATTTATTACATTATGTTTTTCTGTACTTTCTAGCCTGAAGCACAGGTCCAACCTAGTTCAGGCAAATTAGCAACTGTGCTCTACTTTAATTGTTAAGGTATTTATTGTAAATGTGCCCCTCTTATAAATAAACGATTTTATTATTATTATTATTATTATTAACGGTCTTTTGAACAGCAATGTAGCTTTTGTGCCTACATAATACCTCCACTCTGCACCATCTCGTGATGTTGCACCTCGTCGCCCAATAACCGTCGCCCAATGAAGACGCACCTTAACCCCACGCGGCGTCCACACAACGCGGCGACGTTCTCATTATTAATTGTGCGCGATTTCACTCTCTGGGCGCCCGGTATCGCGTAAATAGGTGACAGAGACGTGGAAATCCAGCATATTTTACATTCAAAATTATTACCTTCTTCCTGGATTTGATATTGTTGGAATGATATTTTTAAAAAACCGGACAAGTGCGAGTTGAACTCGTGTAGTGAGAGTTTCGTAGATACAATGAATATATCCACCATGTTTTATCCCAAGAACAAACTTAACATTGTAGTTGAAAAAAATGTTCCCCCATACATTCCAATTGCAAATGTAAGTTTGTACGCACATTATTGAGATATTCACCATGTTATTTTAACACCATAGACTTCTTGTAGGTTCCTGTAATCTATAAGTAAGGACAATCTTCTGTATTAAAAAAAAAATGGCTCAGTAGTTTCGTCGATAAAGATGGTCAACTTTCATCTATTTACTTAAATAACTTTAAAACTATTTGTATAAAATTATAAAAACAAAAAATTGAGACCGCAAGCCCACACACAAGTCGCGGGAAGGTACTTATGGGTCACCGAGGGGTGGCAACACAGGCAACAGGAAGGAATACGGGTGGGTTTTAGTCTTTCGGGTGGGATTTCCCACCCTCAAAAAAAAAAAAAGTCCACACACAACAAGCCCTTTCAATTGTTATGTCACACGGCATAGTTTGGAAAACTTTAAAAAACTTTACTTTTTTAATTTTCTAACTTGCCCAAAAGGGACCCTCATATTCAAAGATTATTATTATTATTATTCAATAATTATTCATTTATTTACGTTAGACATCCGTGTTTTGGTCCCGGAACTTCATATGTGTACCAAATTTCAACTTAAATCGGTCCAGTAAATTCGAAGCAAATCGGCCGTGACAGACGGACATACAGGCAGACATACCCACGAGTGATCGTATAAGGGTTCCGTTTTTCCTTTTGAGTGACGGAACCCTAAAACATCTGAATTGTACGTTGATACAGAAATGCCAACAGAAAATACATAAAATATGACGTCTGTATTCACATTTCACCAGTTTTTGGCCTCATGTACTTGAGGCCAAAAACTTACCTAACCCAACCTCCCTATGCATTTCACTCACCTAATAAGGCGAGTGAACCCACCTAGTGACCTACTCATTTCATTCGTCTTATTAGGTAATAACCTAATTATGCGATATGTTTAGGTATAGGTAAGTTATATAAAAACAGAGATAGGCGACCGCGATTTATTTTATTGAGTACCCAGCCAGGTCATGGCTCGAATTCAATATAAAATGCATGATTCACTTTGGCGTCACGAAAGCTCAGCTCTTAAGGTCTACCTTTACTTTATGCTCCATGCCCTCCGCTGCTCGAGATAAAGTGTAGGCGTAAGTTAGTTACCTCAGGTTCAGACAGCGCTGGACGGGTGAGGCAAAAGGAACCTTCGTAGGCTTCCTGAAACGAAACTAAGTAATTTTATTTAAACTCTCGGGCGATATTTCTTGAAGGAGTAGGCAGAGCCATAGAATCTTACATACATCATTATTATTACAGTATCTCGTATCAACGGCAAGCCAAACCATTTACCGTAGGCAGCGTTAAATACCAGACCTAAAACTTATATAACTCTCAGTCCTGCAGTCTGGCAGTCTAATTCACTGCACAACGCTTGCCACCATCAGATCAGGGAAACTTTCTCCAAGTTATATCGTTCGTAAAATTAGACGGTCCGATGTATTTGATCTTGTTTACATCACAATTTACGATCTGTAGAATGATAGGTTATTAATAATTATGTGTTTCCCCTTCCGGCAAGTAAACATTACCTTTCAACGCTCTTTAATATTTTATAGTGCATTTAATTGTAAGATATATAAAGTTGGTTTCAGACAAATATAGATTATAGACTGTTTGTGAGTAACACGTCTTCATATACACTGTTGGGGCTCAAAATTGTATACTTCCACGTCGTGTCCTATCGCACAAAAAAGTAAATGTTAACAGGGTTTAGCTGTTCGGGGTTTGCGATATTCTGCGGGATCACACAATAGTTTATAAGCTCAAGATTCGGTATGATCAATAATTATTATGATCATATCGAGGTTTTGTCTTGTATGGATCAGAATGATGGGCCACAAAAGGGATGAATGAAAGGGAATTGCATGCAGCTGAGGTAAGAATACCAAGAGGGATGTGTGGTATGACATGAATAGATAGAACAAGACATAGACAAGTACATAAGAGGAAGTCTGAAAGTGGCACGCAGTGGAAATCGATTGTCATGGTATGGGGCATGTGATGCGGAGGAATGAGGAAAATGTCGTGACGCAAGTCTTGATTATGAATGTCGATGGCTATAAGAGTAGAACAAGAGTAGAGGAAGACCAAAGAAACGATGGATGGATTGTGTGAAAGATGATATGGCTAGAAAATAAGTGACTACCGAGATGGACTAATCGAGAAGTATAGACATAATGATGATGATGATGATCGAGGTCTCACCGAATATTCACGATAAGGAGATGTGCGGAAAACCACGGCTTCATCAAAATGCATCGAAAGAAGAAATGTATTACATTTCTTGTTTCAGGTTATAGCCTGCATCCATGGTTCCTCAGGTGTGCTTTCCACTACAGTTGTCAACTAACTGTGAATGTTATCAAGATGTGTAAACACCATAAACAATTCCTCTGTACTGTCACCGCCATTGTGAATCACTGAACAGGTTTAATGTGGCTTTCACTAACCCTGCACCGCCGCGCCGGCGCAACTAGATAGGGACCTACCTAATGAGTGTGGGTAAAATAAACATAATGTATGCAGGTATAACAGTTGTTTGTTAATATAAACCTTTAATTGCATAGTTACGTCAGTTGCAGGTGTGTCTATAGTACATCCTTGTTTGTGGGTATACACTCAAAACATTAGCGCGTGTGCTTAAGGCAGCGGTCGCAGGAAACCACTTCTAAAAATATTTACACAGTGAATACACACCTACTGAAAATTAATGTTATGGGTCATTTATATACCTACTTGTATACAATTTGCAAGTACCTAATCACTTTTGAACATTCTGGGGATGCACAGTGTGTACGGCAGCACAAAGTGTATTTACGTAAACGAATTCATGCAACATGTACTATTATTGATGATATTCAAACCGGTCCTGAACCAACATCACCCAAACATATGAAGTATGTATATATGTCCACAGAAACTCCGGAAATATCTGCTCTTTAAATACGTCTAACGTAAGACTTAACTTACTTTAACACATGCCTAACCCAAGAGGACGCGTGCTAACTGTAATATATACATACTTTTCTGAGAAAATACTAAAAATATCCTGTGACACTTAACTTAATTTTCTCGTCTCGAAGTTAAACCAGAGATGTGCGGAGTAAAAACTGTATTAATGATGAAATGAAATGATTTTATTTTCTGTAAGTAGGTTTATACAAACACTTTTACACGTCAATCATATTTAGAAAAAAAAAAAAGAAAAAAAAAACATATTTTATTATTCTAGAATAGTATAACCTCGTACTATTTTAGTATTCTATTGGAAGCTTTTGTAAAGATTTTATGGTTTCTTTGGTTGTATGTAGGTAAACCGCAATCTTAAATCAATGTGGGTATTACATACTTATTTATACCTAGTGTTAGTTTATTGTTGCTGTTGAAGGACACCTATCATAGGTGACGGGTGTTTTTCAACAGCAATATAAGCAGCAGCAGCCTATTCAATAAAAAACAAGTGAAATAAAAAGTAACTAGTTGAAACAATTTCGAGGTACACCTCGAAATACTTAATAACGTCGACGACATGATTATTGTTTAAAGCACCAGGCACTTTCTAAACAACACCTAGGGAAGTTCCTTCACATTTCGGATGATCAGCGAAGACACTCAGTGTCGGTTTACCTCCACCTTTCACAGCTTGAGGCCAATATTAATAATAAAATACCTACCCTACTAGTATTAATATAAATAATAAATAAATCATATCAAATCAAATGTTGATCACTTGAAGTCACAGTTGGTTTCTAAGTTAACTAGTGTTCGATTAAACTAGAAAACAAAACGCCCACCAAAACTTTCCCGCAGCCAAATTGCTGTTTTTAATTAAATTAGTTGTTTTCACTAAACAGTCGAAGTGATTGAAAAACAAATTAAATTTCAGAAAAAAGTGAAGCCGCTAAGGTACTGACGGGTAGCAGGTCTGGTTTCATTGTAACCAGTCGTGTACCAATTACTGAGAACAAGTATTTGGATTATAGGTGAACTAAGTTTCTTTGCCCTTCAGATGACCGTCTACCTATTATAGTTGACATTATTTAATTTTCCAACAATATATTTTTTTTTACGATAAAAAGGTTTCTAATAATATTTTGCCTAACGTTCGTAGTCCATCAGAAGACCTAGATAAGGTGACATTCTATCAGCGATAACAATAATGGAATAGTCAAAAATATATTGGATTGACATAAGCTACCGAACAGCATATTATGTCAATCCTGTTGAAAGTCGTTGTGAAACTACAAAACGCTGTGGTATTCATTTCAACATTTTTTCACAAATATCTCTATGTGGAACATCAATAGTCACCTTCACTCTATATTTAAGTACTCAGTCGTACCTACACTATGGAACGTGTTCAGTAACAGGCAACTTCCGTACCGTCAGACTTTCATCTAATTAAATTCAAAATGTACCGCACTTTCAATCAGGCTAAGTAATGTTGATGTTAATGTAAATAACGGGTTTCCTGAAGATGATATTCAAAGGGAAATGTAAAGCCTCGGTTTATTTAAACATGGTTTACAAATTATGTCGTGCTCAGTCAGTCGGCAGATGGCCGGAACTCGTTGGACGTAGGCCTTTTTACCAATTTGTACCAATTATAAAGAGGTAGCGGATGATACGGCTTTTATGCTAGCTGTAATCATAGCTGCCTGCCTGCTAGTTAGAATTGTTTAAGATGAAAAACAAAGTAGATACACTCTAAACTAGTTACTCAAAAAAAATAAAATCGTGTCATGCTCTGTTACCTTCCGCTTCATCGACATTCAAATGGCTTTTTAGTTTATTTATTTTCATAAATAAAGGATACAAGTCTACAGACTTAAAGTGATATTAAACTAGCAATTCCCCTCGATAATAATCATTCGGTAGAGCAGCCGTGTCAACAATTATAAAAAACAGAGGAAAATATAGGGAAATTGTATGTTTTAAATATGTAGGTACTTGCTGAAAATCAACTTCCTTTCAAAAGCTTTAAAAATTTAATTAAGTTACAAAACAATTACAAGTCTGACTTCTGTGTCGGACATCAACTTCAAAAGTCTTAAAATGTTGTTAAAATTTGCTAAACAATCAACTAGTTGGATCTTTTGTAGTCAGAATGTAATTTTAATAAAGTTCTTAAAGAAATATTAAAATAATATTTGTGTTTGTTTATCTTTTATGAATTTCCTAATATTTTATTTCCTAATTGGAAATAAAATATTAATATGGGGCTTGTGACTAAGTAATAACAGCCGCACAAGTCGATCGAACAGGTTAAGCTACGCTTGCCACGGTTGGTCCGTAGATGGGTGACCGTGTTTATACACTTACCAAGACCCCTCCGTGCCTCGGAAAGCACGTTAAGCCGTTGGTCTCGGCTGTTATTTGTGTAGATCTTTACAGTCGTTACGGGTAGTCAGAAGCCCGAAAGTTTGACAACCAGTCTTACCAAGGGGTATCGTGTTATCCAGTAACTGGGTTGTGGAGGTCAGATAGGCAGTCGCTCCATAAAAATACTGGGTTAGACTGGAAGCCGACCCCAACATAGTTGGAAAAAGGCTGGGCAGATGATGATTTTATTTCCTAATTGTTTTAGAAGCAACTGGTGCACAAATGGTACAGTGTAACCTATTGGTTACACTTTCCATTGTGTACCTACAGGAAATTACCACTTTCGCGGAACCATCAACGCAGGTCAAACGGAACAAAAAACCGGGGTAATGACGTCTACTCCTCACCTTTGATGAGTGTTAAAGTACCGGAACTGCTATCAAACACCATTGTCCTCATGATCTGGCAGGTCAAGGTGCGAACCTTGGAACAGTTGTAAGCGACTTGCAATGCTTCGTCTGAGTAGATGATATCACTTTGGCCACAAGACATGTCTTCAATTCTCCAATTCCAGCACTCAAGAGACGGTGACGTTGTTGGACATAATTTTGGGCTGACTGCTTGTAACTGGTTGGTACGTAACTAGCCGAGCCGCCATGTTTGTCATTGAGTCAGTGTTTATTAGGGTCACGCCATGAGAGTCAAATAGTGACATTTTGGAGAAGCAGAATAAAGTATTCTAATAACTTGTAATCCGTAAGGATACACGTAGGTATCACTAATTGGTTCCGTAAACATGCCTCGTGCGTGTGCGCTGGTAAGAAACATGAAACGCGAGCTGTTCGCATGAATTTTACCGTGTTTTCGTTAATGTGACTGTGTACGTTCCATTGTATTGCAAGTAATCATTATATTCCCACAAGTCATCGTCAAGTACGGAGGTGTTTACAAACACATGAGTTACGCACTAACACCTTTGCGGTTAACTCGTTCGTTACTCAAGGATCGCATTTCTACATTTGTATAAATGTAATTCTTCGAAATTGGTGACCACAATTGCATATTGAATTACGTTAACTTACAACAGTTTGTGTCGTAGACATAAAATTATTATTTTAAGCCTTTGTGAAGAAGTTATAATTAGTATATTAGGTAGTCCAAACAATCCCAACGTAAAATTATCGATTTCTATCGCAAACTCGCAGCTTACTAGACGCTTATCATAATACCCAATGTGGATAAGACCCACATACATTAGAAATTAGCAAACCAAAGTTTATTTGCACCGACAATGAATCTAAAAGTACCAGCTGGCCATAAATACTGCTGAGCTGTACTGCTGCACACGATAATTTAATTGTCTTACGTTTCGTAATTCCAGATTACATGCGGATGTTTCGGTGCAGTGCGCTGTCGTCGCGCGGCCGGTGCCAATTAGTGCTAACTACATATGTTGCTAGACACCACAGAGCGAGGAAACTAGGAGATTGGTTATACAGCCGTACTAGAAGTTCTTTCCTATTATCTACATAGGTAGATACACATAGAGGAACACATAGGTGTTACTTAGATACGAATAAGAATTGAAACCCAAAATATTATAAGCCAGTGAGGCTAGTTTTCCTCTGAATCTGAAGGAAAACCGGTAGACCGTGTGGTCAGGTATATATGTATGTTCGTAGAAATTAGTAATACCACTATGCAACTATTCAACTTATGTTTGCAAGTATTGCTATCTATTTTATCCAATAGAGAGGTCTCCCTCGCCACATCTGTCTTCTTCTATTTCGATGAAGGGTTCTGTGAACACAGCTGTGCTACCCACGCGTGGGCAACCGTGGGCAGTGACAGATTAAGTAGCGCTTCCTGACCAATTACAATTAGAACTGATGAGGATACCGTTAATCTGGTGCGGTCTAATACGCGGGCTCTTATTAAGTTAATGAGCGGGGTCTGCTGCTTTCCGGCTTGTGAGGCATGCTTGGTTTGTGCTGGACTTTATGATAAATGATAAATGATTTATTTTCTGTAAGTAGGTTTGTACAAACACTTTTACACGTCAATCATATTTTTTTAAATAAAGCTAGATGAGGTCGGGTTTATTAGCAAATACGTCGTGAATTCATAATATGCGATTTGAGTATTTTTATAAAATATACCGAGTTCCGCCAATCTGTGTGCCTATCATAAGAGCAATAAAAAATATGATGTACAAACTTAGTACCCCGACGTCTGACTTTTGCAAGAAACATTTACTTTTCTACATTCACTAAAAACTTTTGCTATAAAATGTTTGCTACGAGATCTCAGTTACACTTAAATAAAGCAACTTCTTATGAATGTCGTAAAAAGGAAACCAAGGAAGAAATTAAATTGAAACTGAAATTACTTTTTTCATTTCCAAACCAGAGGTTAACCGCACCTTACAAATATATAAATTTCAAGTGAAAATGAACTTTTCCTCATCTGTGGTGAATACTTAAATCGGGGACGAATGTTTACTTTCGGTCAACATTAGGTATAAACCGCGGGATATTTTCCACGAATCTGTGGAAGCACACGCCGACCGGTGACACTCTCAGATCAAACATTGCCCTGAAAATACAAATATTTGGGGCTTTTCTCAGTAGTCAGTAGAGAATATAATTGGTATCAATTCCCTCAGAAGATAATGGCTTGATGATAATGGTTACTAGAGCGTCGAGGAGCCAGAATATTGTGCTAAAAGTTGTGCAGAATATTGGGGGAGTAATAATATTTACAGGTTTATTTAATACTCGATCGATGGATAACACAATTTCATTCAGGACAGGTTTTACGATAACATAGTCATAACTTTGTTACAACAGGCATATCGCAACAGAATTCCAGAATTTTACACGTAGTTTGTGTATAATTAGTGCGGGTCTTTCAATTTCCATAAAATGATAACAATAAATCAAACCGTAACCTTCCTGCTTATCATTACAAGCACGTTTAGGGTCCCTTAAAATGAAGAGTCTGTAGCAAACACATCTCTTAAATTTGTACCATGAATACCGACTGTAATTGGCTACTCGATACCCTTATCTGACTTAATATGCAGTAAAGAAGTCAGTTCCTCCTAACAAATAAGAGATTTTTTTTTTGGATTGGAAATCATCAAATAACTTCTCCCGCTCTGGGCGGAGCGGGAGGGTGTGTCAGACTCTTACTGACTAAAACCCACCCGTATTCCTTCCTGCTGCCTGTATTGCCAGGGGCCTCGGTGACCCTTTAGTACCTTCCCGCGACAACAAATAAGGGAAAAGAATGTTATCAAGATCATCACGTCATAGGGACTACAAGAAACGAAAACTATTCCAGTCTTTTATTTTCGTCGACACAAACGTGCGGGTGGAAACGCACCTTAACTCCGCGACAGCTCTCCGGTGATGAAAGCAAACAATCACTGTACGACGGGATCGACTACCTACAGATATCAAATAAAAAACCTCTATGACAGGTAATGTACGCGAAACGTAAATTTTTTGTTATGAAATAAAGTTTGTGTGTTGATGCACTCAAATAAACGGGTTTTAAACAGAGCAAACTACGCTGTTTTACTATAAAACTAAATGAAATCAGACGCCCACTTCGCAGGGTGGGCTGAAACGAAATAAGAGAAACACGTTGCCAGGACTCCCAAGGACTGCAGATACAACATCTGTCTCTCATTAAAATCTCTTGAGTAATATTCACACAGCGTATTAGATTCAACTGTTTACATTATTGGCTGAGCAAAAAATAAACGACTATACTATTCTTGGTTCGATTGAAGTGGTTTCAACTGAAGCCAGATGAGCGCGCTCATGGTGTTGGTTTTATGCAATCAATGGTAACGATACTGGGTCATGGGTAAACTCTTCTATCAACAGTTTGCATGGCATATTTCAATATTCGATGGTATTTCTAAACTATCATTCGATGGAATATGAGTGGTGTTTTTTATTTCGTAAACGGGAACACAGTTTTCCGAACTTCAGCTAGATTGTAGTCTAGCTAAAGCGGTCTGTCCGTCCGTCAGTCACAGCCGATTCGCTCCGAATCTACTGGACCGATTAAGTCGAAATTTGGTACACATACGAATTTCTGTGACCCAAACACGAACGTGTAACGTAAATAAATTATTTTTTTAATATGGTGCCCACTTTTGAGGAAAAAGTAAATCACTCAATATTGTGTGTTTTACTTTTTCCCCAAAAGAGATCCCCGTTTTCCAACTACAATGTTAAGTTTGTTCTTGGGATAAATTCACCCTCACTACGGATCCCTTCATTGTGCGCGGTCCGACATGCACTTAGCCGGTTTGAATATGATTGTTTCAAGTTCAGGTCACTGATCAATCAAGCTAGCTGTAGCTGAACGCTCCAGGATACCGTGTCTGGTTCCCTATTAACTATATAACAAGCCATTAGCTGAACACATCTCAGTAATTAATGCTTAATTGAGTAAATCATTGGATGAAAGCTAAACGTAAACACGTATCTAGGGCTCGTAGCCAGAACTTGACGCCTTACTTAAGTGAAGGTTGAGTGAGATGGGTCATAATTATGTAGGTACATCATTCTCTTCTTTATAACGCTTGTGTGACGTAGTAACACTAGAATGATGTTAGTGCTGGAGGCACGTGGAGCATTAAACGGATCGTTTAACGGCACTACGGTGTTGCAGTCCAGTTTGACTATCCGCCATTTTGAAACAGTCCTAGTGTGTGGCAACAAAGCTGGTGAACACTGAAAAATAAAAGCTGCACAAAGTGTTAACTGAGTTATAAACTCGAAATCAAAATGTTTCATTTCGTTTCGTCAAGTCTAGCTTTTATACTTTGGATTCGGGACAAAATCGGGGTATTTTAAATATTCATAAAATCCAAAGTATAAAAGCTAGACTTGACGGTCGGGGTGCAGGTATGTATATAAAAACGTCTAGAGTACGTCCTAGCTGTTTCATTTGTCTAGGTTTTACTTTTTACTTTGGATTTTATTAATATCTTAAATATGTCTAAGGACCGTAGCAGGTGGCGTTCTATAGTTTCTGCCTACCCCTATGGGAAGAAGGCGTGAGTGTTTGTATGTATTGACATAATCTTCTCATTACAATGTTTTTGTTGAGTTGTATTGCTATATGTGGTTAGCTAGCGATCTCGATAACTGATTATATTATTCTTACAACCGGCAGCAAGTTCATCATTCTTCCTTAGATGTCACTGCTTGCGCTAGCGTCGGGGGTCGGGTTGCCTCCTTCCCTCAAATATGGTGAGGAGGGTAATGGCTGATTTTTGCGTTATGCTCGTGAACGGGTGCTGCTTGTGATGACTGGTCTTCTTGCTGACCATTGTTTTGTTTTGTTATTAGTAATTAACTGTTTATTTTACTGTGATGGTCCTAGTTCATCATTTGTGACTGTTACAGTTATTAGTATAGTGTTATATAGTGATATAGTTATAGCTATATGTAAGCGGGCACGCCCTTTATGCTTGGAGGCTTTTATTTGGGCATTAAGTTCTGTTTACGTTTTTATCTCTGCTTGAGAATTTATAGTTTTCGGTGTTTTCCTTTTCTCTTTTTTTTTTGTTGGTATAGTGGTGTGCTAGCTGACATATGGCAAATAATTTAACGTTTTGTGTTGAACGTAATGTAAATTGTTTTGCATACTGTTGTATAGAATCCATTTATTTTTCTCTAACTGAACAGACAGCTGTGCTGCTGGGGAGTTTGTTGACCACTTCTTCTTCCCAGCTAAAGCACTAGGAAGTGGTGACGGGTGGGCGTTTTGGGGGACTGTCTTATTCTACTAACTCATCATAACCTTTTGGTCACTTCCCGAACTTCCACCCTCCACAACCCCCCCCCCCCCCCCCCTAAAAGGGAGGTGCAAGTATACGGTCGCGAATCATACTTTGATCAATATAAAACCTGATTGAAAGACGAAAGAAAATTTTAATTTCACGGGCTTCCCTGGCGCCTTCATATTGTGTCATGCAATAATTCAATGGAACGACCAAGCCATACATTTTGACTAAGATGTAAGGTTTGTAGAGTAAGGTTAGGTTAGTTAGGTGAGTCTTGGGAACCCTTCTTTACATGTTTTTTTGGGTGGGAGGAGTTTGTTTAGTGTTAGTGTTTGCTTTTTGTTAGGTGGGTAGAGTATGCTTAGATGGTCTAGTCATGTTGAGAGGACGAATGAAAGGCGACTAACAAAAGGTATTTATAAGGCAGATGTGAGTGGAAAAGCCGGGAAGGGATGTCCTAGGAGGAAATATAGTGACCTCATTGGTGATGTTCTTCAAAAAGGTCAGGTGCGTACCAGATGTGTGAACGGAAACGAAGCAAAAGGAGTATGTAAGGAGCGTAGCAGGTGGCGTTCTATAGTTTCTGCCTACCAGAAAGAGAGAGTTCTAGAGTTTCTGTTTCTGTCATGGGAAGAAGGCGTGAGTTTATGTATGTATGTATGAGTTTCACAAGTTCCTAATCATGACGCAATGTCTGATTTTAGATTTTCTTCAGAATATACGACTTGTTTCAAGTCCTGCGACTCTGAGAATAAAGCATTAAACCGTGCCATTTGAGATTTAAAAGCTACTGAGAGTAGAGCACCTGTTAGGCGACCTGTGCGTGTAGGCAATAGTCGTAGAGAGCCTTATTTCTTTTGAAATCTAAATGACTTTCTGCGTCTTTATATATACTTGCAAGAAGAAAACCAGCGAGCGCGAGCGTGGAGAAAAACAAATGCATTTTTAAGGAGAAAATAAATAATGCGAAACAGTCAACCTCGTGATTGCTTTATCATCGTAAGTTGAATGTCACTCGCACGTCATACAACCAGGTCAATTTGTCGATGTGTGTCTGTTAGATAGTTACAAACTTTCAACCTTAATGAAGTGTTATAATCAAAAAATATATTTTTGAGTGTCAATTTTGATCTCAGAATTACATTTCCTTTACTTATTTATCATCTTCATATAATCTAGACATACATAAAAATAAATTAAATTGAAGTGTTTTTTGTCTGTCTGTTTGTTTGTTCCAGCTAATCTCCGAAACGGCTGGACCGATTTTGACGGGAGTTTCACTAGCAGATATAACAATAATAATAATAACCTCACCGCCGTATTTCTACGTTGACATCGTGGTGGGGCTTCCGCGTTTCGAACTTTAGGTCTGTACCGGTAAAGTTTACTTTGGCGAAAAAGTCTAGGGTAAGGAGGCAGACCAAGAGAGATACATAAACCCGCATGGCAGCATGTGGTGAGCCGTTGGGCAGCAGTAACCTCACGGACCCTATCTCCCTGGAGAAGTTATGTTCCTCATCTCTGGCGTGCCTTTATTGGCCTGCTGGAGTGGAGATTCGCAAGAGCAAACCTGCTCGGAGAAAGGCAGTATTCCAGTAAGATGCTGGTAGGGGTCTACATCGTACTTCTGGGGTTGTCCTGATAGCTGTGGAATACCTCTCCACTCATCAAGCACTTCAGGATATGTGGAAGGGGGCCACATATCCTGAAGTGCTTGATGAGTGAGCGTCACTATGTGCTAGCGACAGTTTCCAGAGGCCCATTATTGAGTGTACAAGTCACTCCCTGCCATTTTATCCGTGTATTGTATTTATAAAGCATTGGTCTGGCACAAAGAGCATTAAACCACCTGAAATCTGATAGACTGATTTCGTCTAGGCACATGACTTACCACTGCGGGCCGGGGGACGAAGAAAATACAGCGGTTGTGAATGGTCGATGCAAAATGGCAGGACGAATGCTCCAAACATAGTGATGCACAAGTTAGTTTTGTGACAATAATATCGATATCGATAAAATCGACCTTAATTAATTTTACATTTTTTTAAACTATACTGATAGGGTATTAACAGAGTGCAAATAAAACACCGACGTAATACTTCAAATTTGAGTTTATTCAATTAAATCAATCACAGCTAATTCAATCGACTGAAAGTATGTCTAATAAAAATAATAGTTTGGAGGAGGTTCGTAGGTTGATTTAAGTAACACTCAGCCTCCAGATTGTAATGAATAGTTGATGAATGAATCTTTATTTTAAAATGTGCGTACTTATATACTATTTACAGTAAAAAACTACCTAGTCCTACTAACTAATATTTACAGTTTTGACCAATCAGAACACAGCACACTGTTGTCCATTTGCTCCGCATGGTGTCGCTGTAGACTCGCGCTCGCGCACACCGCCGTGCGGGTTACCGTGGTTATAAGTTTAGGTGACGCACGCTAGTCGCTTTGCACCCGGCATTCTCCGAGGCGGTAGTGTCCACTGAAGATGTGTATTGGAGTGCTTGCACGCGCGGCAGATATATGGGGCGAAGACCGGCGGCGTGTGGCGATGGTTTAGTTCTTTGTCCTGTTGGCTGTTGATACTATCTGTGTTTCTGTTAACGGAGCGTCAAAACGTGCCGTGCTAAAAGTTCTTTTGAGAGCTGTTGTTTTCAATGTTTCTTGAAATCAGAATGTCAAAACGTGGTGGCTACAGTACTCCCCTTCAAGCGAAGCGTACCGGTAGCTTGATGACACGGCCCGTGCGTGTTGTCTTGATGACGGCGGGCTGTGACGTCACGTTGACCGAAGGTACTTGCGTTTGCTGCTTGGTAATGGTTGGAGTGGTGCAGCTCTTGGTTTGCTTGGTACTTTGCCTTGGTATGGTAATCTTGGTTGATGGTAAGGATCTGGTATCTTCTGTGACGACATATGCAGGCTTCAGTCGATCGATTGAAATGTTGGCTTGCCGATTTGGTAACTGAATGGAATATACTTTATCGGTTCGGCTTATAACTCGATAGGGGCCCTCGTATGGAGTTTGAAGTGGTTTTTTTACTGCATCTGTTCTGATGAATACGTGACTGCACTTGAGTAAATCGTCATGCACGAACAGGCGTTTATTATTCCCGTGATGCTCGGTGACGGCTTGCGGCTTGTTTGCTTGAATAATATCACGCAGTTTTTGTACGTAAGTATAATCCATTGTTACCGAGCACTAGCGAACACACACCCGATTGATGCCCGATACGGTCCGTGGGCGAACCGAGCCGAGCGCGAACCGAGCCGAGCGCTGCCGAAATAATACAAACTGGAACTCAAAGCTAAACTAATTTGTAGCCGGTCCTAAGCCTGGATGAAGTATGAAGGAAAGTTTATTTTTTATTTTTTGTTTGCGTCTATGGCATGAGTAGTGATGGGTCGAGAGAATATTCTCTCACTGAGAATATTCTCGGATCGAGAATATTCTGCAATATGCTGCAATATTCTTTTTGACAGAGAATTTAGGAGAATTTAAAGTTGGAAGTAAAATTACTAAATTTTTATACAATATATATTGATTTCAAGGTCTAAAGTTAACTTCTTTTGTTGTTATTTTATACTTTACTCGAGTATGAGATTTCGGAGTGGAAATTGCTAATATTAAGAAATATTGGTTGCGGCTATCGTTGCGCGCTTGCCTTTCCTGCCCGTTTGAGTAAGATCTCCCCTTATTGTGAGTGTGCCGCCACAATAAAACCAGTCCGCGCCCGCGCCGTTCCCACACTGCACTGCGACTGCGCCGCCATTTTGTTTATGCGATCAGTTACTTGTCGCCAGTCCGCCTGTGTAGCTGTGTTCAGCAGCGATTTCAGAGATAGTGCATTATGTAATCGCCGTGTATTTTTTCACAATGAAACCAAAAGGAAAAGTGTACAATTACTATAAAGAGAAATCAGAGAATGGGATAACAGTGTAGGTATATATGTGAATTATGTGGCCAACGTTACAAAAATCGTAATGCGACTAGAATGACTAATCATTTGGTTAAAAACTGTTCTCGAGCTCCTGAAGTGTTAAAAACAATATTGATTAAAAAAAAACCTTTGTCAGACAACTCGGACATTACAAATTTAAGCAGATTACCTAGTGATAGTTTCGAAAATAATACATCACTACAAGAAAGACGTCAAGAACAATCCAATGCTGAGAACATTGTCAGAGAACCACAAACCAATTTTGATCAGATAAATAATTTATAATTAAAACTAGTACAGTGTAAACTCCATTTAACGCCACTCGATTTAACGACAAACTCCCTAAAACGTCGGAATTACTTTACTTTGGTTGGTTTACCTTGTTGTCCATACAATGACACACTTTACGCCTAATCTAAATAACGACAACAGTTCGTCACTATTCAGCAATAAAACAGTACTTTCTAAGTTGCCGAAATTAATAAGAATTACTGCAGCTGTTACGTTCTTTTCTTTGTTATTTTATTTCTTTATTGTCTAGCTTCTAGCACGTTACCTCGACTGTCGGCATCATACGTACCGAAGATTCTAAGTTTGTGTTTGTTGTGAAACCTTGCACGTGTTTATCTTCTGCTAGACTGTCGTTAGGTTGCTATGCATTGATAATACGTTTTCATATTCATTCATTATTAAATATCTATTTAATTTATATTAAATACGTATAAGTAATATTTATTTTTCTTCTCTTCAATTAACTCTCAATAACACCCTTAAGTGTCGCTAAATATAATTTACACTGTATTTTTGATGCCGGTAGTAGGAACAACATTCAATAGCTTTTTTTCTTTATCTTCACAGGAAAACGTGCAACGTGCGCTGGCTAGAGCGATTTATGTGTCTGGGCAACCCCTTGCACTAGTAGAACATCCTTTGTGGAAAGAGTTCTTCAAATTACTAAAACCAGATTTTAGTCTGCCTACTAGAAAAACACTTGGAACGAAACTTCTAGACGACGAATATTCAAAAATCAAAGAATAAATTGATGAGAAAATTAGTGAGGCTCAAGTCATTCACATTCGCCATGGGATCTGGAGGCAAAAGTCCTCGCGCACGTATGGGAGTGGCGCGAGGAGGCGAAACGCCGGGGCGTTAGTCCGTTGCCGCGAGAAATCGCGGCACAGCGGACGGAGCTCCGGCGGGATCTCATGGCGTCATGGAAAGTACGGTTGTCGCAACCCAGTGCTGGGCACGCCACGATTGCGGCGATAAGTCCTCTCTTTGAGGAGTGGCTGGAGAGACGCCACGGCGTCCTCACCTTCCGCCTGACGCAGGTCCTCACCGGACACGGCAGCTTCGGGAGGTTCTCGGATAAGGCGGGAGGAAACGTCCGGGTGTCACCACTGTGTGGATCGCCCGGAGGACACGGTGGAGCATACGGTGGAGGTCTGCCCGGCTTGGGCAGAGCACCGCCGTGTCCTCGTGGAGGCGATCGGCGGCAGAGACCTCTCGCGTCCGGCCCTGGTTCAGGCCATAGTACGGAGCGAGAGGGCATGGGCAGCCGTCACCAGGTCAAGGACCAGGCCCGGGTCGACGGCGCGTCGTATTCCACGCCTTCCGCGCCTCAAAGAGATGTAGTCAGCACAAAGTAGGGCTCCACTAGGGCCGATGCCTGCCGGGGTCGCGGGAAGGTACTTATGGGTCACCGAGGCCCCCGCAACACGGGCAGCAGGAGGGAGTACGGGTGGGTTTTGGTCAGTAAGAGTCTGACACACCCTCCCGCTCCGCCCAGAGCGGGAGAAGTTATTTGATGATTTCCCAACCTCAAAAAAAAAAAAAAAATGTCATTCACATTGCTTTGGATGGATGGACTAATATAAGAAACGAACCCATAGTGAACATAATTTTGTATACACCTACACCATATTTTTATGATTTCATAGAGACTAAACAAAATAAACATACAGCTGAATATTTATTTCAAGAAGTAAGCAAAATTATTGACAAAATCGGAAGCGACAAAATCATGTTGATTATAACAGATAATGCTACCAACATGGTAAAATGAGGTAAGATGCTGGAAAGAAAATATGCCCATGTGAAGTGGGCAGGCTGTTTAGCTCACACATTGCATTTAATAATTGGCGATATATTAAAAAACCAACAAGTTACAAAACTTTTTTCTGATATCACAGATGTTATTCAGTGTTCTCATATTTTCTCAGCAGATTTTAAATCAACTACACGGGACAAGGGAGTAACGAAATCATTACAGTTACCAGTGAAAACAAGATGGGGAAGTCACCTGAACTGCGTTCAAAGTCTGTTACATTGCAAATCGGTTCTTCAAAACATGGCGTTAAACTCCCAAGGTGTACAGAAATATAAAAATTTACTTTTGAATGAAGACGAGTGGAAGAAATTAAGGTATTACTAAAACCAATCGTAGATTGGATAACCAAGTTGGAAGGTGATTACTGTTCTATCCATTTGATACATACGGCATTCGGCGAATTAAAAGAACTGCTAGAAAAGCCTACCGTCGCTGAAATTTTAGGCGAAGAAGCACACAATCATTTAAAACAGAAATTCCGCGATAGAAAAGCTACAGCGCTTAAGCCAATGCACTATGCTGCGGTATTGTTAAACCCGCAAAATCGTGGTACAACAATGACATCAACTGAAAACATAGATGGATGGGAGTTTGTTCTGAACTTGGCCGAAAGACACAGTTCACACAATATTTCAGTTCAACAACTGTTCGAAGAAGTGTCTGAATATAAATGTGGCACTGGTTTGTGGAGCAAAGAATTTATTTGGGAAACCGCTAAAAAAGTCAAGCCAGTTGCCTGGTGGCAAACATTATATCCTAAAACAGAAGTAGGACCCTGATGGCCCTGAAAATTTTGACTGCTCCAGCAACTTCTGCTTCTGTAGAACGCTCTTTTTCCACATTTTCAAATATACATTAAAAAAAACGTAGTAAATTCAATACCGAAAGAGCAGGCAAAATTTGCCTGATTACTCACAATTGGAAAATCATAAATAAACAAAAATCAATAAACAAAGAGTCCGAAGAACCACAACCAAGTACATCTGCCACAAGAGAAATAGAAGAGCCTACACTAAATTTGGAATCAGAAGAGAGCACATCTGAAGAAGAGGCAGACGATGAGCCAGTAATCTTGACGGAAACAGACCGTAAACAGACCGAGAGCTAAAATGATTGCCCGCAGATTCAGGCGTGCCTCTAAAAAGGTCAAACGCGTTACATTTAGTGCTTACTGCACGTCTTTTTACTCTTGCAGTCTGTGGGCTCATTATACTCAAAAATCATATTGCGCCCTTAGCGTTCAATACAATAACGTATTCAGGGTGCTGATGGGGTTATTCCGATACTGCAGTGCGTCAGGGATGTTAGCTGAAACTTGCGTTGACTGCTTCTACACTGTGATGCGGAAGCGGTGCGCATCCCTGGTTAGTAGGCTGCGGGGCAGCACCAACAGCATCCTTTCTATGCTAGCAAGCAGGCTACATTGTGCGTTTGTGAACCACTGCTGCAGGGTATCGGCTGGGCCTGTCACCTTGCCGGAGTGATGTCACATATTGTTTGTGTTAATGTTTTGCTAACATACATAGTTTGTAAGTATTTTGTTTCTAACACTTGGAGTCTAGTTACTTGAATTAAATGAATTATTAATTAAAAATGTAAAAATAATATTTATTTCAACTTATTTTTAATACCGACTAAACATTCAAATATTGAACCCGAGCTCAGTATCACCAATACATAGTTACCTAATAAAATAAATAGTGTCAAAATCTGGTTTTAGTAATCATACCAATAAATAGTTTCGGTATTACGAATTCGCGTACCGACCCATGTCTAGCAGGCCTACGTATTGGCTTTCCTCTACAAGTTGTCTGAGCATAGTTTGCAGTTGATCCGGGTTATCAGAAACTATTATAAGGTCTTCCACAAATCGAAGGCGGTTCAACATTTACCCTTATTCCTTTTACACTTATGCCGTAATTTGGCCATTCTAGGTTTCGAAACATAAGTTCTAACGTTGCTAAGAATAATTTAGGTGATAAAGGATTACCCCTCCCACTCTTTCCGTTTTTATTTTCGCGGTCATGTTTTTGTAGATGTTGCCCGAATATATTTTCTAGGTACTCCTTGACTACCCAGCGCTTCCAAAATCTTTTTGTGTTTTAGAGAGTCAAATGCCTTATGATAGTCTACAAACGCTAGATAGTATAGTATATTCATACTCGTTTTACTTCTCAGTGATTTGTTTGAATATAAAAATATGATCGATGTTCGAGTAATCGCGGCGACATCTTGCTTGTTCTTTTGGTTGGTTTTCATCTAAACTGTTTGTAATCCGACCGAGTATAATTTTTTAAAATATTTTGTAGTTTTTGGCCATGAGACTTATTGGTCTGTAGCTGTTATTGACATCCATTCTTCCTTTTTTAGGGAGCAATTTAATTGGTGACGTAGTCCATTTTTTAAGCGGTTTTTCTTGTCTGGGGATATCATTAAATATGTCGTGCAAAGTATTAAGTAAAAGATCTGAGGCTTTCAAAATGTCATTTTCCGTAATTTTATTTCTGGGACATCGTATTCCACGTGGTTGGGACAGGTTAATGCTGATGTGGGTTCGTCGTCGTCGTTGTAAAGGTATCGATAGGAATCTGTTGCTGCTTCTAATATTTCGGATCTTTTCGTTTTATTCTTTTATATTTACTGGCAGATAGCTGATATTCTATGGAGGAACTTAAGCTACTTTTATTTTAGAAAAAGCCACGCGGGCGAAGCCGCGGGCATCTAGTTCGAGCTACGATTACATAAGTCAATCAATCAACTCTCTTTATTACAAATTCGTTGACTTTACATAACCAGATAGGTATCTCTTTCATACCAATTTTCAATGCAATAACGTCTATCTATTGTATGTAATTTCATTTGTATTGTATGTGTAGATGGCGACCCCTTTAGAAAGTCGAAATTAAATGAATTTACATTACATAAGAACTTTCATTAACTAAATTAAATTAAAACTAAGTTAGGCTTAAAAAAGGCCCTCGGGGCATTGTACCGAGGATGCTGGCGGCATTTCCTCGCTGAATTGCAATGCTGATGCGTTGCGCGAGAAAGCCGCCAGCTTTTCGGTCACCAGTTACATCAACTAGACGTTTCGCGATTTCCACAAAGAACTTTCTCGCGTCAATCAAAGATGTTTGTATATTCACGACCTTGTAACGTCACGTGACACGTGTATCAACATTCATTTAGAAATAACGAGTAGGTATTTTTATTTATATACCAACAATGTAAGTACTGGCGTGGACAACTATGTTTTTTGTAATGTTAACATTATTATAGCTAATGGATAGTGCCGCGGGGAGGCAAACTTGACACCACTCTTCGTGAATAGTCATGACTGGTAGAGATAAGCCTATGATTGACATTTACTTACCAATGGTCGATTTAAGTCATCATCATACCTTACCTAGCCTTACCTAGCCTTACCTAGCCTTTTCCCAACTACGTTGGGGTTGGCTTCCAGTCGAACCGGATGCAGCTGAATACCAGTACACGGAACAACTGCCTATCTGATCTCCACAACCCAGTTAATAAGTAACACGATACCCTGGGTAAGACTGGTTGCCGAACTTTCGGGCTTCTAACTGCCGGTCGATTTAAGCGGTTATTGAGAAAAGAATTTCCAAGAGAACTCTTGTATATTAATTTGGATTGTGAATCCTTTTCCCTAAAAACGTCCAATAAAAGTTGAATAAGCCCCAACACACGGTGACAGCACAAAAGGCCCTCGAGATTAATATAATATTGATCCCTTTCAAACTAAGTAATATCGACACATTCAGGTTTTCATAAAAAACCGGACAAGTGCGAGTTGAACTCGCGTGGTGGGGGTTTCGTACAATGAATATGTCATAGACCTACCATGTTTTTTATCTCAAGCTAATTTATCCTACAAACAAATTGTACATTGTAGTTGAAAAACATGTTCTCCCATACATTCCAATTGCAAATGTAAGTTTGTACGCATAATATTTATTTAAGTATTGTATTTTCACCCCTATAATTATTATTTATTTATTTCTGTAGGTACAGTCACGAGCACTATGTATACAATTAGCAAAATACAAAAGCAATTTGTTCTTTGAAAAGTTGCTAAGTGTGTATATTAGTGCTCGTGACTGTACACATACATTTATACATTTAAGATGATGCAAACATGAACTCATTAGAGTTTTACCGTGCATGATAATCAATGACAACAAAAAAAGTAAAATGATGAAATTTTTTCTCTATCTCTCGTAGAACGAACTGGCATTGAAAAAGTAAAACAATTTATAGACTTTTCATAAAGCTAGAGTCTAACTTCCTGTTTTAAATCGCGAGCCTGCCGAGTAAAACACTGGTTTTATTAGTCGTTTTGTGAGAAATGACTGCATTTCTCACAAAGCGACTCTAAAAAAATGGATTTCAATTTAACTTAATGCAAGCGCTAAAGCAAATACGTAGAAACTTGTAACTTACGAAGCCGTGAAACGTAAATTGAATTTGGGATTTTACTTAAAAGCAGGATGAAGGATCATCTGTGTATTTGCATTTAGGAGTTACAGAGACGTAGTAGGTACTACCATAGATATAAGAAAGAAGGAGGTATGCCCGGTAGTTGAAAATGTATCTTAAGCAGGTGTCTCCAGTTTATCCCTACCACTCGCCACAACTACACATGCAGTTCGGATAAAACAATAGATACGAAGTAGCCCTCACACTCGTAATTCATAAATCAGAACGTACTACACAATCATTTATAAACCTTATCCCATCAAACACAGCGTGCATTTACCATGCACTATACAACTTACTCACACGCAAACATCGGTCGCAATCGTTGTGCTCTGCGAAAGCCATTTATTTTACATAAAGGTACGCTAGTGTGTTACTAAATCGGAAAGTTATCGATTCTTCCATTTATTATTGTATTAAAAATTTTGTGGTAACGTAGTACAAGCAAGACATATTTTACGACTTGTTGTTTTTAATGATTTTAAAGAGAAATATAGTAAAATATTTGAACTTACATATGATAAGTGATTCCATGATTTACAAAGTTTTTGTTTTGGCTTCGATTTTTACAAGAAACCACTGAACAACACGGCTGTCTTAGTCACGATCACGGTCGAAAGCGCACTAGTTCGCGGACATGTCCATTTGCCTACGGTATGAGCATTTTGATCATGTCGCACGGACACACACAGACACGCCCCCTTGCCACTTCTGATTTTTTATATTTCTATAGTACCTATAATAGGCATTAACTTTTGGTGGTAATTAACGCTATAACTGGGGAGGCTCCAGCTAATTTGGTATTTTTGTTTAAATGTTCGTTTGGACAGCTAGCTAGAATGATTTTTATCTAAAGAGGAAATATATTTTTTTTTCAAACATATGAAGAAATAACACTCCATGTAAAATACTGGTATTCAGTTGCATCCGGTTAGACTGGAAGCCGAAAAGGTTAGGCAGATGATGATGACGAAGAAATAGCACTGTATCTACACGCATGAGTTACTCAGACGGCGCCGTATATTCCAGACAATATATACATCTGCACTGTATCTACAGCATACACGCATGAGTTACTCAGACGGCGCGGTATATTCCAGACAATATATACATCTGCACTGTATCTACAGCCTACACGCATGAGTTACTCAGACGGCGCGGTATATTCCAGACAATATATACATCTGCACTGTATCTACAGCCTACACGCATGAGTTACTCAGACGGCGCGGTATATTCCAGACAATATATACATCTGCACTGTATCTACAGCCTACACGCATGAGTTACTCAGACGGCGCGGTATATTCCAGACAATATATACATCTGCACTGTATCTACAGCCTACACGCATGAGTTACTCAGACGGCGCCGTATATTCCAGACAATATATACATCTCTGTCAAACCGAGTCATAACGATAACTTCACACAACGGTGCGTATTTCGACATCTTTATTTATATTCCCACATTTCTTTGTGAACGCGTCAAGTGAATTGTGAACCTTCAGCAATCAGGAAAATATTCCTGAAAATAAGTAGGTATATTTTATATTGTTGTGTTATTTAGTTAAGTACTTTGAGTGTTTGATTCATGTATTTAATTGAATAAAACAACAATAAACTTGTATCTAATTTAAGATGTTGATTCGTCAAACGAACAGATTGATGAATCATAATCAAACAATGTGAAAGTGGATCCTAAGTAGGCAATCATTCGATGTAGGTACGTGCTCGACGTAATAACGGATAAATTAGTTAAGTATCTTTAAATTGAGGACAGACACACAATATCCGCATCAATCAATCAACTCAGTCTACCGCAGACCATAGCTGGACATAGGGTCTCTCCCGAAATGCGCCTCAACCGCCGGGGAATACGTCAGCCGCATACAAAAGTACCCACGAAACAAAACTAGCTTTATAACCTTGAACAAAAATTGTCTAAACCGCTTAAAACCCTACAGGCATCCCACAATTCCCTATAAATTTTACGAGCACAATAAAAAAAAGTCAATACATATGCATCTGACTCAGCTGAAAGGACAATTAATTCTGTAAAAGGAAGCAACAATAGTGGTATAGAATGGAAACAAACGAGTAACGGGCGATGTGGGCGCTGCGGGGTATTGTGCGGAGCGGGCCGACCGTGGCAGCCGTGGAATTGGCCGCGGTATGCCGCCGATACAGGCCTAATGACTGGACCGGTATAAGCGTACTCACGGCGAATGGGCAATGTCTGCGGCACTGCAAATTGTTTTTATCGATCAGTTTTTGTGTACACCACAAAACGTAGAGATGTTTTTTGTATGTTTGGATGCTCTTACTATATTTTTAACTAAGGCAATTTTCTCTTGGTTTACTTAAGGAAGAATATTAATTAGACTTTTAGGTAGAACGGCTATTGGAAAAGTCAAAATTAAGAGACCAATTAGTGAAAGTAAGTGATGAAGAAGAAATTAAAATTATACAAACAGCAATAGTTTTATTGCATATTATATCTTTTACAATATTATAAATGAAGCTGTCCGTCTGTATTAGTATTATTTCTTTATTCCAATTTTTAAGAATCGATACCCAAGCAAATGGTATTTACAGTAGGGAGGCGCCTTTGCATCTGCAAACCGACTTAATTATTGTAAATCAGCTTTTTGTCGTTTGCAGGCAAATGTCAGACCCAGCAAACAACCGATTCTTGTCAGTGACATTCTGACATTCGTTTGGGGCGCTTATTTGTTCAAATTAGATTCACCCTCTTGCCCGAGGCCCGGTTGTGAGGGTCCCGGGGTCCCGGGCTCCGGGAATCCCTTCCTGGAATCAATTCAATTCACTTACAACTCATCTTCGGCCTCTTGTCCATTACAGTTGACATAACATGGAAACAATTCAATCGAAATGATTAGTGCGTCTGACCTTCCATTTGTTATCGTGGCGTAGTGTATTGCGTGCCTACGATAGTAGTATTTATTTACGATTGTTCCAACGTAGGTACACTACATTCTTGTTAAACCAATAAGGGCTAAGTACCTAGATACTATGCAGTTACTTCACATATTTATTATAACGCTTGTTTATCAACGTAACTTCACCTTGACATTAGATAAGTAGTTAAAGGCAACTTATCAATACATAAAAATCAAAGTTCGCATGCCTACTCGATTCTCACAACACAACAGGATTACAGGACCCAGAACCCCAGTGCTAAAAACGACCTTGATCAGTAGGTATAACACGTTCCTAATTCAAAATAATATTTCAGCTTTGTAAACGTATTCACTCGTGCCCTGAATACACTAGCTGCTGAATAAGCGTCGTACGGCAACGGCACTGACGGCACAAACGGCACAATTAGCAGCCAATTGAGTGCCGGGATGAAGGTAACACGAGATGGTTCTAATCATTGTAACTCTTCGACTGATATCCGGACGTGGGACCCGTGTTGTTGGAGCTGCCACAGTTGCCGCGGTTACGTGTACATTGGTTTGATATGGTCACGTATCTAATCCAATCATGTGACTAGCAGACTTTTTGCTGGGATGCTGTGAGGGTTCGCTGATTGTACACTCCATTATTTCTCTAACTCCTTTCTCCTGTCGCTTAGACCTCAGTGCCGCCATAATTCATCGATCTTCATAAACAGAAGTTATTTTAATTTAATGGCTTCTTAATTGTATTATAATAATGAAGGGAGCGAGCTTCGTTCCTGATTGGCTTTAAAATAACTCCTTTGAGGAATCAGCTGGGTGTCACTGGAGGAATCACATTTTTAGGTATTCTGATTTGATTTAATTTCAATTAAACTTTGGCTGACTGGTGGTACACAGTATCAATCAGTCAAGTATGCTACTACTAACTAATAAAATGAAGGTAAATAATAAGTTCAATATTTTGAGCATCGGAGCAACTTTGCCACCGTTCGCGTCACCCACCGGACTACCAACAATGTTAACAAACGGCAATCATTATTACCTTGAGCTCGTTATTTAACAAGTGCTACACCGAGTTAATCTTTAGGTATTCGGTCTGGCTCAATATTATTACGATAATTTATACCTATGTAGGTTTCAAGTATTCCAATAATACTATATTTAGTCAATAGGCATAACAATTAATTAATTCCTATAAGTAGTTGTCAAGTAATTATCAATCAATAGTTAATTATAATCAATAACAGACGACTATACTAGAGCCACGTCGTTTCACTATTGTATTGTAAACTTGCTTGTGCCCGCGGCGTCGTTCGTGTGGACGTCGTAACACACCACAATATACTAAAATAACAGCCACATTTTATAAAAAAACCGCCTCGTTGGTCTAGTACGCAAGCGCTACTGTTGAGCATGAGATCCTAGCTATAGGTTCGATCCCCGGGTCAGGCAGAGTGTTATTGGATTTTGCATCTGGAATTTTTCGGTACCCTCTGAAGTGCGGATTTGTGCCCGGTTGATGGCAATAGGCTCGCCCCCTATTACATGGGACCTAAACATAACTCGCGAAGTGTGGCAGTACTATAAGTACCTACACCTCTGCCTATACCTTCGGAGAATACAGGCGTGTTATGTGTTATTTTTTTATAAAAACTTCCCGATACATATTATACTGAGACTGTAGTTTTGGTCTCAGCAGCCAAAATATTCAGAGACTCAGGACTGGTGACGCGGGAGCAAGCGACGTACAGTCACGAGCACTAATATGTATGTATACACTTAACAACTTTTAAAAGTTATTTTCTCCTGCTGTGTAGATTGTAATTTTATGTACATACGAACATAGTATTTTGGAACCCATGCATGCTAATATGAAATAGGTCTTACCTCAATGTTGCAGTCCACGAAAAAATCGCTTTTGTATTTTGCTAAGTATATACATACGAGTATTAGTGCTCGTGGCTGTACAGCTGGCCTTGTGAGAAGCACTCAGTTGTCGATTCATCGCCATTTTTCAAAAATATTCAATGTACAGTTTTGTCTTCACTACGATTTTATTATATGTATAGATTGTACACAAACGGTACATACCTACCTACGTAATCAATAGGTTTTAATTCATTTCAGACATTAGTGTTACTGTTTATTTTGCCAATCAATTTGTGTGCTTGTGATGGAAATGAAACTAATTGGCCGTCAGGTAACAACTCCCGTTACGTAAAATATTGAAATTCAGGCGAACGTTATTATAGGCTCGTGCAGACTAGCGCGATATCGCTCCGGTCTACACGAGCCTTAAAAGTGGCGAAACTGAGTTTTAATTGGAGTAGGTACCTACAGTTGACGCACAACAATATTCTAGTTAGAAGTAGCGGCTATCGATATGAGTCACGAAAATAACATTGCAATAGGACGGGATGAAAAATGCATAAAAATACTGGTGTTCAAATCAAATCATTTGCTCCTTTTTTGCATTATTATCTAATGACGTGTACAAATAATAGGATATTAGACTAAATTAAATTATAATACCTAGTCAATTTTTTTCTGTTTTGAAAACGACTTTTCAAACACACAGGATTTCAAGACACAACACTTCTGTTTAGGACGTTAGTTTAGGTTCTTCACGATATTTTAATGTAATATTATCGTCAGCAGGTTGTCGCAGAGTAAAAACCCGGTCAAGTGCGTGTCGGACCGCGCATAATGAAGGGTTCCGTAGTTGGGATGAATTTATCCCAAAAACAAACTTAACATTGTAGTTGACAAATATGTTCTCCCATACGTTCCAACTGCATTCTGATATCCTATTTACAGAATAAACAGTTACAATTGCAAATGTCTAGGCACAATATTGAGCGATTTACCATGTTATTTTAAGACCATAGACTTATTTTAGGTTTTCCTATTTCCTGTATTACGTTAAGTATTTCCTGTAGTATAGAACTATTCTCTGTATTTTTTAGAAATTTTAGGCACCGCAGTTTTAACCCCGGGGGACTGGTCAATTTTCTATTTCCTTTAATAATTTTAAAAGTAATACTACTACTACTTCAGACATATTTTAAAATTATAAAAAAAATATTTGTAATCCTCATATCAGTACTTTCATTTGATATGTCACACGGTACACTTTACAAAACTTTTTTTTTAAATTTTCATATTTTTTCCTCAAAATTAATTTATTTACGTTACACATTCGTGTTTGGGTCACAGAAATTCATCCAAATTTCATCTTTATCGGTCCAGTAGATAAGGCAGACGGATAGATAGACAGACGATACGAGTGATTTTATAAGGGTTCGATTTTTCCTTTTGAGGTACGGAACCCTAAAAGTGTGACGAAATAAAGTGTCATACTTATGACGGTGTTCGACTAATGCTACGCAGCACCTTCCTTATCCATGACTTTCAGTTCTCCGAATAAAAATGCGCCTAAAATAACTATAACAATGTGTGTAGTGGCGCCTTCTTTTAGCAAATTATGACTTTATCCTTCTAGTGACTCAAACACTGTTCACACAAATGTGGATAGATGGCAGTGCTGACCAACCATTTTCTGTGCACACTAGCGCCACCCCGGAAAAATAACTGGAACTAACAAGATGTGTCCATGGTTGTTTTAGTTATTGCCAGTGAGACTAGATAGCAGTAGTTAAGTACTCACTGATAATCATAAAACAACATTTCAAAGTGTTTTACCGACTTCTTAAAAAAGGAGGAAGTTCTCAATTTGTCTGTACCTACATATATATTTGTAACAAACTTAAAATAAGGAGGTGGTTCTCAGTTCGTCGGAATCTTTTGGTTTCGGTTATGTATGTATGTTCATCGATAGTTTCGTCAATAATTGTGAACCGATTTTGATAATTGTTTTTTCTTTTGGTAGAAGCTTGCGCGGTGGTCCCATATAATATAAGTTTTATTGACTTGGCTAGGGTAGTTTTTGAGTTAGCTTCATTAATACGTATTTTTTCCACATAATGTTGTTGATGATATAATAACTTCCTGTCACTGTTATTTACATAGCAAGTACTGGAGGTATATGAATTTGTGTGGGGTAGGTACCACAACTACAAAGTGAAAAATAACTTTAATTTCGTAAATCGGTGGCAAAAAACGAACTTTCAAAACAAAAGACACCGACTTGTAAAAAGTTTTTATTCTAATACATTAAATAAATATTCTTTATCACAAAGGTACCGAATTATCAGCTAACACTTTTTCTATGAGCAAAGGGAATCATTATGATCACAACTTTATTACTACTGATTTTATCTAACACCAAAAGATGGCGGAATTATCCTAGTAGGTACACCTACACGACAATGTCTGATTTCTAATTAATAGACATCGGATTATATGCACTATCAAAATGCCAAAATATGCATTAAAAAAGGGCAAAATATGCACAAAATATACACGATCAAAATACAATTCATAATTAGACTCTACGTTTATTTTCCCTATATATTTATATATATATATTTATTTACATAACCAAATTACAAGATGATTATTAACATTAACTAAATTAAATTAAAACTAAGTTAGGCTTAAAAAAGGCCCTCGGGGCATTGTACCGAGGATGCTGGCGGCATTTCCTCGCTGAATTGCAATGCTGATGCGTTGCGCGAGAAAGCCGCCAGCTTTTCGGTCACCAGTTACATCAACTAGACGTTTCGCGATTTCCGCAAATAACTTATGCGCACTGGGACCCCACGGACCGAGGGTCTCGACGCCAAAGGGCACAAAGTTGTACTCTCTGCCAAGGCCTCCATATTTAATAAATATATATATATATATATATATTAATAATAAGTTGTAATTCTTGTGACAATATACAATTAAATATTTATCTAGCTTTTATATAGCAGACTTGTGACGTTTGTCACTTAATATTAATTTGTAGGCTGAAAATGACCTCTTTTACGTCTCTTACGTCTACTGACGTCACTGGACAGAACTTGAAATTTGGCGCCATTTGTTCAGAAAGCTGTTGAGGGAAATTTGTCGATACCGTTGGTAAATGCGTTAACTTTGTTTCACGTAAAGGCTCTCGCAGACTGGCGCGAGGCGACACTAGTAGTAAATTAATCAGCGCTTGACGTAAATTGACGTAATTTTATTAAGCAAGTTTTTAATCACGTCTAAAATTGTATGGAGTAGTGACAGGCGCTGATTAATTTGACAGGACTAAACTAAAATTTATCTTCTGTCCTTTTCTTAATGAAATAGAAAGAAAAAGATGCACTGAACTTAAATTTAGTTTAGTTTGTGAACAAGAGAATCGGCACCACTATCAATGAAAAAGTACTAAAATATGCAATAACGCAATGAAAATAGCGTTTCATGCATTTGTATATGCAAACATGCAAATGCATATAATCCGATGTCTAGTTACTAATCCTTACATATTTTATAGCAAAGTCCCCCGACGCGTCTGTCTCTGTCTGAACGCGATAAACTCAAAAGTACTGAACTACTTACTGTTTTTCATTCGGTTTGCAGCAATGGACGGAGTGATTCATGAGGAAGGTTTAGGTGTATAATTCATTAAGGTTTTGTGTAAATTGGCTGAAATATGAGGATTATTGTTGACAATATCAAAAAAAACCATGCCGCCTGGGAGCTTTACTGGTGCGGGCCGCGTAAACCCTACGAGATAGGTACATAAAACGTATGTTCTACAGGACTGTACATATCAAAAATTTCAATAAAAAGTCCACAATATCATATGCCTATCTTCAAAGGGTGACCCACAGTAACTATTTTATCTTTCAGAATTTGATAAAAATTTAATTGTTATTTCCGAATTCCGAGGCTATTTTAACCAGTATTGTATAAATACTTATCCAATAAAATATTTTATTTAAATTGGGAATTTAATTTAGATTCAAATATGCCTTTTTACCTTGGCCAGAGGTTAAGCATTGCCATACAACGTGGCAATGCCGCCAGTCTCTTGGGTACATTACCAGTCGACAGCGATGTGGATGAATTTTTCGACGCCCTATTTTAGTTTGTGTATAGTTTTACTTATTTTTATTAATTAATTAGATATAAATTTGTTTTTTTTTTATGTACAAATCAATATTAATTATTTCAATATGCCTTGACATCATATCATTTAAACGAATGCTTTAAAAGATATCACAGATTCAAAATTACGCGTAACAAAATAGTTCCGGTTGACGCGGCGCGCGCGCGCAGCGCTCGGCTGTGAGGTATGCGAGCGCTTCCTTTTAATCCCGGTAGTACATTCCTGTAGGATATTTTCCGACCACCACCATCCAGGCGAAGCCGCGGGCAAAAGCTAGTTAGTATATAACCGGCAGTGAATTATTAATGTTATTAAACAATAAAAGACTTACTCGTACTAAAGACCTTTTGTTACGTTTAGCACCGCTGATTATGCCCAGTATTTTTTTATAGTGACTATTTATTTCACATAACATAACATAACATCACGCCAGTATTCCCTGAAGGGAATACATATTAGGTAGAGGTGTACTTACGTACCTATAAGTAGTAAAACCACATTTCACCAGTTATGTGTGTTGAGACGTGTGCATTTGTTTCAATAGAGTGATAATATATAAATCTATGAAACGCATTCGTGCGCTTTCGAATAAAAAAATAAAAAACACTCTATTTCAAATTACACGGGCACCAAACTGTACAATTAGGTATTTCCCTGCCTTTCCCATAGGCATACATAGAAAGAAAGAAAGAAAAGAAAGAAAGAAAGAAAGCTTTATTTGCATAAATTGTAGGTACATGACATAAGATATTAAAATAAGTTGTGATCCTTGTACAATTTACCTTAAAATAGGCATGCAAAAAATGTTGTTTATATCTCATAATAATATAATGATCATGCAAGTAATATTATTGAACATGAATATTAAATACAAATGAACTAAATTAGGCATGTCAAAAAAAAAAAAAAAATATCAAATACAAAATACAATTGAAAGAACGAACACAATTACACGAATATATTGTCAAAACGAAGACTTTATTAAATTAGGTTATTTACTTCTATAATTGTTGGTAATCAAGAATAATTAGTTTATGTCATCATCATTTAAAAATTCTTTAATAGAATAATAACATTTCTCAATAAGTAGTGTTGTTAATCTTTTTTTAAATTTGTGTATTGTGTCATTCTTTATTATGTCAGGTATTTTATTATAAATCATAGGACCCATGCAAGTCATGTTTTTTTTAAGTAAAGCAGTATTACAGCTCTCAACATGTAAAAGATTTTTATACTGACTCCTGACTGGTCTTTGCCTCATTTGTTGTACTGTAGTGAAAAGGTGCATGTTCCGTTTAACGAACATTGCCATTTCTAGAACATAAATTGCCGGAAAGGTTAACAGTTTTAGGGATTTAAACACCGGAACGCAGCTATCTGTTGTCTTCATGTTCATAATTGACCTCAAGCAACGTTTTTGGGCTTTGAATACTTGTTCCCTCAGACAAGAATTTCCCCAGAAAATTATACCGTATCTCAGAGTAGATGCCACGATCCCATGATATGCAATCAAAGTTGTAGACAAGTTCACTTTCTTAGCTAGATTGAAGAGGACATAAGCAGATGCATTTAATTTTTTGCAAACTTCTTCTGCTTGTGGTTTCCATGTTAATTGACTGTCGATAAATATGCCTAGGAATTTCGCTTTTTGTACTTGATCTATCTTCTGACTATCATATTCAATAATTAAATTTGGTAAAGATGTTCGTTGGTAAAAAGATATTATGTTAGTCTTTTCTAGATTAATTACTAATTTATTTTTTTCAAGCCAATTTATGATGTCTTTTAGTGTATTATTAATGTTTTCTTCATATTTATTTGTATCAGAACAACCAATTAATGCGGTGCTGTCATCAGCAAATAAAATCATTGGGTCCTTAATGTGACTTGGTAAATCGTTGATATACAGCAGAAATAAAAGAGAACTTAGGACTCCACCCTGAGGCACGCCGTGTTTAATATATCGATATTCGGATAAGTATTTCTTTTCACGTTTGCTTTTAATACATACCCGGGATATTTCTGTATATTGTCTATGGTCGTTTAAATATGATTTTATTAGATTGAACACGTTTCCTCTAATGCCATACATATTGAGTTTACTAAGTAACGTTTCATGATGGACACAGTCAAAAGCTTTTGTCATATCGGTGAGGATTGCACATATAGGTAATTTTTTGTCAACATTTTTTAATACTATACTAAGTAAGTCGAAAACAGCTGAATTAACACCTTTGTTCTTTCTAAAGCCCTTCTGTTCAGTGCATAAAATATTATATTTATCCAAAAAATTATTAATTGAGTCGTATAATATTTTTTCTATTATTTTGGAAAAAATTGGAATTAAGGCAATAGGCCTATAGTTGGCTAAGTTTTCTCTGTCTTGTTTTTTGAAGAGCGGTTTTATGATAGCTATTTTTAATGTATTTGGAAACACTCCAGAGCTGATACATAAATTTATAATGTGACTGAGGTGTGAAGCTATATTTTCTGATACAAATTTGACTACCTTTGTTGCTATGCCGTCATATCCGAAGCTGTTTTTATTTTTTAAAGACTTGATTGCCTTCATGACATCTTGAGGCATGACAGGTGACAAAAACATTGAATGTGGATTGTTACATATATTAGCAGCTACACAAGTTACTTTAGTGTTTGTTTGTACCTGATCGATAAAGAAATTATTAAAGGCGTTTGCAATGTCTATTGGATTATTAATAATTGTATCATGGATTTTAATTTGAGATATTTGGTCAGTGGTGCGCGTGTTATTATTATTTATAATCTGCCACGACGCTTTCGATTTGTTTGTGGACGTATTTATGAAGTAATTATTTTGCGCCTTTTGTGTCAACTTTATTATTTTCCTAAATTTTTGTGAATAATTTTTAAATATTACTTTATTTTCCTTTGAAGGTCCATGTCTATATTTCCACAACAGCCGTCTCTGCTTATTACTACAAACTCGTATTCCACGTGAAACCCATTTTACTTTTCTGTTTGTCCTAATAGTAACCATTTTATTTGGAAAACAAAGTTCGTATAACATACGGAAATGATCTATAAAGTAATCATACGCTTCGTTCGCATTTCCTGTTTTGTATATTTCCGAAAAAGTAAGGCATTGGAGGTGATTTTTAAATTTAATTAGATTTTCTAATGAGAGATCGCGTTTTTTTGTACGCCAGAAGCTTACTCTACATGTTTTATTTGTTTTTACTTCTAAAAATTGCGCGGTATGGTCTGACAATGCAAAGTCATAAACTTCAGTCTTACATTTTAACTGAGAACTACAAACAAAATTATCCAGGCAACTGCTGCTAGCTAGCCTAGTCGGTTGACGTAATTTCAGATCAAGATTGTGCCCTAAAAGAAAGTATTCAAAGTCCTTCGTAACGTTGTTCCTTTTTAGAATGTCGATGTTGAAATCCCCGCATAAAACTATTTTCTTATTAGATTTTGAACATGTATTTTTTAAAATAGCGTCTAAGTTTTCATAAAACAAATTCAAATTATTTATTTTTGGAGGCCTATATATACAGAAAACAAGTAATTTTTGTTGGACAAGCTCAATTCCGCAACATTCGAAGGTGTCTGTTATTGAATAGCGTGATATACCTGTTATTTTCTTGCATTCAATACCATTTTTAACTAGAATACAAGCTCCTCCCCGCTTCTTTGTTTGTCTTGAATAACTTGCAGCTAGCTTATAATTTGGGATTTTCAATAGTTTTTCATGGCCTTGCATAATAAAATGTTCAGATACTTATGCATATAACGTCTATATCTCTTTGTTTCTTTGACAGTTCCTGCAGGTGATAGAAATATATAGAAACGCTATAAAGTCATAATCCCAGCCCATACAACCGTAAACAATAATTTGATTGACCCGCACTCCACTAATTTAATTGTCACTTGTGTTCTTCGAATTCAAAATTCATTAATAAGAATATTTAAGTAGAACCCTAGTTAGACCTAAAATTTTATTGAACATAACATAAGCATCTGGCTGTACCTATTCCCGGTAAGCAGAGATGTAATAGTAGGTACGTGTTGCGCAAGAATCTACCCTTCTACAAGGTAAGTCCTAACATAACACGTTACAGACATGGCAACAAGGAGCACGCGCCTCCCAGCCTTGACCGAGTGCAGTACTTATAATGCATCGCACAGACCAGCTGTGTTCTAATAGTGCTGGTTCATGCCTAACTTTATGAAGACTCTGAGAGGCAGCACCTGCAGATAAAGAAATACTAATTTACCTAAACCATTTTCAGTTGTTGTCTTTTTGCTGTCCGCTTTTCAGTTTTTAGAATGCGTTAACATCCAGCATTCTGCAGTTCAATCTGTCTTCTTTATTTTTATTGGCCACAAATTGGTGATTGCAAATTCTTTTACATTAGATAAAATCTGATTATTTTTTTTTGCCGTGTAAAAATATAAGATGGAATTGATGTGTAAAATAAAATAAAATGAAGGAAGGCGTTGTGGCATTAGTTACCTAGTCGCGACACTGTGTCCTACCTACTTACTTATGCTTCTTTCTGTGTTCATGATTCACGTCAGTAAATTGTGTTAGACAGAACATAAATAAACATAGAAATAACTAACATTCCGCGATGTCTGAAGGCCACAGATCTGTCTTCAGATGTAGCGCATGTACTCTTTACAGCTATAAATAATATCGACTTGTTTATTATCGTCTAGCTTAATCAGAGTGCTGCTGGCCATAATTGTCTAAATCTGGAAGACATTTAGAACAGGTTTTCCGTAAAAACATTCCTAATTAACTCAATCTTACTTTCTGATAATATTTGAGTCTCCTAAAAAACTCCTCAATTATTATCAGTTGTGTAGGTACCTACTACATAACCTGTAATCTTTACCTTCCCTCCCATCTACCGGAACTGATCTAGGAGGACTGCAGCGTTGCCATGGCGCCGCGCGCCAACAGCGCGGTCGTTGACCCGCGTCACTCGCGCCGCCCGCCCAGCGCGCGCCGCCCGCCCCGGCCTTATTTACAAACAATTGTTTAGTCAAACTATTCCTTATCGGTAACAAGTGTTACGGTGAAGTGTTGGGCGACTGCGGGTTTATGGGTGCGCTCCTAATTGAGGCGATGCAGGGTGGCGACCCGCAGTGCCAAGTAATTGGTGATCATTGCTGGGTTGCTTGTGATGTGACGGTGTCCGTAAGTAATTGATTCTGTTTCCTTTTATGTTGTTTGTTAATAGATTTTTATTGCAAACTATGTTTTACACAATTAAAATAGAGTTCCTTTTAATAACATAATGATAAGTAGTGTTATTGCTTTTTTTTAATTACTAACGCGTGTTACTTTAACGGTTTAACCCCTCGAAAAAGTACCATAAAGATATTTCATGTTATTCATGAGTGCCCTAAAATAGTTTCATTCCCATAACTCGCCCGCACCCGCTTGGCGACATAAATATTAAGTTCATGCCGCCATGCCATGGTTTGCGATGGTGTAGCATGGTTGTATGGGGTGATAGTGTGCTAAGTAGACGAGCCCTTGAAATTAAACTACTTTTTATTAAACAAGCTATGCGCATGCTATTATATTTGAACGTTAGCTTTATCATTGACTTGTCAGGCTATCTGAGATATAATAGTAACACCCACATTTCGCCAGTTATATGTAATATGTTCACAACAAAAATTGGTATTCAATAGGATCTAGTGCCTTTTTTTTATCGCTTGGAAATCCTCATGGATGTCCTCCATCCTGGGATAGGTGGAGGGGTCTGTCAGACTCTTAACTAAAACCACACGGTGTTCTGCTGCTACCTTTAGCCGGGGCGCTGGAGTGCTTGCGCATTTCGTCACGCTCCCCCGGCTAGGTGTTGGTCCGCATTATTTCGTGCAGACCCTCAGCAGCCGCATACGGCTGCAATTCCTCAAGAGAGGCGCGCGTGGAACACGCCGCCGTTTCGGGCCTTTCACTGTTCAGGTAACAAACTCCCCAAGTCTGTTGCCTGCAGGCCTCTCCCTAAGGCGGCCGGAGATCGTCCCGCACCCTCCGGCGCCCGGTGACTCTGCTACGGATTGGTAGGGAGGTTGTATCCTCCCTCTCCCTTTCCGCCGCCTCTTTCGCGACCATCACTACCTCGCAGAAGGAGGTGACGGCGTCCCACGCGCTCTCACCTCCGACCATGGACTGGACCGTGGCCGGAAGCGGGAGTGTATCCGCAGCACCAACCGCCGTGACGAGGTCACGGTGCTGCACTGCCCACGCAGGGCATTCCTCAAGGGTGTGCCGCGCCGTATCGTCGAGGCAGTTGCAATGGTGGCAACCGGGTGTCGGTTCCCGGCCTATGCGGCACAGGTACTTACCGAAGCATCCATGTCCGGACAATACCTGTGTTAGCCGCAAACTAAGGGCGCCATGCCGTCTCACAGCCACTCCCTCACCACGGGTCTTACCGCCGCTATCGTGCCATGCCCCACGCTGGGTTGCGCAAGTCGCTGTTCCCACTCCACCACTAGGGTCTGGCAGAGCTCAGCCCTGTACACCTCGACATGGCGAGGCATCAGGTGCTCACCCCGCTCCAGCGCGTCCCGGTGCCACTGATATAGTGACGCTAGGATTTCGGCGTCAAGATACCAGGGTGGTGTTCCGGCCAAGAGGCTCGCCGCCTCAAAGGAGACCGTACGGTATCCTCTTATCACCCTGATGGCCATTACTCTCTGTGATCTTCTCAGTATTGCAATGTTGCGGGCCGTCAGATTGTCCGCCCACACAGGCACTCCATAGTGTGCCATGGACCGTACGATACCGACATAGAGCCTCCGGCAGAAGGCATTTGGCCCACCCAGATTAGGCAGCAATCGCGAGAGTGCATTCGCGGTGCCCATCAATCCAACCTGAACTGAAAATGCGGTTCGAAGTTCAACCGGTTATGGAGTACGAGTCCTAGATACTTTATTGTGGACTCGATACCGATGTGGACACCTCCAACCATGATGTTGGATCCCGAAGGTGGCGCTTTCCGGGGCCCGTGGAAGCAAATGGCTTCCGATTTATGCAGTATTCTCGACCCGGGTAGATGACAGAGGATCTAATGCCTAGCCTACGTCTGTTATCAAGGCTTAAACAGGCGGGGGACAAACAAAAGTTACACCATATTTCAGGTTATTGGTTTGTCCCGCCTGCAATACGAATATTCTAATGTATTTTTAAATATACAATATATTTGGAATTGACTCATTACTAGCTTTTATTTGACACCAATAATGCTGTATTTCTTTTTAAACCGTCCCCTCCCTTATTTGTATTTGCAGATGCAATAAATAAGTATTATGTCACTTCCACAATTAAGACGAATCTAACGACACCTGATATTATGTTAAAATCCAACAAGCCGCTTAGGCTACAGAGCGTGCCAATGTAATAGACATACATACATTCTCTCGAAAAACATTACCCTCCTTCTTGGTCAGTCGGGTAATAAGACAGAAAACTCTAAGATATTCGCGTAAATATCAGTCAATATCAACATTCAGACGCGCCCGTGATGTGTAAATTGATCAGTCTGACCGTGTCCGCCCATCTGTCGCGGAGAGCTGCGCCCGCCTGCACGCTTCACACCTAGCTCATTGTGAAAGCACTGCCACAGCTTCCATAGCTAGCATAGTTATTCATATTTTAAATAAAAACGATCAATTGCAAATAGGTAGGTCCTACTCTGTAGTTCAACTGGTGCCTAACTCACAAATAACAAAGGTTATCAGAGTAGGTTCGTAGTCACTAGGTATAATGAACGCTGTGATCAGTAAACATGAAAAGGCAAATAACAAAATTTTTGTCTGTTTTTTTTTTCGGTTTTACCACTAAAATATTCCCCGTCCTGGGATAATATTACTAACATTTTATATTTTTTCCCCATGTAAGTGACGATTGTCTTAATGAGAACAAAACTCTTTAACCGAAATATTCCCCAATATGTATAGGTACCTAAGTTGTACACTGATAAGAAAAACTAAAAAATAAAATGTCGTTATTAGAGATTCTAGTGGTTACTGACATACAATTTTCCTTTTACATACAAAGTTTTTAGTGAATGCGGAAGAAAACTCTAATATCTCTGCTAATTTCACTGAACTCGGTTTAACCTAATTAAATTAAAAACAAAAAATTAAATTAAAGGCAAATCCGCAGAAAATCATTTATCAAATTGCCAAAACCTAGACCGTTTTACATCTGCCTTATCTAAAAATAACTACTAGACGTAGTAAGCGTTAGCTGCACGCACATTGAATTATATTTATCATAGATTAGAATAGAATACTCTTAATATGTACACCATAAAAATTACAGATTTAAATGTAAAAAATTTACTTACTCGTACACAACACACAATGGGCAGTCATAACGGTAAAAGCGATCTTTTAAAGACAACCTTTGAGTGCACTATGGGAGAAGGAGGGACAATACTGCAGGTAGTCTGTGGGGTGTCATTTACATAATACAATAAATACATACATACATAAAACATAATAAACTTAAATATATAATTCAATAATAACCATGAGAGATCAAGTGTTTTTTACCATAAGATTTAAGAGGCCGACAACACCTAAAGCGCGGTCACTGTCGGACTGCATAGAAAAGAAAGAGAACCGCGATGACACAAGGCTGGTAATTTAGTGCAAAATATGAAGCAATTATCGATTTACAAAAAAGCTATAGATTGTATAAAAAAAATAAAACACTATTATGCTAATATGTTGCTTGTAGAATAATCTGACAAAAAATCAGAATGATTGCATGTATATTAGTATGGTTTTAATCGTTAAAAGAATTTTTTAGAGGTATCTACGTGATTTTTTTCTATCGTATCAAATTAGTTGTCTTATGTTTTCAACACACTATCTACCTAGCATATATCCTGAAGAATAACATATAGTTTTCTGATTTTGTTTACTGCAGTGGATCATATACTTTTAGGCATTATAAAACTTACAAAATTTGCGTTTAGGTCCTGTAGTCCCCTTAATACAAAAATACATATGAAACAAGAGTAAGGAACTATATTATGTAAAGATAATGTTTTGAAGCTAATAAACGCTTTCTATTTCTAAGGATAAGTGAAGGGAAGGGGAGTGAGGGAGGAAGTGCTTTTTTATCAGAATTTTACAAGTGGACAAAGATAGAGCACGCCTTGTTGACACGGACAAGGTGTTCCACAATCGTACTGATTGAATTTTAAAAGATTTATCATAGAAACTGGTGGAATGCATCTATCTCTAGTTATCATCTCTAGTCTCAAGTTTTCCGATGACCTCAGGTATACATTATGTGTGTCATGAAGGAATTTAAAACGTTCTTTAAGATAAGAGGACGTTGTAGGATTGAATAGAATACTGTAGAGCTGAAATAAGATATGAGAGTTCCGGCGAAGACGTACAAGCCACTTGAGCTTTGCACGAAATTTAGAAATGTGATCATATTTGCGCAAGCCAAATTTAAATCTTATGCAAAAGTGTGTTGTTTGAAGTCACTCATTTTCTAGTTAGAGTTAACCCTTATTTTATTAGATTATAAGGAAATGTAAGTGTTGTTTGGTACCATGCCCTACATAGTACTCCATACAGTGTCACTAACTCTGTACGAGGGGGTTGGTTCCAAACATCAGTTAACTGTCATCTGCCTTTGATAAAACATGGTTACGGTTGATGTTTATTATCTATTAACTTTAATGATGTCAAAACAGTTTGTAATGAGAGCGAACAAAGAGAACAGCCGGTCTATTCTGTTTAGATCTCACCGTGAAACCTTAGGTGAAGTGAGCGTGAAGTGAACTGTAATTCTACCTTGTGCTAGCACAAGGTGAAGGTGAAGTGAGCTGTCCATAGTGACATGCCTAGGCATGTCACTATGGACAGCTCACTTCACCTACGTTTTCACGGTGATATTTTTTACAGAATAGCACTGCTGGATTATAATAATCACCAAAATAAGGATAACGGTTGAACAGCAATAAGCAATTTATTTGCACTTTATTTACTTTGATTCAGCTGTGGCAACACAGCACTCACAACTACGTTAGAAGAAAGGCACGGTTAGATAGTAACACATTCATTATTTTACATTTTAATTAAAATGTAAAACATGCAATTCATGCCCGTATTTATCGAAGTGCGTTTCTTTCTTTTGAATTTCATATAGGTACTTCATATTTTATGCAAAAAAATTCACAGACTCTTTTCACAGTGCAGATAGGCCGTGCAAAAGGTACGGTACACAGAGACACACGTACTCATGCATAATGCAGGTGGCATCCAGCCAACCAACCAACCTGCCTACCCCTGTATTGTGAAGATCCCTTCACTGCACATCTATCATGTGAGTCCCCCCGGCCCCTCGGACAGGAAAAGCTCAAGATTTATTACTACATACATGTGCAATTTCCTCTAAGATTAAATAAAGTTCACGCACTGATTTACTCGTAGTAACAGAACTCGCTGACGTTTGATGTGATCCTGCATGGGGTATTTTCAGACCCCAATGTATTGCACCCAGCACCAATATTATACCTAATTCTGCTCTACCTCTGTTACCACTATATTACTACAGATAAGTACTCGTATAGATACTTAGTTCTTTATCACTGTATAAATCTTAAACTTAAAATGTATTAAAAAGTTATTTTAGAAGACACTATCTAAAGACGAAGACAATATCTCCTCCATGTTTGCTGCGAACCTGAAATGTTTCGATTATTTTTGTTATGGATACTGTAACAGTCTCAGATTTATATTGCTACAGGCAGCGCTGCACATGTAGCCGTCCTCCCCCAGTTCATCCGATACGCGCTGTAATCCCGCGCAGTTATCTCTGTATGATAACCTACAGTAACCTTAGTCTAGATTATAAGCTCACACGTGCAGGGTCCAAGTGGCCTCTGATGGCTCACTTATTGGCTATAGTCTAGTACATGGAATAGTTATGAAGATAATTATGGACGTTGGGCGAATATACATATAGAGAGATTTCTTGATTTGTATCGGATGCTTGTTTAAATCATAACCTTAGGTTTCCTAGTGACTAATTTTTCCTTCAAGTCTTCTTTAAAACACAAAGATGGTAGTGATTGGTAGAGTAATACACGTAATATACATTTTTGATACCTAAAATACTATCAAAAACAAGCAAATCATTTCTTATTAACAGTATCCGCATTTATAACAAGTTGCCAAAGTCGGTTACAGACCTTAGCGATGAAAGTTGAAAACCCACATCAAACGTGTCCTTATCAAAAAAGCATATTATAAGTTTAAAGACTACGTTGAAGACAAGGAAGTTTGGCAACAATTCCTTCTGCACATGTGGCTTCCCTGGTCCCTCAATGAGGTTTCATTGAGGGTCGGGTAAACGCTGTTGCCTTTGACCATACAAATGCTACCGTTTGGTTTGAAAGGGAATATTTATTTTTAGTAACGAAAATATGTAAAACCTAATTAGCTGTGATAGTTTTCCTTTGATGATTGTTTTCACATCTCCTTAGACAACCATTTAGCTGGCAGAGGGGACACATGACTCCAACAAAAATTGGCACTTTAAAGTTTAATAGTACGCAAACGAATCCTTGAATCGAAAAATAGTGTCCAATAAAAATAGTGACGATACCCCATACCATGGGAAAGGCAGAGAAAAATAATATCATCCCCACATTACGTGCAAGGGAGATATACTATTTTTTTTTAATGTTATATTTTACCACTTTGGCGGTGTAATTAATATGTATACCTATGCCAAACCACAGCTTTATAGTACTACGGGAACAGACAGACAGACAGACGGACATGGCGAAATTATAAGGGTTCCTTGTTTACTACGGAACCCTAAAAATGGGACCTTCACATCAAACCCTTTCATTTGATATATCACACATTACAGTTTGCAAAACGTTTTTCATATTCACTATTCATTTAGTTACGTTACACGAACTTGTTTGGGTCACAGAAACTCATTGTAAGTTTTAACTTACTTGGTCAATTAGATTCGGAGTAAATTGGCTGTGACAGACGGACAGACAGACACACGAGTGATCCTATACAAAAGGATTCCATTTTGCCTTTTGATGTACGGAACCCTAATAATATTTAAGTAACCAATTTAGATACGAATACACACCACACGACTAATAACTAATTTACCTAAATAACAGGAAGTACATAAATCAATTTAAAAAGATTAATTTTTAATTTGATTTGCCTATGTACCTACTTCCTGTAAAATAATAAATAAAATTATTTATTAGGTACTTAATATTTGAATAGTCGTCTTAAATGCTAAAACTTTTATTTAATCATTTATGTACACATATATGTATAAACAAACTAGAAGAAAACAGAAAAATACGTACAAAGATGATGCTTATTTCTAAAGATATCTCTTCCAGCATACCTGCGATAGGAAAGTAGATAAAGATTATAGGAGATTATGTACAAATATACAAAACTTTTTGCAGCTACAAAGGAAGTTCCGTTCCTCTGAAGAGATATCCATGCCTCCTCTCATCCGTCTCGACAAGAACGTCGCTTTCGACAACCCGGACAAGGCCAAATGTCTAACCGACAGTATAGAGTCCCAATGTTCTCCCAGCTTTCAACCAGTAGACCAAGCGCACCTTGACAAGGTTGATACTGAAGTCGCACGTAGAGCTTCCCTCCCACTCGTTGAAGACCCTGATGATCCTCTGCCTCCCGTCACTCCAGAAGAAGCGCACGACATCATAAAAGGGCTTCATGTTCGGAAGGCCCCTGGTTCCAATAGTAACACCAAACTTCTCCACTCCTCTCATTATGCTTATGACCGCCATTTTCAATGGCGCCATGAGCAACAACATCTTTCCGCAAGTGTGGAAAGAGGCCACCGTTATCGGTATTCCTAAGCCAGGCAAGCCCAAGTCTGAGTCCACGAGTTACCGCCCCATTAGTCTCCTCAATGTCCTCGGCAAAATCTACGAGAGGCTTATTTATAAGCGTCTCAAAGAATATGTCGAGGAAAAGAGCCTCATCCCCAACGAGCAGTTTGGTTTCAGAACCCAACACTCGTGCGTTCAACAAGTCCACCGTATCGTATAGCATTTAAGCGCTGGCTTCCAGCGTACAGCGATGACGGGCCTGTTGTTCTTCGACATACTAAAGCATTCGACAAAGTCTGACACAACGGCTTATTATATAAGCTCTACCAACTGGAATTGCCAGACAGTCTCGTGCTCATCTTACGAAACATTTTGTTGGATCGCACTTCCCGCTATCGCATCGAGGATTCACTCTCCTCCACTCATCCTATTCGCGCAGGAATCCCTCAGGGCTCCATGCTATCACCCCTCATCACGCTGTTCACCAGCGACATCCGCAGGCCGTAGCACCCAAAACATTGCAAAAAAGGGTCCCGATAGAACAAAGGCGAAAGTCAACAGTCGGTAAATTCCGAATAAGACGTAATTATATTTTGTTACATTGGCATGCGAAGTCTACGCAATTTTTTCATCTTACACAACTTGGCAATATTTGGGTTATCGTAGATTCCACGGAAGTATGAACACGATTTTCGTTACGTGCCGATTTCTACCAGTCAACTCCTACCGCAAGCCGCGTTAAAGAACTTCATTTTAAAAAACCTGAAACGGATAGCAACGAGAACTCAGACGAAGTCATTGGAAACAGCAACGTGTAACACAGCATAGCAGTGACAGAAAAGCGTCAAAAAAGCAGTTAAACCACGCCGAAAGATTCACCATTCAAGATTCGGTGAAGCTGGACCTTTTTTTTGTCCCAGGTTGCATATTCGGTACGGCTCTAATAATCCTTCCATATCCTAAGGGCACGTCTTCCTGACCATTACCGCGCCTCCCGGTCTACTCTTTGATATGCAATGGTCTCTGTATGAAACATGAGGCTTCAGGGACCAGTTGGAATCCTTGGGTTCATCACACAATCGAGTCTGGTTTAACCACGCTGGGGTCGGTGCATTTCATTCATTCTTTAATTCGATCTAATGATTGTGAATAAATGTTATGCTGCCAGCCTTTTCCTAACTTTTTGGGCACGGGGAACCGTGCCCAAAAATTGACATTGGTTGACTTGAATTTTTTGAAGCTTAATGAGCTCTTTCCCTTTTTACGCGACTGCCCCAGAAGGAGGGTAATGTTTTTCGAGAGTATGTATGTCTATTTCTTTGGCACGCTCTGAAGCCTAAACGGCTTGATGGATTTTAACATATGCGGTGTCGTTAGATTCGTCTTAATAGTGGGAGTGACATAGGCTATATAGTATTTATATATCGCAACTTTAACTTGCCCTATAGTGATAATCCTAATGAACTGTACAATTCCTTTTTTTTCATCTATTGTAAAGAATTTAACTCAACATGTATACCCAAGCAGATCTCAGGTAATGGTTCTGCAACCTGCAGTGAATGGGCAACTAAAGGAATATATAGTAGAATCAAACTTTTTGAACTGTATGAAGAAAGAAATTATAATAAAAGTAAATGATAAATGATAAATCATTTTATTTCTGTTAGTAGGTTTTTACAAACACTTTTACACGTCAAACATATTTTTTTAAACGAGATGAGGTCAGCGTTTCCTATCTGACTACTCTGAGAAGAAAGGCCGAAACAAACTCAGAGGTCACAATCTCTTTTAAAGTTCAGACATAATCTTGGTCAGATCATGTGAAGACCATATCGATTGGTGTCTGAAATGGTCTTTTGATGAAAGAACTACACAGAATGAGTGGACCTGTCCAGGCAGTGCACGCATTTGTCAGTAGTTGTGCAGCTCAACTCAGACCTAAAGGAGCTCAACGATTCAACGAACAATACCAAAGAAAGGACATTTGGCTAGGGCGAAAAAAATAGTCAAAACTGCCAGAACATGTTAAAAACTAACTGAGAATAAAACAAAATTAAACAATGACCCACATAGTCTTCACATTTACAATAATTAAAACAATATAATACTACACAGAGTAAATATTCATGTCATTGCATAAATAAAATTCATGAATGTCAATGTGTATATCCGGACATAATCTGGGTCAAATCATTTGAGGACCATGTAGGTTGGTGTCCGAAATGGGACAAATGCGTGCACTGACTGGACAGGTCCACTCAGATCTGTGTAGATTTGAGTGGACCTGTCCAGTCAGTGCACGCATTTGTCAATTATCATGCAGCTCAACTCAAAACTTAATACATACATAAACTCATGCCTTCTTCCCATGGGAGTAGGCAGAAACTATAGAACGCCACCTGCGACGCTCCTTACATACTCCTTTTGCTTCGTTTACGTTCATACCTCTGGTCATACGGTCACACGCACGCCGGTTGCGAGTACTACGCACCTGACCTTTTTGAAGAATGAGGTCACTATATGTCTTTCTGGGGCGTCCCTGCCGGCACTTCCACTCATTAAATATATGATCAAAAAATAAAAGTAAAGCATTTTATCAATATATGTTAAGAACTATTCCAAATTATTTAAACAAGTTTGTAGCGAAGCTAAGTGTCGATATTTATGTTCAAGAATTAAAAATAGTCAAAATAAAATAAAAACGACTTAAGAAATTATAAACAATGAGACTGGAAGAAATAGAAAGCGTAATTGTGAATACAGCCTTAATATTCGGATACGGCAGCTTCGGGAGGTTCTTGTGTCGGATAAGGCGGGAAGAAACGCACGGGTGTCACCAATGTGTGGACCGCCCGGAAGACACGGTGTAGCATAAGGTGGAGGTCTGCCCGGCTTGGGCAGAGCACCGCCGTGTCCTCGTGGAGGCGATTGGCGGCAGAGATCTCTCGCCTCCGGCCCTGGTTCAGGCCATGGACCGGAGTGAGAGGGCATGTGCAGCCGTCACCTCCTTCTGCGAAGCAGTAATGCTCGCGAAGGAGGAGGCGGGATGGTTGAGAGAAAGGCAAATTTCGCGCCCTCGCGCCCCTAGCCGCCGCAGGAGACGCCCTGGGTGTCGAAATCCCGGGCGGATTTCCAGCCACCGTAGGCGCGGGTTTGCGGACGGTGAGCAATGGGTAGCTCACCGTCTGGTAAGGACCAGGCCCTGGTCGACGGCGCGTTGTATTCCACGCGCGCCTCAAAGAGATGTCAGCACAAGTGTAGGGGTCCACTAGGGCCGATGCCTGCCGGGGTCGCCGGAAAGTCCAAAAAGGTTACCGAGGCCCCTGGCAACACAGGCAACGGAAGGAACACGGATGGGTTTTAGTCAGTAAGAGTCTGACACACCCTCCCGCTCTGCCCAGAGCGGGAGAAGTTATTTGATGATTTCACACCCAAATAAAAAAGCCTTAATATTAACAATACAGTTATTAAAAAGGACTGTTTTTGATATTTTTTTTGCAGATATTCCAGTCTCAACCACTAAGTCTTTAAATTTATCACCCACTGTTGCTCCCACTATTCACTTCCACTTTGTCCCACTGTTTAAATAGGGACTCGTCCCTATTGAAAGGGAATGTTGATATTTGTAACTTTCAATACACTCAATGTTAAAAAAACAGTTCATTTATGCGGAAATTCTGTAGAGGTTGCAAAATGCATAATCAACAATGTAGCGCCTGAACTGGCAATTATTTTTAATAAATGTTTTCGGTGTAATTCCTCACTTAATGAAAAGTAGTAAAGTAATACCTTTACTTAAATCGGGTCGCACATCAGACCCCACAGACTTAAGACCAATTTCTGTGCTTCCCACCTTTAGTAAAATATTTGAATAATTGATGCTAGATCAATTGCAAAGGCATTTTAACAAACATAAATGATTAAACAGTAAACAATTCGGTTTCACAAAGGGTCGCTCGACTACCGACGCTGGTGTTGAACTTCTTGCACATATTTGTGAGGTCTAGGAGAAGTCACATGATGCCCTAGGTATTTTTTGTGACTTATGATTATGACCTATACTTTATGGCTTTCGATTGTGTTTCTCATGATACATTGGTCAGGAAATTGCATAACTATGGTGTTAGAAACTCTGCCTTGGATCTTCTGATTTCTTATTTGGATAATAGGATCCAAAGAGTGGACATTAATGGCAAGCGATCCCCGGGATCTATTGTCACTATGGGAGTTCCGCAGGGCTCAATGATTGGCCCTTTTTTATTTCTTGTATATATTAATGACCTACCTTGCCTTATAAAGAACAGTCATGAAATAGTGTTATTTGCAGATGACACATCACTTTTATTTAAGCTTAAACGACAACAGATAGTTGGAAAAGGAAAGATGGGGCGGAATTGGATCTTGTGGACACCACTTTGTTCTTAGGTATACTTTGGACTGGTGCTACAGTGGGGCCACATATAACCAAATTGTTGAAGCGCCTAAGCTAACGAGCCATTCGAGCAAATTATAACTTAAGTTGTAGGCATTCACTGAGGGATAAATTTAATGATATAAACATAATGACAGTCGCATCTCAATTTGTATATGAGAACCTGATTTATGTAAAAAGGAATATTAATCTATATTCTAAACACAGCGGCATTCATAGCATAAATACTACAAACAAAGACTTACTTACTGTGCTCAAGACTAGCCTCCAAAAAATGAGTAATTCATTTAAGTGCCAAAGTATTCGTTTCTACAACAAACTCCCAAGCGATGTTAAAGAACTGAGCTTCAATAAATTTAAATCGTTTATTAAACAGAAACTCTGTCAAAAAGGTTTCTATAAAGTTAAAGATTACTTGGACGACAAAAGGGCTTGGGATTAATTAAGCTACCCCAATGTACCCCCAAGCAACAAATTACTTTTATACTAATGAATGAATGAATGAATGAAATGCACCGACCCCAGCGTGGTTAAACCAGACTCGATTGCTCGAATGAACCCAAGGATTCGCACTAGTCCCTGGAGCCTCATGTTTCATGGGACTACAGAGACCATTGCATATCAAAGAGTAGACCGGGGGGCGCGGTAATGGTCAGGAAGACGTGCCCTTAGGATAGGAAGGATTATTAGAGCCTACCGGATATGCATCCTTGAGCAAGCAATGGAATAGTGGAGAGACGGGTAATTTATCTATGGGAGGGCATCTTTTAACAACGTCGCCGCCAGGTTGTCTCAGGTCCAGTTGGTTCCCGAGGTGGCGGCGCGTAGTGTTCCACGCGCGCCCCTTTCAGACGTCGCGGGAGGGTTTTTAAACACCTCACCCCCCCCCAGACTTGAGGTGGCCCGCAGAGGCGGGCCGGCACTAGCCGGGGATCGTGGAAGTCGCATTAGATCCCATGGTCCCCGGTGCAAGTGTGGGAGGGGAACACCGGGGTGGTTTTTAGCCAGTAAGAGTCTGATAGACCCCTCCGCCTATCCCAGGGCGGAGGACATCCATGAGGATATTCCACCCCGGAACAAAAAAAAAAAGGTCCAGTTGCTTTCGCGACTCTTTTCTGTGTCACTATGCTGTGTTGCCTGCTATGCTGCCTAATCTTATGTCGGTCTTCAGCCGTGTCCATCCAAAAGTTGATTTCCTTGTCGAAGTAAGTCATGTTCTGCTTTATGTTGTCATTCTTTTAACACCGTTGCCGCCAGGTTGGCTCAGGTCCGGCGTTACCGGATTTTGAATGAATGATGAATGAATGAATCTTTTGGCGCGGTGTAACTGCTTTTTCGACGCCTTTCCGTCACTGCTATGCTGTGTTACACGTTGCTGTTTCCAATGTCATCGTCTGAGGTCTCGTTACTACTACCGTTTCAGGTTTTTTGGAACGAAGTTTTGACGCGACTTGCGGTAGGAGTTGACTGGTAGAAATCAGCACGTAATGAAAAACGCGTTCACACTTCCGTGGAGTCTACGATATTCCGAATATCGCCAAGTTGGAAGCCTCAGTAAGACGAAAACATTGCGTAGGCTTCGCATGTATCAACCTATAATAACGTCTTATTCGGAATTCACAGACTGTTGACTTTCGCCTTTGTTGTATCCTCACGACCCTTTTTTTGGAATGTGCTGGGTACTACCGGCTACCTGAGCACTTGAAGCACCCCCAATGTACCCCCAAGCAACAAATTACTTTTATACTAAAACTATTTATAAACTGTCTTAGAGTTAATATTGACATTTTTATTTTTATTGACATGTATGTGAGGACTATGTGAAATTCTCTTTTAGTTTAAAGAAAATCTGGCAGTTTGAGTACTTTATGCGGCCTAACCAAATGTCCTCACCAATTTACATGGTCCTCAAATGATCTGACCAAGATTATTTATTTTTGGACTCTAATACATATACTCATTGACATTGTTGAATTTTTTTATATACAATGACATGAATATTTACTTTTTAAAGTATGATATTTTTTATTTAATAATTGTGTATGTGAAGACTGTGTGTTATTGTTTTTATTTTTTCTCTCAGTTAGTTTTAATCTTGGTCTGGCAGTTTGAGTCATTTAAGCGGCCTACCAAAATGTCCTTTCTTTGGTATTGTTCGTCGAATCGTTGAGCTCCTTAAGTTCTGAGTTGAGCTGCACGGTTACTGACAAATGCGTGCACTGACTGGATAGGTCCACTCAATCTGTGTGGTTCTTTCCTCAAAAGACCATTTCAGACACCAATCTACATGGTCTTCACATGATCAGACCAAGATTATCTCTGGACTTTATAAGAAACTGTGACCTCTGAGTTTTTTTCGGCCTTTCTTCTCAGAGTAGTCAGATAGGACACGCCGCGACCTTATCTAGTTTTTTTTTTAAAATATGTTTGACGTGTAAAAGTGTTTGTACAAACCTACTTACAAAAATAAAAATCATTTCATTTAATTTCATACAAAAAAGGGAGAAGTTTTTTTTAAAGTAAATTACAACAATATTGATATCAAATATAGCTAGTAATGAGGCAATTCAAAATATATAATATATTAATAAAAACCTTGAAATAAATCAAATTATTTTAGAAACAAAAAACTCGACTGCTAAAGCACATAACTGAAAAGAGAAAAACAAGCATTATAATCTATAGAATTTTGATATCGCAGGCAGGACGAACCAATAACCTGAAATATGGTGCAACTTTTGTTTGTGCCCCTGGCGATACCAAAATTCTATAGATTATGATGCTTGTTTTTCTCTTTTCATTTATGTGTTTTAACAGTCGGGTTTTTTGTTTTTAAATATATTTTATATTTTTTATTTAAATTTAAAATCTTTTTTATTTAATTCTGCGAAAATTAATCTTTAACTAAGAAGAAAAGCTCATTGTTATATTATTGTTACAAAAAGGAAAACATAGATTTTACTCGCATTATCAACAAATATACCTGATTGAAATTTTAAATGGTAGCAGTTTTTTTTTATTCAGATGATTTTTGAACGGTAGTTTATGAGAATCTGCTCAAAATAAATATTCATTAGGGGTTTAAGTAATTTTAGAACTCTCATAAAAATAATAATCACCTCGACAATTATTAGAGAGCTCTCCAACCTAAACCTTACAAGATATTCGACAACAAGATAGTTATTTGTGCAACAAGAGAGCAAAGTCGTTTTTTGCTGCGACTGCTGATTTTTAATCCTGAGTGTGGCGAGGGATTCAAAGGCACGAGATGCAAAAAACTTTGCTCTCGTGTAACACACATAACTTTTCACTTCAGCAGCGAGAACACTTTAGGAGATAAAGTTAAACAGGAATAGATTGAAATAACTATTTATTGTGAATCAACATAATTAACATTGTAGGTAGAGGTACTAATTCAATAAAATGGAACATTTTAAAAGTTTAAAGTAAAATTACTGCAATTCTGCAAATTAAAAGTAACAGATTTATTTGGCAACGTTGTAGTTGCATTGAGTTGAGTTTGATTATCTGGGGTTAAGGTTTCTCTTTCGGTGGCGGATTGAGAAGGAACAACGGTGAACGTTGGTGACTCTGATCAGCTTTCTGTATAAGTACACTGTGCGTCGTTGGAAGTGGATGGGCGTGGGTGAGACCAAGGATCCGAGGTCGAATTCAGACTTATTGTTTCCACTATACGCTTACAGATTTTAGACTTATTTTCTATTGAGACTTCAATATAGCCTTCTGCAACCGTGTTGGACTTCCACCCGCCGTGACGTTTCAAAGTGGTGAGATCTGCTCCGGAATCAGCCAAGAGCGTTGCCGGAATTCTCCGAAAGCAGTGACCCGTGTATAGCTGAGGCTCTTCCAGTTTTAAGAAAGTGGCAATTTCTCGCGGTAAGTGGCAATTTCTCACAGTATAGCACCTTTCCAAAGGCTGTCTTAAGCATTTATTATTATGGTATTGTATGAAAAATCGGTCGGTTTTTATATTGGCTGGACGTAAATTTTAGTATTTTTCTACAATAGTTACATATTCTTCGCGTACGACAAAAGACCTGTCAAGGTTTGTCTTCGTATTTTTCAATTTTACTAACAGTAATTTATCTGAATGCTTTTCGATATTATTAACTGTTAGCTGTAGGTAATAGCTCGTTATTGCGACACGCTCCACTAATTGCTATGATTAGTACAACCTGTAATGAAAATATTACATAATTAATATGCATAATTTAACATTTACAGCATCTTTTACATATCGTAATAAATATTTTAACAGTATTGCTAAGCCAGACTAGAATTCATTGCGCCTCCAAAAATCAGTAGTAGGCAGTAAGTACCTTTACCTATACACAACAGTCTACACACACATTTTAATAACTAACAACATAGTTTCATAGGTACCCTACCCCTTACTTTAGCGGCAAGAAAATTGCAGTCCGGAGCTTCATTAATTAAGAAATTTTTCTATGTTAGGTCATGAAAATTTTGGACTTTTAAGCCTTATTTTTAGAAAAGATACGAGTTTTGCGTATGGTTCAATATGCACGTTATGTTTTGTTTTTAAAGTAGCTTTCAACATTGAGTAAATAAATACTCCACATTTTAGAAGATTGCCTCGTCAGTGATAAATCTAAAAAATAAGTTACCAACACCGTCTCCGAAGAACTGCTTGCGCCCTTTGTAAGTCTCCATTTATTGAAGACATGGTATGCTTTCAGATATTTCTAGCGAGACTTCTCAGGTAGGAAACTTAATTTTGCATTAATAACTTGTTGTTTTAACTTTTTCGGTGTTAAAATACTGTTCTCGTCGCTAGTTTCACTCATATTTTACGATTATTTTAATATTTTTTAACTTATTCAACTCTTTACGCCAGCCACGAAATTTTATTCCCGCTCTTTTATTTAAATTAAGGCGTGTTCCGAAATAGCACCAATGATATTTTATTATTCAAAATATATTACGTAACATTATTGAAACTAGAAAAAAGTATTTACAGGTTAAATATCAGTTTTATTTGCAGTAAATACTTATTTTCGTTTAAATACAACAATAAGTTAAAAATTCAATAAATTATATTAAAAGACATAATTATCTTTTTACAAAATTTCTTCTAGTACGAAATTCCGAATGTGTCTGTCTTTGAGGTCGAATTCAAAATCGGAACTTCGAAAGGGGTGGGTCTTTGTCTCTCTCTCTCTTTCTAATGGCGGGAAAGAGATAGAGTGTGAATGTTTCGCATTGTATGATTAACCCAAGGCTGAATAAGATATTCACGGCTTTCTGAAAAAAAAAAAGTTACTTGGTCTCACTCAGTGAGCAAAATCGCATTTTGCTCACTGATTTCAGGCAGCAAAACCTACATGTTTGAGCTACTGAAGTGGAAAATAATGAAACTACCCATTTTTAGACTTCACTTAAAAGAGACAGACTAAACAGTCGTCACTTAGAGTAAACATTCAATAATACAGATGTAACAAAAGATACCGTACAAACCTGCTACTAGCAAGTAGCTCTGCTTCAAAACAAGCAGTCCGACATCGCAAAAATTCCTTGCTTTATTATCATCACTGATATACATAAGTTAGTTATCAAAAGTTCAAAACACAGCGATGGCACGCCGCGCGCCAGTCAGCTGTTTGTTATCGCGTCGAAGAGACGTATCTACGCGTCGTGTTATCGCGAGTATTAGCGCGATATTACGAGTTAACGCGAATCCGTTTAGTCCATATTTTTATAGCAAATTGTAACACATTTTAAATGTTCTTCACCTCTATTTGTGGACAAACCGCAGGCCTCGAGGAGTAAAGGATAAATATACCCCACATATTGAGGTAAACTTTAATTCTTATTTGATTTATATTGTGTTTATTAATTAACTAATATATTGTTAATTTGTCTATTAAACCACGGGTTTGTTCCCATTGGTTTTCCCCCACTAAATAAAGTTTAACAGCTGATACTAGTTTATCCTGGAAGGATTGAAGTACAAATGATTTGGAAACAATGAAGTAGACAAATTCCGTAAAAAAAATGTAACAAAAAGTGTACGTGGGTTTATCTTACGATAAACGAGAGCGGAAAATACACATTTTATAATCCACAATGTTTGCAATTAAATGTAGATTCAGCAACCAGATTTGTAATTTTGATAAACAAACGGATATCAGTAATGATAATACAAGATAAGACTTTTGTTCCACTACAAAGCGATGCAGAAGCTAAGATAACAAACTTATCTTAACGTGTTCTGTGCTCGCCGCTCTGCTGAAATTCCAAGCCCTACCAAATGAGGCAGATCTAATTGCGTGACACCTTCAATTCCAGGGAATTTGTTGCGTTGGTGCCGACGCACAAGAATAGAGCTCACCGATCTCTTTCGTTGGAATACATCACGTGTACGAGTATGTAACATCACGTATATCAGAAATAAAAAAATCTAAATATTTTATTTTACATAAACCTACATGGGCACTTATGTAACGTCAGAAGCTAGGTGCACGGTTCCAATTGGTCGTTTCCTATGGAGAACAGCCGGCAAGAAACACAACGGCAAAAAAAATGGCTTTTAAAATAATTGACTTTTAGATGTTTTCAAATTAAAGTGTTAAAAGGTATGGGAGGACAGTGTAGGCCGGACAAGAACCCAGGCCAGGCCAGGTACTTAACAAAAAATAACTACAACCTACAACGTTCTCACATTCACAAAATATAAAATAATCTATGTAAAATATTAATAAAATAATAAAAATCTAAACCTAAACCAAATGACATGTTTGCCATTACAACGGTAACAAGTCTGAATTAATATCCTGTCCACAAAAGCCACTAATAAATGTAACTGCTTATTAACTTAAAGCAGAACAAGGCTATTAGGTAAATGTGTTACTTATGTGTTTAGAGAACCCCAAAGGTGTTGGAATTCATAATTAATTAAAATGTTTGCAGATAATTACAAAAAAAGGAAAAACTATACATATACAAAGTCAGCTGTTGTGCGGTAGTCAAACATACTGCCATCAGTTAACTATCGCGGTCCTATATGTCCCTGTCTGGTGACATAGCCCGTGGACAGTGACTGAACGTTTTGCACTGGCGATCATCTCACCTACCGCAGTTCTGATAACGCTGATAACGCGTATTATCAGCTGTTGACAGTCGACCTCAACCCCGGCCGGCCGGTCGAACCGCGCAGAACAATAATAATTATTATCTTTTGTAATTTTAACTTTAACACGTCCTTGTTTTATTGTTTTCTGCACACAGATAACATTAAGTAAAGCATCAATTTGATTTGAGAACCAGCTGAAATCAAATTGATGCTTGATTACAGAACTTGTCAAAAATCATTACAGTCCCTCCTCCCATATTATGAGAAGATGTCCTCGTCTTTCAGCGGTTTTTTTACCATTAATTTTGCAAAGTATCGATTTATATACTACTGTTAAAACAACTTCATACAAAAACTAGGTGCGTGCACAATGAACTCCCATTAGGGCAAGTTTCCCCCAGTATTGGGGCTGACCAACGATAATGAATAATTTTACTTACCAAAGCAGTTTCACGATAACACAGTCAGGGGATTGTTGACCCACAATACTAAGATATGTTTAAGGACTAAACTAATGACAGTATTACAAAAGAAAATGTGTCCTGATCGATCGGTCTACTCTAGGGAGGAAATTAACTTCTTCGTCGCAGAACTACGCTGCGACGACAAATAATATACGTGTAGGTATTGCCTTCAAACAGCTTGCTATATTCCGGTTTCATAGGATACCAGTAAAATTACGGACACGAGAGAATTTTTAACTTTTCTGTCTTATCTACTAATTGATTGAAGTCCATACATTTGCTGGATTTGTGTCGTTACAATAAGGAGTCGATAACGTTATCACTTATCAGCTTTACCTACTACAAAGTAAATTTAATTTTTTGAAAAAAAAATAAAGACAATGTCATCATTGCTCAAAAGCATTTTCTTTTTTCAAATTATCGCATCAAAACATTTACCAAATCATTATCAGGCATCCCTATCTTAACCACGTACTTTGTCAACAAGTTCAATGTTCTAGATAAGGTTAGAGCCGGTGCCCCGCGACCCGCGACGTCACCGAGCCGCAGTGACCCACCCGGAGCACAAAGACCGACCACGTGTTGCTGGCCCACACGGTCACCCCCTCCCCCTGTGACCTCCGCCTAATGCCGTGACCTCTAATTAAAACAGGTAATTAGGCGTTTATTGATAAGACTGCTCATGCTGTGCACCACGCACCAGGAAAAATAAATACAGTTTTATCGCAAGTTTTTGCAGCAGCTGCTTTCTTAGAACCGAGGTCATTGACCAGCGGCAGTGCAATTGTTTACAGTACCTATTTTTTTATAATGATGGAAGAAAATTGATTGCATACATAAACTCGGCCCTTCGCTTTAAAATCGACGGCGTCATCTTCTTTCTCGTTGGCCTAGTCTGGGTTCGATTCCCAGGTCGGGCAAAATGTCATTGTCTTTTTCTATTTGGAATTTCTTAGTAGCAGTCCAAAGTCTGGATTTCTGCCCGGTTGATGGTAATAGGCTCGGGACATGGGACTTAAACATAACTAGCGAAATCCTCAGCCCAACCCTTCGGGGCATCAAGGCGTGATGTTATGAGTTTATGTTATGTCATCATTTTTAGGGTTCCGTAATAAACAAGGAACCCTTATAGTTTCACCATATCCATCTGTCTGTCTGTCTGCCCCGCTGTAGCTCAGAGACGCTTAGTACTAGAAAGCTGTAATTTGGCATAGGTATACATATTAATCACTCCGACAAAGTGGAAAAATCTTTTTTTAGGTTGCGTCCCTTGCACGTAATGTTGGGATGATATGTTTTTTCTCGTCTAATCCCAAAGTGTGGCGTAACTTTGGATAGGTCGTTCAAACATATTGCGAGTATGTGAACACCATTTTTTGATTCAAGGACCCGTTTACTTTAAAGTGCTAAATTGTGTTAGAGTCAAGTGTGTTTTTTTAAACAACCATTTAGCTGGCAGGGGGGGCTGCCACCTTAATGGTCGTTGATGGAGATGTAAAAAAATCATGACAGTCGTACATATAATGAAATTAAAAGGAAAACTATCAAGCTAAGTAGGCTTTATAAGATAACGAGTAATAGTCGACCAACTAAAATTTGCAGTTGGAGAATTGACCGTGACGTAAATCGATGTATGGGAGAACATGTTTTTCAACTACAATGTTAAGTTTGTTTTTTGGGATAAATTCATCCGAAGTAATCCCAACCACGGAACCCTTCATTGTGCGTGGTCGGACACGCACTTGGCCGGTTTTTTAATCATCTACTCTTCTTCACTTCACGTAGTTCCGTAACGATCACTTTGACGTCTTCTTGACTGTTTCTACCTATTAAGTAAGTAAGCGATAACATAAAGACGTATGAGCATGATTCCAATAAGTTAATGTTTAAAAGCGATTGTTAATCGTTATATGTATAGCGGAAGTGTCATTAATATATTTTTGGTAGTTTCAAGTTTAAAGACCTCATTTTGAGCCTTGCAATTTAATCTTGAATTATGTTTTTCCAATTAAATAATACCGAAAAGATTAGTTCATGTAAGCCGCAATTCTTACAGGTACAACTGACAACCAGTCATACTGTTATGTTACAAGTTTTTCAGTCTACTTTTGACTCCTTTCATTTCTTTTTCTGTTCCTCTCCCACGCTCCTCCGAGCCACTCAATCAACGTTCCTATTCCACTAGCCTCTTGTCAACAGACACTCCTGTAGTCGCACCCCGAGCTCACGGCGTGGTCACCTCGAGGGTGAAGCAAACACTCGCGAGTGCCGCCCGGTCGGGGCACGTCCTCGCCCCGTGTTTGGATAGGGCTACAACTTCGCAGAATTGCTTCATAAACGTCATAACAAAATGTAAAGAGCACAGACCAATGCGGAATTAAGAACCATTAACTTTATGCAATATTTTTTTAGTGGATTATCCTAAAAAACCGCCTGTAAAAGGGTGTTGCGTATCGAATGTCTCTTATCGACAAGACCCACACGATCTCCGCCCTTAGCTCATAAGGAGAAACAGGCTCTAATGTATCGTCCTTCTATGTAACGTATTAAGGCTCGTGCAGACTGGAGCGATATCGCGGGCGCAACAGGCAGCACGTCCGTCGATTTATGAAACACCGTCTCGCTTAATTGATGCCCTTACGTCAAAACGGTGTCAATTTGCTAGTTCGGTTTAACTAGTAATGTCTACAACGGATGGACAATCTGAATATGATGATGGCGATGACAACGCGTCAGGAGGTAGAGCCTCCAAGTCCAGACTCAATCCCTACACGATGCTGCTCTACCTACAGGAATTCCAGTCACGTTTATTTTAAGTTACGTCCTTTAAGTCTCCCTTTCTTGTATCTTAGTTATATCGTGTAATAATCGAGTTGGATTTTAAGGATACCGACAATGTGTAATAATCAGCAAAAAAATATGATATCACATCGTTAGCCGATCGTGTTACACCTATTGCGTATTTCTTAACGATTAGTTAATGTAAATGACATCAGTAAACGAAACCAGTTTTTTTATAATATCTGGTACGCCTAGTTTACTTTCTAGCTGATCTGTAAGACATAGACACGTGTGATCACTTATTACATGCGTAGTTTGGAAACTGGATTCAATTAATGAGGTGTTTGGCACTCCAACTTACTTACTTACGTCCCTCCCTACACGCTTGTAATGCAAAACAGCATTCAGATAGGTGTTTTATTATTAGAATATCTGGATCTTTATTTTTCAGGCTCGTTTCAAAAATAATGAAGGACGTTTTAAAAAAAAAATCGCCTGAAGAAATCTTTTACTTAGTTATTGCGAAGTTAGTTAGTTTTGGCGTATATAGTTAACCACAGGGAAGGGCGGTCATATGAGGGTGTGCATACGACCGCCTATCCCAATTTTCTCAGCAACACAAAGCTAAGTACATGAACGTTATCCACGTAGCAGCCCTGCCTGTTCGAACAGCAATAAAAGGCTATTGTTCATAACTCCGTAAGTAGCACACGACACACGACAGCTCGACACCCTGACGACAGTGGGTGGGTACTGTCAGCCACACTCCATGGTAACAGTTTGTTAGCGCCTTTATTTCGCAGCAGTAAGGGCGGTTTTCACAGTTGCCCGTCCAATGAAACCATTCTCGTAAAAACGTCATTAATTAGTCCAGCTCGCTTACGATCGCCACCTCGATTACATTACGAGTTTGTGTGATTAAGATAACAGAATATGTGCCTGCATTTGGGTCACGTACTCGTATGTATGTGCGAGTTTATTTATTAACTACACCTGGAACGCCGACACTAGTATACAAATAGTACATTAATGTAATTTATAATTAGGTACATCGCCATCAGGTTTTCCACTAACCATAAAAATCCTCTTCCTTTAGCCGCTAAGCCGAAATTTAATAGTAAAAAATCAATTTTTTAGGACACCTCCTTCGCAAGTAAAGTGGGGCTGATACTTATTTGCAGGTCTGTGAAAACCTTTACATGCATTATTTGTTTTAGCTAGCTTTTTTAAGAAAGCTTTAAAGTGTAATTTTGTGTTAAACAAGGAACCCTTATAGATTCGCCATGTCCGCCTGTCTGTCTGTCTGTCTGTCTGTCTGTCTGTCCATGTCTTAGCTCAGAGACTCTTAGTACTAGAAAGCTGTAATTTGGCACGGGTATACTTAATCACGCAGGCAAAGTGATGAGATAAAATATTGAAAAAAAAAACATTTTACGATACCTCCTTCGCACGTAAAGTGGGGATGATACTTTTTTGCGGGTCTGTGAAAACCTTTAATATTAAGCTTTAAAGTGTAATTTTTTGTTAGAGCCAAAGTGCTAGTTCTCCACCTGCAAATGTTAGTTGATCGACTATTACTGATTGACCGTGACATATAGCGATAGATCGATATGGGAGCACATGTTTTTCAACTACAATGTCAAGTTTGATTTTGGAATAAATTCATCCCAACTACGGAACCCACTGTGCGTGGTTTAGACATTTCCTTCCTGGATTTTGCATAAATTCGTGAATAAGCAGAAACAAATGTATGTACATCGTCGGCCTGCGAACTATCGCGGGAGCGCATATCGGGGCACCGTAAACACTATTCCTGCTTGCAGCGCTCGGTCGCTACAGTAACGCTTACCAACCAAAAGCGTCGCCGCATCCGATTTTTACTGAGCCCCTTGTTCTTGTAAATGAAAAAAGACCATAAAAAGAACGGGTAAAGGGTAGTCAGACATCAGTGACGATTGAAACCTGAGAAAATTTTAACAAAATAAATTATTTTTTATTGGCCGACGCAAAAAGAGGCGCACAGATGTGGTTATCGTAGCACGGGATTTTGTTTTCAAAGTGGTCCAATATTCACACCCTCGATAGTACATTTTTGTGCTGTGTTTGTGATTATGAGAGAACAACCAACCCGCACTGGGCCCGCGTGGTGGATTACGGCCCACTCCCTCTCACAGAGAGGAGGCCTGTGTCCCAGCAGTGGGACCATTATAGGCTGATTATGTAATAAAGAATACTATTATTATTTAGTCACGTAGGTTCACTTCCTATAGCAGCTCATGTTATCTTCTTCAAATAAAAAAAAACAAAACAAAAATCCAAAATGTTTTGTTATGAAGGTTTGCAAGACTCCTTGCAGTTTTGATTAAGAGCAATCTCGCAATTTAACAACTGCACGGATTGACAAATTGATTTTAATTGCATCAAATTGCCATGTAACGTGTTTCGTACGAGTACTTACGGTTCTTTAAGAACACTCTTTTTTTTTTGATCCAGGGTGGAAAATGCTCATGGATGTCCTTCGCCCTGGGGCGGGCGAACAGACACACCCTTCGACAGACCCCTCGTCTGTCACTCTTACTGACTAAATCCCACCCCGGTTTTCCACTCCCACACTTGCAATGGGATCTGGTGCGACTACCGCAATTCCAGGCTGGTGTCGCGTGTCGGCCTGCCATCGCGGGCCACCTCAGGCCCGCGGGGGAGAATTAGGTGTAAAACTTCCCCCGCTACGTTCAATAAGGACGCCCGTGGAACACTACTCGCTGCCACCTCGGGTCCTACTGTGTGAGACCCATTTAAGGGGGCTGGAAGAGGGCGTCTTCCTCCCTCCGCCTGCTGCGGGCAGGGCACAACAATCTCTGTTAACTTGCTGCCACAGCTGACTAGCATGTCTATAAAAGGTTATGAAGAAGAAAATAATAGTTAGGCAGGAAAGGATACTAAGGGAAAGCAACAGTGGTCTGTAGTTCCCATGCTTAGTTGAGTCTATAGTTTCCAAAAATCTTGCAACTCTGCCTATAAAATTCGTTCTCGTCACACCCAAAAATCCTCGCTGAACACCAGCGAACACCTCACAGCTGAAAAACAGCGAAACTATCCGACGACTGATACGCCGTAATGCATCCAATAAATAACGAGTATCGGCCACGCGGCCACACATCCATTTGGCCAGATGGCTAGTTGGCTATAACCACAGCCGTGATCATTAGTTGTAACGGGCAGGTGATAAACATTTCAGTTCGTGCGAGGCTTGCATCGAGTGAGTGGATCGTAAACGATGAATTACTTTCAATAAAATCATTGCTACCGGACCCTGAAGTGTTTGGTAATAGTACACACCACAGAAATTGTGATTTCAAAACCATTCATTTATTTTTTATACTCAAATTTTAGCACAGGCTTGTCTTTCGCATTTGTTCTCGGAAAGCACCATTTAGGGAAGTGGAACTGATGATGAAGACCACAGATGGCCACCGGAACTACTTAATAATAAGTATTTAATGGTACTAAGCCATTTATGCTCGTCACAATGCATAATGGTGAGTGGCAGTTTTTCTGGTTTCAATTCAATTCTCCTGGTTCGTACCAGGAGGACTCCTCAACAAATAAGGTTCCTGCATCGGGAAAAAAAATATTTTGTAATAGGTGATGAGCAGTTGATATTAGGCTATTTTAAATTAGATAAATTACAATCTGACCCACTAAAAAGTGAAAAACAAAAATCTTTTAACAAAAAAAATAGCCTTTATTTGTGTTTTTTTTTTTTTTTGTAAAACGTTTTTTTATTATCAATCAATCAACCGTATGAATGAACTCATCGTTTCTGCGGCGCATTTGCAAATCTCTACGAGTGCATTATTAAACTCTTTAAAACTATAAACGTTCGAAGTTTCTTAGACAACTTAAAATCTCCTACAAAAAGTGTGCAGTTAATGATGACTCAACAATTAACAATGTATCGTAAACATTCAAACATCTGTGATGCCCACAACATGCATCGTTTAGCATTTTTGTGAGAACAAGCGGAAACTGAAACTCATACATAAGTAAAGCAACCAAGAGTTATGTGCTATTCTGGATGCGCCCGCGACCTTGTGTGTGCGAATTCTTCTTACTAAGATTGATTTATGTACGTTTATTTTGCGAACTTCAATTTGTATTATAGCATCACCATCTATCATCGCTTACGCAATCTTGCTGTAAAAATATTGTAGTGATAATATAAAAATATTTTACTACAGTTTCAACCGTGGCAGACAGAATGTTCGGCTTGTGCCAACAGACTACATAGTTACTATCTGTGCTTTATAAGTAACGAGTCGCTAACTCGTAGCGTATTGAAATAACTCTCTGTTATAAATCTTTTCGTGGATTGCTGATTCATTGGGAAAATGTAACCAGATACCATTCAATTACCCGGAAAAGCTTAAAAAAATAACTAGAATCGAACTCGTCAAATTAATCTAGACCGGTATTTGGCAAATAGGCAGTGCACGGCTTTTTAACAAAATACGAGTAGTATCTAATATCATTCACTAATGATACATTTACCATGTTAAAATATTGATAGTCCTGGGTACAGGTTACCGCATACTAGTAGGTGTGGGTAGGTAACGGAACAATACGAAGAATTAATTAAAATAAAACGAAGTTATAAATATAATGCCTATTGTACTGCAACCTAGAGGAAATTCTAGGGAAATAAAGTTGAGCTAAAATCAATACAATGTTACAATTAAAATAATAAATTCAATGGCACAGGAAATGCAGCGGAAATGAATATGTCTTAGATACCATATAACTATAGAATGTTATGTATTTGTTACTTTATATAGAATGCTATTTTTAGCTTGATATACATACATAGAAATAGTAGCCTAGTGATATAGTTCGTGAGTAATTACCTCATAGCCTGCAGACAGGATCGCTCGCCGCGGCCGGGATCTCCTGACCACAAGAGTAGCGTTTTGATAATATATTATAACATGATGAAACATTATTATGCAAGGTAAAGCACGTATTCAATCACAGTTGAGGATAAATTAGGTACGTAATTAATTTGTGTTTAGTTGATTAAAAGTTCGGCTAATTGGCCATCCATTCAACAGTCAATTTGAAGCATTCGAGCAGATTCGTGATGACTGCACATTCTTTTTAGATGTCGAAAGAGCTTTTCTGTACCAAAATTGTTTTTTTAGTCAACTATCTGAAAGTAGTCTTTGATTTACTAACTCTGCTAAGAAACTAATAAGATCACTGCGCCGAGAAAGTCTCTACATAATAAATTAATATACCTATGTAAGGTGGCGCCTGACAAAGACATAATTGAAAAGTTTCTGGAGCCTGATTTTTTTCTTCTGTTGCCAGCTTGTGCGCTTCCTTATCGCTATAACTAATTACTATCTGCAATAACCCCTTCCCCTTTTCCAGTCTGTCTATCTATCTGTCTGTCTGTCTGAGGGGCATCCCACAGTTCCCACACTAAGTTTCCCGGTTTGCGGGTCTAATTAATTATTAACTTTTAATCTGTTTCCTAATTACTCGTCTAATATTCCTTAACTACGTGTATCTGAGTTGGACTTCCGTACAATCATATTTTATTGTATCAATAATTAAACTAGCCCGCTTGTCTGTCGCTAATATACTGCTGTGCAATTGCCCTATAATTATTTTCTTGTGTCGTTGTAAATTGTTGGACGAGCATTGATTAGCGAAATTAAGCATTTTAGTAATCATCAACATCATCATCAGCTTGTCCATTGCTGGATACAGGCGTGTCCGTTTCAATGGCGCGGCCAAGACGTTTTTTTTTTAAAAAACTATGGCAATATTTTGTAACAATTTGTAAAAATTGATTCCCAAAACCATAAATTTGTCAAAGCTGGGTTAAAAAGTTATAAGGGTTTGAACGTGGTCGCACCATTGAAATTGAAACGCGGCGAACCGCGCGGCCACGGAGATCTTTAAAACTAAGCATTGCAGAGACCTGAAATTTAGGTAAATAACAGATTGAATTTGTAAAAAAAATTTAAAAATATAGAAAAAAATCCTGGGTTTATATTTTAGGAGCTGCAAGACTTAATATGTATACTTAATAATGGCCGCGCCATTGAAACGGTGAAAAACACATTATCACCGATATCTCGCTGAAAAAGCATCACAGACGTCTGAAGTTTTTTGTAAAACCCAGATTTGAATTTGTCAAAACTAGTAAAAATACAACAATTTCAGGATCTGTGAGACTAAAACCCCATGGCCGCGCCATTGAAACGGTGAAAAATACGTTATCACCGATATCTCGCTAAATAAGCATCGCAGAGGTGTGAAGTTTTTTGTAAAACCTAGATTTGAATTTGTCAAAATGGGTAAAATGCACAATAAAATCCTAGGTTTACATTTCAGGAGCTGTAGTACGGTATCGCGTAGAAATAAGTCTTGATTATCTTTCGATGAAAGTAAGTGATAGCGATATCTTTTTTTTTTTGTAAATAACACCTATGAACATGTAGAATTACCGAGAGCAGGGATTTTTTTTTATAATTATATAATTTTTAGAGCGTCTTGAATATTTCAATAGGGTGACCATGGCTTATTTTTTACAGAAAACTTTGCACTTATTATATTAGAATAACTCAAGGATTCTAAATGAAATGAAAATCCTTACTATATATTGTATATATAATATTATAAATGCGAAAGTAAGTTTATTTATTTGTTTGTTAGTTACCTTTTCACGCCTAAACCACTGAACCGATCATCCTGAAATTTTGCATATAGATTTTCAGGTGTACAGAGACGGACATAGGGTACCTTTTATCCCGAAAAAAGTACAGTTCCCGAAAAAAACAACATAAACGTGTTTTTTATCGTAGATGGCGCCACATGTCTTAAGAATATTTTCTTCCAAATTTATTGTCAATTCTCAATTAACGCGAGCGAAGCCGCGGACAAAATCTAGTGACACGATAAGATTCAAAACTATGTTTATTTATTTTAAAATCGTTGCTTGATAGCTGAAAATACTGTGGGTTGACACGTGCCAAAACCATAACAGATAACTTTGCACAGCATTCGTAATTCTTGTAAGATAGCATAATTTGATGAGTAATAATTGTATACTCAAACTCATACTTGTATATCTCTCTCTGTGGCCTCTCCAATCGCACGGCATTCAGAACGATCCTCATATCTGTCACTTTCGTCCAGCTGATACCAGCCAGCCTGAGACTATCGTCTTTTCTTCGGGTTGGCCCCCGAGGGTTCTTTCCGTACCTCAAAGGTGAAAACGGAACCCTTATAGGATCACTCGTGTGTCGTGATTTTCTCCGAATCTACTGGACTGATTAAGTTGAAATTTGGTACATATGAATGTATATTTTCAAAATAAATAAATAAAAGTTTTGAAATTTGTTAAAAAAAATAGATGAAAACATTACGGACCCCCCCCCCCCTTATCTCCAAAACTACGGAGCCTAAAATTAAAAAAAATACAGAAAATAGTCCTTCGCTTAAAGCTTACAGGAAAATCTATAAGAAGTCTATGGTGTTCAAATAACTTGGTAAATATCTCAATATTAAGCGTACGCACTTACATTTGCAGATGTATGGGAGAACATTTTTTTCAACTACAATGTTAAGTTTGTTCTTGGGATAAATTATCTTGGGATAAAAATATGATAGATAACTTCTCCATTGTCCGGAACCCTCACCTCACGAGTTCAACTCGCACTTGTCCGGTTTTTCTATTGTTTTCAACTTGTACCGTCAACATAAAAATTGCTTCAAGGTATGAATATATGTTTGTTTGGTGTCTGCTGGCATATTGTGGGTCTTATTACGAAAGTAAGTTGATTTAAAAATTTTGTGAAACATAAAATCATATTTTCAAGAATTATAATTTAATGAGGGCGTTAGACCTGTAAAGCCCCGCGCGACTCCGATTCGGAGTCAAACAATAGAAAATCAATTGTGTCTCATTAGCTGTCCTTGACCAATTAATGCGCATCAGAGCGTACGTTGTGTTATGTATTATTGTGATGATTCTTTGTTCCACGTGCACATGGATGTAAACAAAACTTTGTTTACTTCAAAATCGAAGGATTATAGCCATTATAGGTACCTATCCTTGGACTAATTAGGACCAAAATAACAATAGATAGTAAAGTATCATCCATGGTGTGAATTCCCGTGAGCTCAGTTTTCCTCATCGATATAAATATACAGTATTAAATATTTAACATTCAAGTACTCCTGCAGTAATAATTGTACAGTTTTATCTCATGTTTCCTAGTAAATCTTTTGTGTGTTACTTGGAAACGTATGGAGTACCTGTTACACGAGGCTCAGGTCACTACGATACGTCGCCTGTCATGTTTATATTTGAGAATGTAGACCCCTTGTTGCTGATTGTGAGCTAGATGTTTATGTATGAGGCGGTTGTCAAAATAAATAAAGAGGTTGTTCTAAGGGTGCTAAAAAACCCTAGTACAGGTAAAAATATGAATTGCCTTAGTGTACTATAGTAAACCTACTTACAGTAAATCCTACTTAGCTATAATCTTAATAATAGGAAAAAGTTTCTTCGCATTTTTTAAGAAAATTCAAAACATTTTTTAATATAGTTTATTTACATTTAACTAAAGTATGTAGGTACCATTTTGTTCGATAACTTTTTGCCATCTTGTAGGTAGGGACATGATCCCATTGCTATAGAAATTTTGGGACTTCTGATCAAAATACCGCGACAAGTGGTTTTGGCAGTCCTCTCGTGATGTTAACCTGACACTGCCTAAAGAATTCTGAAGAGCCCGAAACAGGTGGAAGTCTGAAGGTGCAAGGTCAGGACTATACGTCGGATGCATTAACACCTCCCAGCCAAACTCTCTTAATTTTTGCTGAGTGGCTAAAGATGTGTGAGGTCTAGCGTTATCATGATGAAAAACCACACCCCTTCTGTTGATTAATTCCGGCCGCTTTCTCTCAACTTCTTGCTTTAATCTCATAAGTTGTTCGCGGTAGAGTTCAGAATCGATGGTCCTGCCTCGTGGTAACAGCTCATAATGAATAATGCCCTTCCAATCCCACCACACACACAGCATCACCTTGTTGCGAGTTAACCCGGGTTTCGCCACAGTCTGTGAAGCCTGACCGGCCTTTGACCACGACCTTTTTCGCACGTTCTTGTCGTACGTGATCCATTTTTCATCACCAATTATCAGCTTCTTCAAAAATGGTTCGGTTTCATTACGTCGTAATAAAGAATCACAAATGAGTACACGGTTCATTAGGTTTCTTTCAGTGAGCTCGTGAGGTACCCAAATATCGAGCTTTTTTGTGTACCGAGTTTATTTCAAATGCGCCAAAACTGTTTTGTGCTCAATTCCCAGTTATTCAGCTACGTCGTAACTACTGATATCTTGCTCCACTTTTAAAAAAATGGCATCCATTTTATCCGTAATAGGGCGACCAGAGCGACGTGCATCTTTGACTTAAAATTTCCGGATTGAAAACGCTTAAACCAAATTTGTGCTACTCTCACAGACACTGCACTAGGTCCATAAACATCGCAAATTTTTTTCGCGGCTTGCGTTGCATTTTTACGTTTTTTGTAGCTAAATTTTAAAATGTATCGAATTTCTTCATTAGATTCATTTCTTCATAGACATCTTGACGGTACGAAAAACAAATGAAAATCACACATTTTCCTAATTTGAATTTGGAATTATGGAAATATTCTTTAAAATTTAAACTTTCAGTGATACCTAAACCAGCCAGATACAAATAGTATACCCAAAGAGATTTTATGACAAGTTCATACATACTATAATGTGAAAAGACTTTTTCCCTAACCTAATATTACGCGTGGTATATTTTCAGCTACATACCTACTGATTTCTGAAAATTCGACAGATAACCGATGTAGATACGGCCAGAATTGTTTATTTTAGTTATTTTCATAGTCTTATGTCATATGGGATTCTTCTCTGGGGAACCTGTGCGGACATTAATACCGTCTTTGTTTTACAAAAAAAGGGCCGTTCGAGCCATTTACAACCTAGGTCCAAGAGATTCCCTTCGAGAAAAATTCAAAGAAATAGATATTTTGACTGTAGCCTCTCAATATATATTTGATAATCTTATGTATGTACACAAAAATATATCAAATTTTAAGAAAATGTCCGATATCCACAGTTTAAATACCAGGAATAAACATAATCTTGCTGTACTTCACACTCGCCTCCACAGAGTAGGCAACTCGTTCATGGGTCAATGTATACGCTTTTACAACAAACTTCTTATTGCTATTCGAAATTTACCCATTAAACGATTTAAAAGCTGTATTAAAACCAAACTTTGTAAAAACGGGTACTATAAAATTTCAGATTATTTAGAAGACATAAAAGCTTGGGATTGAGCTGCTCGCTCTGATAAGCCTTGTGCTAAAACCATAAAATTTGTCATTTAAATTATGCAAAATCATCATTATGTACAACTATATACACATATTGACATTGATGAATATTATAAGCAAAATTAAGTGAATATTTATGTACCTTGAAAAGTATTATATTACTTTAATTATTGTGAATGTGAGCACTATGTGGGTCATTTTTATTTATTTCTTGTTGTTTTTTTTTCTCTTAGTTTTAATGATGGTCTGGCATTTTGAGTACTTTATGCGGCCAACCCAATTGTCCTTTCCTTTGGTATTGTTCGTCGAGTCGTTGAGCTCCTTAAGTTTTGAGTTGAGCTACACGATTACTGACAAATGCTTGCAGTGACTGGACAGGTCCACTCAAATTGGTGTGGTTCTTTCCTCAAAAGACCATTTCAGACATGGATCTACATGGTCCTCACATGATCTGACCAAGATTATGTCTGGACTTTAAAAGAGACTTTGACCTTTTTTTTTTTTTTTTTTGGGTGGGAAATCATCAAGTAACTTCTCCCGCTGGGCGGAGCGGGAGGGTGTGTCAGACTCTTACTGACTAAAACCCACCCGTATTCCTTCCTGTTGCCTGTGTTGCCAGGGGCCTCGGTGACCCATAAGTACCTTCCCGCGACCCCGGCAGGCATCAGCCCTAGTGGACCCCTACTTTTGTGCTGACGACAACTCTTTGAGGCGCGCGTGGAATACGACGCGCCGTCGACCCGGGCCTGGTCCTTACCCGCCCTACCCCGCCCTACGGTGGCTGGAAATCCGCCCGAGATTCCCGACGCCCAGGGCGTCTCCTGCGGCGGCTAGGGGCGAGAGGGCGCGAAACGTGCCTTTCCCTCAACCGTCCCGCCTCCTCCTTCGCGAGCATTACTGCTTCGCAGAAGGAGGTGTCGGCTGCCCATGCCCTCTCGCTCCGTACCATGGCCTGAACCAGGGCCGGACGCGAGAGGTCTCTGCCGCCGATCGCCTCCACGAGGACACGGCGGTGCTCTGCCCAAGCCGGGCAGACCTCCACCGTATGCTCCACCGTGTCCTCCGGGTGATCCACACAGTGTTGACACCCGGACGTTTCCTCCCGCCTTATCCGACACAGGAACCTCCCGAAGCTGCCGTGTCTGGTGAGGACCTGCGTCAGGCGGAAGGTGAGGACGCCGTGGCGCCTCTCCAGCCACTCCTCAAAGAGTAGACTTATCGCCGCAATCGTGGCGTGCCCAGCACTGGGTTGCGACAACCGTACTTTCCATGAAGCCATGAGATCCCGCCGGAGCTCCGTCCGCTGTGCCGCGATTTCTCGCGGCAGCGGACTTAGGCCCCGGCGTTTCGCCTCCTCGCACCACTCCCATACGTGCGCGAGGACTTTTGCCTCCAGATCCAATGGCGGCAAGCCGGCAAGGAGGCTCGCTGCCTCACAGGAGACCGTGCGGTATCCCCGGACCATCCGGATGGCCATGACCCTTTGGGCCGCGCTCAACCGGCGGGCTGGCCGCAGCGCCAGAGAGCGCGCCCATACAGGAGCCCTCTACGGGGCTCCTGTATGGGCGCGCTCCCAGGCTTTTATGTCTTCTAAATAATCTGAAATTTTATAGAACAGGCAATTATAATAACAACGTTTAGTGTCTTAAAAGTTATATTTATATTAGCCAGTGTGTTGATCGGCTTTCAAGTAAAAATACCACCCTGTTCCCATGTCGCAAAAGGCAATTAGGATTTATGTCAAACTAGCTGTTGCCCGTGACTTCGTATGCCATCCAGGATAAAAAGGAACGTACGGCCGGGATACAAAGTATCCTACGTCCTTCTCTAGGGCATGCTCTACCCATGTGCCAAATTACATCCAAATCCGTTCAGCTGTTTTAGCGTGAAAGCGCAACAAACAAACTCACGTTCGCATTTATAATATTAGGGTTATGTTAAAAAGCATAATGCCGATAACCAATCCTTCTGTCAAGTATTATGACAACAAAGTTATGTCCCTTTTTAGGTCTTTGAAAAACCATTTACGGTTAGTACTAAGTGATTCCTTAGGTACTACGTAGGTTACATATTAGGTAATTTTATTTTGTGTGAATTAAGTCATCATCTTCTTATGGCGACCTGAGCGCATATGTAACCACTACGAGTAGGTAGATAGTTCAATGACCCGCGCGTGACGCTCGAGAAATCTATCTATATATAATCTATCTACTGAATAATTCAATGTGTAATAGAAATAAATGATTCAATATTAATGACCCTGTGGTAAAGAAAAACTTATGAATGGCGACTCAAGTTATATTATTTCCTGGAAATATGATATTCTTCTCTTTGCGTGGCTTTCTTCCCTGCTGCTTACAATTTCTGACATTTACATGGTCGCTCCGCTATTGCTTTTTTATGTTGTCGCTCACTGGAGTAGTGTCGATCTACAGGCTAATCACGTCTAAAGAAGTTCAGTTGCAGTGCAATTTCTCAAAACAACGCTTTTCGTATTCTGTACCGCTGTCAGATACGCTCTCGTCGATTTAGTTTTTTCTAATGCAAACTTTAACACCGCAACTTGATCGGCGGGTCATGTAATTAATTAAATTAGCCCAGTGGGCTAATTGACGTCATTTCACGTAATGGAAAATACTGTTCGTGGATCTACATCCACGAACAGTATTTTCCATCGTGTACCCTACGGTACACGAGGAATGTCAATGATGTTTGATAAACCTATGTACTTGCCTCTGATAATTTCAAGCCATGATGAAGTTCATCAAATCATCAGTCAACACATAAAAATTACAAACAAATAATCAAAATACTTAACATAATTATATTTTCACTCCAGCAGTGCAAAATTGGGAGCGTGCCTCTCAAGTTAATCCTATTCAGGAATGCTGGGAGCAGATGGTACTCGTTGTATGCCTTTTTTTGCAGCCAACAAGCCACCTGTCCGATGCGAGCACCGCTTGAACTTGAACCAGTCCTGCACACGTGATGTGGGAACGATATCGAGGATGTAGATAGAATATAATTCTTGCCATTTGCTACTTAGTGAAAATTTATTCATATGGAAAAAGGCAGTCATAAGCGTCGACTGAAAGAAAGGATAATTTTAATTCTAGTTGAAAATTGATAGATTGTAATTTTTTTTATATGACTAAGTATCTATAATAATGACGGCTCAAAATAGAGCTCTCTTAACCAATATTTTCTGTGTGACAAGCTCATTTTGAGAGTAAAAAATATGGTATTACCATAATTTTTACTCTCAAAATAAGCTTGTCATACCGGTTATCGTAGTTATCAGCATGTTTGTTTCGGGAAAACCTATGAAATTCATCTTTTTGGCGGCCTCGATCCAATCAATTTATTTCGTCTACTATTTACGACAAGCAAAATAATAGTGGCAGTACCAATTTGTTATCATACAACTCACGCTAAATGAGATAATGTTTCAAAAATGTGCAAAATTCATCTGAAAATTGCTTATCATTTCACAGAGATACATACGTAATACGTCAGTGCTTTTTGTTTCCAGTGCTTTTTGTTTCATTCGCGTGGATATAAAGCAGATTCGTTCTAAAAATACAAATTAATCTGCAGTGCACTGCAAGTCCAAATCTTATCAGTCTTCATACAAATGGTAAAGGTGTCTGTACACTAAAGAAATGTGTCTGTGTGCGTGTTTTGGGAATGCAGGTCGGCGCACGCGCAGGTGCCTACTCATTGTCTACTCAGCTTTCGAGCTCGTCCGTTTATAATATTAAATGTTTTGAGTCATAATTTTAGGGATAATTTCGTTCATTCGTGCGGATAAGTGCAGTGCCTGTGGTCGTTTGTTAGCGCACAAGTGACGTCGCTTGTGGAGTAGGTATAAAATAAGTTTGATAGTTATCAGTACGTCTCGTCTGTTGTTTACATAGATCAGCTGGTTATTGTTAGTGCGCTGTCGGCGCAATTTAATGTGCATTTTTTATCGGTAAGTTTTTGTTGCTTAATTTGTTGATTATTATAATGTATTTATATTGTTAACAAATATTTTCTTTTAATGCTCATTTACCGATTAAGTTTTATTTTTCCTATATATTTCAGTATAACAACGACACTATTTACGTAATATGTTTATTTTTACAAAAACGAACTACAAACAAGATAATCTAAATAAATATTATCTAACTATTCAGACGCAATCAACTGCATCACTGCCTTATAAAGTCATCAGCACCAACCTGTCAAGATTCCATCACCTGTCGATCATAGCTCCCTATATTACATATTAGTAGGTACCTACACCTGGTCTGTCATTGCGAACTTGGTGACACGCGCCTCGCATGGCCGTGACAACAGAGAGATAACCTCGCAGATATTATTGAAATATGAAAACGATGCGACGTGTGACAGACGAACGGACAGGCGGAAGCGTCGAGTAAATGGGTAGGTAGTAGGTGCCTTAAAAGGTATGTGAAGACTCAGACACAAGAATGATTAATCACAATAATAGCTGGACTTGACCTCCTCCGTTGTATGATGTTTGCTTTATTGGAATTTATTTTAGGTAGGTATTCGGTTTTTCCACAATCATAGAAAACCTACTACATATGTGGTCATACACATAACACATATAATCAGCCTATAGTGTTCCCACTGCTGAGACACAGGCCTCCTCTCGGTGAGAGAGAGTGAGCCGTAATCCCCCACGCGGGCCCAGTGCGGATTGGTAGATGTCACATGTCTTCAAATTTCTGGGACCCACGGGATCGAGACTTATGCGGGAGAAATCGCGGAGCCCAGCTAGTTTACTATAATGTTACGCCTGTTCCTGTGTAGGTACAAACCTTTGATCTCCATTTGCCGAAATAAGGACTATGATGGGTGACTATGAGCTCAAACTTAGCTTTAATCAAACAAAAGTTGACACAGCAACAGTAAATTAGAAGGTGCATAAAAAATATCACTGTTATAAAATGAACTGTACCTGTTAACTAGGCTGCTTCACTTGTGTCCTCGTGGAGGCGATCGGCGGTAGAGATCTCTCGCGTCCGGCCCTGGTTCAGCCCATGGTACGGAGCGAGAGAGCATGGGCGCAGGAGACGCCTTGGGCGTCGGGAATCCCGGGCGGATTTCCGGCCACCGTAGGCGCGGGCTTGCGGACGGTGAGCAATGGGTAGCTCGCCGTCCAATAACGACGGCGACGGCGCGTTGTGTTCCACGCGCGCCTCAAAGAGATGTCAGCACAAGTGTTGGGGTCCACTAGGGCTGATGCCTGCCGGAGTCGCGTGGAAGTTTGAAAGGATTACCAAGGCCCCTAGCAACACAGGCAACGGAAGGAATACGGGTGGCTTTTAGTCGGTAAGAGTCTGACACACCCTCCCGCTCCGCCCAGAGCGGGAGAAGTTATTTAATAATTTTCCAACCAAAAAAAAAGGGCAGCTTCACGTATCATCGGTAGATATACGGACAACGGGAAATCATAAAAAAATATCGAATTTGTATTGCAAGTTGTTATCTCATCATCTGCCTGCCTTTTCCCAACTATGTTGGGGCCGGCATCCGGCTTCCAGTCTTACCGGATACAGCTGAATACCAGTATTTTACATGGAGCGACTCTGACCTCCACAACCCAGTTACTGGGTAACATACCCCTTGGTATGACTGGTTGTCAGACTTTCGAGCTTCTGATGACCCGTAACGACTGTCAAAGATCTACAAATGACACCCGGGACCAACGGCTTTCCGAGGCACGGAGGTCTTGGTATGTAAAGATGGTCACCCATCCACGGACCAACCGCGGCAAGCGTAGCTTAACCTGATTGATCGACCCGTGCCGCTGTTATTACTGAGCCACAAGCCCCTCGCCACAGTTGTTATCTCGATTTATTCAAATAAGTAGATACGTCATTGCGCGTGGACCAATAGTCTATCGTACGCACTTGTAAGCTCTTCCCTCAATGTCGCGCCATACCCTCTGCGAATCATGTCCAGCCTTACCGTTTATCGTATTTCCCGATCGCGTTAGACAATTGATAAACATTTATGTACAAGTAGGGTTACCATCCGTCTACATTTGTCCGGAAATGTCTAGTTAATTGTCCGGACTTTTCGACTTAAGAGTTTTTTTTATAAAATAGAAAAACTTAAATAATAGTAAAATCTTTATTATAAGAAATGAAATGAAATGAAATGAAATGAAATGAAATGAAATGAAATTAAATGAAATGAAATTGTTTATTCTGTAAATAGGATATGAGAATCACTTTTACACGTCATATTAAAAAATAAGCTAGGTGGAGTCGACATTTCCTATCTGACTACCCCTGAGAAGAAATGGCGAAACAAACTCAAGGGTCAAAGTCTCTTTTAAAGTCCAGACATAATCTTGGTCAGATCATGTGAGGACCATGTAGATCTATGTCTGAAATGGTCTTTTGAGGAAAGAACCACACAAATTTGAGTGGACCTGTCCAGTCAGTGCAAGCATTTGTCAGTAATCGTGTAGCTCAACTCAAAACTTAAGGAGCTCAACGACTCGACGAACAATACCAAGGAAAGGACAATTGGGTTGGCCGCATAAAGAACTCAAAATGCCAGACTATCATTAAAACTAAGAGAAAAAAAATCAACAAGAAATAAATAAAAATGACCCACATAGTGCTCACATTCACAATAATTAAAGTAATACTCGTATAATACTTTTTAAGGTACATAAATATTCACGTAATTTTGCTTATAATATTCATCAATGTCAATATGTAGGTACATATAGTTGTATATAATGATGATTTTGCATAAGACCGCAGAGATCCATACAGTGTTAGTAAAGAAAACCTAAATCATGTTAGTAACCATAAAAATCATAATCTTACGCTTAAGTCCTCCAGACTTAAGCGTAAGATTATGATTTGGACCTCGCACTATTCATATTTAATACGTACTTGTAGTCGTATGTAGTCCGACCCAGTGACTCAGCATCGGACAATCCCACTTACCGCACAACGCGTTCACGATGCTGCTGAAGCTGGCACGCATTCTGCGAAGGATCGAGGCGCATCGGTTCGGATGATAGCAGTCAATCCTCCCCTCAGGAAACATCTCCGAAGCGCTACAAAGTTTATTCTAGGTTCATGGTCTTCACTTATAAGCGTATAATGTACCTATACAAAATTTTGTAAAACATTTTAAAGAGTAACGGTGGAGTTTCTTGCCCATTCTTCTCCACACGAAACTACCTTTTGGAAGGGGCAACTAGAATCAATTCTATTTTTTTTTGTAAATTTTACATTCAAAAGTGCTTTTTATGTGCCTATTTGAAATAAATAATTTGACTTTGACTTTTACCGAATAATGACCATTCATCACATTCGCCATTTCGTCGCTATCCCTACTAAGTCACATTCACTAATACTTCACTTTGTGCATCTGGTCAGGTTTTCTTAAATCATTTCATACTGTATTTCGACTCATTCCCAACTCGTCCGATGCATATGTACAATGTACAGTCAGCATCAAAAATATCCGGACGAACAGACTGTTCACAATACTACACAATTCACACAATTGCTTTAATAGCTGCAAGACGAACACAAGCAAGCATCGAATTACATTGCAAAGAACAACAGCCAACGACGTTTCCACACTGTTACAGTAACAGTGTGCTGTAGCACCCCACTGCTGGGCAAAGGCCTTTCTCCCCATGAATTCCTTCACACATTTACAATTAAAGTTAATCTTTACAGATCTATCCATTATTTTGATGTATGTTAGTATTCTGTGTCTCCCTCTCCTAAACGAACGTAGACTACTGTAACTGAAAAAAATATATTTAAAAGTAAACTGTCAGTACTTTTCTGCAAATGTCCAGCTTTTTGTCAGGACTTTTCAAATTTCGTAATGGTAACCCTACGTACAAGACCATGGCAACACGCAATGAATATTGATGGCGGGTTTAAAAGCATCATTAGCTAAATATCCTGGCAGCCATCCGTGGTGAAGGTATTGTCGTGGACACAATTATGACACCGTTTAGTCCATAATGGTTGTATGGTATGAGCTTAGGAAGTAACAGTAGTTAGGGCTGAAGCTAAGTTATAGTCTAAGTTATAGGTGTTGGTTCCACGCAGTCTATTATTTCTGTTCCACGCAGACTACTATTTCTGTTCCATGCAGTCTATTATTTCTGTTCCACGGAGTCTATTATTTCTGTTCCACGCAGACTACTATTTCTGTTCCATGCAGTCTATTATTTCTGTTCCACGGAGTCTATTATTTCTGTTCCACGCAGTCTATTATTTCTGTTCCACGGAGTTTATTATTTCTGTTCCACGCAGTATATTATTTATGTTCCACGCAGTCTATTATTTATATCTAAAAATCAGGTAGTTTTTTTTTCATACCTTTTTTTGTTTCTTGTTAACACCTGGTCCCGTGCGGGGTAAAGGCATTTATTCTGTTATTATTAAACAATATGAAGGTTTTGCTCTATACTACAAAATATGTATGCTCAATACATATTTTGTAGAGTACACTAATTATTCAAACTCGTAAACGTAAGTTAATTTTGTTTAGCCTTGGAAATATACTAAAGAACATTGTTTTTTACAGTACAAGTTACAGAGCAGTCAGCTGTTATTAGCTAGTGTTAAGTGCGCGTCGTTATTATTAGTGTGCATCCATTCAAAACAAATGTTCGACATTGTTACGTCCTTCGTTAAAACGAGTTACCTGAACGGAAATTCTACATTGAACACAGATGCTGAGGTATGCTGCACTAACTATTGCAACATGTGTGTATATCTATAAGATGCTATAACGGACGTACCTACGTTACGCTGAAGAACGTCTTTCAGGCATACCTATACAAAAATGGCAACATGATTTATTGTTTCTTTCTTCTTGACACGACCACGTATAGTACCTAAGGCAAGGAAAACGGATTTTCCGATAAGTAGTTACTAGATGTTTCTTTATCACAACCAAAATGACCTTTATAATTTTTTACATTTATCATTTATAATTTAACATCATTTTATTAATTTTGACATACCTACCAAATAATTTGTGTTTACCTCTCGCATGATTGATAATTCTTTATTTTTATTTTTTATTTCACATGCAAACTTATATTTGTACGCTTCTTGGCATAACATAGCGACCTATCTCCAATTTAAGAACTGTATTCACTACCTATGTTACACAAATAAAATTGATTTTGATTTTGAAAATAACCTATATGGTTATTTTGGTTGTGATAAATACCCGATAGAACTTAGCTAAAGCCGTGAATTCACGCTCATTAGCCGCGCTCGTAGAACTCAAGGCTACCTTTTAAACAATAAATAACGTCTAGTAATTATGTGTAATATTATATAATTATATGTAATATAATAATATGTAACCAGTATGTATTAATTCTAAACAAACAATTTCGTATAATTTCTAATCAAACAAAGCCAAGCACCAAATCTATTCGCCAATAAATTGGGCTGTCTACAACAATATGTAGCTATTTGTTATTCGCGGCAGAATTTGGCGAGTGCGTGTGTGGAGCCATCGCGCCATCGGCGGCGGGCCAGCCTGCCAATTGTACCGTTACTATTATAATACATTGCTATTACATGATTATAACATCATTGTTTATGACCCAGCCGACTGCGCAGTGCTGGACACTTTATTAGGTGGAAATTACATTCAAATTATTGAGCAGAACTAGATCTTAATTGTTGCAAATGGGTCACACTATCACATTCTTGCAGGAATAAGTCAAACTACATGCACAACAACGACACGCGTTAGAAACTAACAAGTTTAAGTCAAATAATTATAATATGTTGAAAGGAAATAAATAAAAAAAAACAATTATCTGGATCACAATTCCGAATTGATGTAGCGTAGATGAGACACAGGAACTCCACGCGATGCGATGATTCAGGTTGATAGTATAGTTCTTTAGATCTCACATAGGATTATATATTGGTCGGGATATTATAATAATAACAACATAATAATACACTTTTATTGCATAAATGGTGCTGTAGTAGAATACAATACATAAACAAATAATCACTAGAACACTACACTAAATGGTTGAGGTACTGTCCTCTCAGATAGGCTACATAATAGCCTGTAATAAAGAGAAACAGCGCCGTATCGCCCGGAGGACACGGTGGAGCATACGGTGGAGGTCTGCCCGGCTTGGGCAGAGCACCGCCGTGTCCTCATGGAGGCGATTGGCGGCAGAGATCTCTCGCGTTCTAGGCCATTGTACGGAGCGAGAGGGCATGGGCAGCCGTCACCTCCTTCTGCGAAGCAGTAATGCTCGCGAAGGAGGAGGCGGGACGGTTGAGGAAAAGGCAAATTTCGCGCCCTCTCGCCCCTAGCCGCCGTAGGAGACGCCCTGGGCGTCGGGAATCCCGGGCGAATTTCCGGCCACCGTAGGCGCGGGCTTGCGGACGGTGAGCAATGGGTAGCTCACCGTCCGGTAAGGACCAGGCCCGGGTCGACGCCCGCCAGAGCGGGAGAAGTTATTAGATGATTTCCCATCCAAAAAAAAAAAAAATCCCTCTGGGATGGACAATAAACTAGTGCTATATTTTATTAATTAGAAAAAAGTATTAATTACATCGATTATGAAAAGTGGATGAAGTGTTGTGTGGTGAAAGTTTATGTAACAGATGTGAGGGTGTATGTACGGTGTGTGTGGTGAATGTCTGTATTTATGTGTATATATAAAGTATGTACTTACCTATCTATTTTATGACACTGTAAGAAGAAATGATTCTGTTTCATGATACGTTTTATTTAGTAGGAAGGAGCGAACTGCTGATTTACATTCATGATCGGATAAACAATATATTGAATATTTGAATTAATTTTGTTGTACATAAACGGGAAAAGAGAGACTTTGTCGCTTAGGTCGAAAAAGCATAAAAAAACAGGCTTGATGAACTTTCCTAAATAAAAAATAGTGAATAAGTTATCAAACCACAAGCCTGTTCTTAAAATGAGAATGAAAAATGAGAGAATTTACAACATACCAGTTCCTGGAGAGAATATATCCAGTCATAATACATCTAGTTAAGCGAAGGCAGTCGGGTCTTGAATAGAAAGTACCTACACGGCGAGAAGACAAGTATCATAACAAAAGATATTATGCTAAAGTTTCAACTTTCGGAATTGGATAAGAGAGAATACGTACCGAAACTGAACTACACAATAACGTGCGGAGCACCAGTCTCGTTGTGCAAATAAATATACATATAATCAAGTATCATAAAAAGCATAATAATCAAGATGGAATTTTTGAATACTGGTTCAAAAAAAAAATACTTGACCTTCCTGATCAGAGCTGATATATGGAATACTGGCGTCCTAGTGAACATTTTTCTGAAGTTTTCCATTCTGACAAGCAAAAAGAATTTTAAAAATTCAAACATTTAAAAGTAAACTATAATGTCAGAACCGAACTCCAAATTAAGTAGAATATGTTGATTACCATGGAGGAAAATATGTCAAAATTGATTGCAGAATTGGTAATTCTACAGTACCTATGTTGTGTCACGTATAGCGTTTGAGCACCACCGGTAGCAGGACAATAATGACATTAGTTATGTTCGTGTACGGGGTGCCTACTGTGGAACTAGTTGCTTAGACAGGAATATACAGTAGGTAGACACACCCAACTCGGTAGGTGACACGCTTAGACTGCAAAATAGGTAAAACTGAAAATGAAACAGAAACCTCTATTAGCTTAGTTTATCTAGGTACTGTAAAATGCTCCGACTTAATTTTTTCTGACTTTGCAAGTTAAACGTGAGAAAATATTGGGTTGTTATATGTATGTCGGCATACGGATACTGTGCTTGCCACTATTAAGCCACTTTATGCCATATCGTAGGGTCTCACATACATGGAAACTGGAAATTAAACTCATTGCGATTATGGTTGCAATGCCAATGGTGCAGTGGGTTCACTGCCAGCATCTGTAAGCGCTAAGTTACGGTTTCATACGACAGGTGCCCGCCACATAGCGGCCGCAGTGATGGCTGCCATGGAAATTATGGCAGCGGGGTTTGACATTACGGTGTCAGTAAGCGTTCTCTAGGAAAACACATCATCTTACTTTCATAAATAACGATTTAGTGACGTCATTCGACGGTCAATTGCCGACGCCATGTGGCGGCCACCGCAGTCGTAGGAAATCTTTGTCATAGCTTTAAGATGTTGATCTAGAATAGAACAGAATGAAATACTCTTTATTATGAACACCATAAAAATTACGGTTATATAAGTAGAAATGTTACATAGGGTGACACGATGGGCCGCCATCTAGCCGTGTCAGCACAGGAGCAAACACATCTTAGTCTAGTATTTTAAATACGAGTATCTGGGCTTTATTTGCAGTTCATGAAGTGGATGGGAAATGATATCACTTCATCCTTCATATAATGTTAGTCTCTTCAAAGTTGTTGTTTTTGTACTACATATAAACTATATCGTTAAATGTTCGCTATACATCCTCTTTGGGTCAAGTTCCAAGTATTTACAGACGACAAATATTACATGTTACTGTGGTTACACAGGTACGTCAATCATGTGGATCCTACGTCAGTCATTACTTCAGAAGCTGGCTTGTGGAACAAAGTCGGTTGCTAAAAATGATAGCAGGCGACGTTATCGACATGTTCCGAATTAAATAATAATAGTTTGAGGAAAACATTATTAACGACGTATTACAATGCCTACGTCATCATAACGTGGATATTTGCATTTGCGTGAATGTTGCACAAGTTGTTACTACGGTGATAAGCACACATTGATACATTATTAATTAATATTAAATCTATGGATACATTAATGTGCAGTAAAACCGGAATTATTCGGAAATACCTAAGTTGTGTTTACGCCTGATATAATTAGCAAGCTTTGTAAGTGAAGCCCTTTGTTTGCCCTGTGATACCTACATAAGTTACCGCGGATTGTCAGTCGTTTAATAAGTCTTGTATGGACTAATGATCGTGGGAACTTTTAATAATCGCATAATCATAATAAGTTCGACTATGCGGTGGCGTGATGTAAGTAGTGATCATTTTCTAGTCTGTCTTCTAAAACTAACCAAAATGTATTCCATCCTATAAACTGCATTAAAGGAAGATAATGTCAATTGTTGTAATTGTTACCTATGTAGGTACTGGTGTGTTCTGGGTTCGTTCTCGGGTGGTGATATTGGTTAAAAAAAAAATATCAGTAGCGGTTCGGAATATGGTGGATTTGTGTCCAGTTTATGGCAATAAGCTCGCTACACGGGTTTCTAAGCACCTCTGCGCCTACCGGGAAATACAGGTTTGATGTTATATTACAATCTTAGCATAAGTAGGTATAAACAAACATTATAGGTACTTAATGTACTTGCACACAAGAATACGGCGCGCGCGCCTACCGCCACACAAATGTATAACTGTATTTTCCGGTTCATTTTATTGTGATAATGGTAAACAAATATAAATCAGTATTAACAATTATTAATCGTAACGGGGAAACCTGTATGCATGTGTAGATGATATTATATAAATATTATTATCTTTTATTGGTGTGTCTATTATATAATTTTATTATTTGTTCATCCTGTTGAGGTATATTGTGATTTATAGGATTTTTTATTTTAGTCTTATGTTTCGTTACAGTGCATGATGCACTCGAAATATAATCATTATATATTGCTTTATTACCTAGGCATGTTCAAAAGTGCATGTTGATAAAGATAAACTGTAATGAAAAAGTCAGTGCTAAGATAAAGTCAGTTTTCAATCAATCACTCTATCTGTTTCCAGGATCTATCTCAATCACTCTATCTGTATCTAGGATCTATCACAATCACTCTATCTGTATCTAGGATATATCACAATCACTCTATCTGTATCTAGGATCTATCACAATCACTCTATCTGTATCTAGGATCTATCACAATCACTCTATCTGTATCCAGGATCTATCACAATCACATTATCTGTATCCAAGATCTATCACAATCACTCTATCTGTATCTAGGATCTATCACAATCACTCTATCTGTATCTAGGATCTATCACAATCACTCTATCTGTATCTAGGATCTATCACAATCACTCTATCTGTATCTAGGATCTATCACAATCACTCTATCTGTATCTAGGATCTATCACAATCACTCTATCTGTATCTAGGATCTATCACAATCACTCTATCTGTATCTAGGATCTATCACAATCACTCTATCTGTATCTAGGATCTATCACAATCACTCTATCTGTATCTAGGATCTATCACAATCACTCTATCTGTATCTAGGATCTATCACAATCACTCTATCTGTATCTAGGATCTATCACAATCACTCTATCTGTATCCAGGATCTATCACAATCACATTATCTGTATCCAAGATCTATCACAATCACTCTATCTGTATCCAGGATCTATCAGAATCACATTATCTGTATCCAAGATCTATCACAATCACTCTATCTGTATCTAGGATCTATCACAATCACTCTATCTGTATCCAGGATCTATCACAATCACATTATCTGTATCCAAGATCTATCACAATCACTCTATCTGTATCTAGGATCTATCACAATCACTCTATCTGTATCCAGGATCTATCACAATCACATTATCTGTATCCAAGATCTATCACAATCACTCTATCTGTATCTAGGATCTATCACAATCACTCTATCTGTATCTAGGATCTATCACAATCACTCTATCTGTATCTAGGATCTATCACAATCACTCTATCTGTATCCAGGATCTATCACAATCACATTATCTGTATCCAAGATCTATCACAATCACTCTATCTGTATCTAGGATCTATCACAATCACTCTATCTGTATCCAGGATCTATCACAATCACATTATCTGTATCCAAGATCTATCACAATCACTCTATCTGTATCTAGGATCTATCACAATCACTCTATCTGTATCCAGGATCTATCACAATCACATTATCTGTATCCAAGATCTATCACAATCACTCTATCTGTATCTAGGATCTATCACAATCACTCTATCTGTATCTAGGATCTATCACAATCACTCTATCTGTATCTAGGATCTATCACAATCACTCTATCTGTATCCAGGATCTATCACAATCACATTATCTGTATCCAAGATCTATCACAATCACTCTATCTGTATCTAGGATCTATCACAATCACTCTATCTGTATCTAGGATCTATCACAATCACATTATCTGTATCCAAGATCTATCACAATCACTCTATCTGTATCTAGGATCTATCACAATCACTCTATCTGTATCCAGGATCTATCACAATCACATTATCTGTATCCAAGATCTATCACAATCACTCTATCTGTATCTAGGATCTATCACAATCACTCTATCTGTATCCAGGATCTATCACAATCACTCTATCTGTATCTAGGATCTATCACAATCACTCTATCTGTATCTAGGATCTATCACAATCACTCTATCTGTATCCAGGATCTATCACAATCACATTATCTGTATCCAAGATCTATCACAATCACTCTATCTGTTTCCAGGATCTATCTCAATCACTCTATCTGTATCTAGGATCTATCACAATCACTCTATCTGTATCTAGGATCTATCACAATCACTCTATCTGTATCTAGGATCTATCACAATCACTCTATCTGTATCTAGGATCTATCACAATCACTCTATCTGTATCCAGGATCTATCACAATCACATTATCTGTATCCAAGATCTATCACAATCACTCTATCTGTATCTAGGATCTATCACAATCACTCTATCTGTATCTAGGATCTATCACAATCACTCTATCTGTATCTAGGATCTATCACAATCACTCTATCTGTATCCAGGATCTATCACAATCACATTATCTGTATCCAAGATCTATCACAATCACTCTATCTGTATCTAGGATCTATCACAATCACTCTATCTGTATCTAGGATCTATCACAATCACACTATCTGTATCTAGGATCTACCACAATCACTCTATCTGTATCTAGGATCTATCACAATCACTCTATCTGTATCTAGGATCTATCACAATCACTCTATCTGTATCTAGGATCTATCACAATCACTCTATCTGTATCCAAGATCTATCACAATCACTCTATCTGTATCTAGGATCTATCACAATCACTCTATCTGTATCCAGGATCTATCACAATCACATTATCTGTATCCAAGATCTATCACAATCACTCTATCTGTATCTAGGATCTATCACAATCACTCTATCTGTATCTAGGATCTATCACAATCACATTATCTGTATCCAAGATCTATCACAATCACTCTATCTGTATCTAGGATCTATCACAATCACTCTATCTGTATCCAGGATCTATCACAATCACATTATCTGTATCCAAGATCTATCACAATCACTCTATCTGTATCTAGGATCTATCACAATCACTCTATCTGTATCTAGGATCTATCACAATCACTCTATCTGTATCTAGGATCTATCACAATCACTCTATCTGTATCTAGGATCTATCACAATCACTCTATCTGTATCCAGGATCTATCACAATCACACTATCTGTATCCAGGATCTATCACAATCACTCTATCTGTATCTAGGATCTATCACAATCACTCTATCTGTATCCAGGATCTATCACAATCACATTATCTGTATCCAAGATCTATCACAATCACTCTATCTGTATCTAGGATCTATCACAATCACTCTATCTGTATCTAGGATCTATCACAATCACTCTATCTGTATCTAGGATCTATCACAATCACTCTATCTGTATCCAGGATCTATCACAATCACATTATCTGTATCCAAGATCTATCACAATCACTCTATCTGTATCCAGGATCTATCACAATCACTCTATCTGTATCTAGGATCTATCACAATCACTCTATCTGTATCCAGGATCTATCACAATCACATTATCTGTATCCAAGATCTATCACAATCACTCTATCTGTATCCAGGATCTATCAGAATCACATTATCTGTATCCAAGATATATCACAATCACTCTATCTGTATCTAGGATCTATCACAATCACTCTATCTGTATCCAGGATCTATCACAATCACATTATCTGTATCCAAGATCTATCACAATCACTCTATCTGTATCTAGGATCTATCACAATCACTCTATCTGTATCCAGGATCTATCACAATCACATTATCTGTATCCAGGATCTATCACAATCACTCTATCTGTATCTAGGATCTATCACAATCACTCTATCTGTATCTAGGATCTATCACAATCACTCTATCTGTATCCAGGATCTATCACAATCACTCTATCTGTATCCAGGATCTATCACAATCACATTATCTGTATCCAAGATCTATCACAATCACTCTATCTGTATCCAAGATCTATCACAATCACTCTATCTGTATCTAGGATCTATCACAATCACTCTATCTGTATCCAGGATCTATCACAATCACATTATCTGTATCCAAGATCTATCACAATCACTCTATCTGTATCTAGGATCTATCACAATCACTCTATCTGTATCCAGGATCTATCACAATCACATTATCTGTATCCAAGATCTATCACAATCACTCTATCTGTATCTAGGATCTATCACAATCACTCTATCTGTATCTAGGATCTATCACAATCACTCTATCTGTATCTAGGATCTATCACAATCACTCTATCTGTATCCAGGATCTATCACAATCACATTATCTGTATCCAAGATCTATCACAATCACTCTATCTGTTTCCAGGATCTATCTCAATCACTCTATCTGTGTCTAGGATCTATCACAATCACTCTATCTGTATCTAGGATCTATCACAATCACTCTATCTGTATCTAGGATCTATCACAATCACTCTATCTGTATCTAGGATCTATCACAATCACTCTATCTGTATCCAGGATCTATCACAATCACATTATCTGTATCCAGGATCTATCACAATCACTCTATCTGTATCTAGGATCTATCACAATCACTCTATCTGTATCTAGGATCTATCACAATCACTCTATCTGTATCTAGGATCTATCACAATCACTCTATCTGTATCCAGGATCTATCACAATCACATTATCTGTATCCAAGATCTATCACAATCACTCTATCTGTATCTAGGATCTATCACAATCACTCTATCTGTATCTAGGATCTATCACAATCACTCTATCTGTATCCAGGATCTATCACAATCACATTATCTGTATCCAAGATCTATCACAATCACTCTATCTGTTTCCAGGATCTATCTCAATCACTCTATCTGTATCTAGGATCTATCACAATCACTCTATCTGTATCTAGGATCTATCACAATCACTCTATCTGTATCTAGGATCTATCACAATCACTCTATCTGTATCTAGGATCTATCACAATCACTCTATCTGTATCCAGGATCTATCACAATCACATTATCTGTATCCAAGATCTATCACAATCACTCTATCTGTATCTAGGATCTATCACAATCACTCTATCTGTATCCAGGATCTATCACAATCACTCTATCTGTATCTAGGATCTATCACAATCACTCTATCTGTATCCAGGATCTATCACAATCACATTATCTGTATCCAAGATCTATCACAATCACTCTATCTGTATCTAGGATCTATCACAATCACACTATCTGTATCTAGGATCTACCACAATCACTCTATCTGTATCTAGGATCTATCACAATCACTCTATCTGTATCTAGGATCTATCACAATCACTCTATCTGTATCTAGGATCTATCACAATCACTCTATCTGTATCCAAGATCTATCACAATCACTCTATCTGTATCTAGGATCTATCACAATCACTCTATCTGTATCCAGGATCTATCACAATCACATTATCTGTATCCAAGATCTATCACAATCACTCTATCTGTATCTAGGATCTATCACAATCACTCTATCTGTATCTAGGATCTATCACAATCACTCTATCTGTATCCAGGATCTATCACAATCACATTATCTGTATCCAAGATCTATCACAATCACTCTATCTGTATCTAGGATCTATCACAATCACTCTATCTGTATCCAGGATCTATCACAATCACATTATCTGTATCCAAGATCTATCACAATCACTCTATCTGTATCTAGGATCTATCACAATCACTCTATCTGTATCCAGGATCTATCACAATCACATTATCTGTATCCAAGATCTATCACAATCACTCTATCTGTATCTAGGATCTATCACAATCACTCTATCTGTATCTAGGATCTATCACAATCACTCTATCTGTATCTAGGATCTATCACAATCACTCTATCTGTATCCAGGATCTATCACAATCACATTATCTGTATCCAAGATCTATCACAATCACTCTATCTGTATCTAGGATCTATCACAATCACTCTATCTGTATCTAGGATCTATCACAATCACATTATCTGTACCCAAGATCTATCACAATCACTCTATCTGTATCTAGGATCTATCACAATCACTCTATCTGTATCCAGGATCTATCACAATCACATTATCTGTATCCAAGATCTATCACAATCACTCTATCTGTATCTAGGATCTATCACAATCACTCTATCTGTATCTAGGATCTATCACAATCACTCTATCTGTATCTAGGATCTATCACAATCACTCTATCTGTATCTAGGATCTATCACAATCACTCTATCTGTATCCAGGATCTATCACAATCACATTATCTGTATCCAAGATCTATCACAATCACTCTATCTGTTTCCAGGATCTATCTCAATCACTCTATCTGTATCTAGGATCTATCACAATCACTCTATCTGTATCTAGGATCTATCACAATCACTCTATCTGTATCTAGGATCTATCACAATCACTCTATCTGTATCTAGGATCTATCACAATCACTCTATCTGTATCCAGGATCTATCACAATCACATTATCTGTATCCAAGATCTATCACAATCACTCTATCTGTATCTAGGATCTATCACAATCACTCTATCTGTATCTAGGATCTATCACAATCACTCTATCTGTATCTAGGATCTATCACAATCACTCTATCTGTATCCAGGATCTATCACAATCACATTATCTGTATCCAAGATCTATCACAATCACTCTATCTGTATCTAGGATCTATCACAATCACTCTATCTGTATCTAGGATCTATCACAATCACACTATCTGTATCTAGGATCTACCACAATCACTCTATCTGTATCTAGGATCTATCACAATCACTCTATCTGTATCTAGGATCTATCACAATCACTCTATCTGTATCTAGGATCTATCACAATCACTCTATCTGTATCCAAGATCTATCACAATCACTCTATCTGTATCTAGGATCTATCACAATCACTCTATCTGTATCCAGGATCTATCACAATCACATTATCTGTATCCAAGATCTATCACAATCACTCTATCTGTATCTAGGATCTATCACAATCACTCTATCTGTATCTAGGATCTATCACAATCACATTATCTGTATCCAAGATCTATCACAATCACTCTATCTGTATCTAGGATCTATCACAATCACTCTATCTGTATCCAGGATCTATCACAATCACATTATCTGTATCCAAGATCTATCACAATCACTCTATCTGTATCTAGGATCTATCACAATCACTCTATCTGTATCTAGGATCTATCACAATCACTCTATCTGTATCTAGGATCTATCACAATCACTCTATCTGTATCTAGGATCTATCACAATCACTCTATCTGTATCCAGGATCTATCACAATCACATTATCTGTATCCAAGATCTATCACAATCACTCTATCTGTATCTAGGATCTATCACAATCACTCTATCTGTATCCAGGATCTATCACAATCACATTATCTGTATCCAAGATCTATCACAATCACTCTATCTGTATCTAGGATCTATCACAATCACACTATCTGTATCTAGGATCTATCACAATCACTCTATCTGTATCTAGGATCTATCACAATCACTCTATCTGTATCCAGGATCTATCACAATCACATTATCTGTATCCAAGATCTATCACAATCACTCTATCTGTATCCAGGATCTATCACAATCACTCTATCTGTATCTAGGATCTATCACAATCACTCTATCTGTATCCAGGATCTATCACAATCACATTATCTGTATCCAAGATCTATCACAATCACTCTATCTGTATCCAGGATCTATCAGAATCACATTATCTGTATCCAAGATATATCACAATCACTCTATCTGTATCTAGGATCTATCACAATCACTCTATCTGTATCCAGGATCTATCACAATCACATTATCTGTATCCAAGATCTATCACAATCACTCTATCTGTATCTAGGATCTATCACAATCACTCTATCTGTATCCAGGATCTATCACAATCACATTATCTGTATCCAAGATCTATCACAATCACTCTATCTGTATCTAGGATCTATCACAATCACTCTATCTGTATCTAGGATCTATCACAATCACTCTATCTGTATCTAGGATCTATCACAATCACTCTATCTGTATCCAGGATCTATCACAATCACATTATCTGTATCCAAGATCTATCACAATCACTCTATCTGTATCTAGGATCTATCACAATCACTCTATCTGTATCTAGGATCTATCACAATCACTCTATCTGTATCCAGGATCTATCACAATCACATTATCTGTATCCAAGATCTATCACAATCACTCTATCTGTATCTAGGATCTATCACAATCACTCTATCTGTATCCAGGATCTATCACAATCACATTATCTGTATCCAAGATCTATCACAATCACTCTATCTGTATCTAGGATCTATCACAATCACTCTATCTGTATCTAGGATCTATCACAATCACTCTATCTGTATCTAGGATCTATCACAATCACTCTATCTGTATCCAGGATCTATCACAATCACATTATCTGTATCCAAGATCTATCACAATCACTCTATCTGTTTCCAGGATCTATCTCAATCACTCTATCTGTATCTAGGATCTATCACAATCACTCTATCTGTATCTAGGATCTATCACAATCACTCTATCTGTATCTAGGATCTATCACAATCACTCTATCTGTATCTAGGATCTATCACAATCACTCTATCTGTATCCAGGATCTATCACAATCACATTATCTGTATCCAAGATCTATCACAATCACTCTATCTGTATCTAGGATCTATCACAATCACTCTATCTGTATCTAGGATCTATCACAATCACTCTATCTGTATCTAGGATCTATCACAATCACTCTATCTGTATCCAGGATCTATCACAATCACATTATCTGTATCCAAGATCTATCACAATCACTCTATCTGTATCTAGGATCTATCACAATCACTCTATCTGTATCTAGGATCTATCACAATCACTCTATCTGTATCCAGGATCTATCACAATCACATTATCTGTATCCAAGATCTATCACAATCACTCTATCTGTTTCCAGGATCTATCTCAATCACTCTATCTGTATCTAGGATCTATCACAATCACTCTATCTGTATCTAGGATCTATCACAATCACTCTATCTGTATCTAGGATCTATCACAATCACTCTATCTGTATCTAGGATCTATCACAATCACTCTATCTGTATCCAGGATCTATCACAATCACATTATCTGTATCCAAGATCTATCACAATCACTTTATCTGTATCTAGGATCTATCACAATCACTCTATCTGTATCTAGGATCTATCACAATCACTCTATCTGTATCTAGGATCTATCACAATCACTCTATCTGTATCTAGGATCTATCACAATCACATTATCTGTATCCAAGATCTATCACAATCACTCTATCTGTATCTAGGATCTATCACAATCACTCTATCTGTATCTAGGATCTATCACAATCACTCTATCTGTATCTAGGATCTATCACAATCACTCTATCTGTATCCAGGATCTATCACAATCACATTATCTGTATCCAAGATCTATCACAATCACTCTATCTGTTTCCAGGATCTATCTCAATCACTCTATCTGTATCTAGGATCTATCACAATCACTCTATCTGTATCTAGGATCTATCACAATCACTCTATCTGTATCTAGGATCTATCACAATCACTCTATCTGTATCTAGGATCTATCACAATCACTCTATCTGTATCCAGGATCTATCACAATCACATTATCTGTATCCAAGATCTATCACAATCACTCTATCTGTATCTAGGATCTATCACAATCACTCTATCTGTATCCAGGATCTATCACAATCACATTATCTGTATCCAAGATCTATCACAATCACTCTATCTGTATCTAGGATCTATCACAATCACTCTATCTGTATCTAGGATCTATCACAATCACTCTATCTGTATCTAGGATCTATCACAATCACTCTATCTGTATCTAGGATCTATCACAATCACTCTATCTGTATCTAGGATCTATCACAATCACTCTATCTGTATCTAGGATCTATCACAATCACTCTATCTGTATCTAGGATCTATCACAATCACTCTATCTGTATCTAGGATCTATCACAATCACTCTATCTGTATCTAGGATCTATCACAATCACTCTATCTGTATCTAGTATCTATCACAATCACTCTATCTGTATCTAGGATCTATCACAATCACTCTATCTGTATCTAGGATCTATCACAATCACTCTATCTGTATCCAGGATCTATCACAATCACATTATCTGTATCCAAGATCTATCACAATCACTCTATCTGTATCTAGGATCTATCACAATCACTCTATCTGTATCCAGGATCTATCACAATCACATTATCTGTATCCAAGATCTATCACAATCACTCTATCTGTATCTAGGATCTATCACAATCACTCTATCTGTATCTAGGGTCTATCACAATCACTCTATCTGTATCTAGGATCTATCACAATCACTCTATCTGTATCTAGGATCTATCACAATCACTCTATCTGTATCTAGGATCTATCACAATCACTCTATCTGTATCTAGGATCTATCACAATCACTCTATCTGTATCTAGGATCTATCACAATAACTCTATCTGTATCTAGGATCTATCACAATCACTCTATCTGTATCTAGGATCTATCACAATCACTCTATCTGTATCTAGGATCTATCACAATCACTCTATCTGTATCTAGGATCTATCACAATCACTCTATCTGTATCTAGGATCTATCACAATCACTCTATCTGTATCCAGGATCTATCACAATCACATTATCTGTATCCAAGATCTATCACAATCACTCTATCTGTATCTAGGATCTATCACAATCACTCTATCTGTATCCAGGATCTATCACAATCACATTATCTGTATCCAAGATCTATCACAATCACTCTATCTGTATCTAGGATCTATCACAATCACTCTATCTGTATCCAGGATCTATCACAATCACATTATCTGTATCCAAGATCTATCACAATCACTCTATCTGTATCTAGGATCTATCACAATCACTCTATCTGTATCTAGGATCTATCACAATCACATTATCTGTATCCAAGATCTATCACAATCACTCTATCTGTATCTAGGATCTATCACAATCACTCTATCTGTATCCAGGATCTATCACAATCACATTATCTGTATCCAAGATCTATCACAATCACTCTATCTGTATCTAGGATCTATCACAATCACTCTATCTGTATCTAGGATCTATCACAATCACTCTATCTGTATCTAGGATCTATCACAATCACTCTATCTGTATCTAGGATCTATCACAATCACTCTATCTGTATCCAGGATCTATCACAATCACATTATCTGTATCCAAGATCTATCACAATCACTCTATCTGTATCTAGGATCTATCACAATCACTCTATCTGTATCCAGGATCTATCACAATCACATTATCTGTATCCAAGATCTATCACAATCACTCTATCCGTATCTAGGATCTATCACAATCACTCTATCTGTATCTAGGATCTATCACAATCACTCTATCTGTATCTAGGATCTATCACAATCACTCTATCTGTATCCAGGATCTATCACAATCACATTATCTGTATCCAAGATCTATCACAATCACTCTATCTGTATCCAGGATCTATCAGAATCACATTATCTGTATCCAAGATCTATCACAATCACTCTATCTGTATCTAGGATCTATCACAATCACTCTATCTGTATCCAGGATCTATCACAATCACATTATCTGTATCCAAGATCTATCACAATCACTCTATCTGTATCTAGGATCTATCACAATCACTCTATCTGTATCCAGGATCTATCACAATCACATTATCTGTATCCAAGATCTATCACAATCACTCTATCTGTATCTAGGATCTATCACAATCACTCTATCTGTATCTAGGATCTATCACAATCACTCTATCTGTATCTAGGATCTATCACAATCACTCTATCTGTATCCAGGATCTATCACAATCACATTATCTGTATCCAAGATCTATCACAATCACTCTATCTGTATCCAGGATCTATCACAATCACTCTATCTGTATCTAGGATCTATCACAATCACTCTATCTGTATCCAGGATCTATCACAATCACATTATCTGTATCCAAGATCTATCACAATCACTCTATCTGTATCCAGGATCTATCAGAATCACATTATCTGTATCCAAGATATATCACAATCACTCTATCTGTATCTAGGATCTATCACAATCACTCTATCTGTATCCAGGATCTATCACAATCACATTATCTGTATCCAAGATCTATCACAATCACTCTATCTGTATCTAGGATCTATCACAATCACTCTATCTGTATCCAGGATCTATCACAATCACATTATCTGTATCCAAGATCTATCACAATCACTCTATCTGTATCTAGGATCTATCACAATCACTCTATCTGTATCTAGGATCTATCACAATCACTCTATCTGTATCTAGGATCTATCACAATCACTCTATCTGTATCCAGGATCTATCACAATCACATTATCTGTATCCAAGATCTATCACAATCACTCTATCTGTATCCAGGATCTATCAGAATCACATTATCTGTATCCAAGATCTATCACAATCACTCTATCTGTATCCAGGATCTATCACAATATCAGTGAATAACTATACCTATTGCTGAATAATCAATAGAATAAACTATCGATGATAATTGGAATACCTTCTGATTTATTTACTCAGCAGCAGTAGTTTTTAAGTTTATTGTAGAAAATATGTATTAGTTTATAGTAATTGTTTTTATCCTTATTTATGTATTGTGTTTTTATGGGCCTTAGTTGCCTGAAATAAAGGATATTATTATTATTATTTCGTTTATTAAGCTTTTTGCCTTATAAAATACATTTTTAAATATTTCTTAGAAAAAATATAAAAAAACATTTAAAAATATATAAAATAGTGGTCCGCCGGTATCGGGAGCAGGGTCCAAGTTACCGGTGGTTAGGGCTCCAGAGACAGGAACCTCCTCACAATGCGAGCCGTATCGAGGAGTACTGCCTTCTGAATCAGGCCCTTGATCCAGCCGCCTAACGAGAGCCTCGAGAGATGATGGTTGAGGCTTTCGGCCATCAGGCCATTGGCCGTAACGACAATCGGCATAATGACAGCCGAGTTCACATTCCACATGTCAACAACCTCGTGTGCTAAGTCGAGATATTTTATTTGTTTCTCTTTCTCAGCTTTCACGAGGTTATCCTCATGTGGAATGGTAACATCGACTATCATTGCGCGGCGCGCTAATCGATCTATCACCACTATATCAGGCTTATTGGCGACAATAGTCCTAACAGTAATGATAGACCGATCCCAGTACAACGTGACATGGTCATTTTCGAGAACTGGGTCGGGCACATACTTGTAATACGGTACCTCAGAGTTCACAAGTTTATATTTCAAAGCAAGTTGCTGGTGAATAATCCTAGCCACTTGGTTATGTCTGTGTAAGTACTCGCCGTTAGCCAGACGAGAACAATCAGAGATAATATGTCTGATAGACTCACCCGGACGGTGGCATGCCCGACACACGACAACCGTCCCGTCCTTCATAATATGTCTCCGGTAGTTATTCGTCAAGATAACTTCATCCATAATTGCACAGACAAAACCTTCAGTTTCCCCGAAAAGGTCCCCAAAACGTAGCCAGGATACGGACGCTAAGAAATCTACATCGGGCTCATGAAGAGCCCGATAGAAGCGCCCGTGTAGCTCCTTGTTTTGCCATATCTCCTTGCGGTCATCCGTCTTATTATTATTATAATTATGATAATCGTACCTAACATTAACTGTATGGGGTCAAATTCAATTAGCTAGCGAAACTCCGCAGACGTGATGGTATCTATTTCTAGACAACATGATAAAACAAAAAGAAACTAATTTGATGACTCTTTGGTGGGGTCATCGACCCTGACTGTAAACTTCACAGACGTTTGATGGGTATCGATACCTAAAATCGGTAAAACAGATTTTCTTAACTCATACTTCAAGTAACAGTACCAACAGCTGACCCCCATAAAAAAAAACTTTATTTTTTGTTTTTATTTGATCGTATTTAGACACCGATACCCAGTACGTCTGCACAGTTTCGTTAGCTAATTTCATTTGACCCTGTATATAGGTCGTGGTGGTTAGTTAATTCCATTTCAGTCTGAGGATATAGTATCTTGGTAATTGTATTTACGTTAGCTTTATATAACGTCTGCATGTATCGTGACGCAAACTTCCAATAAATTGATATGGCGTTCAAAAGTTAGCGGTAAACTATGATGATCGGACGCTACGTGAAACTAACCGTGAACCTACAAAGGTAGCGCCGCCCTGTGCATGTAACCGTCTTTATCTTTAACCCCATAGCATTTTGCCAGTATTTAAATGTCGTATTTGATCTGGTTACCTAAATATTATTTTAGAATTATTTCAGAATCAGATTCCAGATTATTTATCATTATCAACAAAACTTTCGTTCGTTATAATGGTTTACATGGTTTTTTTTATTTGATTGATTTTGATTTGATTTGATTTGATTATCTAAAGTAGATAGGTATAGCCTTCTGCTCGATATAGATCACCTGACGTCATGCCAGTGTGGTCTCATCCCAACACAAACCAGGATAACTCCCTTTACTATGGAATTCCTAATTAGTTAACTGAAATAGATTTTCCTTCTCATTTTGTATAAAGTCGCGTTTGTTCGACACAGGCGGCAGAGAGCAGTGCGGAGCGCAGCTGTCATGTCGCGCTGACGGTGGAACATGAGGAGAAGTGATCATGGCGCCAGATGCCGAAGGCTGCGAGACAGTGAGACTGAATGTGGAGCAAGTGCCTGTGCACCATGGCAGGAGGATCTTGCCGAATGGCCAGCGACCGGCCAGCGCCTGGATCGAGAATGAGGAAGAGCGGCCTGGAGACAACACCAACAGCCCTGGAGAGAACAGGCGCCTGCTCCCCACCAGCGGGCACCCAGCTAAGCACAAGTCGCGGCTGCAGGCGGGCCTCACGCTCGGAGTGCACAATAAATACCCTCAAGTGACGAAGTCACAGAAAGCAGTCGCGAAGACCAAGTTTGAGAAAAGAAAAGACAAGCTCATAGCTTTATTGAAACCACCGTACTTTATAGTCTCTATGATCATTTTCCTTGTAAGTACCTATATTTATCACAGGTTATTTTTCTTTCATCTTATCTTTTGAAACTAAAATTCATGAATAAAACCTTTTTGAATTTGAAAGATTTTTAATTAGTAAGTTGAGTCCATCCAGGTGGATGTTAATGTTACACTTCTTGTTGTTTCTAGGTATTCCTCCACATATCGTTGTCCGACGACGTGCGCGCGACGCTAGAGTGGTCTCCGAGCGCGTGGTGGTGCGAGCCCTGGCGGCTTGTCACATACGGCTTCGTGCACGCTAGTCATGCGCACCTGGCTCTGAACGCGCTCGTTGCCCTGGCTGTAAGTATTTATACTTTTCTGTCAATCGCGTTTTAATTGCCAAGCATGTCTTTAGTCTTTCCATCATTCTTTCACTGGTAAATATCTGGTGACTCTAGTCAGTATTAATTCATGAGAGCTGAATACCACCTGGAACACCCTGGTTCGGTCTTAAAAATTTGATGGATGATTTTACTTCCCGATGGTTCGGTGTATTAACCTCTCCTATGTTCTCCAGGTGGGTTGGCCCCTAGAGCGTGAGCAGGGTCCGTGGCGCGTGGTGGTGCTGTGGGCTGGCGGCGTGGCGGCTGGCGCGCTCGGTGCAGGCGCCCTGCAGCCCCGCGTGCGCGTCGTCGGGGCGTCCGCGGCGGTCTATGCGTTACTGACTGCGCATATTGCTAACGTGTGCCTTAGGTGAGGTTCTTTTCCTAAAAATATTGGAAGAGACATTATATTTTTTGTAGTTTTGTAATAGCAATAGTAGTTCGTAGTAGTAGTGTTTATCCTGGAACTGTAACAGTAGGTAATTTCCGATCGATACGGTTTTCAAGCATGTTACATTACTTTATGAATAAAATCAATAAAACGCAATTCGTTTTCTTATGGAATGCGCCACTATACTGTAGGTACTAATGTAATTTTCTTCTAAAAAGTACCCTGTCGATATCTAACCAAGATATTTCCTCACAGGTTCGGCCATATCCCCCTGTGGTGGTTCCGTCCGCTGAGCGTGGTGGTTCTGGGCACCACGGAGATGTGCTGGGCGCTGGTGCGCGCGCCGGTGCCACTGGGCGCGCCGGCCGCTGCGCACGCGCACGGCTCCTACGAGTACGTCGCCTGGGCCGCACACATCCTCGGCGCGGGTGTCGGGATACCGCTCGCCTTCATTGTGTTCACTGGTGAGTCGTGGTTTTATGTTTTCGTTTATTTTTATATTTTAGGAAAAATCTTTTAACATTAAACAAAATTATTTGAATATTTTTTTTCTCTCATCCGTGTAAACGTTCATTTGAAAATCAGCGTCAGACAACATTCTGTCTGGCATTATTGTTCAAATGAACGGCCATGAGGTACACATAGTCCTATATTTCAGTTATATACAAGATGGATTTCTGAGATGGCGCAGTAAGGACAGGTAACCGTTGTCTCTACAAGAAAGCAGTCTTAGGAGACTGTCCCTGATTTTTGAGGCATTTTGATCTGCATTCACAGATTTTGAAAAAAAAGTACAGTCAGCAAGGAAATGGGCAGTATAAAACTATGGCAAAAGTTTTTTGCGATTTCTGACTTTTTTAGTACTCAAACCTCAGTTGGTTCTATAGAGTTTTTTGAACCTCATAAGAAATAGTATCGATTGGCATCAAAACAAGTTTTAGTGAAACCTGACCATTCTCAGCAAGAAAATGGGCAGTTTTCACTAAAACTTGTTGACAGTACAATTTTTTTCTAAATCTGTGAATACAGATCGAAATTTCCCAAAAAGTTAAGGACTGTCTCTTAAGATCGTTTTCCTGTAGCTACAACGATTAGGCTACCTGCCCCGTCTTATAAATCCACTCTGCATAGTTTATAATTTTGTTCAAATGTGTGTTCTAATAATCTTGTTCTTTCTTTCTTTTCTCGCCGTCAATATTTATTTGATTTTATATTTGTTTGTTTTCTTTGGTTACAGGTGAAAATAACAAGAAGGCGTACGTGCTTGCATGTCGCGTGATCTCAGGAGCGCTGCTGGTGGCCGGCGTGGTGGTCGCCACCACCTACTACGGGTGGTATGCCGACTACGCCGACCAGACCTGAACCATGGACCATGGACTTTTGCGTCTCAATGAAAAGTGCAATTTGTACTCATCCGTCCGCTATTCGTGGCTTAGAATAGCTTTTGATGGGAATTTTACACCTTTGTACTTTATATAGTACAGAGATAATCGGCAGTATAATACGATTTATGGATCTTTTTCACGTTCTAGGAGTAAGCGTTATGTACAAAAATGTTCTTTAGAATTCATGTTTTAAGGAAAATATAAAATAGATACTCGTAAGTCGTAAATTCTAAATTGTGACTTCGCCTTACCACAAAATAACTACAGAACTGTAGCGATTGTTCGCGTACATAAATCTGATTTCAAAACTGCCTAAAGCGGTGCATTTGTTTCATTTAGGAATGTTACATTTCGATGTATTTTTGTGGTAATGGCAGAGTTATTAATGTTATCGATTTCTGTGAAATCACTCTTTCGATTGTTTTGCATCAAAACGTTGGACAAGCGGCTCGTGATATTGTGTAAGCTTTGTGCGGCAACGGTTCTATAATTATTCTAATGTTAGTAGCAATCAAGTGCAATTGTAATTAAATAGGTACCTTCGAAAACTGTTTCATAAGCATTTATTATGTAATCTCACATTTCATCATTCAACTGTCTTTTTTTCACAAATATTTTGTTTCATCGCGAATATTGTTTGTTTTCATTCATTATTCATTACATTAACGCTTTTTTTAATTGGCACTAAAATGTAGAAAATTAAGCAACGAACTATCATCATATCAAGTAGGTAACATTAGTGTTAACTAAAACATACATGACATGCTATTAACTTCTGTTTTATCTGTAAACAGTAAAAACATTGATAAACGGACTGATCCTCAGGTCACAAAAATAAAAATGTTAAACTTAATTTATTTCAAGTCAATGAAGTCAATGAACGTTATTACAGTTGTTAAACAAAACAAACTTACCACATAAATTACTGCAACCAAAGAGATTATTGTATTCTAGTCAACACTGACTTAAGTTATAATACAAGACTTAATTCAACTTGTGTTTTTGTTATTTTATTTATTACGTCATCATGCATACATACTTTACTATTCTGAGCAGATAAAATATCTTGGCTACTGAAACTTGACATAACCGAATGACCGAATTTAGATACAAAATATGAACCCACAATGTCATAGATGATGTTAAAAGTCGTCACCGTGTCTGCTGTTGGATAAGCTTAGAATAAGCTCACAATCGACGAAATCGAATTAAATTGTCAATTCGCTTTGGGGGCAGCTTTGTAGTTCTTTGAAAATATGTAAACAGCTTTAAAAAGACCTATAAAGTAAAAGTACTCTGTAAAAAAGACATTGACGAGTCAAAGTTATGAACGACAGGCATTGTACATCATAAGGTACGGCTGATGCACCCGCGGGAGCTGAGCCTACTGGTGGTGGTGTCTAGTCATCTGCCTGGTGGGTACATCCACATGCGGTGTAGTGGCGGTGTGGGTGTAGACCAGAGATAAAAATGTTAGATCCAAAGGTGAAGTCCCTGAATATTTTATCTCGTACCAACACTATAGGTACTTTAACTACGTAGTTTCAGACGATAAACGATAACAAGCATGGCAAACGATGACAAGCATGAAAGTAATCTGTACATAAGCCATTATTTTTGCTCGATAATACTGAACTCTTCGACTATGAATTCGACCCCGAAAATACATTAATTTTATCAACTGAAAATGTTCCAACATTGTTGTTATGTTACATATATCGCTTATGTGATTATTGTGATCTTATAAAAGTTCAATTTGCATATTTCGTCGTTTCATTAATTACCTTATCTTAATTGCTACGTCTACATTTTATTTCAAATGCTTTTATTTATCATGTAATACAAGAATTAAAAATAAACTCAATAAATGTTTAACTAGATTTATTTGCTAAATTAATACTACATATTTAACTGTTATATAAATCTACAGTACGAATCTAAAATACATTGAGGCTATCGTGTAACGTTACGCACTGCGGTTTGTGACGCGTTCAATCAGATGTAACGCCAAAGGTAAGTTACACGGACACGTGACACGGAGCATCAAGAAATGGAGTGGCTGCATGCGCAGTTCTGTCAATCGAAGTGTTCCACTGTGTACGGCTGGATCGATTACCATTATCTGGCTACCGTGCAACTTTGGCAACTGTTGCGGCGACACACCTTGTTCTGCTATTACACACGGGCACTCCATCTGTTCGCCACTCCGTGTACGAAATATTCAAGTCTATGATAGTCTATGTCGTATGAGATCATTGCCGGCCATTTTATTTAAATAAATATTTTAACTAAAGCTCCTGAAAGAATATAAACAGTCACTACCGGACACTGAATCTTTTTCGACGATATTGACTTACAGATTTTATTTTCACGTAAGTAGGTCAGTGTGCACTGGTGCGAGCAGGTTTCAAAAACATTCATTTCCTTTTGCGTTTTCGTTGACTAATACTTTTACAAATTATTATTATGTTAGCATAACTTGACAGTCGCACCATTATTATAATATCAATCTAAACCTGGACAAGCCCACACTATTATCGCCTTTTAAACCGTGTAAATATTACACCTAGAAAATCACAAAGTTCTAAGGTCCGAACACGTTCAGTAGTGAGTGTTTGTTCATGGAACTATATAACCAACCGCTCAATCACACGCTGTACACTAAATGCATCTTCTTTGATCCTCAGCAGTCCAGCGGCTTGCATTGGACCCCAAGCTCCGTGCACCAGCACTCCGTGCATGGCGTGGACAGCTCCGTGATGATCCTCCCGACCCTGTACATCCTCCCGTAGATATTACAGCCAGCCAACTTCAGAAGACCTGAGCCTACGCCTGGTAGACCTCCCAGGCTTGGAGGCCGCGGTCCTCCAGTCGCCACAGGCGTGAACGGGACAGGGTCCTCCTGCATCACTGGTCTTCTCTCTGTTGGGTCATGCGTCTCTGGTGTCGGACGTTCATACGTCTGGAGTGTCGGATGTTTGGTGGTATTGTTCGTGATTGGTCGGTGAGTAGTTCGTTTAATGGCGGTGGCCTCACCAAGCACTAAGTGGTCTATCCTGTTGACTGTGTTTGGTTGTATTAGAGGGATAACATATGGACGTAGCGGAAGAGGTTTGAAGAATGTTTCTTCTGCAGGTCTGTTGGTGTAGGGTGTGCTGGTGGAGGGGCTGCGAACAGGTGGAGTGGAGGGGGGTGACCTGGTGGGAGCTCTGGTGGAGGGCTTTTTACTCGGAGCGGTCGTCGTTTCATAATCACTGAGAAGTAGCTTCAGTACGCTGCCGAACGAAAACTCGCCGTCATCATCTTCGTCTTCTTCTTCAGAAGAAGTGTTGTCAACCTGCCTGACTGGAGCAGGCGTGGTGGTGGTGATGGTCGTTAGTTTGGAAGTCGGTTTTGCGGAACTGGTAGTAGGAACAGCTGCTGTAGTGCTTTTCTGAACAGACTTAGTATTTCCATGCGGTGGTACCGTGGTATCCTTTATTGTCACTTTCTCGGTATCATTTGCTTTGGTTTTAGCCGTGTTTGTCTGGTTATTAAGGGAGACAACTGCTAAAGGCGCAGGCGTTGTATGGGGCAATTCCAATTTGGAGTCACTTTCTTTGTTTTCTTTTTCCACTGTTGCGTTTGCAGAAGATGTTTTGGCTGAAGTAATATTTTTTTCTGCAAAGGAATACATAGGTAGGTCGCTTTAGAATTCATAGAATATCTAGTATAGTAGAGTATACTAGTGGTGTCCAGTCCCAGCAGTCTAGACTTGACGCTGACCTGAACGTGTTGAGAAGGTGCTGTTGATGATAAGTAGTAAGTATTACCTCTACGTGGCATAATATTATATTCTTATTTAAGCTACTGGATTTTAAAAACGTATCCACAATTTCACAAGGCAAGAATGAGGATAGTTTTGGTCATGTGCCACTTTACCTGGTTTGCAGTCGACGTCGCCGCAGCAGGGGTCGTGCGAGTGGTTGGAGACGGGCAGCCGCCGGCACGGGGGCGCGGCGGCTGCGCAGGGGCGGCGCTCGCACGTGAGCTCTACCCACGAGCACGTGCACAGCTGGCAGCCCAACACGATGCTCTGCCCGCCCGGCACGTGCTGCCCGTCTATTATGCACTCGCCTGCAACAAATAAACGAGAGTCCGTTCAAGTTAAAATTACTCGCAACTAAATTGTGTGAAATCAGATACAAAAAAAAGTTACATTTTTTTTCATGCAATATTTTAATTCAAATTCAACGACATGTCCAGTTCCTGCCCTCTTGTTACGGGTAATGTTCAGGATTGCAGGTTACTATGGATTTATTAATCCTTTTACACTTACGGAACAAAATTCAAAGAAAAACAATACTTAAGGGGGATGCGCTCAGGTAGCCCGCGAAATTTTCATACGTTTTTTTTGCAATTTGCAGGTCAGTGTCAGGTTGTATCTTGACCAAAATGTGATTCGCGACCATAACAAATATTTGCTTACAGAATGCAGAATTATAAACATTAAAATCATTCACACACATCTCACATCTCTCTCAGACACGTCACATCAGATTTGTTATATAAGATCTTTTCCCTAAGAGATATAAAAACAAAATTTTGGTTCGAATTTTGTGGACTACCACTGCGGATCCACCTTAAAATGTATCTTTTTTTTATCAATATTAACTAACGTGTGGATCCTCTAGATCAGGGATTCCCAAAGTGGTTGATATCGAACCCTTGGGGTCGAAATCGGTTTCCCAGGGGTCGACATAAACGAAAACTGATTATGGGGGTCGACCCCCGAAATCAGTTTTCGTTTATGTCGAATAAGTCGTGTATGTACGAGGTATAAAAATCGACCCCTATTAGTTAACACAAGTTCTTATTTGAAACTTTCAAGACACTTTTTATGTGGTTGTGTTACGTGTAGGTACCAACTTGTTATAAGAATGACTAATATTTTAGTCGGAAGTATCGTTGTTGTATTTAAAAAAAAAACTCAACAAGTCGATAAGCCTCCACAAGTACGTACAAGATGTAAAAAATTGTAAATGGGGGTCTGAAGTAATGATAAATGATAAATGATAAATGATTTTATTTCTGTAAGTAGGTTTTTACAAACACTTTTACACGTCAAAACATATTTTTTTAAACTAGATGAGGCCGGCGTTTCCTATCTGACTACTCTGAGAAGAAAGGCCGAAACAAACTCAGAGGTCACCGTCTCTTTTAAAGTCCAGACATAATCTTGGTCAGATCATGTGAAGACCATGTCGATTGGTGTCTGAAATGGTCTTTTGATGAAAGAACCACACAGATTGAGTGGACCTGTCCAGTCAGTGCACGCATTTGTCAGTCGTTGTGCAGCTCAACTCATAACTAAAGGAGCTCAACGATTCAACGAACAATACCAAAGAAAGGACATTTGGCTAGGCCGCAAAAAATACTCAAAACTGCCAGACCATATTAAAAACTAACTGAGAATAAAACAAAATTAAACAATGATCCACATAGTCTTCACATTTACAATAATTAAAACAATATAATACTACACAGAGTAAATATTCATGTCATTGCATAAATAAAATTCATCAATGTCAATGTGTATATTAGGACGGATGTCAATGTGATCATTTGAGGACCATGTAGGTTTGTGTCCGAAATGGTCTTTTGAGGAAAGACCACACAGATTTGAGTGGACCTGTCCAGTCAGTGCACGCATTTGTCAGTTGTCATGCAGCTCAACTCAAAACTTAAGGAGCTCAATGATTTGACGAACAATACCAAAGAAAAGACATTTGGGTAGGCCGCATAAAGTACTCAAACTGCCAGACCATCATTAAAAGTAAGAGACAAAAAAAAAAAAAAAAAACAAACAATGACCCACATAGTCCTCACATTCCTAATAATTAAAATAATATAATATAATACTATACAAAGTAAATATTCATGTCATTGTTTATATAAAATGTTATATAGAATAAGAAAATATAAATAGCTAGCAAAATAAAAAGAGTAAAAAAACAACATTCACTGTAAGTTTATTGGAGCAGCTCAATCCCAAGCCTTTTTGTCCTCAATATAATCTTTAACAGTATAAAAGGCTTTTAGGCACAGTTTCTGTTTTATAAAACATTTGAATTTATTAAGGCTTAGTTCTTGAATGTGGCTAGGAATTTTATTATAAAAACGTATACATTGGCATCTAAACGAGCTGCCTATTTTTTTGAGCCTGGTTGTAGGAACAACAAATTTGTGTTTGTTCCTAGTATTTACATTATGGATATCACTGTATTTTTTAAACAAATTGATATTTTTATGTGCGTACAAAAGATTTTCATAAATATACTGAGAAGCTACAGTCATTATATTAATCTCTTTAAATTTTTCTCTGAGGGAGTATCTGGGACTTAATTTATAAATTGAACGGATTGCCCTTTTTTGTAAAACAAAAATTGTCTGAATATCGGCGCCATTTCCCCATAACAGAATACCGTACGACATTACGCTATGAAAATAACTAAAGTATACTAAACGGGCTGTGTCTAAATCCGTTAAATCACGAATTTTTCTAACGGCGTATGCTGCAGAGCTAAGCTTTTTTGACAATTTATCTATATGGGGGCCCCATTGAAGCTTGGCATCCAAAGTTATGCCTAAGAACACAGTGGTATCTTCGGGGTTCAACTCTTCACCCTTTATGAGAACACTAGTTTTTACTTGTCTAACATTAGGTATTGTAAACTTAATACATTTGGTTTTTTTCTCGTTAAGAAGTAGGTTGTTAACATTAAACCAGTTAACTACTTTTTCGAGGGCACTATTTACATTGTCAGTAACCAACTGCTGACGTTTGAGTTTAAATAAAAGTGAAGTGTCGTCTGCAAACAGCACTATATCATGATTATCCTTTATGAGGCAAGGCAAGTCATTTATATAAATAAGAAACAAAAATGGGCCGAGAATTGAGCCCTGGGGGACCCCCATTCTTACTACAGATCCGGGTGATCTTTTCCCGTTAACATCAACTCTCTGAATCCTATCACTCAAATATGAAGTAAGAAGATCCAGAGAAGAGTTTCGGATTCCGTAGTGGTGCAGTTTTCTGACCAAAGTTTCATGAAGAACGCAATCGAATGCCTTGGACAAATCGCAAAAAATACCCAAAGCATCGCATTTATCCTCCCATGCATTATAAACATGTCCTAAAAGTTCAACACTACTACCCCTTGTAAAACCGAACTGTTTGTTATGCATTAATTTATGTTTATTGAAAAATATTTGGATTTGATCTAAAATAAGTTTCTCGAAAATTTTACTAAAGGTAGGTAGTACTGAAATAGGTCTATAATTAGTAGGGTCTGATGTACTACCCGATTTAAACAACGGTATTATTTTACTGTTTTTCATAAGATCAGGAAACTCACCACAGTCAATACAATTATTAAAAATAGTTCATTTATTAGTATTAGTTCATTTTGGAAAAGGGGTCTCTTGCCCAAAATAGTTTGGCAATCCCTGCTCTAGATGTTAATATAATATTGTTAGATGGTTTATAATGGTGACAATGTACGCTCTTACGTCAGATATCCAGGAAGTGGCTCCCTGGGATATACTGTCGCCGATGACATTGTGCTGGTTGCCGAGAGCTCCAGAGCAGATTGGTGGTGTGGTGGGAAAGACTAGAGATCGTTGGCCTGAGATTAAGTCGGACCAACACAGAGTATTTGTTTTGTGATTTTGGCGGTCTCTCCAGTTCTGTACCCATATCTCTCGACGGAACGCTCTTACTAATCATCTCCGACTTTCGGTACCTTGGTTCACTCGTCCTAGGGGATGGCGAAGTATAGCGAGAGGTAACGCACCGGATCAACTCAAAATGGATGAAATGGCGACAGTCACAGGAATAACTTGCGGCTCACGGATGTCTCTCAAATTAAAGGGGAAATTTTACAAGTCCATGATAAGGCCTGTCCTATATGGATCAGAATGCTGGGCCGTGAAGAAGACGGATGAAAAAAGAGTGCATGCAGCTGAGATGAGAATGTTGAGATAGATGTGTGGAGTGACGAAAATGGATAAAGTGAGAAATGAGTATATATGGGGAAGTTTGAAAGAAGCGCTAGTGACAGAAATGTTGAAAGGAAATCGTTTGGCTTGGTAAGGGGTGTGATGAGGAAGGAGGAAACGCAAGTGACTAAAAGAGTGATGAATATAAATATTGATGGCTGGAGAGGGAGGGGAAGGCCAAAGAAAAGATGGGTGGATTGTGTGAGGAATGATAGAATAGAAAAGAATATAATACTCTTTATTACGTACACCATAAAAATTACAGATATAAATGTTTAAATTTAACAAGGTGTGAACAATGGGCAGTCTTATCGCTAAAAGCGATCTTCGATGATATTAGAGAGAAGGCAGTGAATGATAGCGTAACGGCTGACATGGAGAATGGAAAAAGAAAACGTATTGCGCCGACCATGAGTAACGTGGGACAAGGGTCGGGAAATGATGACAACAAGTTAGTTTCTTCTTTTTCGAATTCGTTTGGCAACATATTATTGAGTAATTAATTATTGTTTATTGAACTATCTGTTCCTACTGAATTATTTCAGGAGGAACAAATAGTTAGAGATAAATAAACATGAGTATTGACGAAAGAAACCATCATATGGAACTAAATATGTCATTTTAAGTAAATACACAACAAATAACAAATCTTTCGTGATACAATAACTGCAAATTCTGATCAGGCCAATAAAATTTTTCACTGATCTCACGGAGTACCACCAGTTAGCACCCGTGTTCACTCACAGATGGTGTTATAGTAAAAATACATGTCATATTTTGATGAGTTTCCAAAAGTTATTGACTCCTTAAACTTATGTGGATCCGATTCTGTTTAATGTGTTCGCTAACGATATACCTTTGAAACATTGCCTCAAATTCTCAAAATGTTATTATATTATGTAGGTATGCAGATGATCTCAAATTCTTCAGGATAATCGAATCTACCAATCATTCTAGATTACTTCAAAACTATGTCGACGCCTTAGTTGAATGGTGTAACGATAATGTACACATGTCCACTTTAAACGTTAAAAAGTGCTACCATGTGAAATATACCCGTAAAATTAAACTAACGCCAAGTGAGCCATGTGAGAACGACTGCTGTCCAAGAGATGAATCAAATTCAGGAGTTATTTTCGATAATCCTCCGGCATTCGTACAGTTGATCTCGGAAATGTCAAACTGGCAAGTGCATGTCGGACCACGCGCAAGCGTTTCTTAATTGGGATGAATTTATCAATTTTGTCGAGATTTAACTATTTACATATCTTGCCGGTGATTGAGGAATCAATTATGGCTAAGTAATGTGACTGAAAAAAAAATTACAAAATGCTGAGCTCCCTACGCGAGTTAATAGCGTAACCATACAATATCTGCAGTTTATGAAAAATTAACAGGGTAAGTACCAAACAGTTTTTATTCGGCACAGCGCATCAGCATTGCCATACAGTGGGGCATACATTGTGGTTTTTTAATTAGGTGGTTTCTTATTTTTTATTTGCAGGATTACTGAGAGTTTTATGATGGCGGACACGAAAAAAAAATGCAGACAATACAGTTTGGACTACTTGATGTTCGGATTTATTGCATCTCCATTAAATCAACACTTACCGATGTGTCTCATATGTGAAAAAGTATTCAGTAACGATGCCATGAAGTCTTCAAAAATGGATGACCACTTATCAAGAGTACATGCTGACATAAAAAGTAAGCCCTTGTCATTTTTTCAAGCACTTAAAGAAAAACTATACAAAAGGCCATCCATAAGATCGACGTTTGCGTCATCATCTATTAAAGACGATGATGGTTTACGAGCGTCCTATAATATATCTTTACTAATAGCGAAGTCGGCGAAATCCCACACAATTGGAGAGCAGCTTATCTTACCAGCCATCGCGGAGGTCCTTAACAATGTACTGCACAAACCCGCACATGATATTTTAAAGAGAATAAATACCTTTGAGCAATAACACCGTTCAGAGACGCATAGACGAGATGGGACGCGATGTGGAAAACATTTTATGCAAATTCTTACAGACCAACAGATTCTCTCTCCAGTTTGACTAGTCTACATTACCCGGCAATGAAGCTCTGTTGTTAGGATATGTTCGATATATCAAAGATGAAAATATGTGCACAGAACTGTTTTTTGCTACATATTTAGAGACATCAGAGAGAGAGAGAGAGATATCAGAGGAGAATCGGGTTTTCAGGCCGTGGAACATTTTTTTACTGACAAAGCTATTCCATGGAAGAACATTGTTTCTGTTGCGACTGATGGTGCACCGTCTATGGTTGGTCGTCATCGTGGTTTTATAGCTCACTTAAATCGACAACTGCCTGATGTACTGGTCATTCACTGCTTGATTCACAGGCAGCATTTAGTAGCAAAAAAGCTGAGTCCTAGATTGCATGTCTTTACAATATGTAATAAATGCTATCAACAAGCTTCGAAGCAATCCTAAGAACTCTCGGTTATTTGCTCAGCTATGTGAGGAAAACGACGAAGTCTTTACTCGATTACTTCTGCACACTGAAGTTCACTGGCTCTCAAGAGGCTCTTGCTTAGAAAGATTTTCAGCCATTTTTGAATCTGTGTTGGAGTTTTTACAAGAAAAAGAAACCGCTTGAAAATCAACGAACGTGGAGATTTAAGGCTGCAACTCACCAATATTGAACCGGATGTAGCTAGATTGGTAGATAGTCACCAGGTTCATCCATCACACTGAATGTTTTATTTTCTCTTTGCGAATTAATACTTTTTTAAATATAATTTCCTACCTACTTAAGATTCTTTAGGTACCTAATTTGTAATAATCATTATAAATTAAACTTGATATTTACTGAATTGTATGTCTTTTTATTTTGTTAAATTTTGATGAGAAAATGAAGTCAACTTTACTCACTTAACCAAGTGCAAAGTTTTCCAATTGGTACCTTAGTCTAGGTATTTTTTATCAATAGGAAAAAACTAAAGATAGGCTAACTTAAAGCATTGCTAATTCTCACTCTGTCTTCTTCTATTGACCTAAGTCAGAATGAAAAATAATACGCTGTTTTAAGTTAGCGGACCATTATGAATAAGCGGGTTGATCTTAAAAGTAGGTAATTTGGCCATGGGGGTCTGAGGTGACAGTTCATTTTGGAAAAGGGGTCACTTGTCCAAAATAGTTTGGGGATCCCGGGCTTAGACGATCTCTTTCTGCACAGGTATGACGGTCACAACTAAAGTAAGCAAGCACTGTCAGAGAGGCTGCTAGGCTTAAATTTTCCTTAAATGAAACTCATGACTCCTCGGACATTAATTTCTCATAATGTCTATTGTTTTTACCGTGAACTTCTTTGTCAAAACTCACCCTGTAAATCTTTGATGACATCAAGCTGCATGGAGGTGGTGAGATGGGGCACAGCCGGGCCCGACGGGGTGCTGGGGTACACCCCGAAGTACTCATCGATGACGCCCGAACCCTTAGGGAGGAAGCCACCTGGAATAATAAACACATAGGATAATACAGATTGTAATACCTGAATTTACTACTATTTTCGGTCTACATTTTTTTATTCATATAGCTTTCATTAATTACAATATAAGTACGAGTACTAAATAATTATTTTAAATACATTAGCATAATCAGCCTATAATGTTCCCACTGCTTAGATACAGGCCTCGGCCGTAATCCACCACGCGAGCCCAGCGCTTAAGATCGCACATATTAATACGACGATCACTAACCTCGACACGATAATTTTAACACCCGAACTGAAAAGCAGGTGTCATGTTGAACATAGTACATTTGTTGTTACCTTCAGTTTCCACTGGTGGAGAAAACAGGTTGACGGCGGGCGTCTCCAATGCAAACGTGGTGCTAGTGGGAGGGACCTGTGTGACAGCCTTCACGTCAGATCCCTGACTGCCCAACGAAGCTGACACGGTGTACTCAGGGACTCCTGGATCATTGCGCTCGGGATACCTTTCTCTGGGCACATCTACTTCATGACTGATGGGAGGGTACGAAGGCTCCACTTTACCCAGCACAAAGACTGGGTACTGGGTAGGTTGATATGTGTCTTCTCGTCTGACAGGAAACTTGGTGTCCTTGGTGGCGGTACTGGGGTAGTACACCGGGAATTTATCTTCTCTTTCAAGAATGGGGTAAGTGAGAGTTTCCTTTGTAGACTCGTCGTCGACCACCGCGTCTGCGGCTACGAAGGGGATGATCCTGAAAACAGAAGAAATAAACGTTTGAATAAATACTGTTTGAGTTTTGTTACAGCTACAGCATTTTAGCTTCATCTTCTGCTACCTGCTAGTAATCATCATGGGTTCGAGTGTTGTCAACATAAATATGGACATCGCTTAGTCGAAGATTCAAGTGTAGAGCACTACATCCCTGTGTGTAATCTAGACTAAACAGCACAATGTGGCTTGAGTGGGCAATTGATACTTACTTTAAGTTCGGCAACGACGGTGGTAATGTCGGCTCAGTGTAATCATAATCATATTCTCCTTTCTTCTTCTTAGAACTATTGAGTGCTTCCGTGAGGTCTGCTGGTATCGATATCTTGGGACCGGTCATCACCGGCCTCGAGGTCGTGTGAGTGGTATTGGCCATCAGAGAGCTGGTCACATTGATTGTGAAGGTATCGTCCTCGTCAAAGCCTCCGTTCACATTCCTATCAGTAATGATGTCATTGGGTGAATACGTCTGTGCTTCCACGTTCACAATCGGCACTCGTGGCAACACTTCCAGTTGCTTATCTGTGTCGTTGACAGTGATGCTCAGAGGCAAGGATGTTGAAGATAGTTCAGCTGTGCAGTTTATAGTTCCATTGATCACAATTTTGACTGTTCCTTCAGGTTGCTCTTTAGTTTTTTCTGGAGAATCCTCAATTGACTGGGAAAACTCAGGCTTAGCTATTAGTTTGGCTGCGCTTATTGGTTTTTGAGTTGTTGTGATATTATTAGATGTGTTATTAGTATTTTGTTCTAGTTTCATGCTGGCGTTTAGAGGTGGTTCGTCGGTTTTCCTTTTAACCTTAGTAGTGGTGATGAGGTGATTTTTGGTAGCTGACGCAAAGGACGTGTGTTTTAAAGTGTACAGGCTAGTTAAGATCTTCTTGGTCGTACTCTCTAGCTTTCCGGATGTCGATGCATGGAGTGTCCTTTCGTTGTGCCTTGTAGACGTTGGAGAGCTGCCTGGAGCCGCGATGACGTTTGACTGAGTTTCTGTAAATAATAGTAATATAGATCAGTATATATCCGCCTACAATTTTATACATGTGGTATTAGTAGTGTCAGGTGAATAACAAACATTAATTATTTAAATAATAAAACAAGCTCATCTATCGCGATTTTTTGCAATCGACGTCTTGTCAGTTCGCCTTCTCTTTATACCTTAGAAAGTATTTTGTATGTTCGCAAAAACTTATGTCTTTTCAAAACAAGAAGTGATTTCCATAATATATTCACGAAGTATATACACGTAGTAAACATGAAATTGTGATACCCAAATTTAGATTAACAAAAACAAGCAAATCATTTATTATCAACAATATCCACTTTTATAACAAGTTGCCAAAGTCAGTTACAGAACTTAGCGATGGAAAGATCAAAAACCCACATCAAACGTGTCCTTACCAAAAACGCATATTATAAGATTAAAGACTACGTTGAAGACAAGGAAGTTTGGCAATTGAGTTTGAGTTTGAGTTTGAGTTCTATTAACTGCTCCCAAATTACGATGTTTATTTTTTTTTATACATACTTTTTGACATAATATTTTCATTGTTTGACATTATATACCTACAATTTTGATTTCAGACTCGTTTTAATGGCAAACATGTCATTTGGTTTAAATAGCTTTTTATCTTTATTAATACTTTACATAAATTCTTGTGTACCTTGTGAATGTGAGATCGTTGTAGTAGGCTTAATAGACTAGATATTTTGTAGACCTTTTTCTGTTTTTTTTTGTTAAGTACCTGGTAGGTACATCTCGACAGGCCTACACTGTGCTTCCATACCTATTAACACTGTAATTTGAAAACATTGCAAAAGCCAATTATTTTTAAAAGAGTAACCGTGGAGTTTCTTGCCGGCTCTTCTCCATAGGAAACGACCAATTGGCACCATGTACCTAGCTTCTGACGTTTCATAAGTGCCCATGTAGGTGCCCAAATCAAATCAAAATATTTTTATGTGAACTAAAAATATTTTGATTTGATTTGATTTGATCATCGGTTGCAAAAAAATGCGATGATAAGTAAGCTTGTTTTATTAGTTAATTAATGAATAATTCGACAGTTCTGTAGTTATAGATTATTTTGTATTGTATTTCATTACATGAAAAAATTCTATTAAAATATAAACATAATTATCAGTTTAGTCGTTGATTTATTATCAAATACTTGTGTTCAGTGCTATGGTGGTAGTCATGTGGTGCTACAAGTAATGTAACGTTAAAACGAAACATCACCGCTATTCTAATCTTGCTCGGTGATGGAACTACAAATGCATGTATGCAAGTGTTAGTGTTATCAAATAAAGCAACAAATCTAGTTTCAATAGATTTGTATAAAGCTACCTAAATCTTCGAACCAGCGCTTCTTTTTTCACGCCACCTTTGCTTTGTCCTTCGTTCGTGTCTACTACTCGTTCATTTTGCTCATCTAACACGACGTCTGTCACTGTTGCGACTGAGTAGGAATAGGAGTAAGAGTATCAGAACAAACAGGGGAAGCACAGCAAATAGGTTTTCTAACTACACGTACATATTTTATGAATAACTAGTACTTTTCCAGCGATTTCATTCGCATAGATTTTCGAGTTTACCTTACAAACTTTGATTCCCTAGAGCGATCTCAGAGGTCGATAGAACTTTAGCTAAACCGGCACTGGACCCGCGTGGTGGTTACGGCCAGCTATCTCTCACAAAGAGAAGGCGTAATATTCAGCAGGGAACATTTTAGGCTGACTAAGTACGGATTTGACACCAATGAAACTGAACGCGATCAGCATTTCTAAACCGCGTTCAAGAGCAGCCAGTGTTAACATTCCACAACAATTTTGATACAGACGGCTCTTGAACGAGGTTAAGATGTGCTGAACTCGTTCATTTTCATTGGTGAAATTGACCCTAAGTGTGTGTGAGTGTACCTGGCTCGTCGTGGTCGCAGACGTACTGGTGCGCGCAGCAGTCGCCGCGCGCGAGCAGCGGGCGGCAGCCGGCCAGCGCCGGCGCGCAGCCCAGCGCCTGGCAGCGCACCTCGCCGCGCAGGCAGAAGCACGCCGAGCAGTTGCCGCGCGCCTCCACCGGCGCGCCCTCCTTCACCAGTGCGCCGTACACTTGACAGTCTGCGGACACGCAAGTCGCTCGTCAGTTACAGTAGTTTGAACAGTTACTGTACTTGCTTTCGAAATACTGCCTCGTTAGTCACATGGCTGCAAGAAAAGATTCCTTCCTCAATTCATGCAAAGCGTTATTCGGTTTTCCATCCGGAATTACTCAGTAGCAGCACGGAGTCTGGATTTATCCCCGGTTATCGGTATCAGGGTCGCTCTTTATTACTTCGGACTTAAACATTACTGGCGAAAAAAAAAACCTATTACAGACCGTGACGGCCATGACGTGAAAGAAATATTTCTCACCATATCGGTTGCGGTGCTGGTTGGGCCTGTCGGGTGTGGTGTCGCAGTAGTAGCGCTGTGGGCAGCAGGCGCCCGGCGAGGGGCGGGGCGCGCAGTGCGGGGGCGGGGGCAGGCACGAGGGCCGCACGCAGTGGCGCGCGCCGCGCAGACAGAAGCACTGTTCGCACGCCACGCGCGACGCCAGCGCGGATCCCGCCGCGAACACGCTGCCGCCCTCCACGCACGCTGGGAACACTCCAGTATCATCAGACGTCAGTGACGCCACCAAACACACGTCCAAACAAAGAGATTTAAAATAGAATATAGACCTATCAGAAGAAATGCCTTCGAAAAACTGTGTCACATGTCTCTATAGCAGAGTTACATAATAGCTAAGTTAGACACGATAGACTTTACCGACACACTGACCTTTGATTACCTACCGGCACGTCAGATAGGTTGACTATCTAAGAAAATTATTTATTAATCGAAATTTTTGGTAAATTATAAATTATTAACGAAAATAAACCGTAGAGTGGTCCAGTCATTTTATTACTGCGACATTTGCAATACCAAAACGTAATTACAATTATTTTATTCGAAAATAATTTTCTATCGTACACAATGCGATCTGTCATGCAGTGAGGCGTATGACACTCGACATAAAACTAAACCACAGTATAGTACTTTAGTACTTTAGTAAGCGAACATTTTTTTACTCGATGGTACCTGCGCGGTCGATCGGAAAGCCTAGCTTCAGAGCGGCAAAGTTATTTGACGCGAACTATACTGCCGATTGCGACTAAACTGGGCGAGGTGCAACCTGTCGGTAATACCAAGCAGATTTTGCTTAAACTCTTATCAGTGTAATAGTTATCATTACAAACGGCTGAACGTTTAGTGGCATACTGGGGGGCACAGAGGAGCCAATTTAGGTGCTTATTTTTTCATCAGAAAGAAACAATGTTGCCCATTTGTACAACAAAATCCGGAATATTTTACTAAACACAAAGATTTGGTTACACCAAACGAAATGTAGCTCCTAGAAATAAAATATGTTCTGTGAAGGCTCCTACATACTGGCGGGACATGTCGCGCGACGCGTCGCGACACAAAGGCACCGCTTGTAGCGCTACACGCGGTGTCTTTGTGTCGCGTCGCGTCGCGCGACAAGTCGCGCCAGTATGTAGGAGCCTTAACTGTAATGTATCTGTAAACAGAGCTCATGTTTAAATTATTTTTTAAATTGAATTTTATAAGAGGAACTCGTATATAAATGCTGTAAAGGTACATAACAAGTTACCGGACGCCTTCGTACGCAAAATACGCGCATTGACGTGGAATTGTGGACACCAGCCCGTATTACCTATTACCTATTACCGGACGCCTTTAAAGATTTACCTTAGACCATTTCTAAAAAAGGTAACTCAATGGTTAAAAGAAAAATGCTATTACAATGTCAATGAATATGTCAAATCGCGGAGACGAAAACTGAAATCAATAATATTGGTATGTATACCTTATAATAATTAATTAAATTTTAGTGAATCAAAACTTTGAAATTATAATAGTTATGACATTATCAAATACAATTTATAATTATTTATATATTCTTAATCTGAAATTATATTAAATTTTATCTCTTAACCTGACATAGGTATAACTTTCACATCAAATTATTCATTTGTTCCATAAAAATCCTAATGCATGCTGACTTTTTTAATATATTTTTTTTTGTCTTTTTAAAACAATTAAGATAATAACATTGTGAAATGTAAAATTCAATATTTGCACACCGTATGTAATGTTAGAATGTAAAGGGGCCATAATATTTTAGATTATATAATACATTGTACACCTACATTCTGACAAATAAATACATTTGATTTGATTTTAATTAAACATACCATTTTTAGCAGTTGCCGGCGTCGCCGTCGGGACCTCTGCCTCAGCAGGCACGCCCATGCTCTCGAGTCGTGCTGATGCTCCGTGCTCCATGAGCTGCACTGTGTCTGAAAAGTTCAACATTTTAGATGAGACTTGTTACAATTTAAAACAATATTATAATTTCTAACATATATATTTTTATTGGAATATTTGTTGGAATATTACAAAAATCCCAGTGTTATTCCAGATTAAAATAATTACTTGATTATCACAATCGATTATTTACTCATTCGATTATTCGTTGATTTCGGTCATTCAAACTGTTTATTCTTTGATTATAAATCGGACCGTAAAACAGTGCACTCGTTATTCCTTTCCTCCTGCGACTCATGTTCCACATACCTGATGTATTTATTACTCGTCCTATAACTTTTTTTTCTGCAACTAGAATTATGAAGACTCATGGGGTACATACCTTAAATTGGTCTTACTAGGTTAATTCTACAAACCACTAGGTTCTCATTTGAACATAAGTTAATAAGAGTTACAATACAATCAAACCTCAAAAAGAGAGGACCCATGCGATGTCTTTATTCCATTCCCTGGGGGGTAACCATCACCTCTTATAGCAGTATTATTTCAATATTACTTAGCGTGAGAAAGAGATGGAGCTATAAGTCCTGTATAGCTCCATCACTTTCCCACTGTGAAGTAATATTATAATAATACTGCTATAAGAGGTGACAGTTACCCCCCGGGCTCATTAATAACACTTCTAATACAATTCAGTCATCCGACAAGCTCAAAGTCGCGTCGGCACAGGCATAATAAATCCTACATAAATCACATATCGTCTGGGAAGATAAAATCTGTCGCCGACAAATAGCCGTCATTGACGTTCTCCGAGGTTCATTATCACCGCAGGAGGTATTAGAAGCATCTTAGAGCTATGGACGTTAGTTCTAAATATGCATTCCGAGATTTTCTACACAAAAAAAAAAACAATTAACACAAATTAATTTTTCTGTACGATGTTTTCTCTGCACGACTACGATAAGTACGGTATTTACTTGGACAGTGCAGCTCGGGGCAGCAGACGCCGCGGCGATGTCGCACGTGGCAGCGCGGCGGCAGCGGGTCGGGCAGCGCGGCGCAGGCGCGGCGGCGGCACGACAGCGCGCCGCCTGCGCACACGCAGCGCAGGCAGTCCTCCCGCGTGCTCACCGCGGCGCCGTCGCTGTGCCAGCGGCCGTCGTAAAGGCACGCTGATGGCAGCTCTGTTTTCTTACCTGAAGCTAATTTGTAATTAAATATTCACTGAATACACCAATTTCCATCAAGATTCAAGATTATTTAATTGTGAATACGTACATCGAAATACGTTTACTCGTTAAGGTGACAGACATAGGTACTTTCGCTTTTATAATATTAGTATGGAAGTTTGGATTTACAATAAATTACTGACAACAACAACAGCGCCGGGTGACGAGTCGAGTCGAGATTAACATGCGATGCAAAATGCATGTTTTTCTGTTTACTTCAATAATCAAGCCTATAAAGAGATTGTCGAGAAGACCGCATTCTATAATTTGATAGATAGATTCGTTTTATTTCATTTAATTTATATGAGGTATGCTTGTGTTTTCTAGTTTTAGGTAAAAAATATTTAAAAAAGTAAGGTGAGACAAATTATCTGTATACTCACGATATGCTTTGTCTTGGCGGTCATTAGGAACGTGTGTCCCACTATCTTTCAGTGTATCTGAAAAATAATATTTTGTTCAGTGATCTAAGTGATTCGTTCTCACCTGGAAAGCATTGGATATTTCAAAATGTTTTCCTACTTGTGAACACGTCAATGTGCAGGTTTTACGGTCACAGGCTGCTAAGGTGTGTTTCTAAAATAAGCTATTTGTGCTCACATGTACAAGATAGGTGTTACTATACCCTGTTACAATACACTTGTCTTGCATCTTGAGCATTACGGACTTGTTAAACTTGCACTTAGTAAAATCATATTTGAATTATAGACTGCAGCAAGTTCAAATAAACGGTGTGAATTCATTGGGTCTAAAAGTCAAAATGGGTGTACCGTAGGGCTCAATATTGGGTCTGGTTTCTCTTTTTAGTATATATAAATGATTTTCCTCATTTACGTAAAAACCGACCGCAAATGGTGTTATTTGCTGACGACACATCACTAATTTTTAAAGTACAGACAGACATGCACAGGAACTTGACGACGTAAATAATGCTATGCTTAAGGTCCATAATTGGTTTACTGAAAATAATTTGGTATTCAATGAGAAGAAAACGAAATGCATAAGATTAGCGTTACCGAATGTTATAAGTAGTGAATGTCACATTGTATTGAATAAGGAGATACTAGATTTCGTCGAAAATACTGTTTTCCTGGGAATCACGCTTGACTCAAAGCTGCAGTGGAGTGTTTGTAAAATCCGCCAATTAACAGATTCGGATACTGCGAGACTGGTCTATTTTAATTACTTTCATAGCATCATGTCTTTCGGTATTTTGCTGTGATTGATTATATCTTTGTTCTGCAAAAGAGGGCAGTCAGAGCCATTTACAATCTCCACAGAAGCGAATCTCTAAGGGAACTGTTTAAAAGAAAATTACATCATAGCGGTACCTTGCCAATATATTATATATGAAAATATTATGTAGGTAGAAAAAATCTACATCTTTTAACGTTTATTTACATAATCAAATTACAAGATGGTTATTAACATTAACTATAAAACTAAAAAAGGCCCTCGAGGCATTGTTCCGAGGATGCTGGCGGTATTTCCTCGCTGAATTGCAATTCTGATGCGTTGCGCGAGAAAGCCGCCAGCTTTTCGGTCACCAGTAACATCAACTCGACGTTTCATCTTTTTAGTAATATAAGTGTCATGCATAATTTTAACACTAGAAATAGGAACAAATTAGATCAACGACGTTTCAGATTGTCTAAAATACACACTTCTTTTATGAGGTACTGGGAAAATTTTATAATAATATTCGATATTCTTCAACTCAAACTCAAATTCAAAACATTTATTTCAATTAAACCATTTACAGGCACTTTGAATTGTCAAGGAATCGGTCAGTTAAAAATATGAAGCTACGAGTAGTTGCATTCCATAGAATGCGCAACTAGTTTCAACTTTTTGACTAACTGACCGACTCTTTGACAATTCAAAAGTGCCTTTAATTAATTGGTTTAATTGAAATAAATGCTTTGAGCTTGAGTTCACAAAATTTACAATATGGGTACCTATCTTGTTTTCCTGTCACAGTAAGAGATCTACAAACATTTGTTTAAAATAAAGTTAAAACATTGAACAAGCTCCCCAGTTCCACATTCTAAGTACACACGACTGCCGGGGTCATGTATGTCTGAATTGTATGTAAGTTTCTTTTTTTGCACTTTTAAAAATACGTGAACAGATTTGGATGTATCGGATTTCGTTTCATCATTCCGAGTGACACCTGTGACACTAGCTATAATGTTTATTGAAAAACAAAAAAAAAACAATATGGCGGCAGTATGTCTCAAATTCAGATATTTTGTGTATTTTTCAAAATTTTAGGTACAGTTGTTTCGGAGATAAGGGGGAGGGGGAATATTTTCTTAAATAATTTTAATAGTTATTATTTTAAAAGTATAAAAAATACCTAACTATAGTTGCCGTTTTCAAATTTAGCTAGTTTTTTAGGTCTTTACCTGAAATTGCCGATTAGTATTCAGAAAGTTAAAGTAATTTTTATATAAATAGGATTATTTTTTATTTGTATCAATCAAAATATGCAACCACGCTATCGATGCATCTCTGCCTGCGCAGTGGTATTTTTTCTTGAAGAACTCAGGCAAGCATTTTGTACTGCCTCTCGGATATTTAATTTTTTCCCTGCCAAGAAATTGTCCAAATGTTTGAAAAAACAGAAGTCTGTCAGCACATGGTCTGGTGGGTTTTTTTTTTGGGTGGGAAATCATCAAATAACTTCTCCCGCTCTGGGTGGAGCGGGAGGGTGTGTCAGACTCTTACTGACTAAAACCCACCCGTATTCCTTCCGTTGCCTGTGTTGCGGGGGCTTCGGTGACCCATAAGTACCTTCCCGCGACCCCGGCAGGCATCGGCCCTAGTGGACCCCTACCTTTGTGCTGACGACATCTCTTTGAGGCGCTCGTGGAATACAATGCGCCGTCGACCCGGGCCTGGTCCTTACCGGATGGTGAGCTACCCATTGCTCACCGTCCGCAAGCCCGCGCCTACGGTAGCCGGAAATCCGCCCGGGATTCCCGACGCCCAGGGCGTCTCCTGCGCCGCTAGGGGTGAGAGGACGCGAAATTTGCCATTCCCTCAATCGTCCCGCCTCCTCCTTCGCGAGCATTACTGCTTCGCAGAAGGAGGTGACGGCTGCCCATGCCCTCTCGCTCCGTACCATGGCCTGAACCAGGGCCGGTTAGTAGAGGTTAAAGTATGCCAAGTTAATGAAGAGGCTAAGTTTGGAGAACAGATAGAAAGGTCAATTGCGCTTTGGTTCTGATTGGGATCTGAACGACGTGTGGCAGCTCCTGAATTTAAAATACATAAGTTATGTAAGTCAATTATATCTAGTAACTCATCGCCATAACAGGTAGAAGTTGCACAACCCCATGATTGGTGATGGCAATTAAAATCCCTCAGTATTAATAATGGCTTTGGATGAAAAGAAACAAGATTATTCATCTCTTGAAGAACAGAAAAAGAAGGGTGAGGAATGTAAATAGAAACAAGACAAGTATGATGCACTTTAATAGCTACAATAGAAATTTCCTCACTATGAGGAGGTAAAGTACCTAATGGTGGAGAAAGGGATAGAAATCTTGATAAGTATAGCTACTCCACCATACCCATCAGATCTATCCTCTCTAATGGTTAAATAACCATTAATTTTAAAACTATGATTAGTTTTGATCCAAGTCTCTGCTAAAGCAAAGGCAAATGGCTCATATTTATTTATAAGATATATAACATCACTCTTTTTGTTTACTAGACTGCGGCAGTTCCACTGGATTATTTTGGATGAAGTCCATTATGAATGGATTGAGATACATTGAAAGATGGGGCAACGTTGGACGGTGAAATGTTGAACTGAGACAGAAGATTGTGTAAAGGCTCCTAAATACTGGCGCGAATTGTCGCGCGACGCGACGCGGCACAAAGACACCGCGTGTAGCGCTACAAGCGGTGCCTTTGTGTCGCGACGCGTCGCGCGACAAGTCGCGCCAGTATGTAGGAGCCTTAATGCAGAAAGAAAATCGTTTATGGAAAAACTTGCTTCAATTTGTCCATTATTGTGATTAGAAAAAGCACAACCATTTGATGGTTGGGGAATGTTGAAATCTTTAATAATGGCATTGTGAGCCTCTTTATTATATCCTTGTACAGGTTTGGGTGGTGAGCGTGGTTTAATGAAGACAGTTTTTTTATAGCTACTTGAAACGGGTACTCTATTAGTTGAAGGGAAAGATGGAGTATCTGCAAAGTTTTTGGAAGGAGAAGATAAAAGTGTATCGGCATACGGTTTAGTAACTGGGGGATACATTTTTGCCGCTTCAGCATAAGATACTGAACTTTGTGCCATGTATGTATTAATTAATTTTTGCCTAGACATTTCTGGGCAATATTTATTAGTAGCATAGTGAAAACCGGAGCAAAGGCAGCAAGATGCACTTTCTTGTTCTCTTTCACAACTGTCCCCAGTATGTCCTTGGCCACATTTATAACAACGTGGTTTGGACCTGCACTGAATTTTTGTGTGAGCAAAACGACAGCAACTGAAACACTGTACAGTAGGGAAAATATATAAATCTACAGGTAATGCATTATAACACAAAAATATTTTTAGGCAGAATCTGCCCATCAAAAGTAATAACTATAGATTGGGATGGTTTCCAAATGGTTGTACCATCAACAACAGTTTTAAAATTGAGGCGTCTGACTTTTAAAATTGGACCGCAACCAGTTGGTACCGTTATATTATCAATAACTTCCTCCGAAGACCATTCCTCAGGAAGACCATACACTAAACCCATTCTAGTGACATTAAAAGTAGGTATAAAAGCTTTATAATTATATGTTTCAAGGCTATTATGTGTAATAAAAGAATTTGCGTCTAGGAAATTGGAAAAGGAAATAGATATTTTTTAGATTTTTGCCCGATTTTTTAGACGCTACCGTTAATAATATTTTTGAAAGCGTTGTGTTTTAGGAACTTGCCAAATGTAATAGGGTGCAATGACGTTCTATCAACTGCAGGGCTATTGGCTATCTTTTTCATTGTCAGTGACTAACTAGCTTCAGTTGTACACCGAACTTTGATGACAACTGAGAATTTCATAACATTGGTATTACGTATCACAGTAAGTGGACATCACGTTACGGTGACCAACAGACCGGGAACGGTGCTCATCGTCCCAACACTTGACGCCTCTATTTTTTATCGACTATTATGCGGCTAAGTTGAGTAGCGCCTTTTGAGCGCTACAATACTTTATTTTAGGGAACATTTTGTATTAAGCGGTTTATATATACTTGAAACGTGAAACTGGCGGTAAATTCAATCTTTTGCAGTTTTAACTCGACAGTCTAGCGAAATTAAATAGTGTGTTTTTACTTGTGCTAATAAAGTGTAACTTAGTGAAAATAAATCCTCAAAGGAAAGGTAGGTAAATAAAACCACGAAATAGGTAATCAAAACCACGGTATATAATGTACGTTGTTAAAGTATTAGAAGATCATTTTGGATGCTGTATATAGCTATGTACATCGTTAGGACTCTAGTATGATCTATGTACCTACATAATTATGTAAATATTTCGGGAATATGTTCTAGTTACATAATTACTCGCGTATACCTACTCTAAATATTATTGTTACTTCTTATTTTGATTATATTTTTAGGGTTCCGTAGTAAACAAGGAACCTTTATAGTTTCGCCATGTCCGTCCTGTGTCAGTTTGTCCCCGCTTGGCAGTAGTCAGTGGCGGTACCTTCATACAAGCCCAAAAGCCCCGGCATGCCTTACTAAAATGGATGGATGAATTCACTTTTAATTTATTGTACCTAACCAGTAGTTTATGAGAAAATTGCGATGATACATACGTAGGTACCTACATACTCAGTCGAAAACTGAACTTTCTTTTTTTGAAATCGGTTAAAATTATATTGGGCTTGCGTTATTTTGAAACCCTAGGCACGCCACTGGCAGTAGTTCATACGAGTATAATAAAATTAAACAGAAAACTATCACAGCTAAGTAGGCTTTACAAGTTAAGTATATTCACGTTCTGTATATTCACATAAAATAATCAATGAATAAAAAAAAATATGTATAAAAAAATACTTAGGTATATTAAAATATATATAATCCCAGCAATGTTAGACGTGCCATACTTCTGCCACGATCAAGAATCACAATAAAACAACATAAGAAGTAATTCTTACACGCTTAACTTACTATCGGCTTCGGTGTTAATCACTATAATTTATAAAACACTACCTTTGAGTAGTGTCTTTCACGAAAGCCACCACAAACTAAATGATCATCAATTTGATGTCCACTAAGCTTACACAATCGCAATCTTAGCAATATCGATACAAAAACATCTGTCAAAATGTGTTACGGTGGCTATCAGCGGTACTGGGTGCCTATGACGTCATCCTAGTTAGTCACTGAAGTTAGCCAATACGAAACTAACTGTTTGACAGTTAATCGTTTAACACTTTGCCAAGTGATCATCATTATGAACTGTCAACAGAGATACGCAATAGCCCTGCTGCTGGTGATATTAATATTTTTTGTACGTGAACAACATGGCGCGCTGTCAGTTTCATCATATGTTTATCGACCAATCTGAGTGGGAATAACTGAAGGCGGAGCAGGAATATCCGGAATATCTTTAGAAACAATTATTTCAGAGCTTTTAGGCTCCGATAGAATTATAGAGGGAGGTGTAGAGTCCAAGCAACCACAACCCAAAGACTCGGTTTTTTCGGGTACGACGGCGTTTATTGCAATTCTTGCACACATGCACGCGGCTTCTTTTTAGATGGCGAGCCGACGACGACCCATCGGTATCCATGCCCGATTCATTAGACATTATAGTTACAAAATTGCCTGCCGGGGGAACAAAGTCCCCCGGGTCAGGCGGGTCTTTCATTTTCCCAATATGAAATATTAGTAAAAAAAAATTACCCTACTGAAGAAAATATACAAAACTAAAATTAAAATAAAAGTGAAAGAAGATAAAACACTAAAACTACTACTACTGGTCCTATATTATAAGTTAATTAATAATTTTCAATTTAGCTAAAAAAGGACACGTTCACAAAGTTAAGTTCCCGTGTTCCATGTGTTCGTTTGTAGTGTTCACTCCGTACACGTAATTAATTGTGCGAACCATTTGTGCGGCATTGCTACCGAAACTCGTATTCCATAATTAATCGTATTTTATTCGTGTCCATGTTGATGAAAAAGATACAAATGTAATGAAAATAAAACACTAATTAATAAACAAATGACTTAATTTGAAAATAGAATTCCATATTTTTAAAATAATATGTATTTGAATTTAGAATTTATTGTCAGCCATATACAAAAATTACATTTCAAATGGTCAGTATTGTAAAACGGCGACTTCATAGGTAAAGACCGAAGATATTATATTATTTGAAATTAAGGATTTCAAATATATTTTATAATTTTTACCCTTTCATTTTTGCCATGGGATCTGGAGGCAAAAGTCCTCGCGCACGTATGGGAGTGGCGCGAGGAGGCGAAACGCCGGGGCGTTAGTCCGCTGCCGCGAGAAATCGCGGCACAGCGGACGGAGCTCCGGCGGGATCTCATGGCGTCATGGAAAGTACCTCACCTCACCTCCTTCTGCGAAGCAGTAATGCTCGCGAAGGAGGAGGCGGGACGGTTGAGGGAAAGGCAAGTTTCGCGCCCTCTCGCCCCTAGCCGCCGCAGGAGACGCCCAGGGCGTATTTGATGATTTCCCACACTCAAAAAAAATAAAATAAAAGCCCTTTCATTTGATATGCCATACGGTATAGTTTGCAAAACTATTTTATTTTCTAAGTTGCCCCCAAAGTGACCCCATACTCAAAATTTATTTGTTTGGGTCACAGAAATTCATGTGTATCAAATTTCAACGTAATCAGTCCAGTAGATTCGGAGCAAATTGGCTGTGATACACGAATAGACAGACAGGCATAAGTCATCCTATAAGGGTTCCATTTTGAGGTACGGAACCCTAAAAAACGGCCAAGTACGTGTCGGACCACGCATACTCGTAATGAAGGGTTCCGAAGTTGGGATGAATTTATCCCAAAAACAAACTTAACATTGTAGTTGACACTACCATCTTTTATACCATGTTTTTATCAAATAAATGATATTATTATTATTTAAATTGTCTTTGACATAACACAGGACCCTGGGGTCCCGGACCTTTGGAAGGCGTACGAGGGGCCGGAGCCAACTCGTAGAGGCCCGTTATGACGCTTTTAATGAAATGAGGCACCAACCGACTATTATCCCTGTATGCACTACAAGTGCATCCAAGGACAACCCCCGGTTGGTGTAAGACTATTGCAGGATATGGGAACAAATATATTGGAGTATGTGTTTAGGTGGCTAAAGTGGACTGGTTACCAGAACTATGGAACGACTATAGCCCCTGCCTGTTCTATGTTTTATTATATACACGAAAAAAAAAGCAGGGGGTGACTTTCCTACTCAATAATGGGTCCCAGAAAACGATCGCTAGCACTAAGTAACGTAGCAACATGGGAGCAACATGTCCTGAGGTGCTTGAGGAGTGGAGAGGTATTCCACGGCTATCAGAACAATCCCAGAGCTCGGAAGATGGTCAAGATCCCTACAAATACTTACTGGAATACTTCCTTCCTGCGAGCACGTTTGCTCTTGCGAATCTCCACTCAAGCCGGCCAATAAAGGCAATAATGACGTGGGAGCTCTGGTCCTAGTCAGTGTTCACTCCAGCTGGCCAATAAAAGCAAGCTAGAGATGAGATCTTATTCCTTGGCTTGCTTTTATTGGCCGACTCCATATTCTCCCGGGAGATAGGGTCCATGGAGTCGCTACTGCCTAACAGCTCGCCACATACTGCCCTGCGGGTTTCTGTGTCTCTCTTGGTCTGACTCCTTAGCCTAGACCAGTTCCAGCAAAATAAACTCTACCGGCACAGACCAAGAGTTCGGAGCGGAAGACCCACCACGATGTCAACGTAGAGATACTGCGGTGGTTATTATTATTATTATTATTATTGAAAAACATGTTCTCCCATACATCGATATACGCCACGATCAATTCTCCAACTGCAAATGTAAGTTAGTCGACTAATTACTCGTAAACTTATAAAGTCTACTTAGCTGTGACAGTTTTCCTTTTAATTTCGTTATAGGTATATAGTACTGCCATGATTTTTTTCGCATGTCCAAAAACAACCATTTAGCTAGCAGGGCCCGACACTAACAAAATTTAGCACTTTAAAGGCTTCTGCAGACCAGTCTGTAGAAGCCTTAAAGCCTAATATTACGCAAACGGATCCCTGAATCGAAAAATGATTTTCACTAAATCGCAATTTTTTGAACGGCCACAACGATACCCCACATCATGGGATAGACGAGAAAAAAGTATCACCCCCAATTTATGTACAACGGAGGTACCCTACAATTATTATTCCGATAGCAATGACAATTTTATTTATCTGTTTAGTCAGCGAGTAAATGAGTGACCTTTCGCTTCGTATTTATACAGGTTAACTAACACAACTTGTTTTTACTTTTTAGTTCGTTTTTTGGCAGGGAAGTCGTGTTTTAATTTTTTTTTTATTATTTATTCAAAAGGTTCATAGTAATTTGCAAAGTGGAATGATGATCGAAAAGGTGATACCAGGAGATGGTCACCCTAATTATCGAGTAATGTAATTTAAATGAAAGAGAAAAACAAGTACCTAGGTAACTAGCGTAAAGATGCATCCACACCGAAGTTACTTCTTGTAGAACAACATTTTGCAACATTATAACATTATACATAATGTTGCAGAAGCTGCTTTTGCAGCTTAGTTAGTGGGCGACAACGGATAACACTTTTGTGTTTGTTATCCGTTGTCGCCCACTAACAGTTGTCAACGTCGCTCCACACAAAGTAACTCTGGCGTGGGTGCACCCTATTATTTGCATTTAAAAACTCACCATAATATGCTTTGCCTTGACGATTATTTGGAACAAACTGATGCATCTCATTATCAATCTCAGTATCTGAAAAGAAAATATGGAGATATCGTGAGTCAGGAGAACTGTGTGAGTTTCAGAGAAATATGGAGATATCGTGAGTCAGGAGAACTGTGCGAGTTTCAGAGAAATATGGGGATGTCGTGAGTCAGGAGAACTGTGCGAGTTTCAGAGAAATAGGTTGTGTATTATGGTGAGTTTTTTTTTTCCTCTAACTGAACAGACAGCTGTGCTGCTGGGGAGTTTGTTGACCACTTCTTCTTCCCAGCTAAAGCACTAGGAAGTGGTGAAGGGTGGGCGTTTTGGGGGACTGTCTTATGTAATTTTGACGTTCGAAAAGTGCTGATTCTCAGCCTAGTTTGAATAAATGACTTTTGATTTTGATTTTGTACTCTATGTCTCATCAACGCAATACAACTTTAACGTACTTAAATTAAATCAAAATTGATAGGTACTCGTTGTACACCACTGTTAGGCGTTAATATTTTAATCAAACCATTTATTTTTGAAATGTCATTTCGATTTTATTACTCACCATATGATGTATCGTGGTGATCATTTGGGATCATCCTCCGTCTCGTTTTCTGCAAATCTTTAAATAAGGTTTGGTAGTCAAAAAAACTGGGTGGTAAATTAAATGATGGCCTGAGGATATCTAATAATTTTAGCTTTTCACGAGATTCGATCTGTGTTGATTCTCCGATCTAGACCCTGATTGCAAATGCCATCAGGGTCAATCAGGTCAGGGTGCCTTTCCAATGCAAAGCAATAAAAAAATATGAACAAGTTAAATCTCACCATAATATGCTTTATTTTGGCGATCATTAAAAACTATCTGCTGTATCCCACTGTCCTTCTCAGTATCTGAAAATAAATAATATGGATTTCGTGAGTCAGTAGAACTATGTGAATGTCAGAGAATATTGAGATAGGCCATGTCACAGAACATATATACCCTGACGAGGCCATGTAATCCATGTTTGTTATTGTGAGTTGTTAATTTTAAAACTTTACTCGTTCATCAATGCGGTGAAACTTTAACGTACCTATAACTGTAGATTGTGCTGGAAAGGTTAAATCAAAATTAATACATGTGTACATAAGGGTGCCAAACCATTATTTGATTTTATTTTAAGCTTGTTTTGATTATTTTGTACTTATATATATTTTGGACTTCCAAATTATTTATGGAATTAATATTTCCGGTTTATTTAGATGTATTTAAAATATTGAGATTCCCGTTGGATATAGGTACACTTTCTATTTTGTTATTTCCGTTTGATTTATTTAAAACATTGTGGTTTCCGGTGTCTTTATATTAAGTTTCTATGTTGTTATTAAGGATTTATCTTTACACATCCGCTTGAATTAATTAAAATGGTATATTATTAAAAGGAATTACTTTGACAAATTCGTTATATTTGGCGGCAAAGTTTAGTGGTAATTTTGTGTGTAAAAATTGTTGCAATGCGAATGGAAAGATATTCTTTGTTCGCTGCTCGTGGAATAAACACCTTTTTTTTAGGTTGGAAATTATCAAATAACTTCTCTCGCTCTGGGCGGAGCGGGAGGGTGTGTCAGACTCTTGCTGACTAAAACCCACCCGTATTCCTTCCGTTGCCTATGTTGTCTGGGGCCTCGGTAACCCTTTTGAAATTCCAAGCGACCCCGGCAGGAATAAACACCCCGAGTTGAAGTAAGGTATTTTCTTTGTACTCTCTTAAAAAAAATCCTGCCATTTCCTATTGCTGTGTATTTGTGTGATATATTGGTGTAAACCAATAGGTATGTCTGACTGCGACAACGACGGCGATGATGCGCCGACATACGGGTGAATTTCCCAAACAGAAAATCTTCGGGGCGCGGATGAAAACGCCACTGCAGAAAGTTAAAATATATTCGAAATATTTTTCCTTGATAGATAATGTAGCGACTTACGTGAGGCAATAATAATAATAATATAATATAATATATTTTAGTTAGGATTTAAATTAATACCAATAAGTTTGTCATCGCGCTAGCTGTCCCCAATACAATTAATTTATGATGCTAATGTGCCTCGTACAAGAAAAACTATTTGTTATTTATTTACTTGAGTAGTGCTCATTATGTCCTAAACATTTTCATTATTTTGTCATTTTTGTGTTTCGTATTTTTCACCGAAATGACAACAAATCCCATTTCGGTGACCTACATGTACCTTCGGTGGTCATATAGCTAGTGAGCTATATAACCAGCGCAAAGCCATCCACTACCGTACCGATTAAAAAACGGTACCGACTAAAAAAACCTCATAAATCTGAGATATTTCTTATGGTGTCATTTTAAAATCTGTCATTCATCGATTATTAGTCGATACCATACTCTTTTAAAGTCAAAGTCAAATTATTTGTTTCAAATAGGCATAAAAAAGACAATTACAAACGGAAAAATATACAAAAAAATAAAATTGATTCTAGTCGCCTCTTCCAAAAGGTAGTTTCGTATGGAGAAGAATGGGCAAGAAACTCCACCGTTACTCTTTGAAAATGTTTTTCAATATTTTGTGTACATTAATTATAATATTATATGCGAAGACCTCGGAAAGCACGTTAAGCCGTTGCTTGGTCCCGGCTGTTATTTATAGATCTTTGACAGTGGTTACGGGTAGTCAGAAGCCCGAAAGCCTGACAACCAGTCTTACCAAGGGGTATCGTGTTACCCAGTAACTAGGATTTGAAGGTCAGATATGCAGTCGCTCCATATATCTGATCCAGGGTTAAGAAAAAAGGGACCCGAACATTCTTCGTGTTGATCGCAGTAAAACATCCCTCCTACGTAAAAGTATTTACAAATGGCTCCAGCTATTTTCAATAAAATTCTACGACAGCTAAAAAATCTTAATACTATGATGTTTAAAAAGAAATTGAAATAATTTCTAATTCATAAATGTTACTATTCCACAACTGAGTTTATGGAGGACACCACTGACATTTAGCTTATTACAATCATACATTTAGATTATTATTATTTAGACATTGGTAATTGTGTGTTAGTACGTAAGGAGTTGTGTGTTAGTATGTAAGTAATTTGAGTCATTTCATTTTAATTGTGTGTCTGTTATTTCGGCACCACTAATTTTATTATTATTTGTATGCTTTCGAGCAAAATGTAGCGAACTGACCATCTTATTATAACATCCTATTGTATTGAAACCTACATTTACGAATAAATTTGATTTGATTTGGTTTGATTTGATTTGTAAAATACTGGTATTCAGCTGCATCCGGTTAGACTGGAAGAGTTGGGATAAGGCTAGGCAGATGATGACGTGAAGACGATGCTCCTACGATAACATTACTGTACCACAACAGGTCAAAAGAATTAAAAATGAAGCAATGACAGATAAACTACATACTTATGTTTAAAGGTCACACAACGAGCTTGGGGTTTCTGTGCGAGATGGACTCAGAAACGAGGCTGGGATCGACTGTCTACTAATCTGCCATTTTGCTCTTATAAAATAAGACGTTTTGCGAAAGGGACTTTATGCGTCATTCAAAAAAGACCTTGTGACATTGTGCCACAACTGTCATTTGCCATTTTGGTGACCTAAATCTAATTTCTGTGGCAATATATATATATAATTTCGGCATTTACAATTAATCATTAGGCATTTAAAGTTAAGAACAAATTAAATTTAAAAAATAACGCCGAAGTGAGATTAAATCATATGTTGAAATTGACTCATCCACTACTGTCACTGTTATGCATTAATATTTAAATCAAACAACTGACAGGTTTTTTTAATTGTAGTTTTGATTTAATTACTCACAGTGTGCTTTGCCGTGTTTATCTTTTGAAATAATTATCCTCCGTCTCGTTTTCTGCGAATCTAAAAATCAAGTTTATTAGTCAAACTAAATAATGATAAATTAAAGGACGGCCAGAGCATATAATGATATTAATCTCGTTACTTTAGCTTTTGGCTGAGAATCGGTAAAATGTATCGATGATATCTTAAAACTCACCATTTCCTTCATCTTGGCGATCATTTGGAACAATCTGTAGTATCCCCCTATCAATCTCAGTATCTGAAAAGAAAAGATACTGATTTTATGAGTCAGGAAAATTCTGTGAGTTTCAAAGAATGTAAAGTTTGTTTTCCAAGAGTTGTTATTTGTGATAAATCTTTCCTCGGTGCAAGAAAATTTAAAGAAAAAGAAACATAATGGCTACTTGTCGTAATATTCTGTCTATATTGTAAGTTTGTTGGTCAATCAAAAAAACTCAAAGCGTGAATTATTTCAACCAAAGCAATTAAATCGAACGTTTAAATTGTCATTTTGACTTTTTAACTCACCGTATGCTTTGTCTTGTGGTTTGTGATTTGAAACTATCCTCAGTCTCATTTTCTGCGAATCTAAAAATAAAGATACATAGTGAATAAAAGTAAGTGGTAAATTAAATGGACGACCGGAACGACATACTGCTGCGGCCTGCAAAGGGGGCATTGATGTACGAACGTGAAAATATGGGCCGAGGCAAAGCCGAGGCACACATACGTGAGTCCATCAATGCCTGGTTGCGGCCAAAGCATACTAGTACTTTAAATTTGTAATTCCAGAATTAAAGACGAAGAACAATATTTTTTCACACGCCAATATGTTAATTTGTTTCTTTTTTACTAGCCAGCCAGTTCCAAACTTTAATTAAAACTTTGTTAGGTTACCTCCTTGGTAGCCATGTGTCGAAGTAAAATGTTCGTTCTATTTTTAAATTACACGACAGATATGAGTTTTCATACTAATTTATTCGGTCGATAAACACGACAGATATGGATTTTCATACTAACATTGCCGGCCGCCTGCTCACGTGTATTTGATCAGTAGGTACTCAGCATTTTCGATTTATAGTTTGACAAAATAATACTCGCTTTGCATGAGCATGCATGTTCGAGAAAATAATATTATTTACGAGGTAGCTTTTGGCCAAGATTCGATGTGTGTTGTGATTGTTCTAGATAGATATAGGTGTCGTTAATAGGAGACCGTGTTTCTGCTAGATAAAATATTTTTACTTTGGCAATACAAATATAAAGTAAGAAAGAATAACGTTTATTTGAACACAGAACGTGAAACACAAAATACAAATAAGAAAGTGACAATAATGCTTTAACAACAATAGTATGCGCCTCACGGCTGCCCCAAAAACATCCGTTTCCAGATGCTGTCTGACGCTGGTTTCCTAATGAACCTTTAGGGACAAGTGACGGGAGTACAAACAGTTTCAACATACCTAATACATAATTTGTATACTTCTAAATAAATAAATAAACTTATAAGCGCACAAAAAGAAACAACTTAAAACTCACCATATACTTTATCATGGCGATCATTTGAAACAACCTGGTGTATCTCAGTACCTGAAAAGAAAAGATAGGTAAGTATTTCGTAAGTCAGGAGAACTGTGAATTTCAAAGAATAGATATCCATGTTTCCTATCGTGTTGTCAGTTGCGTAGACGTACACACTTTTGTAAAATTTGTACTAACTTGTCGAAAACTAGTGTCATTATTCTAAATCCTAGCTTATTTTTTTTTATATAATTGAAAGTCGCTGCATTAATGTTTTAACAACAAAACCCTTTACGGGTATTTCAAATTGTTATTTTAGTTATATTACTCGCCAAATGCGTTGTTCTGATTATCATTTTGAATTATCATCTGTCCAATTTCCTGCGAATCTATTCCACAAAGTTTATTAATTAAGAACTGGTTCATTCATTGAATATACAGGATATACATTGCGACGAGTCAGTATGGGAAGTTCAAACTATCAAAAGTAGAGAAATAATTAGTAAGTTGATTTTAGAGATATGAAAAACTGCGCTCCACGTCGCGTCGTTGCACTCGTTACTAAGGTAGTTTAAAAGACTTATTATTTTGTATCTTAACACTCACCATAATATCCTTTATTTTGGCGATCATTTGGGACAATTTGATGTATCTCTCTATCAATCTTAGTATCTGAAAATAATAAATAGATCGAGTGATCCATGTTTCCCATCCGTGTGTTCCTATTTGTGTAGCTTTACTCTTTCATCGACGCAGTAAATTGAAAATTTGTTATTATATTATTACTTACATTACGGCCGCTGAGAGAATGCGTTCTTAATTTTGTACGCCATGATTGGCAAAACATGTAGCTACCTCTTATTATTTTTTAAGACCTGTATAATTCTGCACTCATGTTTTACAAAATAAATATCTTGTATCTTGTATCTTGTATCAGTCATGAGGAGGCGCTGTCTGCTTTATCATCGCCTACATGTATTATATATGATTTATCAATTCTGATATCTCTGTCAAATTTGTGGCGTCAATATAATAATATTGTTGCCAGCAGCCTACCTACCCTCTTACTTCTTGGTGGCGTGTGGCGCTGCGGGCACGCGCACGCCGCGCGCGCTCCCACCTGTGTGAGCGCTGGCTGCCGCGGAAACCGGTTGGCCTACCTCACCCTGTGCGCCGCGCACCGCGCCGCCCCCGCAGCCCGCTCAAGATTCATATGGCATCGACCATCCCGTGTTGCGATTGATACGGTAATTGCCGTAATTTATGGTAATCCATGATTTTTTTCAGATTTTACGGCATACGGCAGGCTTTTCATTACCGTATCAAGTATTACGGCAATTCAGGTTTGCGATAAATCACAATGGCAAAGTATGAACAAAACGTTTTTTAATCAGTAGGCTGATTTAATATTAAATACAAAACATAAATACCTATATCGATATCGATATTTTTTTCGCTTTCGTCACAACTTAAATGATAGAATACGCGTAGAGTGTGGTTGTTTATGATGAGGGGAATTACCGTTTCATCTTTCATTTTATGAAACTGACAAAGATAGCATGATACATGGTTGTGAAAGTTTTCAGTGAAGTAAATAATATGAAAACCAAATCCAGAAATAAATGAATAACATCCACTGTCAACGGAGCTCTATTAGCAAGACAAGCAATTAAAAATGAAGGAGGCTGTCCGAAATTTCAAGTATCAAATAATATGTTTAAGTAAAGACACCAATAATTATAGACCCGTATCCGTGTTGCCGGTTTTCAGCAAGGTGTTTGAAAAGGTAATGCTTAATCAAATGCTCAATCATTTTAACTCGAATAAAATCCTTCACTATCAACAGTATGGTTTCACTAAAGGACGGTGTACGACCGACGCCGGTGTAACCTTACTAAGGCACATTTTTAACGCGTGGGAAGAAGCGCAAAACGCCATAGGAATGCCATGTGACCTCTCCAAGGCATTTGATTGCGTCGACCACGAAACCTTAATCTTGAAACTTAAGCATTACGGACTTGGAAAACATGCGCTCAGCTTAGTAAAATCTTATTTAAATGATAGACAACAGCAAGTACAAATTAATGGTATCAATTCACTCGGTTTAAAAGTAAAAATGGGTGTTCCACAAGGCTCGATATTGGGTCCTTTCCTCTTTTTAGTGTACATTAACGATCTACTCCATTTATTAAATAATCACCAATAATAACCACAAATGGTGTTATTTGCTGATGATACTTCTTTAATTTTTAAGGTAGATAGACGTGCTACTAATGTTGACGACGTAAATAACGCGCTATTGCAGGTTCAGAATTGGTTCACTGCCAATAATTTAGTATTAAATGGGAAAAAAACTAAGTGCATTCGATTTTCTTTACCAAATGTCAAAAGTGGTGATTATGAGATAGTATTGAATCAAGAAAAACTAGAATTCGTCGATAAAACTGTTTTCCTGAGGATCACGCTCGACTCAAGGCTACAATGGGGTCCTCATTTAACATCTCTTGCAGGACGGCTAAGTTCAGCGGCATATGCTGTCAGAAAAATCCGTCAATTTACTGATGTAGATACCGCGAGGCTAGTCTATTTTAGTTACTTTCATAATATCATGTCTTACGGTATTTTACTTTGGGGACGGGCTGCAGAAATCGATTCAATTTTTATTCTGCAGAAAAGAGCTATCAGAGCCATTTATAATCTCCGCAGGCGCGATTCTCTAAGGGACCGGTTTAAGGACATTAACATCATGACGGTACCTTGTCAATATATCTACGAAAACATCATGTACGTAAGGAAAAATTTACATCATTTTAGTAAAAGAGGTGAAAGACATAATTATAGTACTAGAAATAGGGACCTATTATCTCAGCCAGGTTTCAGACTGGCTAAAGTAGACTCATCTTTCATGTGGTACTGTTTAAAATGTTACAATAAAATTCCGACCCACATACTTCAACTGAATGAAATGAAATTCAAATCTAAAATCAAAGTTTATTAATTAAGAAATGGGTGATAAAAATATACCTACAAGATAATACATTGAGATGGGTGATACAGTGATATGGACAAGTTTGAAACTATTAGATTTAGAGAAGTTAGTTCTAAGGTACCAAACCACGGCGTCGACTTTAGAGATAAGATAGACTGCTTTCAATGAGTTATGCAATTTGAAAATTCGACAACATTTATTGCGTTATTTACCCATGTAAATAATTTAAAAATACGTTATGTTTGAGAAATTCGTTGTCTGGATAATTCCAGATATTTTCAAATAGGTATATGGAGCATTAAGGATAAGTATTTCCAAATCATTCGGATTGTGAAAGACAGTGTGTGTGCGCAATTGAGGTCCTGGTCGTCGGTACTTAGGTTTTGTAAAATGTATTAATTTATATTTTAAAACTTACCATCATATGCTTTGTCTTGGCGATCATTTGGAACAATCTGTTGTATCATCCCACGATTAATCTCAGAATCTGAAAAGTAAAGGTAGGTCATTTGATCCCTGTTTCTTACGTATGTGTTGTCATTTGTGTAGCCGTACTCGTTCATCAACGCAATGAAATTTTGACGTATTTAAGTAAAATCGAAACTGTAACTTGTCAAAAACTACAATTGCAAAAAACTTTAAGCCTAGGCTTAAAATATTTTTAGTGAATCACCATTAACAGGTACCACCCGTCAATCCATTAACAATTTTTTTTTTAATTATAGAATACAATAGTACGTAAATAAAAATTACAGATATAAATGTTGAAATTTTACAAGAGGTGACACAATGGGCGGTTATTATCGCTAAAAGCGATCTTTTACAGACAAAAAAATATTATTTTGGTTTTATAACTCACCATATGCTTTTTCGCGATCTTTTAGAATTATTGTCCTCCGTCTCGTTTTCAGCGAATCTAAAAATAAAGTTTATTAAAAACTGGACAATAAATGAAAGGACATACAGAGGATAATAATATTACGTTTTAGCTTTTGCACGATAATCGGTCTGTGTTGATTTCGCGCTTGCTAGACTCTCATGGCATTAGAGGTATTGTTTGGATAGGTCGTGGGTATTTGCAGATGTGAAGACACTAAGCGCCGATCCGGTAGTTACACATTAATTGTGGACCATTATCATTGCAGCAGTAGGCGGCTAGATCACTGTGCGGTCGGTGTGACAGGGAGCTGTCAGCTTAGAAAACTACATTGTAAATGTAGGTATATTAGTGGACGTATGTGTCTGATCATCTTCCTATATGTATATATCGAAAGTGAGTTAGATGCGATTAAGCCGAAGCAATGTTATCCTGATTTGCCTAGGATGCAGTTCTCTGGGGGAGAGAGATGAATCGCAAATCAGTGAATATCTTGAAGGTGACTTATGTCAGGAAGGTTTGCAAACCATTGATTTTCCTTTAGAATTCACTGACTATAGCTACGGGACAGTGGCGTGCCTAGGGTTTCAAAATAACGCAAGCCCAATAAAATTTTAACCGATTTCAAAAAAAGAAAGTTCAGTTTTCGACTGAGTATGTAGGTACCTACATATGTATCATCGCAATTTTCTCATAAACTACTGGTTAGGTACAATAAATTAAAAGTGAATTCATCCATCCATTTTAGTAAGGCATGCCGCCGGGCTTTTGTGCTTATATGAAGGTACCGCCACTGCTACGGGACATGTAACCTAAGTGCTCACAAATTAAGACGCTGACAACACCTAAACCGCGGTCTTTGTCAGATTGCATAGAAAAGAAAGAGAAGCGCGATGACACAACGCTTGTAATTTATTGCAAAATATGAAGAAATTCTCTATTTACTCAAAATTGAGTTGAGTAATCGAAAATGAAAAACAACCAAGTTCTGCATTCAAATAAGACGTTCTTGTTATTAATTATATACGTAACGTATGTTGATATTTAATGCAGATATTTTGGATTAGAACTCAAGGTAAGAGGTTAGTTTAACGTTAGTTTGTATCGAGATTTGTTTTTCAAAACGTGTTTCGGTAACAACCAAGTTCTGGGAAATATGTTCAAAATTAACATATATTTTTTCCGCTACCACAAGCTATACAGATTTTGCAAATTTGTTTCTTAAGAGAACCCTATTTTGGTCAATTGGGTCTTGTCAGCGCCTTAATAACAGACTCATTGTATGACCGAATTACGCAGGTCTTCAAAAAGGCGGCTATCGAAATGAAATGAAATGAAAAATGAAATTGTTCATTCTGTAAATAGGATATGAGAATCACTTTTACACGTCATATTAAAAAATAAGCTAGATGGAGTCGACATTTCCTATCTGACTACCCCTGAGAAGAAATGGCGAAACAAACTCAAGGATCAAAGTCTCTTATAAAGTCCAGACATAATCTTGGTCAGATCATGTGAGGACCATGTAGATCCATGTCTGAAATGGTCTTTTGAGGAAAGAACCACACAAATTTGAGTGGACCTGTCCAGTCAGTGCAAGCATTTCTCAGTAATCGTGTAACTCAACTCAAAACTTAAGGAGCTCAACGACTCGACGAACAATACCAAGGAAAGGACAATTGAGTTGGCCGCATAAAGTACTCAAAAAAAAAAAACCATCATTAAAACTAAGAGAAAAAAAAACAACAAGAAATAAATAAAAATGACCCACATAGTGCTGACATTCACAATAATTAAAGTAATATAATACTTTTCAAGGTACATAAATATTCACTTAATTTTGCTTATAATATTCGTCATCCTAACCAAGGGTAGAAATGTCGGAAAAAGGTTCTGTGCGGCTAGAACAAACATGTAAGGAAAGCAATTGAAAATGGGCGTGATAGCGAATATCGAGCCACTAAATTTTTTTCCAGTTTTGGAAAGCTACCAGAAAATGGGATGTTAGGTTAGGTTAGCGACGCCGGCGAGCGTGAGCAGCTTAAGCGATCCGACCGAGATCGCTAATATGTTTAGCCACCATTTTAGAGTTCAGTCACCGATTGGTCCTCCTACTGCGATGGTCGGCGCCGCGCCTTGCAGCTAAGGAGAGGAGCCTCTGTTGCGTTTCCCAGCAAGTCAAGTTAGTGCTCTTATTAAAGAATGACTAAAAGAAAATCTCCTGGGCATGACGGGCTTGGCGTCGATCACCGGAAATATGCTGGAGTGCACCTTCTGAGGGTCCTGTCTCTGTTGTTTACTATATGCATCAGTCATGCGTACCTTCCAACTGACCTAATAAAACCCACAGTGGTGCCCATAGTTAAGAACAGGACCGGTGACATCTCAGATAAGGATAACTATCGCCTGATCTCCCTCGCGACCGCGGTAGCCAAGGTGCTGGACGGTTTGTTTGATTCTTGCTTGCAAAAGTATCTAAAACTACACGATGCGCAGTTTGGGTTTCGGCCCGAACTATCTACTGAGAGCGCAATCTTAAGTCTCAAGCACTCTGTCCAGTACTACATAGATCCTAAGACATCGGTGTATGCCTGTTTTCTGGATCTCTCCAAGGCCTTCAAAGGCCTAAAACACCTCATAAGACACGAAGTCAACCTCGTGTCTTACGAGGTGCTTTGGAGGAAGCTAGGTGATAGTGGTAAACCGGTGTAGAATGTTGAACATCTTTAAATATTTTTACAATAACCAGACGAACTGTGTGGAACTGTAAATGGTCAGGCACTCTTTCCGATTCGTACAGCCTAGAAATGAAATGAAATGAAATGAAATTGTTTATTCTGTAAATAGGATATGAGAATCACTTTTACACGTCATATTAAAAAATAAGCTAGATGGAGTCGACATTTCCTATCTGACTACCCCTGAGAAGAAATGGCGAAACAAACTCAAGGGTCAAAGTCTCTTATAAAGTCCAGACATAATCTTGGTCAGATCATGTGAGGACCATGTAGATCTATGTCTGAAATGGTCTTTTGAGGAAAGAACCACACAAATTTGAGTGGACCTGTCCAGTCAGTGCAAGCATTTGTCAGTAATCGTGTAGCTCAACTCAAAACTTAAGGAGCTCAACGACTCGACGAACAATACCAAGGAAAGGACAATTGGGTTGGCCGCATAAAGAACTCAAAATGCCAGACCATCATTAAAACTAAGAGAAAAAAAAAAAAAAACAACAAGAAATAAATAAAAATGACCCACATAGTGCTCACATTCACAATAATTAAAGTAATATAATACTTTTCAAGGTACATAAATATTCACTTAATTTTGCTTATAATATTCATCAATGTCAATATGTACATATAGTTGTATATAATGATGATTTTGCATAATTTTAATATCAAATTTTATGGTTTTAGCACAAAGCTTATCAGAGCGAGCAGCTCAATCCCAAGCTTTTTTGTCTTCTAAATAATCTGAATTTTTTTTTTAATAATTTGATTTTTTTCTAGAGTGCGGCGTGAGGCAGGGGGTTATCATTTCCAAAGCTCTTTAGCCTGTATGTAAACGACGTCATAGTGGAACTCAGCAGCATGCGTATCAGGTGCCGGGCGGGTGGTATTTAATGAATGATATCAGCTACGCGGATGACATGGTGCTGCTGAGTCGCACTGCAGGGGCGCTCGGTGAGATGCTGAAATTTTGTAAAGCCTATGCCGAGTCACACGGACTTATTTACAATGTAAAGAAAAGTCAGTACATGGTCTTTAAGTCCGCTAGTAAATCCTGAATCTTTTCCACCCATTACTTTGGATGGGGTTAACTTAGATAGGGTGTCGCAGTTTAAGTACCTCGGACATTACCTTACCGACGACCTTAAAGATGATGTCGACATAGAGAGGGAGCACAAAGCTCTGTCAGTCCGTGGCAACATGCTGGCCCGTAAATTCGCCCGCTGTACGGACCAAGTCCAGATCACGATATTTAAAGCGTATTGTCAGGGTTTGTACACGGGTGTTATATGGGTTAATTATACCAAAAAATTCCTGAACACTCTGCGCGCCCTACACAATAACATTTTCAGTATGATGTTGGGACTTCCTCGTTTCTGCAGTGAGATGTTTGCGCAGGCTCATACTGACGGTTTTCGAGCCGTCATTCGGAAAAAAGTCGTTTCATTTATGAGGAGGGTGCGGGGGAGTCACAACAGCATCCTGAAAACTAGAGCTGAAGATGAAAGTGCACCTGTGTTAAGGTATTTCGTTAGTCTGGTGATTTTTTAGGGAGGCTATTGGTTATCTTGATAGGGCCCCCTCTCAGCACAGGGGCATTTGTGTATAGAATTAGATGTATATGATTGATGAGTGTTGTCCTTGTAATTGTATTTAAGTACTAACAATAGTTTCTAAGTTTTTGTATACTAACCTTTCGACCATGTTGTCCCAAAATAAATAAATTTGAATTTGAATTACATATCTACTTCAAAAATGAATGATTAATTTCTTTAAACTTACCATATGTTTTTTCTTGGCCATTATTTGGAACAGCCTGGTGTATTTCACGATCAATCTCAGTGACTGTAAACAAAATATACCTATTTTGTGAGTCAGGAGAACTGAGTGAGTTTCAGAAAATGGAAAGTTACATCATTAATATCGCTCAAACCATTCACAGGCAATTGTGAACTGTCATTTTGATTATATTGCTCAGTGTGCTTTGTCGTGGTTAATAAAAAATTTGACGAAGAGTCATTTACATTTACTTAAGACTCATTTACCACGAATTTAAAAATAACAAAAGAAGGCTATGGTAAAATAAACAAGACGTTGCAGCTTTCTCAAAGCAATAGATAGTTGAAAATATTAATATCTTAAAATTTACCATAATATGCTTTATCTTGGCGATCATTTGGAAGAATCTGCAGTATCCTACTGTCATTCTCAGTATCTGAAGAGAAAAGATAGGGATTTCGTGAGTTAAGAGAATCAATCATAATAATCGAAATTATTTTTTTTATTTCACATAAACCTACATGTGCACTTATGAAACGTCAGTAGCTAGGTGCACAGTTCCAATTGGTTATTTCCTATGTAGAAGAGCCGGCAAGAGACTCCCGAAATATTATTTTTTTTATTTTACAATGTTTTGGCTTTTACATTGTTTACAAATTACAGTTAGCCTATTTAAACAAAATGACATGATTGCCATTACAACTGTAAAAAACCTGAATTAAATAACTGTCCACAAAATCCACTATTAATATAGTTGATATTAAAATTATACATAGGTACTCGTACATAATGTCAAATAGAGAAAATATTGTATCAAGGAAGTATGTAAAATAATAAAATTAAAATAAACATCGTTATGAAGCAGTTAATAGACATTTACATAGCTAAACCGTTAATGAGGTACCAGGTAAGCCATATGTGCAGAAGGAATTATTGCCAAACTTCCTGTCTTCAATGTAGTCTTTAATCTTACAATATGGATTTTGAACTTTCCATCGCTAAGTTCTGTAACCGACTTTGGCAACTTGTTATAAAAGCGGATACTGTTGATAAGAAATTATATACTTGTATTTGTTAATCTAAATTTGCGTATCACAATTTCATCATCAATATGGGGTAATTCTGTGGATGTTGCCAAGTCGATTATAAACATTGTAGCACCTACTTAAGCTGTTATTTTTAATAATTATATTGACCGTTTCGACCGGGTTGACCGTGTTTCCTGATCTTATGAAAAACAGTAAAATAATACCGTTGCATAAATCAGGCCTTACTAATTATATACCTATTTCAGTGCTCCCTAAATAGTAAATTTTTTGAAAAACTTTTTATAGATCAAATGCAAAGATTTTTTAAGAAACATAAATAACTGCTTATCAAACAGTTCGGTTTTACAAGGGGTCGTTTGACTACTGTTGAACTTTTAGGACATGCATGGAAGGAAAATGCGATACTTTTGGCATCTTTTACGATTTGTCCAAGGCATTCGATTGCGTTCTTCATAAAATGCCTCTCTGGATTTTCTTACTTCATATTTAAGTGATAGGATTCAGAGAGTTGACATTAACGGAAAAGATCACCTGAATCTGTAGTAAGAATAGGGTCCCCCAGGGCTCAATTCTTGGCCCATTTTTGTTTTTTATTTATACAAATGACTTGACTTACCTCTTATAGGATAAATATGATATAGTTATTCCGAACCTACGCTTGATCTTTTATCTTCTGAGCTAATCCCTACCGAGGTAGCAAATAAAGCTAACAACTTCTTAATTAACGTAGGATTTTTTTTTGCAGAAAAAACCTTATTATCTAATAGATGTTTTTCCATTCAAAGCCATTTTCATTTCTTTTGTTATTAGATTATGTTATTAGATACTGATGTTAATAAGGTAGTATAATAGATAAATTAAAGGAAATTTGTGCCGTAGGATGTGACGACATACTCAAAAGATTCAAATACGTCATAGCCCCTCGCTTTACTCACATTTTTCTGTTGCGTTTAGCAGAAGGAATATTCCCTAAATTACTTAAAAAAAAGCCGTAGTCACCCCTGTGTTGAAAACTGGAGACAAAAATTGTGTAAATAACTAGCCAATATCATTTTAAACAAGCCTCAAAAAGATTTTGGAAAAGTTATAAACAATAGATTAGCAAAACACCTTGAAAGTAATAAATCACTCTCTGATCATCAATTTGGTTTTAGGCCTAAAAAATCAACAAGCTGCATACGCACCATATGGATATTTTTAGACCTTGCCAAGGCTTTTGATATAATTTCTTGTACTTAGCTTTATACAAGCTGGAAATGCTGGGAATACGGGGAGCAACTATTATATCATTACCTAAGCGACCGCCATCAGTGTGTAAAAATAGGTCAGTGCATGAGTTCTAAACTTAAGAATAGCTGTTATGGAATCCCACGAGGCAGTATTCTCGGTCCTGCTTTGTTTGTAATCTATTTAAACGACCCATGCAATTTGACACTCCAAGAGGGTATAATTATGTCATATACGGATGTCACAGCTTTACTGTACAGAGCTAAATTAAAGGTTGAGGTCTATGAGGTAGCACATAATGGTTTTAATCATCATCTGCCTGCCTTTTCCCAATTACGTTGGGGTCGGCTTCCAGTCTAACCGGATGCAGTTGAATACCAGTATTTTACATGGAGCGACTGCCTATCTGACCTCCACAGCCCAGTTACTGGGTAACACGATACCCCTTGGTAAGACTGGTTGTCAGACTTTCGGGCTTCTGACGACCCGTAAAGACTGTCAAAGATCCTCGAATGACAGCGTCGGAAAGCAGGTTAAGCCATTGGTTCCGGCTTAACATGCTTTCCGAGGCACGGAGGGGTCTTGGTATGTAAAGATGGTCACCCATCCACGGACAAACCGCGGCAAGCGTAGCTTAACCTGATCGATTGACCCGTGCGGCTGTTTTTATTTAGCCACAAGCCCCACATAATAGTTTTAATACTGTGTCTAATTGGCTTCATAAAAATATCTTAACATTAAAAAATAGGTACGATCTTTACATACACTCATAATATATAAAGCGACTACAGCAATACAGCAGCAGCTACAGCGATTGCTAATTTGTTGCCACACATTGTTTCATTCTGTATCTCCGAAGACTTCATAAAGAGAGGCCAGGTTATTCGGCCTCTAACATTGAGTATTATGATTATAATTAATATAATGTACGTACGTCGTACATAACAACACAACAATGTTTTTTATTTAAATTTACAACACAAGCACTAACAAACAAAACGTGGAAAGAGCCTGGAGTTATGTCATGCATATTGGATTCGTGCAGAAGCAACAATATTAAAGTATAAATGAGATAAACAAAATAAAACAAAGTACTCTTTCAAACAAAACAAAACACAAATAAATCGAATATGTGTAACAGTTATGGAACTTATGGCAGAAGCAAACAAAAAAAGACAAATAAGGTCCCTATACCTACAGGCAAAAAAATCCTCTCTTTTTGAAATTAACTAAAATAACAATAAAATTGACAGCCAAAATTATTTTTCTTATGTGCCAATACTTTATTTTTTCTTTATTTTTATATTCAAACAAATTCTATGTATTTACAGTTTTACTGTACTTTACAAATAGGACGTTTTGCTAATAGGACATTTTGCTAAAGTGTCGTTTGGATTATGGGTCGTTTTGCTAATAGGCTACCATTTGCGTTTAGGACTTTTCAATGTTATATCTTCTTTTTAATTTAGCTTTTAATACATTTATTGTTGTCGTCTTTTTAAATGTTTGATGTAAATTGATGGCCTGAAACACAGGTTTTCATAAACCTAGATCAGGCTGGTTTACATTACAGTTAGAATTAATATTTCCTAATTTGTAATTAATGTAAATCATTATTTTACTTTATACTTGAATACATTTTATTTTTATAGTGTTGTTTGCAGATGACACTTCACTTTTATTGAAACTCAAATGGCAGCGGTTGGTTACTGACAATCTAAATCATATATGGGCAACAACCGGCCCGCGGGCCGGATCCGGCCCGCGAGACATTTTGAAAAAACCCAATTTAAAAAAATATTACATTAGGTACTTATACTCACGGGAGTGACAGTGAGGCGCCAAACATCAAATCCTTTGATGTTTGCAGCCTTACTCTTTGGAATCGCCGCCACTCGGCTTGCTCGATCAAATTCTTTGAGGTTTGCCGCCTCACGGGCGACACATCAAAAGATTTATTGCTTCTCAATTATTCTAAACTAGTTTATTCCAGATTATTCCTTCATTATGCCTATATAAGTGGATGGATGGCCCAAACTTTAGTTCAGGATTAGCTCGTGGCCTGAGGAGCAACATCCTTCCACACAAGTATTGTTTTTAACCCGCGCGGACCGCCACAAAGTTTTTAGTTTCCTCTGTGTGGGCACAGGCTACGTAAAGGTACCTGTGCGGACACAGGGGGAGCCTGCCGTGCCGCCCGGTGGAGCCCCACCGAAGCGGTCGCGGAGGCCACGCCCCCGTCAAGATGCCGAAACCCGGCAAGCGCGGCTCTCTGGGCCGCGATGCCGGGTCGCCGGAGGACCGTCCGGCGCTGGACCGGGCGACGTCGCTGCCTAGCATTGGTGACGCGTCGTCCGGGTCGTCCGGTGCACCGCCGGTCAGGCCTCCACCCACGAAGAAGGAGGGAGATCGCCGCCACCACGAGGACAGAAGAGGAGGGGGAGGGGGGACCGCTGTAGCTGCCGGCCCTCCGACGACACCGGCGCCTGCGCGCGTTGCGCCGACGCCGTCGTCGAGCCGGCAGCACGCGGTACCTATCCGCCCCGCTGCATTTCGTCCGGTGCCAATCCAGGCACCGGAACCAACTGCCAGCCTGCCGGGCCGCGCGCCGCAAGCGCGCGCCCTAGCACTGCCGGCGCGCCCACCAGCTGCGCCCACGCGCTGACGGGACACGGACGCGGCCCGCCGCCGCTCAACCCACGCGCCCGCTGGCGCCATCCGCGCGTCCCCGCGCGCCCCCAACCCGCACCACCGCGCCTCCGCCGCGGTCTGCGTCGCCGCCCGCGCCCTCCAGGGCTGCGGCCGTGCAGACGCAGACGATGCAACAAGCTGTGCCAGCTCCGAGCACCGCCAGCTCCGCTCCCAGCCGCTCGCTGGCGGGACCGGAGACGGCTGAGCAGGAGCGGCCAGTAAGTGCCGGCCCATCCACCCGGCAACCACGCGCGATGCCTAGGGTGCCCGCCTCGCCGGCGCCCCCCCGCACCTCCGCGTACGACTCGCCCGCCATGCTGTCGGCATGCTCCTCCCGTGTGGGGTCGAGCGTGTCGCTGGCCTCGGTGGGCTCGGCCGCGTCCGGTCGCGATGACGTGTCCCCGGACACGACCCCGCGATCCGGTCAGCGGCCCAACGTGGGAGAGGGTGAAGACGCCGAGCCAATGTCGCCGGCGTCACCAACACCGTCGCTGGGTTTCGGCTTTGAGTTTGCTCTCGAGGCCAGACCCCAGCGGCGGAGAAGAAGCTCCGGCGACACCGCGTCGGAGGAGGCGAAGAGGTACTGCCTCGACCCGCCGCGGCCACAGCGCGAAAGCGCGCCGCGGGGTCGGGGGGGGCCGAAATCGCCTACCTTCTCCGATGCGGTGCGCCGTACACCGCCGGCGTCACCGAAACCGGACTCATCTGCAGGGGTAAGTGCCACACGCATATCCCCTGCCCCCCCTGCAACTACAGCGCCCCCTGTGGCCACCCCCGGCACCGTCGCAGCGTCTACGTCGACGAAACAGAAGCCGGGGCCAAAAAAGCTACGCTACCCTCCGCTGGTGGTGGAGAGGCTGCCAAACTGGGCCGCACACTTTAGGGCCATCAGTGCCAAACTGGGCCGGCCTCCTAACGCTCGTCCATACGGGAGCGGGGTTCGCTTCACTCCCGACAGCGAGGAGGAATACAGGCTGGTCCAGAGGTACCTGACTGGCCTGGAAAAGGACAGCGGCGTGTCTTGGTTCGCCTACTCACTGCCGGCGGACAAGAATATGAAGATTGCCATCAGGGGGCTGCCGGCCGATACAGACCCCCAGGAGATAGAGGAGGAGCTCCGGGCGTTGGGTTACCAGCCGGAGTATGTGCGCCACATAAAGGGCGCACAAGGACGACCCGGCTGTGTTTTTCACGCCATTTTGAAAAAGACGCCTGACGTCCGGGCCATATTTGACACCACGGTATTTATGTATATGCGTGGTGTCAAGATAGAGTCTTGGCGTGGAAAGCGTGGGCCCGCACAGTGTCACCGGTGCCAGCGCTTTCGCCACAGCTCGCACCAGTGCCACCGTCCGCTCGCTTGTGTGCGGTGTGGAGGGGAGCACGCGGCACGAGACTGCCCGCGCCCGCGGGAGGAACCGGCCACCTGCGCTAACTGCGGTGGGCCTCATCCCGCGTGCAACATCAAGTGCCCTGTGTTCCAGGATGAAATCCGGAACAAGCGAGCGGGGACCGCAGCCATCACGGCCAAACGCCGGACACAGCTGGCCACGGATAGGCCACAGGCGAGTATTTTAGAGGCAGAAGGCACGACGCTGATGGCGGCGGCCAACGGCCCCACACAGAGGACCCAAGCCCCCCCCTCTGGGCGGAGGAAACACAAACGCGGGGGGAAAGGTAAGAAACCCAAACCCCCAGCGACCACAGCGACCCAAAAAGACATCCCCGCGGCCGACCCTGCCTCAACCAGAGAGCAGGCTGTGGACAAAGGTAAGGTACCTACCGCTGGCGCCGGCATAGCGCAGCGGAGAGATGGGGAACTTAAAAAGTTCGCCACGAAAACGAGTGGCACCGCCACCGGCGTAACTGACGCTAGCGCCGGTGTGGAGCGGCGTAAAGTGGCGGAACCAAGCAAGTTCCCCAGACATGAGACAGATGGCGCTACCGGCGCCTCAAAAACAAAGAAAGAGTTCACAGCCTGCGCCATTAAGCTGCTAATGGACCTCATTAAGGCCATAAGGCAGGGTCAGGATGTGGAAACGGTCATCCTCGATGGCCTGGCCACTTTATTAAGGCTTTATCATGGCTAGGCCACTGAGGGTGATCCACTGGAATGCCCGCGGCCTACGGGATAAGGTCGCCCCCCTCCGCCACCTCCTGAGGGATCAGGACATCGACGTGGCGCTCATAAGCGAGACGCTCCTGGGGCCCGAGGACCGGGTTAGATTCCCGGGATACCTCGCTTACAGGAAGGATGAAAGGTCGGCTCACAATATCCGTTATCGTGGTCTGGCGGTCCTTGTGAGACGAAGAGTCGTCCACCAACAACTCCCCTTGCCGTCGCTCAGCAGTTTTTACGCGCTGGGTGTGCAGCTCCATGTAGCCGGTGAGGATATTAACTTATACGCCTGTTATAAGCCGCCCGCGGCCCATTTGGACCCGATAGAGCTGCGGGCGCTTATTAACACGCCACAGGCAACCATCCTCGCCGGTGATTTCAATTGTAAACACCCAGCGTGGAACTCAGCCAATACGAATACCGAGGGGAGACGGCTCTTCGCGGACGCGGAAGCCTTCGGCTATACGGTGTCCGGCCCAGAAATGCCGACTCACTACCCGGACGTAGCAGTGAACACACCGGACGTGCTGGACATCGTAGTCCACCGAGGGCTACACTGCCAGATCACGCAGCAAGTGATAGACGACGAGTTACAATCGGACCACCAGCCTGTACTCGTCGTCTTATCGGGTATGCCGACCCGACTGAAGCCCATAGCGCCACGTCGCACAACGGACTGGACAAAGTTCGAGGAAGAGCTAGAGACCACTACGCCTACTCGGCCCATTGTCACCGCCGCGGACGTGGAACAGATGGCTTGCGACGTCACTGCTTGCATACAAAGCGCCTTACAAACGGCGACTACGACGCAGCCGCAGGGGAGAGTGCTATTGCCGCCCCTGCCGGCGCGTCTGAAAGCGATGATCGCCGAAAAGAGGCGCCTTCGCAAGCAGTGGCAACAATTAAGATGCCCAACTTTGAAAACGCAGCTGAACCGTCTCGCGGAGAAGGTAAAGGCCAAGCTTAAGGCGCATACCGCCGCGGGCTGGGAGGAACGAATCGACGCGACCACAGATAGTTGGCCGTCGGTTCATAAACTCTGCCGCCAACTATCTAACGCCCCAGCCCCGGTGCGACCGCTTCAAGGGAGTGACGGGGCGCTCAAATATGTAGCGGAGGACCGGGCGGAGGTCTTCGCAGAACACCTGGAGCGTCAGTTCCGCCCCAACCCGACCGATGACATCGATCATGTCGCAGCGGTCGAGAAACACCTGGGAGACTATTTCGGCCCGCCGATAGCTCCCGATGAGGACCCCATATTTTTCTCGCCTGGCGCAGTGAGACGCGCCATCCTTAAGACGAGGCCTAGGAAGGCCCCCGGTGCCGACGGTATCTCCAACGCAGTGCTGCGCCACCTGCCGCACCGAATGGTCGCGGCGGTAGCGCGCCTGTACACGGCGATACTGCGCACGGGGGCTTTCCCTGCTTCGTGGAAGGAAGGGCGCGTCATTATGCTGCCCAAGGCGGGAAAGAATATACTGAAGCCGGAGAGCTATCGGCCCATCACCCTGTTGCCGACGGTCTCCAAGGTGTTCGAAGCACTCCTGCTGCGACATCTCCAGCCACACATCGCCCCACGCCCGGAACAGTTCGGGTTTAGGGCGGAACACAGCACGACGCTCCAGCTGTCGAGGGTACTGCACCACCTCGCAGCTGCGGCCAACAAGAAGGAGTACTCGGTGGCAGTATTCCTCGACATGGAGAAGGCCTTCGACCGCGTGTGGCACGATGGCCTAACATATAAGCTGGCCACATCAGACGCGCCCCGTCGCGTAGTGAAAGTGGTCTCTAGCTTTTTGTCCCACAGATGCTTCAGGGTGGTGGTCGACGGCGCGCTGTCTAGCGCGCGCCCAGTGCTGGCAGGTGTGCCGCAGGGCAGCTGTCTGTCGCCGACGTGTTACTCGCGTTACACCGACGACATCCCCGCCACTTCCGACGCGACGCTCGCGCTGTATGCCGACGACGCCGCGTACATTACTACGTCGCTTAATGCGAAGTACGCGGCGGTCAAAATGCAGCGCGCGCTCGATCAACTTCCCGAGTGGCTGTCGAAGTGGCGGCTTTCGGTGAACGTGGGTAAGACGCAGGCGATGGTCACAGGATCAGCGCGCCTCCCGCCACCCTTGAATCTACAAGGAGCCGACATCGATTGGTCGCCCCGGGTCAAATACCTGGGTGTCACCATCGACCGTCGGCTCACTATGGGGCCACATGTCCGCAAGGTCGCCGCGCAGGGTAGGGTCGCCCGCAACCTGCTTAAACCTGTGCTCTCGTCCCGCATCCCGGTGCGCGTCAAATTGGGCGTGTACAAACTGTACGTGCGCCCAATTTTGACGTACGCCGCCCCCGCTTGGTTCGCCCTCACGAGCGAGTCGAGCCGGAAGCTGCTCCGCGCGCAACAGAGCATTGCGCTGCGGACCATTGTTGACGCTCCTCGCTTCGTGAGGAATGATTTAATCATGCGGGACCTCGGGATCGAGAGCCTGGATGAGTTTGTGCGGCGCCTCGCGAAGGGGATGTACGCGCGTGCCGACGCATCTGATTGGCCACATGTCAAGCAGATAGCGCCCTGGCATACGCGTCCCCCTGACGCGAGACCCTTGCCCTGCGACCTGGTAGCGGACGAGTGACCCATACACCGGACTGGACGCCTCGAGTAAGTCGCACCCAGGTTACACGTGGCTTACTCGACTCAATAGAACTCTACAGATGACATACATCTATTGCGTGGCGTGTGCTAAGTTAATATAGGCGCGTCACGTAATTAAACCAGACACCCAGTACTAAACAAGCTTTTAACTCACACGTGCGTGCGCGGTGCGGGCCGCGACGCACGTAGACACTGAACGGCGTTACACACAACACAATGCCGTTCACACACACATGACAGTTCCTTAGTCCGGACCGTAATCGGCTAGATCTGAGAGCGGGGCGGGCGGGGACTATACACCTATCTGTAGGAACGCCGAGTCGGCTCCACTGTCGCTGGTCGCCCTCGCTGGGCCTCCCCCGGGTAACCGGGGGTCTCACCTGGCGGGGACTGACCGCCGTGGAGTCGTGAAGAAAGCGGCGCTAATGTACTAGCGTCGTGGCGTGCCTACAGATTTACACTTAGCAACCAGTGACACGGACGCGTTATAACGCGTCCGACGATTTTTAAATCGCCACTAGGCGCCCTTAATGAGGGGCCCGTATTAACGGGCCAACGCAGACCCTCCGCGGCCAGGGAGCGATGCTCCGGCTCCGCATGCCGCGCCCCCTTGCGGGGGCGCAGCAACTTCTCCGAGTAACTTTAGTTCAGTTCTATTTGAGCTACCGAGGTGATAACTTGGACAAGCGATATCCTAGCGAACTGCTCGAGCCGTCAACATGCTTTGTGACTTTGTGTGCATCTTGAGTGGTTACTAACTATAGTTTTTTATTAAGTTTATTGAACGAAAAGTAACAAAAATGATATCTGGTGGAAAGAAACGAAAAGTAGATACAGAGGGTCGCCAGTTTCAAGAAAAATGGACTAAAGGATTCTTTTTTATCTTGCACAATGGCAAGCCTATTTGTTTGCTGTGTAATGAATCCATTTCAGTAATGAAAGAATTCAATATAAAGAGGCATTACTCAACTAAGCATGCTACGCTGCACTCACTGACAGGACAATTAAGAAGAGACAAAATCCAGTAGCTTACGGCAAATTTGGAAAAACAGCAACAAATGTTTCATAAACAAAGAACACAACTTGATAATGTTGTGAAAGCTAGTTTTATAGTTAGCTCAAAATTGGCAAAGACATTAAAACCATTTGCCGAAGGAGAATTTATCAAGGAGTGTATGTTAGAAGTTTGCAGTATTTTATTTATTTATTAATTAAAACTTTATGCACAAGTAAAAAAAAAAAATACCGTACAAAGGCGGACTTAATGCCTGAGGCATTTTCTACCAGTCGACCTTAGGGTGATGCAGAGAAGACACATGGCAGGTGCAACTTAAGGGATAGATAACCCGAAAAGAAAAATGAATTTGAAAAAATTAGTTTGTCAAGACGAACTGTTGTTCGACGTATAGAAATGATGGCTAATGATATAAAAACAACATTGACTGACCGTATGGCTGGTTTTGAATCATTTTCCATAGCATTAGACGAGAGCACCAATTTGTCTGACACAGCTCAACTGGCTATATTTATTCGAGGTGTTGATAAGGGGTTCACTGTTACTGAGGAATTGCTTGCTTTACAGCCGCTTAAAGGAACCACTACAGGAGAGGATATTTTTATTGAAGTTCAAAAGGTATTCACAAGTTTTGGCTTGCCATGGTCAAAATTAATTGGAGTATGCACTGATGGTGCACCTTCTATGGTCGGCTTACGTAAAGGTTTCATCGGAATTTTGAATTAAAAAGCAACAGAATTAAATGTGCAAAAAGATGATTTGATAGTCCTTCATTACATTATCCACCAACAGAACTTGTGTTCTACGTCCATTCGACTCCAGAATGTTATGAATGTGGTAGTAAAAACCATCAACTTTATTCGATCCCGAGGTCTTAACCATCGTCAGTTCAAGGCGTTTTTGGATGAAATATCAGCTGAATATAACGACGTAACATATTATTGTGTAGTCAGATGGCTGAGCAAAGGAAACATGTTGAAACGGTTTTACGAGCTTAGAAATGAGATAGCAGACTTTATGAAAATAAAAGATAAACCACTATCTGAATTAAGTGAACCAAAATGGTTATGTGACTTAGCATTTCTGGTCGATCTTACAGGCTATTTGAATGATTTAAATTTTAAACTTCACAAGGACAGTTAGTAAATGATTTGTATAGCCATTTGAAAGCGTTTCAGATCAAACTACGCTTGTGGGAGTCACAGATGCTGTCTGGTAATAGTTACCATTTCAACACGCTCTCTGCGTATGAAAATATTGCTTATGCCCAATATGCTGAAGAACTCAAGTTACTGTCGGAACAATTTTCGAACAGATTTAGCGACTTTAAAAACATGGAAGACTGTTTCAGTTTATTTGCTACTCCTACAAAATGTAATGTACAAAATGCTCCAATACACTTACAAATGGAGTTGATCGAGATTCAAGAAAACTCACTCCTAAAATCCAAATTTGAAGACGTAGAGTTGTGCGATTTCTGCAAAAAATACCTAGAAGAAGACAATTTTCCGCAGCTTAGAAAATTCGCAAGAAGATTGATTTGTGCGTTTGGCAATACTTATAAATGCGAACAGTTCTTTTCATTGATGAAAGTTAATAAATCAACACATCGTATAGGACTGACTGACGATAATTTGGAAAATTCTTTACGTCTTTGTATCAGTCGAATTAATACAAATATCGATGGATTAGTTCCCCAAATTCAAGCTCAAGTGTCTCATTGATTTCGGTGTATTTAACTTTCGTAGTTTGTAACAATTGCAAATTTAACGATTTAATTATAATGTACCATTTTTTTAAAATTTCATTTTGTTATTTTAATAAATTGTACTATAATAACATTGTCGTATTATTTCATGTCTACCATCTATCGCAAAAAATATGATCACTACTTAAAAATGCACTAAGTACTTACCTACTTTTAAACGCGGCCCGCGAACGTATTTGCCCGCTAAAGTTTGGCCCTCAACATGTCAAAGGTTGCCCATACCTGATCTAAATAGTGCCCTCGAAAATGTAGTAACTGGTTTAATGTTAATAACCTACGTCATAATGAGAAAAAAACTAAATGTATTACAATACCTCACGTTAGACAATTAAATACAACTGTGCTCATAAAGACTGAAGAGTTGAAACCGGAAGATACCACAGTGTTCTGTGTGAGGCATAATTTTGTTCCTGCCGGGGTCACAGGAAGGTACTAATGGGTCACCGAGGCCCCTGGCAACACAGGTAACAGGAAGGAATACGGGTGGGTTTTAGTCAGTAAGAGTCTGACACACCCTCCCGCTCCGCCCAGAGTGGGAGAATTTATTTGATAATTTCCCACTCAAAAAAATACTAACCTAGCTATGGCTATATCAGTCATCTGCCTTATTTTTCTTACTGCATATGTAACTGAATCCACCTAAAAGAGCTATAATGTGGGACCCATGATTTCCCATCCAAAAAAAAAAAGGCATAATTTTGGATGCATATAGATAAATTGCCAAAAGACCTTAGCTCTGCAGCATACACCGTTAGATAATTCGTGATTAAACTGATTTAGAGACAGCCCGTTTAGTATACTTTAGTTATTTTCATAGTGTAATTTCGTAAGGTATTCTGTTGTTGGGAAATGCCGCCGATATTCAGATATTTTTTTCATTTTCTATATACCATTTTACATAAACAATAACATGGATTACTTTGTAAAGTATAATATTATTTTAATTATTGTAAATGTGTGATGAGTAATACGGGTCCTTGTTTATTTTTGTTTCTTTTTTCTCAATTAGTTTTTTATCATAGTCTGGCAGTTTGACTAATATATGTAGTGGAAACGGTAAGTCAACATTTATTACTTTTTAATGTTTTGGCTAAAGTTATTTATTTTATTTCTTGTAGGGAAACAAACAGTAAGTTAGATATAAAGAAGAACATGAATGTATATATTATTTTATCTTAAACTAGCAATTTGACAGTCTAGATTGATATGCAATTGTATGAACTTGATATTTTTTAGTGGAATTTTTAAGATAATTATTGTGTATGAAACGTAGTTAAAGAAAAAAAAAATACGCATTTAACTTTTGGTTCAAATATAAAAGTGAACTTCAATACTACCAAGCATAGTAATGTTATATCTTTGGTGTCATAAAGAATTGCTAAGGTGGACGAATTCTATCAAAATATATTATTTTTCTGGCCGGTTCTTTTAATATTTGAACCAAAAAGGAATATGTCTTTTGCGCATTGACCAAAATGCGAAAAAAAAATTTCAATAACAATGATGTTACGCGTGTTCATATTATCTAACCGTTTTTCTTTATTAGAGCGTAAAATGAAAGAATAAAATCTTTAAATCGATACAATCGATGCACCTAGCTGGAATGCGCGCACCTCTCCCGCTTTCCTTTCCACCTCCCTGTATCTATAAAGGTTCGTTATTCCTTTTGAGGCATGGAAAACTTAAAATTTTATTTTATTTTAGGTACTTGCCATCGTACATCTTTTTGGAGACCAGTAAGATTGGAGATGGCGAACAAGCCTAAGAAAGCAACAGTACAAAGTTGGATTGGACTTCATCCTGAATTATATTACGACCCGGCCAGTAATTTGATTTACTGTTCTAAGTGCGAGAGCAGTATAACAGCTAAACTTAGTAGTGTCAAGAGGCACGTTAAAGGTCCAAAACACAAAGGGACAAGTAAAAAACCAAATGAAGAATTTTATTTGGACCTAGTACAATTTCTCATATTATGTAATATACCTTGGATTCAAGTAAACAACCCCGCTTTCAAAAAATTCTTCCATAAATATATTTGCTGCAATTGTACAAATCGACAAAAGCTTCCTGAGCAATCATTGCTGAGAAAAGTTTATTTAGATAAGATTTTTAAAACTAAAATTGACTCGATTTATGAACAAATTGCTAATCAAAAGCTGTGGGTATCTTTAGACGAGACAACTGATTTTTTAGGCAGATACATGGTACATTTACTTGTAAAACCTTTAAATGCGATCACACAAAAACCATTTTTAGTTGCTTGCAAAGTACTAGAAATTGTTAATGGGAGCACAATTGCCCAATTTGTAATAGACTGCTTTGAAAATATGTGGTGCGATTTGTATGAATCCAAAGTAGGAGACGTTGCTGTATTATGCACTGATAGTGTAGCATATATGCTAAAAGCGGGACGTGTGCTGAAAAATTATTTGCCCAACATGATACACGTCACTTGCTTAGCACATGCACTGAATCTCGTGGCAGAAAAAATACGATACGAATACTCAGATGTAGATGAATTAATTTCAAACGTAAAAGAAATATTTTTAAAATCACCTAATAGAGTGCGCTTGTTAAAAAACACCTTTCCCCACATGCCGCTTCCTCCAGAACCCGTTATTACAAGATGGGGTACTTGGTTGGAGGCAGTGTCATATTATGCAAAATATTATGATCAAATTAAAACAATTGTAAATCTTTTAAGAAGTTCCGACGCGCTATCTATTAGGTGTGCCAAAAATGTTCTTCAAAAGGAAAACTTGAAATCGGACTTGGACTACATTGAGGAATATTTTAAAGATATACAAATTGGATTAAAGAAATTACAAAAATCGAATTTAACTCTAACGGAATCCTTTGAAATATTTGATCACGTGAGAACTGTGCTTAGCTAAAAAATAAACTCGTAAATGTCATGGACAGAAATCCCGGTTTAGATAAAATTAGAGACATATGTGAAGCGATAACAGCAGGAAAGGATGAGCGATCATACTATATGTACGCGCCTTTAACCTCAGTTGATGTTGAAAGGTCATTTTCAACTTTTAAATGGATTCTTAACATAAAAAGAAATCGCCTGACAGTTGAAAATATAGAAAAAAATATGATTGTGTATTTTAACTTAGATGACTCATCTGACAAAGAAAATTTCGGTTCTGATACTGAACTTGACGAATCGAATCACGATGATTAAATTAAAATCGTTCTTTATTTTTTATGGTATTTGTAACACAAATAAAGATTTTCAAATTCTTAGCAATTTTTGATGCATCAAGTTCTTTATCAAAACCGAACAGTTAGTAGTTCAGTATTAAAACTGATTGTCCTAAATGCTTCAAATATTAATTTGTAAACTTCAAAGGTTAATTTGTACTTTGATTTGAGTAAAAAATGCATCCCTCAACGTCAGTAAAATAAATATGACATAGATATTTAAAGATAGATAAACATAAATTTGTTTCTTAAATCTTTCCTTCTGTACATTTTGTTTCATGGTTTCCAATTACGTCATATTTTAAAATAATATAAATATACATATATTTGTTACAACAATATTCTATGTGTTTTGTTTTTCCTTTAGAGCCCATTAATTATTTAATGAACCTAGAGCGATATCGACCGGCGATTTTTGAGCATTTTTTCTTTCGTTTTTTTTTGCATAGAAATCTCCAAAAATCGCCAGACAATATCGGTGGTGTGAAAGGACCCTTACGTTTTTTTTTTTTTTACTAGTTAATGCCCGCGGCTTTTCCCGCGTGTACTATTGTTTTTGTATCCCATGGGAACTATACTTTTTTTTTAATAGGAAGTAGTATATGTGCTATTCCACACCTTAATCTATATCACTACCAAAATCAGCATTTTCAGTGGCATTGAGTAATGGACATCCATACAAACTATCACATTTATAGACAAACTTTAGATAAATATAGACGAATTACTTATTCCAAATAACACATTTTTTTTAATGTATTTAAGTGTTGTCTCGAAATTTCGAGACAGATGTGCCGGAAATAATTTAGTCCTAAGGAAGTCTCCGTTTCTTGTCTCTGTTCTTCGAAGTTTAGGCTAATAGGCACTACCTATTCCTATCACTGCTTATAAAGAAACGTCATGAAATTATGTTATTTTCAGATGACACGTCACTTTTATTTAAGCTTAAATGACAACAGACTGTTACTGACAACGTAAATAATCCTCTCTCTAAAAAAATGCATTGGTTTAGTGTTCGTAATTTACTTTCAAACGAGAAAAAGACTAATATTAGATTTCTGACACCTTACGTTAAGCGGATAAATCAAATCTAGTAAATGGGGCTAAATTGGATCTTGTGGACCCCCGCTATGTTCTTAGGTATTAATTTGGACTCGAAGCTACCGTGGGGCCCGCATATAATAAAACTTTCGAATAGGCTAAGCTCTGCAGCCTACACGGTCTATAAAATCCGTCATTTGACTGATGTAAAAAAGCTCGATTAGTATATTTTAGTTTTTTCCATAATGTAATGTCGTACTGCATTTTGCCGTGGAAATGCAGCCGACATTGAGGCTATATTTGTGTTGCAGAAACGAGCAATTTGAGCAATTGATAACCTAACTTCTAGGCATTCACTGAGGGTTAAAATAACGAAATAAACATAATAACAGTCGCATCTCAATGTGTTTATGAGAACTTACTTTATGTACAAAATAATATTAATCTATATTCTAAACACAGTGACATTAATAGCATAAATACTTTATTGAAGTGTCAAAGTATACGGTTTTACAACAAACTCCCAAGCTATGTTAAAGAACTGAGCCACGTTTTATAAATAAATTAAATTTACCGAAATTTCAATCATTTATTAAACGTAACATCATTTATTGATCGTAACGAAAAGTGAAAATGTTTACTAAATGTCAATGTCGTTCCCAGATTTTTAATCGTTAATATATAAATTACGAGTGTTTCACGAGTATAAAGTAACTACATAGATAAAGTATAGGTACTGACTATATTAATCTACTAAGTGAACTGAGTAAGTGAACATATCCATAAACAGTTAAATAAGACAAAATAATTCAAGAACTTCTTTAGTTAGACTTCACAGTGAACAATTAATAGGCTCCAATGTACTTTGTAGCCCACGGTGACAGTGGCATAAACTTTAGTGTGTTTACTACACAACTAAGTGTTGAAAATAACAATATTAGAACACTAATATCATAGCACTTACAAAGTGCGAAACATTCTCACCTCATCGATCTATGACGAAAATAGCGCCATCTGTACACAACGCTTGATACTACGTTAACAAAGCGACACAGTACCATATGTAGGCATCGTGTGGTACTACTTCAACAAAACCAACACTAGTGACATCTGTGGTCGACTAACAGTACGACGAATACATAACACATTTAGTTACAAATAAACAAGAAATATCACTGATCAAATTATGAGTATTGACTTTTACTTCAGAATGGATAATCTGGATAGACGTATGAAATTTAATAATATGTCCAACGATTCAGTAAACCTATCCATCACATAAGTCACATCAAACTTGTATACCAGGAGCTTACCAGACCTATCTGTAACTCGGTCTGAAGAGGCCTACCTCTTAGGTAGGAGGAGAATAACTTAGAGAAGATATTAAAAAACGTAATAATGAATTACTAAGCGCGCACCAGGAAATTGAATCATCAACAACCGAAAATAATATCAAATAAAAAAGTATGTCACGGTGGGAACCGTGGCATACTTCTAACTTCAAAAACTCTGCTCGAAAAAGGAAAGATAAAATTAATTAAACTAGTAACTTATGATGAAACCGTTACTAGCACCGACGCTCCAGAAAGTTAACATTTCACTAAGTAGCCACTAATTGATGTCGCTACTTGTACTTTAAATCCGTTAAATGAAGGAAAAAACTATAATAATTTTCGGAGACCAGCTGGCCCGCAGACTTAATAAAATTATAACTAGTACTACTTAGGTTAAACAAATGACATACAAAATTATGCCTTTCATCGGGCCGGGTACACCAGACCACAAATCCGCAACAGTTACAACGACGACTTCATAAATACATTGACTCTTGATGATATAATAATTTATGTATATCGTGTTGAGAAAATACAGTTGATTGATTGACTGATATTATAGTTTTAGTCGTAGGTTCTAACGATACAAACCCTTGCTCTTTTAAGACTGAAATATGTAAAATTCTATATAAACTGCGCAATAATACCGTATTTATTATTAACATTCAATATAACCCGCAATTGGACGAAAATACAATTACAACTTGGAGTAAATAATACAAAATTACAAGAGCTGTAAATACGTAAAAATACACAACTCTGCATACATGCACAACAGCAACGACAGTTTTAGGAAAACTGGAAAGTTATCATTAGAAGTATCTGAACTATTTGTGTTTAAAGTTGAATACTAGAATTAATTACAAGAAATTCCAGGCTGAAATCCTTAATCAATATAAAAATAAACACGTTACTTCAAACTCTGCGAACATACATAAAACACCACCAAGCCACCAGTTACAGCAAATTACATGACCAAAAATGACAGCGTTTTTCTAAAAAAATATAGCAAAACAAAAATACCATGAAAGCGAGGTTTTTTCTCAAAGAAAACTAATTATACGAGTACAACTGTTACGTTAGTTTATCAAAATGTTGCAGGGGTTTTGTTTAGTACAAACAAGAATTAATATAGGTAGACCTAACAAATTTACAACAAGATCTAGGTTCAATAGATATTTTAAGTTTGACAGACACATTCCTTAAAAGTGGTTCTGAACCGAACCCTAGAATTAACTAGAAACTGGTACATTTTTATTCTCGCATAAATAAACGCCGGGGAGGTTAATGTACCCTAAAAAAAGATAATCATATGTGGCGACTGTAATATATAGATATACTAAAGACAAATAAAATATCAAATCATCTAAATTCTATACCAAGTAACAATAACTTAAAAAAATATATAAAACTACCTACCAGGAAAAAATCATGTTTGGACTTAATAGTAAGCAATATACACAACGCAAAATCTGCACTACACTATTTAGAACTCTCATCAACTTAGAATCTGACCGTAAGGTTAAGAACATTCACAGTTTCTGGTTCACGACAAAAATATGATTAAAGGCGAACGGCAGGCTTGTATGGGACTTTCGTACAGCTAATAAAATTTCGATATTTTTTGTTTTAATTGGTAGTTAATACGATAGCATACAAGCCCTATTTAAATTCTTGATTTTTTTAGAACAGTATAAACGTAACAGTTATAACCAGTTTTATTTTTTAAGGTTATGTACTAGTGTACCAATGTAGATTGTTACTTATAGGCACATAAACATTGTTTCAGTAATAAAGTATATGTTCTAGATTGCTTGTCGCTATTTTTAAGGTTATGTACTAGTGTACCAATGTAGATTGTTACTTATAGGCACATAAACATTGTTTCAGTAATAAAGTATATGTTCTAGATTGCTTGTCGCTATTTTTAAGGTTATGTACTAGTGTACCAATGTAGATTGTTACTTATAGGCACATAAACATTGTTTCAGTAATAAAGTATATGTTCTAGATTGCTTGTCGCTATTTTTAAGGTTATGTACTAGTGTACCAATGTAGATTGTTACTTATAGGCACATAAACATTGTTTCAGTAATAAAGTATATGTTCTAGATTGCTTGTCGCTATTTTTGTAGTGTTTTACTTACTACCAAGTAGGTAAATTGAGTTGAGGATCGTACCTACTCAGCGGAGTGCATTAGTAGATACCTATGTCCAGCAGCTGACTGCAACAGTTTTATAATGATGAAGTCCTGATGGGGTTTTGAGTGTAGGTAAATAAAACAATACCTACAGTTAATAGTTTTTTTTAAGTACGTTTATTTTATTCATAATTAATGAATTCTTAATATTACTTCATCTAAGAAGGGGGCAGGTCGGGTAATACCCTCATGGCGAGCATAGCTTAATTACCAACATAACTGCGTTTAGTTTACGACTAAATTACGTGTAGTTATTAAAATATTTTTTTTATTATATTAATTAATCCGAACTTCTAAAAATAGTACACTTACATGAAAATAATTGGCTTAGTTGCCTTAATATGTGGTACAAATTCTATAACAAAACAACAAAAAAAGTAAACTGTACGAAATCTGCCGTTCACCTTTAGAAACGGAATGTCAAACCTATCTTTTTCTGAAGTATACGACTCCCAAACAACAAATTACGCTTTTGATAGCTTTCAAGATACAGTTACCCTTTTACAATTCACGCTTCCCTATAGTTAAAGTTAAAAACACTTATAAACACGTGAAAAACAGATATCTAACTAAAATCATAAAACTATGTTGTATTAAAAAAACGGACCTTAAACTTAAAAAAAATATAAAGAAAATAAAAAACAAAACAAAAAATATATGACGCATGGATAAGCTGGAGGGGGTCATGGCTTGAGCGGCAATGGCTGACAAAGACAAAACCATCCCACCCGCGTCACCTGGCTGGCACGAGGACCTTTTAGCCTCGTCACCGGGTGATCGATACGACGACAAGTACATAGTGGAGGTAACGGAGAGATTGTCCGATGGATCCATCTCCGACTAACTCCACCCTACCGCCGTCATCGCCCCTCAATATTATAGAAACCAACCTCCAGCATAGCCAGACTGCCACGGCTAGCTTACGCAGGGCACTGTGCAAGAGCTGTGAATCAGGAATAACAAAATATGCGGCCTCGGTAACATCGGAGGTAAGCTAATTCTCAACACACACAGCTAAGACCAACCAAAAGCCTGCGCCTACATACGTACGTACAGACCCAATGAAATTGCTGTCAGGCTCCAGATCGAAGGAAATGTTCCAGATGTTGTACTGGCCTTAGTATAAATGCCACGCGAGGATGCAAACTGCCCGCCGAAACAGATGGCCGACCTAGTACAGCACTGCGAGCGCGCTAGACCTGAACATCTACATAAGGATACACCGAACTCCAGAGGAGAGGTACTATCCACCTATTTATCCTCTACTAACCTAGTCAACCACGATCCAGAACCCACTTGGGTCACAGTCCGAGGACAAATGATCATAAACCTAACACTTGCTATAGAAAAAGCGACTAACTTCATCACCAGCTGTCACGTATCGGACGAGCGGTCTTGCTCGAACCAAAGAAGGATACGCTTTGCAATTACTATCATAAACCCGCAGCGCATGTTCCCGGGTATAAACACCTCCTAGCCTCCCTACTAGCTAGGCACCTAACTCAAGTAACCCTAAGAAACCAAGCACATTTGGAATACACCATGATAAAATTATCAGAATATCTATCCGAAGCATACCATGCATGCTGTAAACAGAGAGTGCCACAAACTAAGAGGGAAAGGAACCCCTGGTGTTCCACTGCTGAACTTAGTAAACTCAGCGATTCACTACGTAAGCAATTCAACAGAACCAAAAATACTAAACTCCTGCATGACTAGGAGCTATACAAAGAAACCCAATATGACAAATAACAAAGCCGCAAGGGTAAGGAAGATCAGGTCCAAACTTTCGGCGCGCTGAAAAAACCTGATAACTCATACAAACTAACCGACCATGAAACCAGTAAGGTCCTTCTCGAGACTCACTTCGCATACTGTAGACTTTTAGAGGACAGGAGGTGGGAGGCTGAACCAGAATGTATCCCAATGGATCAGGATTGGTCCAGAGCCCACGATATAGTAACAGAAGACTGGATAAGATAATAATAACACCTTTAAGTCATACAAGTCCGAAGGATTGGATGGTATCATCCCAACACTACTGCAGAGGTAAATCATCTGACACCATGGCTGGTGGAGATCTATCGAGCTTGCATAGCACTCAGATACGCATGGCGTGAAATGAAAGTAATTTTCTTACCCAAACCTGGCAAAACCGACTATACACAACCCAAGGCTTATATGCTGTCTATAAGCCTCACATCCTTTTTACTGAAAACCCTAGAGAGTCTGTGATAAACACATCCGAGATGGACCTCTTTGGGTCAAACCCCTTCACAAACAACAGCATGCGTACTCCACAGGCAGAACAACAGAATGCGCGCTGCCCAGCGTGGTTTCTAAAATTGAATGCGCAGGGGACCACAAATGCTCAGCACTGGCCGCCTTCATTGACATCGAGGCGCCTTTGACAAAACCATGTCCAACAGCATCAACATGGCGATTGAAAGACACAGCATAGGCTCGGCCATAAGTGGCTGGATCACCAATATGCTTGAACTGAGAGCTGTACAAGTCACACTGAACAACACTACTTGGGCCATAGTGGCGAAGGGCTGCCCGCAAGGGGACGTCCTCTCACCGCTTTTATGGAACCTGGTTGTTGACAGCCTCATCAACACACTCAATGACAAATTTTACTTCACCGTAGGCTACGCCGACGACATAACCGTAATAATACATGGCACCCACAAAAATACCCCATGCGCCAAGCCTTGAAAATAGTGGAGAACGGGTGCAATAATCACCAACTATCAGTGAACCCTACAAAAACCGAACTGATTCTCTTTACAAAATAAAAGAAATTTTCGATACTCAGGAACGATGTGACTACTCAGGCTCGATGAGATGTTAGTATATAGCAATGGATCAAAGACCGACTCCGGAATCGGAGTCGGAGTTTTCTCACACGACCTTAACATAAACATATCTAGCCCGCTGGGAATGTTCAACACCGTCTACCAGGTAGAGTGTGTGGGCATTATGCTAGCGGCATAGGAGCCAGGAGAGTTACGGACACCCATATACGTGTACTCTCCAGTAGCGCCTCAGTTCTCCAATCCTTAGGGAAACAATACATTACCTCAAGACTAACAAAATAATGTCACAATGATCGTATAACGGTATCTAACCACAACACAATGACACTGCAATGGATAAAAGGACACAGCGGATCACTAAATAACGACGCAGCTGACGAACTAGCTAGGAGAGTATTCGGACGTCAGTCTGCGGGCCCGAACCAATCATACTCATCATTCAACCAGCTACGCAGGTGCCTACAGGAGTACACCCACAAACAGGCGGAGAGCTGATGGTCCTCGATACCAGGGTGCAAGCAATCCAAGGAAGCTAAGCCGTCCTTAGATAGAAAGCTATCCGGGTGGTTATTACACCTGGACAAGACCGGCCTGACCGTGGTGACCCTGCTCGCTAAACAAATACTTCCACACAATAGGCATAACGGACATCCCTCTGTGCAGGGCTTGCATGGCGGTGGATACCGTTTATTTGAACTTGCTGTTGTCTATCATTTAAATAAGATTTTAATAGGGACTGAGAGTTTTCCAAGGCCGTAATGCTCAAGTTTCAAGAGTAAGGTTTTGTGATCGACGCAATCAAATGCCTTCGAGAGGTGTCAAAAGATTCCTATGGCATCTTGGGCCTCTTCCCACACATTAAAATGGTGTCTGAATAAGGTAACACCGGCGTCGGTCGTACATCGTCCTTTGGTGAAACCATACTGTTGATCGTGAAGGATTTTATTCGTGTTAAATTTTATTCCTTGGTTGATTGAAATGATTGAGCATTTGAGTAAGCATTACATTTTCAAACACCTTGTGGAAAACCGGTAACACGGATACGGGTGTATAATTATTGGTGTTTTTACTGTCCCCGGATTCGAAAAGTTGTACTATTTTCCTGTATTACATTGAATCCGGGAAGACTCCTTGATCCACCCATAAATTAAATATGAAGGTTAACTAAGGCGCTATAGTCTCAATTATGGAGGTACAGGCTTTAATGGACATTCCCCAAAGATCTTCGGTCAATTTGATCTTAATTTGCTTAAAAGCTTTTATTACTGTTACGCTTAAATCTTAACCAAGAGAGAGCGAGGGCGAGGAATTTGAGGTTTCAGTAGTATTAAGTGGGATACTGGTAAAGAAATTTACAAATTCTTAAGGCACTTCTTTGCTATCGTAAATGAGACCACATGTCGTCTCCAGTGTGTAATCACTAACCTAACCCGCGACCGGGTTAAGATTTCGGGTCAGGTTCGAAATAATCCAGAATTATGCTTTTTGTTACTGTTTTTTTTTAATTATTGATAATTTTCCAAACCGTCTTTATGTTACTGTCTGCCGATTTAACCTTGTTGCTAATGCTTCATAGGCTTTAGCAGCCTTACAAGTCTTCTTAAAAGTTCCAGAGTAAGTAGCAACATACTTATTAAAAGTTTCCGTGTTAATATAAAGCTTAAGGCCATACAGCTCGAAAAGTCTTTTCCTACTTTTTCTGAGTCCTTTAGTTGCCCAGTCACTAAATAAAACTGAGGAGCTCGTGACTAAGTAATACCAGAAGCACTGGTCGATCCATCAGGTTAAGCTACCCTTGCCGGGGTTGGTCCGTGGATGGGTGGCCATTTTTAGATACCTCCTCCGTGCCTCGGAAAGCACGTTCAGCCGTTGGTCCCAGCTGTCATTCGTGGATCTTTGACAGTCGTTAGAGGTCGTCAAAGTCTGACAACCTGTCTTACCAAGGGGTATCGTATTACCCAATTACTGGGTTGTGGAGGTCAGATAGGCAGTCGCGCCATGTAAAATACTGGTATTCAGCTGCATCCAGTTAGACTGGAAGCCGATCCCAACATAGTTGGGAAAAGGCAGGCAGACTGATTTTCATTTTGACATAAATAATAAAATAAATATATAACTAAGAAATTGCAGAAATAAAATGCTTTTCTCGCAGTAAAGCAGTGATAAAAATCGAAAACCTGGTGATAGAGTAAAGGACAGCCGGAGGATAATTTAATATTATTATTTCAATCAACTCAGCCTATAACAGTCCACTGCTGGACATAGGCCTCTCCCACAACACCCTGTCCTCCACCTTCCGCATCCAGCCTGTGCCAGCCACCTTTTTGAGGTCGGGGGTCCATCAAGCTGGGGCATCGTCACACACTACGCTTGCCGATACGCGGCCTCCACACTGGACTCATCTGCTACACTGGCCATCGGTCCTTCGACAAACATGGCCAGCCCACTGCCACTTCAGCTTGCTTAGTATGCAAGCTATGTTGGTAACTCCGGTTCTCTTCCGGATAACTTAATTTTCTTATCCTTCAAAGAAACTCCGAGCAGTATTATTTTTTACATTGTAGCTTTTCCCCGAGATTCGATCTGAGTTGGTTTGGCTCTAGCTAGTATAGCTAAGGAGCTATGATAGCCTACTATACCAGGCTATATTTACTTTAAAATATATTATTTTAACCTGCTAAGCCCCGCGCGACACCGATTCGGAGTCAAACAATAGAAAATCAATTGTGTCTCATTAGCTGTCCTTGACCAATTAAAACTCACCATGTTCTTTGTCTTGGCGATTATTCGGAACAATCTGATGATCTGATCTCCTATTCTGATGTATCTTACGATCATTCTCAGTATCTGAAAAGAAAAGATAGGGATGTCGTGAGTCGGGAGAACTGTGTAAGTTTCATAGAATGACGCAATGAAAAATGAAACGTGGGTATATAAAAAGTAAAATAACTACTTGCCGTAAACTACTGTCATTATTGTATAGCTAAGCTTAAAGCTTTTTTCTAAATAATTCAACTCTCTAATTCGCATGAATATTTCAATCACACCATTTACTGGTATTTTGATTGATTTTAATACTTTTTTGGATTGGTGATTATTTGGAATTGCTGCGACCCATTTTGAGCGAATCAAAAAAGTTAGTTGTTTGTGAGTCAAGAAAACTGAGTGATATATATACTCGTATATACAAGTTCTAAGATAAATACATCTATTTACAATGGAAATTCTCTATTTCACCAATCTGATATATCTATGATCAATTGACAAATAGCCGCTACTAATTAATTATTGCATACTTATTTGGTCTTAAAAAACTCGTATATGCATATGCCCAGTTTCGCGTTGAAGTCCCCCATGACAACGGTGAAGTAAGTTTTAGAGCCATGCATGGCTCCGGAAATATCCTCATACATGGTCTCCACTTCATCGTCGGGGTGTGTCGAGGTCGGGCGTAAACCTGTACGACCTTCAGCAAATATCTTTCGCATATTCTGAGTATACGGTACGCCACCCTGGTCGACACATTCTCGATCTTCACCACGTTGCTCACAAGGGACTTGTGGAAGTTGGTAGCCTACAAATTAGTAAGTCTAAATACCCACTGTATATTGTGTGTAGGTCATTTGGAAATGAAACCGATGGCTCTCTATCTTGCTGTATATCTGAAAGGAAAGTAATGTCGTGAGCTAGGATTCGTATTTTTTTTGTTTGATCACTGTCACATCGGCATGATCATAAAGTTGTGAGATTAACAAAACCAGTGAATTTACGAACACTACAGACTGAGAATTGCTGAAAACTCATAAGCCATTGTTTATAAGTATATTCATTTATATACGTTTATATAACGTTACATTTATATAACGAAAGATAATCGCCCTGACGCAGTGACTCCTAACGTTGCCACTGTCAAAAGCTTGAATTTGTCTTTCTAATAACAATCTGATCTTATAAGAATTAAGTAAACTTGCCATAGTTATGATTTAACAAATTCGTTTTTTAACACTCACTGTATGTCCTGGCTTGTCCAAAATCTGGGAATATTAGATCCACGATATCTAAACTTGCATCTGAAAAAAAGGTATTTCTTAAGTCAGCAGAACATTATGGATTTATAAAAAAAAAGCTCACACCTTGTAAACGACACCAGAGAGTTAGCGAATATTAATGCCAGTTTCAATATATTATTTTATTTATTATTTCTATCAGTACATATTTCAACAAATTAAAAAAACTGGTCCGTCACGACATGTTAATATTCATGGCAGGATATTTGTTTAGTTTACTGTCAAGTAGGTACCTATACTACCGGTACGCCCGAATTTGTTACAGTTGCCCTACGCACTGTAAAACTACTAAACTGCCTGTCGTTTTACACGCTTTGCTTATTTCAAAGAACTTGCATTAATTAATTAGTGCCCGATTGATGGCTATAGGCTCGCCATCACGGGGTTACGCACGCACCATTACATGGGGCTTAAACATACATGGTGACATTTGTTATGTTATTTATCTCAGATCAGGCTTTCGTACATAAACAACTGTACATTGTATACCAAATGTAATTACCTAACTAACTAATTTAAATCAGTATTATAAAAGTAAGCAATAAATAAACTAATTGATACAATCATCAATAATCCAGAAATTCTTCAAGCCCATGATTAGAAACGAGCCATTGAGAATACCCTCAATCTACACCACCATCGAAAATCAACGTTAACAAATCTTTTAACTAACAGCGAAGTATAAAGAAGGCAGTGACCCTCGGCCAATCAAAACAGAGCCATAACAATACAGTTTACGCATCGCGATGATCTGAGAGATATCGCTGGAACCAGTATCGCGATGTCCAGGAAAACTGCGCCGCGTGGGAACCGCCGGCCACACGGAACGACTTGAATGAGCCACCCACGACACAAGCTCGTTGTATAAGTATTACAACTACTGTGGTTTATGAGGGGCTTTAGAGATGCTAGCTTAACTGGGAGATCCGTCTGATACGAGCTGTGATGTTCGTACGGCTGTCAGTAGAGATTTAGGTTATAATTGGAATGTCGGAATTAATTGTTATTGATTGATAGATTGTGGTTTTGAATATATCAATTGATCACTAGAATTTTAACACAAGTTGTCAATTTATAATTTCGTGATTACTTAATCAGCCTATAGTGTGCCCACTGCACACAGGGCTCCTCTCTGTGAGAACTGGGCCGTAATCCACCACGCGGGCCCAGTGCGGATTGGTAGATGTCACACGTCTTCGAATTTTTGGTTCTAGGACATTCCAGTTTCCTCACGATGTTTTCCTTTATCGTTTTGAGAGCAGTGGTGTTGAAATAATTTACCCAAAGTAAAGCGCCTGTCTGGGTTTGAACCTACGATCTACAACTAGTAAGTCGCGGCCGTTACCACTGGGCCACCATTGCTCTCTATATTATCTATATTAATCTATGCTAGCTATATTATATCAACATGAGTAAAGCAACAAAAAAATCACAAAAAAACTCTGAAATGACATTCTTTTATAAGATCCTCCTAACTATAGCGACAGTAATCAATCACTATATATATAACTACCAATATGAATGACATCGTCTCGTATCAACAATCGTAACTATTGTGATGAATCTAACAATCAACATTAGATCACGAACAAAACACAGTTACTACCTACTAGCCTATAGTATATTTTCAAATCAATTTGATTATGACGCAATTCATTTTTCAGAAGGCAGTTGCCAGGCAATCAGCGCGTGAGGTCAAGTCCCCCAGGCGCAGTGTCCTAAGGGTGGAATTTGGCGGCTGGAAGCCCTTCTCATGAATCACTCTGCGGTGAGACGGGTCGGGTACGAGCTTACGAAGTTTAAGCACTTACATTTACCTGTAGGGTATAATATACGCAGGATTGTTGATTGTGGGTATTGTATTAAGATTTTTTAAGCTATATTCAGTTTTAAGGTAGAGCTTTAAACAAACTCTGGCTCATATTCGAGCCAGATATTAATGGAGTTCTATGGCCCAAAACTGATAATAAATAAAAATTCAACATCCATGCATATCACTAAACCTTTCTATAAAAATATAGATTCTGATAAAAATAAATAAATTGCTAGAGTAATAAAATTCGTAGACTATTATAAAGCTTTGCCACGCACTTATACCTCAATCAAAACAGGCACTACATATAATATGTACGTCACTAGACAACTCTCGGGTCTGCGAGGCTGCGCAGGTGTTCATTCAGGTACGTAGGTGGTCCTTTGACCCCAAACCCTGATCTTCGCTAAACGCGTTGCGGCCACTAATACGGTCGGCTGCTTTGCGGTCATGTGCAGGCAATAAAACTGGCAGGAATCACATGTGTACGTATGCATGAATGTAAGTGAATTGACTGGTGGATGGATCCTGCTGGTACAATGTTGCGTATGAGACTTGCAGTTATTGACAGTCTAGCTAGTTGGATGATGGACAACGTTAACTTAGACTAAGAGAGGCATGACATGTCATAGACGTGTACTTTCAAAAACATCTTACAAATGAGATCAGTAAAAAAATGGTTGTCTTAAAATTTCGTGCTATAGGAACTGGGGCGTGCGGAGTCATAGACGGCCGTGAATTCATGGCCGCCATGTTTCTTCTTCGTGCCATTTACCAACAATTTTAGCGAAACTTTTCGGAATCTTTCTCACCAGTATTAACTGTAAACATACTTTCCCATGGTCGTCACAGTCGCTAGATATAGTGCAATGTGATATCAAAAGTGAAGACTGTTACAATTACTTATAAATTAATTTTCAGTGCGAAACGCCATAATAAAGCCGTTTCACCCATTATTTTCAAAATTATGAGTACTTATCTTTTAGTACACTTTAAGAAAGTTAATTAAATGTAGGTACTCCGCCTCCATATCTCTCATAGGTTTTAATATGAAAAGAGTTGCCGCGAGTGACTATATTTCGTGTAGCAGAAGTTAGGCAAAAGCACTGCAGCTTCTGCCTGATACATCAGCCGTCTATACGAATAAACCTACTTTCAGAAATAAAAGTCATTTATCATTTATATGATGATATCGCAAAATAAATCTACGGTTTCAAAAAAAAATATAAATAAGTTCAGCTGTTGCATTAAAATATTTTCTTCATTATATTTCATTATAACTCGTCGCTTCTCCGCCTACGTTAACTGACCATGACAATACGTTTTAATTAAAATATATTAAATTTCATTATTTCACGAGTTTAAATTTGCAAGTCAAAAAGAAGTTCATAACATAATAGTGATATGACAGCAGTAACTGTAGCTGTAGACAATGGGGTTCCCGTGGCGTTGCGATGGGAACTCGCCGACAGACGTTTCCGCTCCGCAGACCTGCTCGGGAACAGAAACTCTATTAGGGCTGCAAGTCTCCAAATAAACTACACATCAAAGAGAATCGTGATCGCGTTACGATGAGAGAAAAAAAAATATTTTTGTAACTATTAGAACTTTTCACTGGTTGACATTGATTCAACTCAGCTGGACCTTATTTATAATTGTTTACAACTCTAACGAGAAGAAACGTATTATATAATTTGTTGTCCACAAGTCGTTCGTGAATCGTTTGAAATTATTAAAATATATTTTGTTAAATGAGGGGGAGGAGTAGTGGTGGCCTAGTGGTAACGGTCGGGACTTACGAGTTGTAGGTCGTAGGTTCGAACCCAGACAGGCGCTTTACTTTGTGTAAATTATTTCATCACAACTGTTCTCAAAACGGTGAATGAAAACATCGTGAGGAAACCGGCATGTCCTAGAACTAAAAATTCGAAGACATGTGACATCTACCAACCCGCACTGGGCCCGCGTGGTGGATTACGGCCCACTTCTCACAGAGAGGAGCCCTGTGTCCCAGCAGTGGGAACATTATAGGCTGATAATGTAAACACGAACATATAAATTGGAAACTTGTGTTAAAAATCTAGTGATCAGTTGATATATTCAAAACCGCAATCTATCAATCTATAACAATTAATTCCGACATTCATATTATAACCTAAATCTCTACTGAGTCGCACTGTGCCCGTGTGGTAGATTACGGCCGTCTCCCTCTCACCGAGAGGAGGCCTGTTTCCCAAAAGTGGGAACATTATATTATTATTATCCATCAATTACAGTAACAAAGTCTGGAAGGTCGAATCAACAGAGATCGAACGAACAACTTTATTTTCTAGCAATATTTTCTGGTCCTTCCTTCCACTAAGTAGCAGCCCTGGGCACCGTGGACGAGACTCGCCTGACCATTGTCTCACAACCAGATCTGTATCTCTTCACCGACGCTCGCCAACAATCGCTACAGTAACTGTACCACCAGTTTTTATAACCACTCATTAAACTATATTGTTTATTACATTTATCTTAACCATTGAAATCGAGGATACGAGTTTTTTTTTTTGCGAGCTGTCTCTAATGTTTAGTTTTATTAAGCAGATTGATCGTCGTGACTGTAAAGTGCTTAACAAAAATCTAGTTATCGACTTATCGATATTTAAGACGCGAAAAAATATTGTTATAAAGCTTTAAGTTACATTTAGATAATAAGATGTATCTGCCATCGTAATTTGCCCATCGAGATTTATCATAATGTTGCAAACAGATCTTAAAACGTCGATACCCGATGTTAAAATCTCAAAATTAAACATTTACTTTACAAATCTGCGGTTAGACCAACGTTTAAACAAGGCACCTTATCTATTATGATCTATCACGATGTTGTCCAAAATAACAAGAGGTTCTGGTCTGTAATTCTGTTTTATGAACATCATCACCATCATCTTCATCATACACAGGCCTACTTCACCCACTGCTGGGCATAGGCTTCTCCTGTCTTGTGCTAATCCCCACGCTCCTGTGCGAGCCTCATCCAGGTTTTTCCCGCGATGGCAAAAATGTCGTCCGCCCATATCGCCGCCGGATGAGCAACATCTCGTCTTCCAGTCCATGGACGCCGCTCTGTCTTAGTTTTATGAATGCAAAACTACACAAAATGGACACGCCTTCGTTTAGTTTTGGGATTGTCAGTGTTCCCTGTAATCTCGCTTGACACAAAAGTCTGGGAGACCTTGTTCGTTTTGTTCGCCCTTTCAATCAAAACTTTAATCGTTTCTGTAACCAACACCTCTACAATTGACAATGGCAGCTTGAACTTGGCACTGACAGCAAAGTTAACTATGTGTAGAACAAACGGCACTCCTCGCATCGCATTACGTATTCCGGTTGGCGCTGCGCATGGCACATACTTTTGTATTAGTGCTCATTCATTGCATATGCAACACATTATAATAAGGCTCTGAAGGACCACTTTAATAATTACAATATTATTCTATGTAAAGTATAAATCAGGAAGAATTTAAAAAATAACACTGAAATCCAAATACTTTTTAGATGAAACGACAACATTCACTTGACTTGACAAAATTTAAAGACATATTGTATCTGTGAGAAACTTAAGTTGAATAATTTACAATGCCCGTTCAATGAAAAGATAATAATATTCTTATTTAGTCACTAAGTTAGCATTATTAAATTAAATAACTTACAAGTCATAGTTTGCACAACAGCGAGAAAAAATTCGCCGGATTTCTTCGCTGAGATTTGTCCCTAGGCTTACAACGTAGACCTTATGTATCTATCTACTTAGTGGGCAACTGGTATACCACCGGTATCCGGTATACTGTCACTTGACATGTCAATATGTCGCCTATCGTTCTTATTGTGTCGTCACTAGGGTCAATATTCAGTGTCACAAGTGATTACCTACTTAGAGTAACATATTCTTGTCGTTGGCATAGCAGGCCCTCATTAGCATACATTAATTCGCGGGTGAACTTCAAAAATCCTCTCCAAGTAATTTATGAATGGCATGGCTGGCGTTAGATTCTAAGAATGTATAATACGTTAATTGACACCCTATTTAAAGTGCACCACGAACCCATGATGCATCGTACTAAAGCTCGTAAATGCTGTCAATATTCTAAAAAAACCAGACCTAATAACAGAGTATTGTGCGTTGAGAAGTTTTTAATTTCTACATTTCTACATTTATTTTAATGGTGTACATTATAAAGAGTATTATATCCACATATCCATAAAAGATGAAAGATAGAAGATATATAAAGCAATCTAGAGACTGTGCCAAGACGATAAGAAAAATAATCAACAATTATTGGTTATGCACAAAGACGTCAACAATCGCCTTTTTTCCAGGGGAAATTATATTTATATGTCTGGAAAGTGTCGCACTGCAAATGAACTAAAACAAACGCCAACTTAGTCATGCCGTGTGCGTGACAGCTACTCGTACGTCGTACACTCGCGCCACGTCATTGTGTTAGTTTAAAGTGCGTGCATTTTGCGGCCAATAGTGGGATATAATTTTTATCGACGAGTTCACAGCTTTGACTGTCTATGTAAACATATTTATAAAAACTTCGTAACAATAGACCACAAAAATGTTAAAGTCTTTAGGTCTCACGTGTGACCCGCATCTTTCTTTTCCCAAATATTTTGAGACAAAATTCTTTGAATGACAAAGCTATTGCCTACCAAACCAGTCTGCAAGGCGACCCGTTCAAGGACAAGGTGGAATACTTTAATTATATATTGATTAAACTGGTTGTTCGTTACGTTCGAAAACCATATATTTACAATAGAAAATTTAAGTTAAGTGGTAGATGGAAATATAACTACTAACATACTGTTTCTGAAATAAGAATTTGAATTTAAGATGAAGGCTTATTAAGGTGAAAGCCCGCCACATTCAACATTTATTTGCAAAAAATGTAAGAATTTTTTAATTTCGCGGTCTACAAAGGAAGAGTTTGACAACTTCAAATTCTCAATTCAGGAACCAAGAGGTAATATAATTGTGGTACCTAATTATCTTATCAAATTATAGTAATTCCACATCTTTAAACTTAAACAACTAATTACCAAAACCTACAATAGACTCATGAGATGTTAAAAAATCCGGCCAAGTGCTTGTGGGACCACGCACAATGAAGGGTTTCGTAGTTGGGAAGTTGGTATGAATTTATCTCAAAAACAAACTTAACATTGTATTTGAAAATCACTTACATTGATATATACCACAATCAATTCTCCAAATGCAAATTTAAGTTGGTTAACTTGTAAAGCCCACTTAACTGTGATAGTTTTCCTTTTAATTTTAAAATATGTGCTACTGCCATAACATTTTTTGTCCATAAACAACCATTCAGCTGGCAGAGGGGGGGACACTTGACTCTAACCAAAATTAGCACTTTGAAGCTTAATATTACGCAAACGGATCCTTGAATATAAAAATGGCGTCAGGGTCCCTAATAACGGTAGGAGGGGTTCACATCGGCGTCGAGTCGACGATGAAGTACCTGGGACTCATCCTCGACAGCCGGTGAAACTTCATGAAGCTTTTCCGACGTTTGGCTCCCAGACTGGAGCGGGTCGGGGCTGCCTTGAAGCGGCTCCTGCCCAATCTAGGAGATACAAACGCCTCCTGCCGGAGGCTCTACGCGGGGGTCATGCGGTCCATGGCCAGTTACGGGGCACCGGTGTGGGCGCGTTCCTTGGCACGGCGGCCAGCCCGCCGGTTGAACGCGTCCCAAAGGGTCATGGCCATCCGGCTGGTCCGGGGATACCGCATGGTCTCCGGTGAGTCAGCGAGACTCCTTGCCGGATTGCCGCCATGGGATCTGGAGGCTAAAGTCCTAGCGAACGTATGGGAGTGGTGCGAGGAAGCGAAACGCCGGGACGTAACTCCGCTGCCGCGAGAAATCACGGCACAGCGGGCAGAGCTCCGGCGGGATCTCATGGCGACATAGAATGCGATTGTCGTAACCCAGGGCTGGATACACCACAATAGCGGCGATAAGTTTCCCCTTCTTTGAGCTTTTTGGCTAGAGAGCCGCCACGGCGTTCTCATCTGTCGCCTGAAGCAGGTCCTCACCGCACACGGGTGCTTCGGGAGGTTCCAGTGTCGGATAAGGCGGGAGGAAACGCCCGGGTGTCACCACTGTATGGATCGCCCGGAGGAAGGAGTCCCAGGCGGATTTCCGACCACCGTAGTCACTCCATGTAAAATACTGGTATTCAGCTGTATCCGGTAAGACTGGAAGCCAACCCCAACATAGTTTGGAAAAGGTTAGGCAGGTGATGTTGGCGCGGGCTTGCGGACGGTGAGCAATCCTCAAAGAGATGTCAGCACAAGTGTAGGGTCCACTAGGGCCGACGCCTGCCGGGGTCGCGGAAATGTCCGAAAGGGTTACCGTGGACCCTGGCAAAACAGGCAACGGAGGGAACACGGGTGGGTTTTAGTCAGTAAGAGACACACCCTCCCGCTTCGCCCAGAGCAGGAGAAGTGATTTAATAATTTCCCAAACAAAAAGAAAAGGGGGGACACTTGACTCTAAAAAAAATTTGATTAAATTACGTGCAAGGGAGGTACCCTAAAAAAAATGTTTTTCAAGATCTTATTTCAGCACATTGTCGGCGTGATTAATAAGTATACCTATGCCAAATTACAGCTTTCTAGTACTAAGCGTCTGTGAGCTACAGCGGGGACAGACAGATAGAGAAACTGCCAGACATACAGACAGCCAGACAGACAGACGGACATGGCGAAACTATAAGGGTTCCTATTTTACTACGGAACCCTAAAAAGGAGGCAGCTCATGTGACTGTATTGTGGCTTTATAATGCTAATGAGTAGTCCTGGCTCCGCTTGCCTGCTCCGGTGACACAGTACCGCACGAGTGACGTGCGCTGTCTGTAGCACTTCACTATGAATAACAGTAGTTTAATACACTACTTACTACTAAAAAAACACATAAAATTAAATTGAAAACGTTAGGAGTTGCGAAACGAATAGTACTTACTACGAAATTGTAATTGTAAAAAACCCATGAAATATGTTTAAATGCACGCAATAATTAAAAACAAATTATAAAAATTAAGCAAATATTCCTGTTTGCAATTGCAAAATCATTAATAGAGTATTTAGGTAAACTGTTGACTTTATATATATTTTATCGATCAAGTACCGAATGATTGCCAAATGTCATAAAAAGTTTTCAATGGGATTTGTCAATACTTCACCAGTTAAGTACCAAAAACATGTGTGTTTGGCACTCAAACTTGAGTAAAGTACAAAGCACACTCTCAATCGCGCGTTGAACTCTTCGGTAAGGAGAGATGTCGAGCGGATGTCAAAAATTTGCGTCGACATAAAATCGTCTCAAATTATACAAGGAAGGTACTGAAGACAGGTTTATGTTAAATTATGCTAATTTCATAAGATAGGACGCGAAATTATTTCGATGAATCGTTTAAAAAAAATATACATTACGATTTTTTTTTAAATTATATGTTCAGGTGCTGATAATATACAAGAAAAAATAAAACCTATTTTATTCAATTCAATATAAAAACAGTAAGATAAGTAATAAACAAAATTTTAGCTTCACTTATAAAACCGCTAAACACTTATTCATAAACTATGCTTTTCCGAAACACTTTAATCAAAACGTAAACGACTCAAACTGAGGAACCATTCATTAATTTGCTGAATCAACTGAGACCATATCAGAACAAAATTTGTTCAAATTAATAAAAAAGGCAATAAAACGTAAACTGGGCGGTAAATCGTTCGCATATATCACTGGGGTCGTCGACCGGTGGATTTGCATGGCGGTACAAAGGACCTGCGCGCGCGCAAACGAGCAGCGCGGCGGTGGCGAGCGCGAGGAGCGCGAGAGTCATGCTGGCGGGCGACAGCGGCGACGCACAGCACTGCACTGGTGAAGACGCCGCGGCCGAGCACCGCTGGCGGCAGGCGCACGCATACCACGCAATTATCTTGAGAATATATAGAGGTGACACCTCTCGTGAAGAATGAAGCCAAAGGTTCCTCAGGAACTTATAAAATACGGAACCTTATATTTCATTTGTCTAAAGTCAATTAAATCTGATCAAAACTAGTGCAAATGATTTCATTTCCTCATCTCCAGATTCATGTTGTAAGTCAAAGGGACCTCCGTCTGATGTGGAAAAACTTTGCAGGTTTAGACTCCAAGAAAATCGTGATGGTCTTCAGACTACAGAAATATATAATAACAGGCGAACAGGATGACGTTGGCCAATGACGACACGGTGCTGATGATCAGGGAGTAGACCATTGTTAAGATCGCAAACACTCTCAGAAACAATAGCAAAACAGCAGATATTAATTTATATTCCTAAAATAATCTAAAGTTCCCCCAATATCTGTCTTCTAAAACCAAACCACTAATAAAGTAACGCTGCTCTTAAGAAAACACTCAAATGAAGTCGTTAAAACAGTCGAAAGATTATTGGTCGACCTCATTTTTATTAAGCATTTCCGATGTCCTCGTCTTGGTGACTTCATGTCAGCTCTTGCAGTTCATCGAGATTAGATAAAAAAGAATAACATCAGAAGCTTTCAATAACAGCTTATGATGAAAGAGATTTCAACAAACAAAAATCAAAAGTCATTTATTCAAACTAGGATGAGAATCAGCACTTTTCGAACGTCAAAATTACATAAGACAGTCCCCCAAAGCGCCCACCCTTCACCACTTCCTAGTGCTTTAGCTGGGAAGAAGAAGTGGCGCAACAAACTCCACAGCGGCACAGCTGTCTGTTCAGTTAGAGAAAAAAAAATATTCTATACAACAGTATGCAAAATAGTGTACACTACGCGCAACACAAAACATTAAATTATTAGCCATATGTCAGCTACCACACCAACAAAAAAAAAACAGAAACACACCGAAAACAAACCTTAATACCTAAATAATAACCTCCAGGCATAATGGTCGTGCCCACTTACATACAGCTATAGTTGTAACTCAGTCAGAAATGATAAACTAGGACCATCGAAGTAAAATAAATAAACACCTAATTATTACTAATAACAATACAAAACCATGGTCAGCAAGACGACAAGTCACCACAAGCAACACCCGTTCACGAGCATAACGCAAAAATCAGTCATCACCCCCTTATATTAGCATATGTCTATAAGTTTGTAAGTCTGCAGGGCGCCCAATTCGCCGCCCGCTGCAGGGTGCGCGTGATTAACGACGCGCCGTAGTGAAGCTGCTCGCAATTTATAATCCTTTACCATGCCGATATTTGGCGCCAAGTTTTGGAGCTTGAATCGTCGTCGATGTTGAAATTAAATGTTAGGGTTAGGTTCAGGGTCAATACTTGAATTTTGTAGAATGTGTTGCTTATTTAATCAATTGACATCATAGATTTATGCATATCCCAAATTGTAACAGCACTGTGTCTTATCTTAATTCTTTATTAAGAACAGACTCGCCAAAATTGACTCTCCTTCTCTGGAAATAAGCTGAAAGAAACCGAGTAATCTCAGACAAAAAGAATGGTAACCGTAAGATTTGCATGACCAGGATAATGTTAATAATCCCAAGAACTGGAATCTGTTCAACAGTTAGGGATTCCTCTGCCCAAAGTTCCAAGATGATTAACTGCGGCACCTTGTCTCGATGTTTGTCCCTCGTCAGGAGATGTCAACGACCCAGTCGGGTGTCCTCGGCGACCGCTAGCCCGCAGCTGGTTGCAGCTCTGACAGATAAGCCACCGTACTTTTCCGCCTTTTTGCCACACTTGGCCATGTTGGCTTGCGCGTCAAACACCACTCACAGTGGGAACTTGACCCAAGTTCCCACTGTGGCTGGTCTGGATCATTACCACTCAATCGCGTTATAGTTGCTATTAAAGAAACTGAACATAGTTTTTAAGAAAAATAAACTCAAGTTAGTATTCTAATTGTTGTAGTTTCTGTTTTTTATTTATTAGATGACACTGCTGGTTTTCTCGCAGGACACTACAGCTTCTATAATTTTCATGTTAATTACTTGTAGTCAAAACTTCTTCGAAGAAAAAGTTTTTTTTATGACGGTCGTTCAGTAAAAGTTGGTAATCAGCCATCTTGCTTGGACCATTGCAGATTCATAGACCAGCTAAAAGAGGGTTGGATGACACACATCCGAATCTAGATATATTTGGGAAGGTATGCCTCGGTTAATAAGGAACTCTTGTTAAGACGCTGACAACACCTAAACCGCGGTCACTGTCAGATTGCAAAGAAAAGAAAGAGAAGCGCGACGACAAAACGCTTGTAATTTATTGCAAAATATGAAGTAATTATCCATTTACTCAGAATTGAGTTGAGTAATCGAAAATAAAAAACAACCAAGTTCTGCATTAGAATAAGACGTACTTGTTATTAATTAAATACGTAATGTATGTTGATATTTAATACAGATATTTTGGATTAGAACTCAAGGTAAGAGGTTAGTTTGTATGGAGATTTTTTTTTCAAAACGTGTTTTGGTGACAACCAAGTTCTGGGAAATATGTTCAAAATTAACATATATTTTTTCCGCTACCACAAACCATACAGATTTGGCAATTTTCTTTCTTAAGAGAAGCCTATTTTGGTCAATTGGGTCTTGTCAGCGCCTTAATATGTGGTTAACGCCGAAAACACTCCTAGTTAACAAGTGTTAACTAGTTGTGTAATAAAGACAGTGTGAAGTCAAACAGTCTTTATACACATTATTACCATAACATTGTATAAACAGAATAACTGTTCTTGGTCAAGGTGTAAGAAATACTTTAAATACGTTACTTCTTCCTCTTTTCTATAATTAGGGCTTTAGAATATTAACGTACATAAAATATGGCGTGCATCAAGGTAGCGTTCTAGGACCGCCGCTTTTCTTGATATATATAAATGACCTCCCAAAATTCACAGGACAAGAACAAAAGATGGTACTCTTTGCAGACGATAGCACGTTTATTATAGAATGTAATAATACAATCAATTACTGCAATAGTCTTGCATCAACCGGGGGTTGTCCTTTTGTGCACCTTCATAGAGCAAACAGGGATAATCGACGGTTGGTGCCTCATTCCATTACAATTGTCCAAGGGGCCTTTGCGAGTTGACTTCGGCCCCTCGTACGCCTTCCAAAGGTCCGGGACCCCACGGTCCCAAGATATGTAAGGACAATCAATTATAAAAATGACATTAATACTTCTCTATATAAAATAATGAATTGGCTTAGTGATAATAATCTTGTAATTAGTCTAAATAAAACCAAAGTCATGCACTTTCACCAACGGCTTGAGAAACCACCAGTTAATGTTGCTTATGGTGATTCTGAAATAGGGGAAGCTAGTAATGCGAAGTTCTTAGGTATAACTATTGATAACAAACTAACTTGGACACCTTATTTGGAGGAGATTTGTAAGCGGTTAAGTAAATCAGCATATTTGCAATTTCAACTATCAAAAAAAGTAAATATTAATACACTACTAACAGCCTATCATGGACTAGTCGTCTCAGTTCTGCGGTATGGTGTTATTTTTTGGGGACAGTCAACTAATGGAGAACTCGTTTTCAGGATGCAGAAAAGATGTGTACGTTCAGTGTGTAGTTTAAAAATAACAGATAGTTGCATTCCATATTTTAAAAAGTTAAAAATATTACCCCTACCAGCTTTATACATTGTGGAAACTGCATTATTTGTAAAAACAAATCCACATTTATTTAAAAACTATGTGCAGTAAAGAAAACACCGACACGTGCTCAATATATTAATAAATTATGCCTTTTGAAATCTAAAACTTCTCTAATGAAGAATAGCTTCTTTGGTGTTGCTCCACAAGTATTTAATAAAATACCCGATTTAATCAAATGTAGGCCACTGCAACAGTTTAAAAAGCACTTAACGGGTTATTGCTTGAAAGATTAACCTCTAGATGAGTAGTAGATAGTATGAGTAATAGTAGTAGATAGAATAGTAGATAGTTTATTAATGACAAATCTCTATAATTATATAATGCTGACATACATTTTAATATTTAACATTAATACTAATATTTTGAATTGAATTGACTTAAAATTTTGATCCCTTATTTTGACCTAATTTTATAACGCATGCATGCACATGCGTTATAAAATTAGGTATCTCAAATACTTATATTGTAATAAATTTATCATTGTAACTTAATAGTACCTACTCATTTAATTTCGTTTTTAATAATATAAATCATTTGTATGCCAATATTGACAAAACATAGCGCACTACCTATTTTTTAAGATCTTTGCATGTAATTATTACCTATGTTTCACAAATAAATAATTCTTATTCTTATAACGTTAGGTGATGATGCAGCACTTTCTAATTTCCTGTTAAAAACCCTGTTATTTTAAACATTGGCACTTGTGGTTTACTCAAGTCATCGACATCGTATAATTGTAATAGACTACAAAAGCCCTAAATAAAAAATATACACTAACTAATTGCGGAACCCAGTGTGGTCTTCTGGTAGGTATTAAACCCAGTGTGGTCTTCTGGTAGGTATTAAACGCCATACAAAATTAACTTTTTTTTTCGAGTCAGTACATCCTTTACGATGGACGGACTGAAGTCATGTCTTCAAATCAACCTAGAACTTATGTTAAAAGTTTTAAAAAGGTTTGTATCGGAAAATATGAAAATATTTTGGTAACACTATAAACAATATTTTTTGTAAAAAAAACATTCAGAATGAGGACAGCATCTAATAACTTGAACCATGCAACGATTAATTTATTTTCATACAGAAAACTCCGTGAGTCATTGCTTTTGAAAAGGGTCTGGAGATCGCGTAGTGTGCTGGATTATATCATTCTTCGCACAGTAACTATTATGATCTACTTCAGGTGACGCAATGCCAACTGATATCAATGGATCTATTCATTAGACGTTTTCTTTATTCTCCTTTTTTTTACTTTTGAAATCAAAACATTGAATCAAAAAACTGGAAGCAGTGGCACCGATTTTTTTACAATAATATTCGATGGTTTGTTAGTATCAGAACAGTATGTTATATTGTAACATTCAGTGGTACTTATCCGGAGTTGGTAATAGCTAATGGTTTTACAAACTGAAAATGTTTTACAGTTATTTAATACTGATTATGTTGACCCCAATCGAATATTATACGACCAGCAGGACAATTTTCTACCTCATTACTGCTCAAAGCTGTTGTCTTTATTTATCCCACCCGATCAAGTCCGGAGCTTCTCGGGGCAGCTCGGAGCGGCAAATGAGTATAATTAAGTATGTGTCGGTAATTAGCTTATTTCCAGGGAGGCTGCGGTACGTGAGCGCGCGCGGCTCGCTCTCGCCACAAAAACCCAGCGCTCCCAGGCAATGTGGTGCCGGGTCCAGAACATGGGACACAACACTTGCATCCTTACATTGTAACATTAATATGAAAGCTCCTTGTATGTCGTATTGCAAAAGTCGTACCAGGAAATAGTGATCCATATTCAGGTACGTGAAGTTAAACAGGTTTCAGATTCTGAAACCTTTAACAAAGCCAGCTGGAAGACATTTTTGAAAAATAAAAGGGTAGCTTCGCCTAACATCACATTAACATGCCTAGATCAACTAAGTAAAATAATACGACACTTAATGACATAATCCGCCGGTCTCTTGCCAGCATCAATGTGCCTGCTCTTCTTGAGCCGACTGGCATTGTCAGAGATGATGGCAAAATACCTGATGGTGTGTCTTTGGTTCCGTGGAGTTTGGGGCGGATGCTTGTATGGGACGCTACCTGTTTAGACACACTGGCACCGTCCCACCTCCAACGGATTACTTCTAAAGCGGGTGCAGTGGCAGAAAATGCCAAAAATCTGAAACTTATTAAATATAGAGGCCTTGGCAGAGAGTACAACTTCGTGCCCTTTGGCGTCGAGACCCTCGCTCCGTGGGGTCCCAGTGCACATAAGTTATTTGCGGAAATCGCGAAACGTCTAGTTGATGTAACTGGTGACCGAAAAGCTGGCGGCTTTCTCGCGCAACGCATCAGCATTGCAATTCAGCGAGGAAATACCGCCAGCATCCTCGGCACAATGCCTCGAGGGCCTTTTTTAGGTTTAACATAGTTTTAAATTAATTTAGTTAATGTTACTAACCATCTTGTAATTTGATTATGGTTATGGGTGTCGACGCCAAAGGGCACAAAGTTGTACTCTCTGCCAAGGCCTCTATATTTAATAAGTTTCAGATTTTTGGCATTTTCAGCTGCTGCATCCGCTGTAGATGTAGTCCGTTGGAGGTGGGATGGTGCCAGTGTGTCTACACAGCGTCCCACACAAGCATCCGTCCCAAACTCCACGGAACCAAAGACACACCATCAGGTCTTTTGCCATCATCTCTGACAATACCAGTCGGCTCAAGAAGAGCAGGCACATTGAAGCTGGCAAGAGACCGGCGGATTAGTTCATTAAGTGTCGCATGTCTTGTAAAACGGCCTGCACTTTTTTGACAACAAAGTCCGTGGTGACCCAGTCGGTCCACGTTCCTGCCACAAGGGCATATGTGTGGAGTGCATACCGTGACCCCAAGCCGCAGACCAGTCGCCAGACGAAGCGAGGTCAGATCCAGGAAGGTACCGGTATATGGAGAAGGATGGGCATGTAGCCAATGACCGGCCTCTCTGGCTCCTACGTCAAAAGTCTTGCGCGATCCGAACCTGAAATGCGGCTCAGAATCGATTTGTATGTTAAATCGCAATAAATATCGTCCCAGCTCCTTTGAGATTTTGGGTTGTCTGGAAATTCTATAGCTGGGCAAACAATTTTAAAAGCATTCTTGACATCCTCCAAGCCCGCAGTCTCATAGTTTGTGGGCAAAGCCCTTAGGTGGGCGGCTAAAATGCTGGGGAAGCAACACTCGAAATTTTGCGGATTCCTAAGCCGCCGGGAGGGATGCTTGTAACCAAGATGGTTCATTGAGCTGAATATTTAAAATAATTTCTAAACTAGTTTTGACTAAATCGTCTATTGGTGAAAGCGGATGTTTCCAAAAAGGGCTACAGCGAAGCACATAAGTAAATTTAGGGACAAAAGGCAAAACTTTAGAATTCCAAGAGCATAATGAGGACTGATTTCGAGTAAACAATTTGCGTGACTTTGGAATTTAGAAATAGTGTTACTAATATAATCAGGAATAGATTCTTTAAAGATGGGAGGAGGAGGCAAAGTGACATTCTGTCTACTAGTTTTATATTGGGTGCCAGAAAATTTAATTTGAATTTTAAATCATCCAAAAAACCACAAGAAGTTTTTTTTAACAAAGAGTTCACATTTGCTAAAATTTAATTCTTAACCAATATTTTTGAAATTTGTTTTAATATCTGATTAGTCAGATAACACAGTGTCTACATCGCCTCCCAGGGTTCCGTCCTCCAAATACCAAACGTTAAATTTCGATTTTAAATTTTGTATAATGGGATTTATAGCCAAGCTAAAAATTGCTGGCCCGAGGGGATCACCCTGCTGACAGACGACCTCCGAAGAAAGTTCATGGGAACGATAAATTAATTTTGAAGGGTCTGCGTAGCAGGTAAGAAGGTGTTGATAGTTCCGGAATTTTGTTTTTAACTTCTGTCAGCATGGCATCCCTGTTTACTGAATTGAAAGCATAAAAAATATAATTATGTTGTGTGTTGAATTATGTCTACAAGGTGTAGTAATTCAGCTGTTCCCTAAATGTACTTTCTCGAGTTATGCGAACTTCATTTATGTTCGCATACCTCGACAAAATAGTTGGTCCTGTGGTACAAGTTGTCATAATGATGAAAACAATGATCGCTTCACAGGTTTTCAGTTATTTCAATTACATCTTGTACTTATAGCGCTACGAAATCAAAACAATCTGCGTATAACCATTTTAACTCATATAGAATCAGGTATCTACTTAGGCACCTATAATTACGATATATTCTCCAATAACGAGGGTGAAAGTACTGATAACATATAGTTAAAAGCGGTGTAAACGACTAGTTAGGTATTGTCTGATGCGGGCCGCAATTACATACCTAGTTCAACCAATGGTAGCACCCAGTTTATAGGCGATATGGTCTCGGAAACGTATCGATCTCTGCTCATCTTTTATGGAAGAGCCGGATCTCCCGAGAACATAATTGATACAAGGATATGGCGACATAACAGTGAGGTAAGAGATTGATAGAAGAAACTTAAAAAGTTTGGTTGGTTGTTAGTTACAACAGCCTGCCAGGGCTGGCAAGGCTGTTGTAAGGGCCCGATCACACATACCATAAGGACACCACATCGCAGCGAAATGTGGGCAAGCAGTGGCTACGTGTGAATATTGTCGCTGCAGCTTCCTGCAGCTGCGTTGTGATAACTACAACATTTCGATGTTGTTGCGTTGTCACTAATAGTTGCGATGTTACGATGTGCTTAGTGTTTGCAGACAGACAGATCGACTCCGGCTGTGACAGTGTCGTCACGTCGCAACGTTGTGTTTGCGATGTGGCCGCTAGTGTGCCGCTAGTGTGCGGTCTCGCTAGTGGTTGCGTTGTGGCTGCACGTGGCTTTGATGTTCACGGTATCGCCCACATGGTTGATGCCAAATGTGGTCCGTGTGAATTAACTATTCAATTTCATACAAATTAGCGCCCGTCCCAGTGTTGTCCTTGTGATGTGGTTGTGGTTTGGTTGTGGTACGTATGATCGGGCCCTCAGGTTTACAAGACACGTCTATGTATATATCTTTACTTATTATAAGTTAAAGTCTCTTTTCGAGTCTTTCTGTGTGACCGCGTAGTACTTCGACACTACACAATGGATTTTGATGTAGTTTTCATCATCTTTTAGAATATTTATTCCGAAAAACTGACATATTATAATAAAGAAATTTTGATGTTTTGTCAAGTCATAAAAACCACACTACTATCATCATACGCAACACACAGCACATGCCTCTTCATAACAAATGTTTCACTAAAGATTACCCACCGAGGGCGACTGTACCGCAAGCAAGATAAGAATCCCTGCCGTCCTCACACCCGGTGCGTCAAATGGGAACAATTAAAAAGATATTTTTTTTTGTTTTCATTAAAAGTGCATTGCGTATAAGGCTGGCCACACACGGCGGCGCCCGACCGTTAGTTCCCGCGACTCGGCCGCGATCTGCCACATTCTAACCACCAATTAAGATCACCTAAACGGCAAAAAGCACTTTCAAATATTTAAGTCACTTAGTAATCTTATACTTAGTATCTATTAAATTAAGTGTCGCGTGTCTTTGTGGATGATTTCAAGAACTCTACAAGTTATTCGTACCGCGTCATTATTCGCTGGCTGCTTTATGTGGATTAAATTGGTTTGCTAAATTCTTTGATAATCTAATGGAATCTGTCGGTTCTGTACAGTTTCTACTTTGTACTAGTTCAGTTCTCATGGTTTGCCGAGCTTGAAGTATCTACGTAGTAGCTATATGATTTCCTGGAAAATCAGAAAAACCTGTGGAACACGACTTCTTTCCTATATCTTTCTTGTGTTTGACTGTGGTTTCCTTATAATAAAAGTAATGATGGCAAAAATCAAAATCAAAAGTCATTTATTCAAACTAGTCTGAGAATCAGCACTTTCAGAACGTCAAAATTTCATAAGACAATCCCCCAAAACGCCCACCCTTCGCCACTTCCTAGTGCTTTAGCTGGGAAGAAGAAGTGGTGGAACAACTCCCCAGCAGTCTGTTCAGTTAGAAAAAAACATGGATTCTATACAATAGTATGCAAAATAATTTACACTGCGTGCAACACAAAACAGTAAATTATTAGCCGACATATTCAGCTAGCACACCACTATACCAACAAAAAAAACAAAATACTCAAGCAAAAGAGTTGCCACTACCTTATACAGCTTTTGTGTCTAATACTAGCATAGAGAAGTTGACATCTAACGTATTCAACAGGTACAGTAATAGTTTTAGGATGCAGGAAGGCATACTTGCAGGGGCAAGAGCAGATTGTTTCATATCAAGTCTGCTTAAAAGAGAGCAGCAGTGGGCCTCCTAGCAACTTCTCCTTCGGAATATAGTTTCCTTAGATCGGACTAGGTCCACGCCCATCGCGCGTAATAATCATAAAATAGTTTTAGGAGCTAACCAAAATGTACCAAGGATAGGTACCCCGTACCCTTCATTAAAAGTGAACCACTGTAGTTGTTCTTCAAGGCATTGTACGTTGACATAAGTTCATAAGTGGCATAATGTCAGTATCATAACGCGTGTTATGTGCGTAACGGATCTGGCAGTGCAGCGCGAATGTCGCTAGCCGCCAATTAACGCGATAATTAACAAGCACTTACCGAGTGAGCACATTAACTGCGCTAACGCCATGTACTGTGACACCGGACTGCTCTGCATCTTGTTAATTTTCTTGTGGTCAGTTTTCACAATTGATCAAAATCAAAATCAATCAAAATCAAAATCAAAATATTTTTATTTCACATAAACCTACATGAACACTTATGAAACGTTAGAAGCTAGGTGCACGGTTCCAATGGGTCGTTTCCTATGGAGAAGAGCCGGCAAGAAACTCCGCGGTTACTCTTTTAAAAATAATTGGCTTTTACAATCTTTTCAAATTACAGTGTTAATAGGTATGGGAGGACAGTGTAGGCCTGTCGAGACGTACCAGGTACTTAACGAAAAAAAGAAAAAGGTCTACAAAATATCTAGTCTATTAAGCCTACAACGTTCTCACATTCACAAGGTACACACAAATCTGTGTAAAATATTAATAAAATATTAAAAATAAAAACCCATTTAAACCAAATGAAGTTTGCCATTACAAGTCTGATATTTGATATAATACAATCCTATTTTGTAACACAAAAACTCTCACGTTACTTAAAACACTGATAAATTAAATGTCATGTAAGTTAAAGAATCAGGAGTTACTATGCGAAAATCTGTTATAGTAAAATGTTTGTTTGTTGTCGGAATTTAAACGAAATAAAATTAATACAGAAATCATATTACACTATAAATTAATATTTTTCTTCTAAATATTAATTTATTGTGTAATATGATTTCTCAGACTTATTAATTATTACCTACTTTACTTTAGTTAATAAGTCTAGTTAATATGATTATAACCTTAATTTTTATTATTTTGTTAATGTTTTATGTTTATTGCTAAAGATTTAAGCCTGTTACTTAGCAGTATTTTTATTATTTTATAGGCAATACTACCTGTATCTGCGTACCTACTGTGTAAGAAATGTTTGTACGCCTTGTAGGGCAGCACATAGTGTACACAATATTTTTATTTTATTACATCGTGTCCCAACATTATAGCTATGTGTACAAATAAATAAAGAATTTGAATTTGAACTTTTTTATTTACATTTCAAGTCACGTCTAATTACTTGAACAATCACGGTCGTCATTTTGTTTGTTATATTATTTATTTCATTACTCGAAGTGATTTCTTTAAAACCAGTTTTTTAATTCCTTTTTGTGAGAAGAAACAAAAAACGAAAATCAATGAGACTTCATTTTGCTCGAAGTAGCGCCATCTTTGTGGTGACACGAACAACGCTATAATGCAACCTCAACCTTCTTAATAACGCTGCAAACAAAAAGAGAAAGGTGGAGCCACATACATACAAGATTCTCAAAACAAGAGAAAGGTGGAGCCACATACAAGATTCTCAAAACAATATTTGCACGATAAACGTCAATGAAAATGGAATCACAATATGTATTCAATATACTTTCTGTAGTATAAAAAATATTTCCCCTACTTAGGAATTTCTCATGCATAGACACAACGTAGGTTCACAATAACAACAGACGGACATTGCCAAACGATCTGTGTATTTGTTTCGTACAGGAATCGAACCCACTACATGTAACATAGTGCAACAGCCATATGGTAGCAGTGTTCCGTCTTATCTGATGATTGACATGGCACATATCCTGCTAGCTCATTTCATTTTGTTTTTAATCTAACGTAATTTATTACGTGATGTTTATTTTAAAACTTAAAATTAATTAATAAATTAGTAGCTCTTTTCATGATTTCAGTCGGAACTAAAATAACAGGTAGGTAACTCTTTGATGTTTCTGATCTAAAATAAAAGCATAGCATGCCACAACCGCCCATGTCGATTCCTCTGCATAGACAGATCTTCCCGAACATTCTCCAGCACTCAGAGGCACGTGCTCATCATGAGCACACCAAACGCCATACTTTCTAGTCGTGACGTGCAATGAATGATTACTATTCGTCCGGCGGCGCCTCCTGCGTGTCGTAATATCTTGATATCGCAACACTTTGCCCGGAACGACGCACGTACGGATCGCAGACGGGAACGATATGGTTTGGGATGAGCTAATGAACTTGTTACCAAGACATCATCATCAGCCTACAGTAGTCCACGGCTGAACATAAGCATTTCCAATCGCACGCCATTCAACTCGATCCTCGGTTACTTTTATCCAACTATTACCCTACCAAATTATGATGAAGCTATCCCTGTTCCCGCGCCTAGATATGAAAAGAGTGTATGTAGCTTCTTTCCCCGAAACCACACAGAGTAGGTACTTAGGTACATAGCGTACAGCGATAGGGTCGCTGTACGCTATGTACCTAAGTATTTACGAATTGATAATTATGGTTTTGATTTTATGAAAGTTAAAAACGATTTTGACATCAGTATACGCATTGTTACAATGCGTTGTATGTACCTATGTGTATATGAATATTGTGAAGACATAAGATGACACAGAGCATTTTTGTAATTGTGGCATTGTATTGTTAGCTATGTGTAACAACGTAAAGTTTACGGGCTAATATGTAAACAAACCTTAATAAGCTTTACATTAAAGAGAGGGGTTTACCTGACCCCCACGGATACTGCGACGATTAAGTAATTATGTCGCATTCATTGCCGAAATGGAGATAAAGACAGTAACCCGGTGATTATGAGTCCATGTGCGATGTAACAGGTAATTATTATATGTTATTAGAAGGTGTTGTTACGATCAATTAAAGTTATGTATTACCTTTAGCGACCCACACTCAATTGTTATATCTATGATTATCGTTTAATAACGTTATCTATGAGTTTAGTTGCATAATTCAGTCATTTTTAGGGTTCCGTAGTAAACAACTCCTTATAGTTTCGCCGTGTCCGTATGTCTGTCTGTCTGACCCCAATGTAGCTCTGAGACGCTTAGTACTAGAAAGCTGTAATTTGGTATAGGTACGAGGTAAATCACGCCGACAAAGTGCTAAAATAAAATCTTGGAAAAAAAAAAATTAAGGTACCTCCCTGCACGTAATGTAGGGATGATATTTATTTTCTTGTCTACCCCATAGTGTGGGGTATCGTTGGATAGGCCGTTAAAAAAATTTGCAGGTCTGTGAACACCACTTTTCGATTCAAGGATCCACTTGCGTAATATTAAGCATTAAAGTGCTAATTTTTGTTAGAGTCAAGTATCCCCCCCTGCCAACTAAATGGTTGTTTATGGAGATATGAAAAAATTCATGGCAGTAGTACTTACGTATAATAAAATTAAAAGGAAAACTATTACAGCTAAGTAGGCTTTACAAGTTAACGAGTTATCGTCGACCAACTTAAATTTGCAGTTGGAGAATTGACCGTGGCATATATCGATGTATGGGTGAACAGGTTTTTCAACTACAATGTTATGTTTGTTTTTGGAATAAATTCGTCCCAAGTAATCCCAACTACGGAACCCTTCATTGTGCGTGGTCCGACACGCACTTGGCCGGTTTTTATATTTTACGTTGTCATCATAACTCGAGGAATGCCAGTTTAAAACCACAATAAAATATTTTGATTAAGTATTAGTTACTTATATTTAGGCATAAAAGTCTTTGGCTACAATTCTCTGAATCTATAAATAAATTGTGTAACGTATAGACAGGATCTAATTTCGTAGGTTTCCACTAGAGAATAGATAACCTGTATGTATCGAAATATAAACCAAATAAAAATGTTTAAGAAGCCAAGGTAATAAAACTTGGGTCAAAAACCTCATCTATGTGTTTGTGATTCTCATAATTGGTGGAAACCAGAATGACCAGTGACGACAACAATTAATTCAACGCAAGAATCTTGCAAGACTACCTACCGTGCTTTACATCATCATTAATGACGGAAAAAACAATAATAAAAAGAGTATAATATTTATTACAGTATGCCTAAGTGATCAGAACATAAGCAGCAGTAATTAGTTAAGGATCTCGTCTCTCAACATGCGTTGCAGCGATAAATAAATGATACTTGCACAACAACTCACTACATACAATAAGCGCTAAACTGTGTCATCTTCAAATAATTGACAGAAATAGAACGATGATTTAAATTCGTTTACCGCTAAACCTAAATAGGTTTAGGCCCATGGCTTAGGCAATACTTAGACCCGCTTGCACTAAAAATCACTAAATAGTATTTTTTTATGCAAGCGGGCCTAAACATTGATAATGCAAATCAAATCAAAAGTCATTAATTCAAACTAGGCTGAGAATCAGCACTTTTCGAGCGTCAAGACAGTGCTCCAAAAACGCCGGCCGTACAGATAATGTAGTTTAGTAAGCACACAAGCCATTTCCTTTCAGGATAATTTAAATACAACATTCCGAATCCAAGCTGAACTTGATTTTCCCATTTTCTTTTATCACTCGATAAGGAAGTTATAAATATAGAAAGTAGGATTATGACGCGTTAGGTGTCAATTTTTAAATGCATACATAAACCACAAAGCGAATGTGTTAACGACAATGAATATCTACTTATTCGAATTACACCTCTACGTGCACACCTCTGCCCAACCCGTGGAGGAATACAGGCGTAGGGTTATGTGTTGCGGGCGGGCGCTGCATTGAAGTGGCTCCTGCCCAATCTAGGGGGTCCAAACGCCTCCTGCCGGAGGCTCTACGCGGGGGTCGTGCGGTCCATGGCCCTCTACGGGGCTCCTGTATGGGCGCGCTCTCTGGCGCTGCGGCCAGCCCGCCGGTTGAGCGCGGCCCAAAGGGTCATGGCCATCCGGATGGTCCGAGGATACCGCACGGTCTCCTGTGAGGCAGCGAGCCTCCTTGCCGGATTGCCGCCATGGGATCTGGAGGCAAAAGTCCTCGCGCACGTATGGGAGTGGCGCGAGGAGGCGAAACGCCGGGGCGTAAGTCCGCTGCCGCGAGAAATCGCGGCACAGCGGACGGAGCTCCGGCGGGATCTCATGGCGTCATGGAAAGTACGATTGTCGCAACCCAGTGCTGGGCACGCCACGATTTCGGCGATAAGTCCCCTCTTTGAGGAGTGGCTGGAGAGGCGCCACGACGTCCTCACCTTCCGCCTGACGCAGGTCCTCACCGGACACGGCAGCTTCGGGAGGTTCCTGTGTCGGATAAGGCGGGAGGAAACGTCCGGGTGTCACCACTGTGTGGATTGCCCGGAGGACACGGTGGAGCATACGGTGGAGGTCTGCCCGGCTTGGGCAGAGCACCGCCGTGTCCTCGTGGAGGCGATCGGCGGCAGAGACCTCTCGCGTCCGGCCCTGGTTCAGGCCATGGTACGGAGCGAGAGGGCATGGGCAGCCGTCACCTCCTTCTGCGAAGCAGTAATGCTCGCGAAGGAGGAGGCGGGACGGTTGAGGGAAAGGCAAGTTTCGCGCCCTCTCGCCCCTAGCCGCCGCAGGAGACGCCCAGGGCGTCGGGAATCCCGGGCGGATTTCCGGCCACCGTAGGCGCGGGCTTGCGGACGGTGAGCAATGGGTAGCTCACCGTCCGGTAAGGACCAGGCCCGGGTCGACGGCGCGTCGTATTCCACGCGCGCCTCAAAGAGATGTCGTCAGCACAAAGTAGGGGTCCACTAGGGCCGATGCCTGCCGGGGTCGCGGGAAGGTACTTATGGGTCACCGAGGCCCCCGCAACACAGGCAACAGGAAGGAATACGGGTGGGTTTTAGTCAGTAAGAGTCTGACACACCCTCCCGCTCCGCCCAGAGCGGGAGAAGTTATTTGATGATTACCCACCCTCAAAAAAAAAAAAAGGGTTATGTGTTTCCTGCCGGGGTAGCGGAAAGGTACGAGAGAGTCACCGAGGCTACCGCAACACAGGCAACGGAAGGAACACGGGTGGGTTTTAGTCAGTAAGAGTCTGACACACCCTCCCGCTCCGCCCAGAGCGGGAGAAGTTATTTGATAATATTTTGTACCCAAAAAAAAAAATGTTGTGTTTATGTGTTATTCGAATTCGTATAGTACTAGTACAAATCTAATACCTTTAATAACGTAGTATTATACCTAGCTGCTTATGGTTACATATTAGAAAATCAAAACTTTCCTGAGCAAATTTCAAAAGAACAACGTACAAATCAACAAAGTTTAAAATAACGATGGTCATTTAATCAAAAGTTCAGCTGACCAAAGTCTGGAATATCAATGTTTAAATTATTTATTACACTATTGACCAAATCGTTTAAAGGTCAAAATGGATTACTGGACAAATTATTATTTTTCAAATGGATTACAACAAACAAACAAATTTAAGCAACCTTTTTTATACCAATGCACACAACAAATCATTCCAAACATATTTGGAATGATTTTAATCCGCACATTTTCATTTGGTCAAATTTTTACTTGGCAGAATATTATCAAGGATAATGTCATTTAGGCATTTGGTCATTAATCAAATGATTTATTACAGTAAACAATCTTTAGACAATAAACGTTAGAGAATGTGTTGTGTGAATGAGATGTGCTTGAATTTGTCTGAAAGAAATCAAATTTATGGGAACTAGTTAGAGTAGGTTAATTATTTTAAATAATGGTTTGGTTAGGTTAGGTTAAAACTGTGACCTCCTACGCACGAGCCGAGCGAGCGAAGCGAGCGGTGCCGCGGCAGCGGCCGGCGAGTGCCAGAAACGAAAAGATTATATAGAAAAAAATATGGAAAAAAAGAGATTATTTTTAGCAAGCTATCGAGAACTGAACTAGTTAGACGAGGTAGAAATTTTATTTTGCGTAAAATGAATAAATGTAAATGAATTCCAACTGAAATATTTGACTACATAAAAATTGGTAAAAGTACTAGCTGGTAAACAAGTTATTGTTTAAACGTTCACTTGCCAAACATTAGGTTTACGTTACAATTATTTGTGAAAAGATTATTGACTAAGTAATAATTTCGCAAATTAAATTATGCGGAAAATTGTTTGGGAAGTGATAATTTGGCAATTTCTTTTCGATGAAACAAGAGACCCTGTGATTATAAAATTTGATTAGTTATGATTTGGTAGTACTTATATTTACATCTAGCAAATTTATTCAGTCGTCATTTGTGATTATGTCATTTGATTAGTAATGATTTGATATTTTAAAATTACATCTAACAACTTTTGATCAGTCGTTCATTTGATGTCACAAACATTGGGATTCTAATTTTTTTCTAAATAAAACATTTAGTCATTTAAATTTTGGTAATTCGTTTATTGTTCTTTTGAAATTTGCTCGAGAAAGTTTTGATTTTCTAATATGCAACCCTGCTTATTAGACAGACTACGAACGAAGTGTTGAAACAGGCCCTTAATTTTTTGTAACGAATAGCTCTACACAGATACAAAACTAACATTAAACTATAATAATTGTAATTCTATGCTGCTAATTTTATCTGTAGTTGAACAACTTTAAAGCTTTATGAATATTTCAATCACTACTTTTTTTGGGGTCTATTAAGTTTATACGCTTACAATTTAGCTAAGCTAAGCTAAGTTCTAAGGCATAACACCACACAGCTGACTGCTTATTTTGCAAGAGCATTATAAAAACAACTACGTTGTACAGCATATAACATTTAGTAGTCATCGACACGCTGAGAAACAGATTGAACAGTTTAGAAGCACTTAAATTACCTAAGCTTTTAACATAGTTTTCAAATATCTAACCCCAAGAAAGGTTTTTTAAGGTATGCCTTTAAGCTTGTAGCTGAAGTGGACAACCGAGTACAACAAGAGTTCTCTCTTCACTTTGCTTTGGTCAGAAAGTGATCCATCTCCCGAGTGACGTCACTATCTAAGATGGGCTCACTTCAACATTAGTGTTACCGTATTATTATGAAATGTGATGAACTTTGCCGGTCGGCGGGCTTTCAGTTCCGCGAAAGGTTACGTTAGCTAATGACGGGAAGGCAACTGCTATAAATTATAAAGCCTCGATTTGAATGAGACAGCATGACTGTTGACTTTAATTTTTGGTACCTACTTAGTTATGCCTATTGGTTATGTTCTGATATTATATATAAGTATAAAATAGTATTTTAATCTTATTCTAGGTGATCTTAGCAGAAGAGACCTTTGGAACCCAATCTGCGAAGCTAACGCTAGTCTACAGAGCGGTGCCCCCGACACCCTAGAAACGTTAAATTCAGTTGGAAAACTATGCTGATAAGGCTCTTCCTCTTTCAACCAAACCTAATTCTGGAAAACTTTTCTCCCAACTTAGGAGCTAGTTATTCAGTAAAAAATCTAAAATTTGATTTGATTTGAAATTCCAAATATGGAGTAGGCAATTGGTATGTGTGTGGTCAGTAATATTCTAGTTACTGGAGAAGGCACGATGAGCCAATCCATTGGGCTCGCTGAATGTCACGCTATTTAAATAGCTTGCAGTGGCTGGACACCACTTACTGGAATATTCACAAGTCGATACTCGCCAAGATTACCATATTTCAACGGTAACTTTCCAACGAGCATTTCTGTTCAATTGTGTGTTAGTCAATTTGAAATAGATTTGGCGTACATCAAATATAAAAGATGCCTACATCGAAAAGAATTAATTGACTTATTGCTACGATTAAGTACCTAATACCTACCTATACCTTTTTTATGGCTACAGTCTGATACAATATTATGTAACAAAGATTGCAGACAATTAAATGAATTCCAGGCATCTTGTTGAGGCTGACTGTACCTACAGCCAACTTTAAATAATACGTTTATGGGAACAACATTAAAACTGGACACAGTTTACGCAAGGAATCAACTCAAGGAATCTAGAGAAGATGATTATGTTAAGGAAGGTATTTATTGAGAGCGTCAAAATGGCACCTATTTTCCATAAATACCTACGTATGATGCAGACATCATCTTCTTTCAAATTGAGTCAGAACTCAATTTAATAAATGACACATCATTAGGTTTTCAGCTCAAACATTTAGAAAGTTAGTATTAAAGTCATATTTTAAATAAGAAAGTTATAACAAATGAATACTAAGCTGCTTCGTGTGTCAACACTAAAACAAATTGTATTTTGGCTCCTATTTTATTATCCAGTTTAAATATCTCGAGATTGATATCTGTATAAGAATAGCCAGCTTCGAATAGCGGCTGACTATACAGCGTGTGCAATTTTTTTCAATCAATCAATCAATCAACTCAGCCTATCACAGTCCACTGCTGGACGTAGGCCTCTCCCAGGCTGCGCCACAACACGCTGTCCTCCACCTTCCACATCCAGTCTCACCAAGCCACTTAGCCACCTTTTCCTACACTATGCTTGGACTCTTTTCCACTTTTATTTTCTTAACTTTTTTGTACAAAATCTGATTCAACTGTTCCTACTTCTCGTAGGTATACTAAACACAATTGAGACTGTAATAACGAAATTGTCACTTCATTACAGGTATTCTTATTGAGAAGTAGTATTTACCATTACTTGGCAAATAATTGATATCTTGTTAAATTGCCTCATTTATAATCCGAAGCATGCGTGAATGGCATGCACCATATAAGGCAGTATCAATGATACAATTGAATCAATTTTAATTTTAAAAATAACTGATTTCTAAAAAAGAAATCGGTGTCTTTGGATCTGATCTGAGTCTTTTGCCACCGACTTCCGAAATTAAAGTTACTTTTCACTTTGTCGTGTTTTTTTTTGGAAGTGGGTTGTATTTTTTTGTAAAATGTATTTTATTTTTTAACCCCCGACGCAAAAACGACGGGTTGTTATAAGTTTTACGTGTCTGTCTGTGTGTGTGTGTATGTGTGTGTCTGTCTGTGGCATCGTAGCTCTCGAACGCGTGGACCGATTTTGAATTTGTTTTTTTTGTTTGAAAGGTGACTTAATCGAGAGTGTTCTTAGCTATGGTTCATGAAAATCAGTTCAGTCGTTTGAAGATTATCAGTTCTTTTCTAGTTGATATTTAACTCACTTACCAACTTACAGCGCAAGTATCGTGTTTGGGTTCATTGTACTGGTCTTAATTAATAGGTTATAGCTAAATGGTGATCAGGGTCTGATGACGGAGAAGTAAAAAGAGAAATGAGGGTAAATTAGTAAGTACCTTCACTTTGGGAAAAAAACAGGGGCGCAGATTTCGGCGAGGTACGTATCGATGGCAGCGTGTCTCACCTACTATTAATATATAAAGTTTAAAAAGTAGGTAATAAAAGTTAAATTTAAAATTAAAAAAAAACCCACGACACTAACAAAAACATCAAAAAAGTAACAGAATAATACGTATTGGGGCCTTTCAGTTTAATATAAATTTAGGTAATATTTTGAGCCAAGCGTCGTCGAGTCGGGGGACGGCTAATGAAAATAGGAAGTTAACAACGGCTATTCTTTCTACAATAGCATACATTCATTATTGCTAGGTAGAAGCCTCGTCTGTTTGACGTTTTAGAGGGCACAGTCATTACATTAATATCCTTAAATTTCTCTCTGAGAGAGTGTCTCGGACTTAATTTATAAATTGACCGAAGAGCTCTTTTCTGCAAAACAAAGATAGTCTGAATGTCAGCGGCATTTCCCCACAACAGAATACCGTACGACATTACACTATGAAAATAGCTAAACTACACTAAACGGGCTGTCTCTATATCAGTTAAATTACTAATTTTCTAACAGCGTATGCTGCGGAGCTTAGCTTTTTCGACAATTTATATATGAACCCCACTGAAGCTTAGCATCCAAAGTTAAGCCCAAGAATACTGTGCTATCTTCAGGATTCAATTCTTCGCCCTTTATCAACACATTAGTTTTCACCTGCCTAACGTGAGGTAGCGTAAACTTAATGCATTTGTTTTTTTTTTTCATTAAACAGTAAATTATTAACATTGAACCAGTGAACTACTTTTGAGATTGCACTATTTACATCGTCAGTAACCAGCTGATGACGTTTAAATTTAAACAAAAGTGAAATGTCATCCGCAAACAACACTATATCATGATTATCCAATGTAAATAAGAAACAAGAAAGGACCAAGAATTGAGCCCTGTGGGACTCCCATTGTTACTATAGATCCGAGAGATATTTTCCCATTAACGTCAGCGCTCTGAATCCTATTACTCAAGTATGAAGTAAGAAGATCCAGAGCGGTGTCCCGGATCCCGTAGTGGCGGAGTTTCCTGATTAACGTTTCATGGAGAACGCAATCGAATGCCTTGGACAAATCACAAAAGATGCCCAAGGCATCGCGATTATCTTCCTATGCATTATAAATATGTCCTAAAAGTTCAACACCGGCAATCAGTAGTCGAACGACCCCTTGTAAAACGGAACTGTTAATTGTGCAATAATTTATGTTTATTAAAAAATCTTTGTAATTGGTCTAAAATTATTTATTCAAAAATTTTACTAAAGGTAGGTAGTACTGAAATAGGTCTTTAATTGGTGGGATCTGATGTACTACCTGATTTAAACAAAGGTATTATTTTACTATTTTTCATAAGGTCAGTGAACTCCCCACAGTCAATGCAATTATTAAAGATATGAGATAAAGTAGGTGCTACAATGTCAATAATTGACTTAGCAACTTCTACAGAATTACCCCACAGATCTGCAGTCTTTTTTACATTTAAAGTGTGAAAGGTTTTAATTATATCTCTACAGGTAATATGTTTAAAATAAAATTCCGAATCGCAAACATTAACATTTTCCTTGAGCAAAGACTCAGCAACAGAAGGTGATGAGTTTAGGGATTAAGTAGTTGAAACGAAACGAACGGAATATCTGAAAAGAAATTTTCAAAGGCCGCGGTGACTTGCGAGTCTGATTTTATTATGTTGTCATTAATTGACAGGCTATAGTCAGTACTTCGGTTACTAGACCTTCCCGTTTCATTATTAATAATATTCCAAGTCGTTTTGATTACATATATGAATTGTGACGAACATAAATTACTTAGTAACCATAATAAAGTACCTAATCGAATCGAAACTCGTGAAATACTTTTTAATAAGTAGTTCCGGTGGCCATCTGTGGTCTTCATCATCAGTCTCACTTCTCCAAATGGCGCATTCCGAGAGCAAATTCACGAGTTAATATAAAAAAATGCCCAAATCGCTATAGGTGTACCTTAAAATTTTGATTATTTCCTTCGATTTCCATGGGATCCTCCTCTGGCATCAGATTCTGACTTGGTGACCATGGGACTACTTCGAGAGTATACCCTTTCAAATAAAAAATAATTTTTCAAAATCGGTCAAGAATTGACAGAGAAATCCGAGAATATACATTAAAACAAAAAAAAAATAATAAAAAATCATACAGACGAACATAAATAACCTTCTCCAGTTTGGAAGTCTGTAAAAAATTAAGTCTTGATTTTACTTTAATAATACGTTTTGGATCAAAACATTATTGGTAGAATAATGGAAGGCTCGTTTAAATAAAAACCATTATTTGGAATTGTCAGTGGTACCTAGTTAGAAGTATTTATAATAGTTGCTAGACATACTCCCTATGCGCATTGACAAACATACGACTCAAGTGTCGTTTATTATGCTTGACAAGAATAACTGCCTAAAGAAAGCTGGATGCAGCAAACGATAAACCTGAGGGCATAGACAAAGTGACATTCTATCAGCGGTAACGATGAAGGAATAGACAAAAATGTATTGGATTGACATACGCTATGTAAACGCTTAATTATGTCAATCCTGTCGAAAATCTTGTAGAAATACTAAATACTGAAAGCGATTGCCTGCAATTGCGATTGCTCTGGTGGGCCGGTCGAGGTAATGCGACGCGTGGGTCAAGCAGAGGCTGACTGGCTGACAAGACTGACAAGCAATACATTCTATAGCTTGAACTCAGCAGGAAATTACTTTGATATTGTGTTCTATTGCTTCTGTTTTCGGACATTTGATAGATTTAGCGTAGGTGGGTAGCCTGCGGATGCTTTCACAACCGAATTCCAAAAACCCAAATTACAAAGTTCTCGATTTGACATGTGTGTGTTTGTTTATATTTTATTACTCTTTTAACAAAGAGCTATAATATTTATGTTAATTTATGCATAATTCCTACTAGACACATCCTCACCAAATTCTTGCAATATTTTATTAGAACATGAAATTGCTTTTTGATGTGCGTACAAATATTTGGCCATTATGAATATACTGACCTTAGAAGTGTCATTGATATCACAGATTTAGCAGGAATTCATGGCAACATTTATTATTTAGGTATTCTGACTCCTATTACCATAATTTTATCGTTTGATCAGTTTGCGTCGAACCGGATTGAGATCCGATCTAACGTTATTTTTCTCACCTAGATGAAAGTCTATGAATATTCAGTACATAATTATACATTATGTCATTCACTACGATAAAACGCGGGGCGTGATATCACACGATCTTCCACCTTACGTAACTGAGATACGGATCACATCCGCGTCACGGCATTGTCCCTACGGGTTACGTAAAACAAAACGAGCCGGTTGGACATCGCACGACCAATTTATTTTTTAACATTATTTATGTACAAACGTATAAAACGGTGATGTTGCACAATATCACATTCACTGTCTCTTACTCGACTTGCGTCACCAATAAATTAAAATATAACTCGACGGTGTCTTCAATTGGGCCAGTAGCGGTTGCAACAGCCCAAGTTGAGCGGTAGGCTGCGCAAGCGCCTCATGTAGCTCGTGTGGCGACAGAGTCAAGCCGACATACATTATCATCCATAATAGTCGAATTGTAAGTGACCTTTTGAAAAACAACACAAATCTAATCTGTACTACTGTCTGTTCATTAATTATCTACATATTTTCTAGCTAAGTCGTTCCACCCGCTACTGGCATCTTCATGAAGCACTGCTTCTTAGGTATTAGTATTAGTGGTGGCCGATCTGGTCAATCTGTCCCTGCAGGTTGTTGATGACCTCGGAGGGCACCTGGTCGCCCAGGATCTCATACAGGTTGATTCTCTGGTTCACAGGGATCGACTCGTACGCCGCCAGCTCGATACCTTCTTGTACCTGGTGAAAAATTATAATGATGTAAGCTGGGGAATACCGTCCTTTCATTGCTAAAGCGCGCCATTTTCGGCTATTGGACCTTCTGTTACAGAAACTGTTAGAGGAAGTGACGAAACTAACAGAAACTAATGAATAATGATAGATGAGGAAGTTATCCAACAACGTGGAAAATGTCTCAGTTTTGTAAATGAGATGTTTAGCACAATTGTTTGTATGCGCTCGCACATGTATTAGTGGCGCCGTGCTTTACATACTTAAGTTTCGTTCACAAATTAGTAACACTTCATGGAGTTTTAGCTTCCAGCATAAATTGCTCATCTCGTGACTATACATTAATGTGAATATCTAATTCGAATTAAAAAAAACATCTCCAAATATTATTTACCTACTAATTATGTATCAAACTAAACTGTAAATTATATTAAAAATCAGTCCGAAAGAAGTTACTTGACAATGAACTAACACCATAAAAGCAGACTACCCTAAAAAATGATAACAAATTTATCGAGACTGAAAAATTCAAACTGTGCAATAGTGGACTCTTAAATCCCGAATATTTTTCTACCAATTAGCTCAATCTTTCACCTCACCTAAAAATACTATCTTCTACGCCCTAGCAAGAACCTCCTTACCTTCTGGATCTCTGCATCCTTTGGGATGAGGTGTGTGCTCTGGGCCTGTTTGATGGCCTCCCTCGTGTAAGCAGCACCCTCCCGCTGCGGAGCCGCGGCTACGGTAGCCACCACCACCAGAAAGCACAACACCACGGATTTCATTGTGAAGGGGAAGAAAACTTCGCTTGCGACACGTCAAAAAAACTGTGGAACATAATAAAAAAATATAAACTTCAGTTTTGATACATATTTTCCGAACAGATAAATTGTTACAATTTCTGTCAAATAAACACAAAGATGATTAAAATAGAAACGCAACGAGTGCTTTTGGTAAACAAAAAAGACAATACCCAAGCTAGATGAGCTTTGATGAACTTTCAGTCTACGGTCTCATTTATATTACAACACGAATCTAAATATTATATACACACAAAATATGAATTAAATAGTAATTGAGATAGTTTTAGAATCACATATCTCTTTCTAAATCTTAGGTACATAAACGCGGTTGAGATGCGTATCAACGCGTGCGCTGTGAAACCCGCTAATCAGTACAACACACACTTTTACCACTTTTTCAACACATTTCACTAGTGTAGAGTTTGTCGTCCTATTTAGCACTAAATTATAAGGTACAGAAGGCTTACAACAATAAAGATCTCACTGGTAAATGGTTCTTTACAAAACGCTTTACGAACGATCTGCAAGCACTGCAGTTGCGTTTGCGCGCGTTATTGCGTTGATCTGGTGCGTGAGCTTCATACCGCGACTTGTATGGCCTTCTTTACCCTGTAACTTATGGTACACGTGTCCATATCTCACCTGTGAGGTTGCGGAGTGGTGCGCGCGAGCATACGCAGCCTGATATAGGCGCCCCCTCCCCGCGCGCAACTTTCACCGCGAAGAGCGCCTGCGCAACCATCCTGACGATCTATGCATGGCCACGAGATAAGCTCATCACTCTGTTATTATATTTTATGAGCGAGGCAGCGATTTTATCGTGAGTAAATACTCGCTAAAGGAAGTGGACCTGGAACCGAACCCTGTGAAACGCATTTGGTAACTTCTATTCTACAGAAAGTTACATGGGTTAAGAGTGGTTAAGAAAGGACTTGGGTACCAATATGATTTTATTAATCATTGATTAATTAAATCATATTGGTAACCAAGTCCTTTTCCAGCAGTGGACGAAATAAATCTGATATTAAAACCGTTATGATTAATTCAATTAAACGTCTTAGATGAAACTAAAATGAGCATACATAAAACAATATACAGTTCAATCCATATAACAAACGACTTTCATGTTATTTAAAAAAAAAAATCGCTCTTGCTTACCCCGCCGCTGGTTCAGTAGCCCCAATCTCTCAGAGGATTAAGCCGACATTCGGATTTATAGAATTGACGCAGAAAAAACTCAAAACTCGAAGTAACATCCGGATCACGATCTATTCCAATCACTTAAGATATTTATGTCCATTAAATATAGAAAGCTTATAACCTTAGAACAATCAGCTTCAGAGCCGGTAGTCCGTGATAGTTAAGAAGATTATAGGGATCTTCTAATACGGTGGGATCATGGCGCTTAGAAACATTAGAAGTTATGAAACTAACATGTTCATGATCGCTAAGGGCGAGTCATTCTCACTTCAGTGATAATGGTACATCTGATAAGTTCTAACACTGGCATTAAAAAGTGTTGCTCATAACCGGAAGCCATAATTGATAACTGTGCAAAAAGAAACTAGGTACCATCCTTTTGCTGGATTTGGGAATTGAGCAAGGAGTATAAAATGATCCCAAGAGGCTTGTGACTATGACCAAAGAAGTAGTTGTTTATAAGCTCTAGAGCTTAAAATTGTGATATAGATCTAATAATTACGTATAGATTGCGTCCTAAGCAAAACAGATGTTTATACATTTAGAAAGGTTTACTGGGCAATAGTTACATCGTTAACGCAGCTACGTAGATAACAGTAAATATGAATGGATTCCAATAAATACCCACTGGCGTTGATACATAAGAAGCGGTTTAGAGTTATATTGGTGTTATTTATAGTGTAATGTATACTCTAAATAAGTACACAAGTAAGTAATAGTAAGTACACTCCCACAGACGAGCAACTACCTCCAACATCGTGCATTCATAAATTATAGAAGAAGTCGACCATAGATCGTTGAAGAGCTATAACTATAAAACATCAATAACTTATTAAATTTCAACAAGTCACTCCCTAATCAAGTTTTCAGCCTAACGCCTGACCTGTACAACCTATCAGGAAACCAGGTCTTCGTACTCGATCTTATCGGTACGGATGTACTACCAACCTTACATAACCTCAGTCGCCTTACGGGAAACCACGGTGACCACGGTGTCCTGTTGGTCGATTACCATAACTGACCTGGTTTCAATATCCTCTTCCGACTTGTGGTTATGATGAATATCTTTTCGTCTAATCTTGTCTTCCCTTTTATATTGTAAATGTTAATAGTTATCTTATTTCTAGTGATATGAATGATCATTGCTTATGTAATAAACACGTATGTGCATTTATGTAACGAATATGCCTCATACTTACCGCCTAAATCAGGGTTGCCAGAACTCCAGAATGATTTGTGAGAACTTTTAAAATGTTGTAAAATTTTAAACAGAAATGTTTTTGATCCTACTTTCTGGAATTCTCCTAAGTTACCAAGAAAATATATGATAGTTTTCCAAGACATTGTTTTAGAAAAATATATAGAATATAGTCTAGTTCTATTACCAGCAACCCTACTGCTGGTTGAACTAGTTGTTCTTGCGGCGAGCTTCCTGCCTCGGAAGCTATCATGTGTTGCGATTATATCATAACCAGCGATGCTTGCTGTTGTTCTTCTTTACCTTATTCTTCTAATGATTTATGTGTCCGATGGAAATAATGTTCGGCTAGAATTTCAGTATGCAAATACTTTATTAAAATATGATCAGATTTGTAAACGATTAGATACCGGTTTTATTCAGTGATGCTGATTTCATTTAATCTCATTTGAACTGGTTTAAGATTTCTATATATCCGTTAACTAGTTTTTTTGTAAATACTAGGTCATCTGAGTCTGAGTAAAATAGAAAAAAGTATTACTATGATTTCCTATGAAAAGGATGGCAATTTGACAATGGTTTCTTACAGTTTAAAATTGTTTCATCCTTTAGAAGCATTTTACAGGCAAACAATTGCCCAACACCCACAACACACTTTTAACAACAACACACACTTACAACACTTCACAAGCATTACATTTAGGGCTGATTTTTCAGTAGTTAAACAACGTTTATCTGTGGAATAAATAATATGACAGTTTGACATATTTTCCATATAAAAGCTGCAAATGTTTATTCCTTAGATCACATCTAAAAACCCTCAGTAAACAAAACAAACATATAGCAGACATCAGGACATTTATTAATCAGATAGGATTGTATAGCTCTTCGTCATGTTCGAAGTTCCGTCGCCTCCATGTGCCATACCGCATTTAATTTTGTCGTAACAAAGACATAATTTAGGCAAATGTCTCTCAGAGTCGGCGCCGTACGACAAAAGTTGTTGTTTTGTTGAGACTAACAATTACTTCCCCACACGCGTACTGACGATGCTGACGGAATTGTTAACATTCGTAACATTCAGAAAGGGAAATTATTAAGTAGAAAGAAACTCTTCTAGAGCTTCAATGCCAATGTGTACCAATTAACAATATTTCAAATCTGTTAAAAATACTTTCTAAATTGAACGATGTTTTAAGCTGCTTTATAAAACTCGAAACAAATTAAGATTATTAAAACCAATCTAGGTTATCTATGAAAAAAGATTTCATATAATAATATAAAAAGAAATCTTACAACATTAAGACATTTTTGGACGCCAATATTATTGACGCCGCTATACGAATAGGTCGATAAAAATAACGATCATTCAGACCGGTCTACACGACTGTTTATTATTCTGACCGCACGGATATCTTACACATAAACATAACACCTCGCCTTGTTTCCCCGAAGGGTTGGGCAGAGGTAGAGAGGCGAAATGTGGGTGTACCTGTAGTACACCCACATTTTGCAGGTTATGTTTAAGTCCCATGTAATAGGGTGCGAGCCTATTGCCATCAACCGGGCACAAATCCGAACTCCGGGCTGCTACTGAGAAATTACAGATAGAAAAACCCAATAACACTTTGCCCGACCCGGGAATCGAACCCAGGACCTCATGTTCAGCAGTAGCGCTTGCGACCACTCGACCAGCGAGGCAGTCAGTATTTTTTTTTATCTTACGTAACCCGAATAAAATTTGGTTTATTTGGAGTTATTCGATCGACCGCTACAAATTTGGCGCAACCCACGCATGCGTGCGCGCTGCTATTGTGCCCAACTTTTGTGCAACTTCGCACGTTTACATCAAGTAGTACTAGTTCACCGTGACTTTGCTCACGTCGAGTTTATTACCATACTTATGTAACTTATTTAAATTAATGTAACGTTAACTGGGCTAGTTAATCTACTTAATGGGATCAAGTCTTGGTCACGATTTCAATATTGGATCACGAAAAGTAAATAAGACAATTAAATATACCAAAATAAGCTTTTCTTTAGTTTATGTTTCAACACACCAATGAAAAACATCTGAATATATAAAGTTGTGTGTATTTAATGTAACCAAATATTATGTATGATGTACGTAAATAGGTGGGTATACATAATACTTACATCATCCTGTAATTATTAAATTGTGATGACTAAATTCAGATGAAAATATTTTACGTGTCAGTCTTCAAATTTCCTAAGTTATTGTGGTTTTACTTAATATTTTAAGCAGCATGTACCTTATTTAAATTACCTACCGGATGATCTCATCGATTATTCTGTGTAATCCTTCCTTTGTAATAACATCCGTACATTTACTTGTTTATGGAAATGTGAAAGTGATACCTACTTTATTTATTAAATGTTGCACCAACGTCTGAAGACAGGCTCACAGCTTCACACATCGATACGAACATCATGTAACTGAAATATTATTAAGTATTGTGTGGTTTAGATTAAAAGAGATGGATTTACAAACAAAAAAAATCTTCTGATTTTATTAAATTCACTCATACTCGTACTCATATTTTATTGTATTACTTTTAAATCCATAGATGTAAGTTCTGGAGGCAAAAATACATAGACCACACGCCTTATTGCTAAAATATTGATAATGTATAGGTAATGTGCATTATAAGACCCTAAGGATTGAAGGAATTACAACTGACTCCTTAAAGGTGATAGAAAAGGCCTTGATAAATAAATTCGAAATCGCAGGCTGCAATCCACTGGAACCATGCCAATGCTTTGCATTCAACGCCATCAACATACAAAAGTTAATACCTAAAACAACCTCAAAACGTAGTATAGTCCAAAGGTACTTGTTGAAACTTTAACATAGGTACATGGCTTGAGAATAAGGTAATTTCAAAATTATTAGAACTTAGGGCATAATAAATGCTGCAACAAGTGACTATAAGAACGTGCCTATATTTTCATGTTACCCTGGAAAACATTGTTAAATTTATCGCCATGATTGCGGTCCAGACGTGCAATAAATTAACAAGTACTCTATCATTAACTCACCACACAGAGATCCTCTAATCTGTGCAACCGTGGATGCTGAATGGCGCAACGACAATGCAGTGATGCATTCGCAACCCACGTGTCGTAAGCACAAAACTAATAACTGAATACTTTATAACGCAATTATATGTACACAGACAGCAGCTGAATTTGAGGCTTCCGTAATAATGTTACTTATTATAGTTGCAATCTTTCTACAGATTTATTTCTGTTTCAAGAGTCGAAATTTGCCTTTGTAACTATTTAAATGAATGATGTTTCATACTTTTCTGTCTGTCCTGTTTCAGACTAAACGTTCTGCACCGCAATTGAGTAACATATTTTTTTCATAATTAATTTAACACACTTTCTTCTTTTTTCTATCCAAAAATTGAAGAAAATTTCACATCCAGTGCATCATATGTTTAAAAAATTCGTCTGCTCGACCACGAATCACGACATGACTGTTGTCGAATTGTGAAAAATGAAATGCATTGCAATTTTGTTAGTGTGTTATGTAATTCCGGGCCTCCGAAATATGTGCGTTGTGATAGTAACAAGTAACAACTGAACTAACAATATACGTAACAATATATCTGAACAAATAATAATAAAAGTTTGTAATCAATCATGCGTAAAAGTTTAGGTACAATTTTACACGCCGCTAGACCATCATTAATAATGACCAACTATCTGACACTGTGGTCACCGCCCTTGGTAACCTTGGTAACCTAACCTTGGTAAGATCCAAGGGCGGTGACCAGTGTCAGACCTGCGAAGAATTCACGACTACCTACCTTATAACATGACATTGTGACAACGAAAATAATATTTTAATCATTCATAATTTTATGTTGCGAGATTTTCATTCGGATTCTCGCAACAGTGTGCTTTTGGGTAACACGTGTTTTCAGAATTTTGGCTGTTTTTCGGTGATATTGTGATTTGTTATTGTGTTTGTTTTTATGCTGTATCATTGTTACCTGCTACCAGGTTTGTTTTGTGTTTGTTTTTAACGATATTGGTCACCATTATTCATATTCAATATGAATATCGATAAAAATAACCCCCCCGACTCTGTCCCCCTCCACTCCTTTATCGGTTGTATGGAAGAAGATTAACCGTTTTAGATATTCCCCTTCAATGTCTTCTCCCATCCCTCGAGAGACTACTGAGCGCAGTCATTTGATAAATTGGCTCCTCCATATGTTCCATCAGAAGCAGATATAATCAGCCGTCTCTCATTTCTTCAGAGGATCTTTTGGATACACCATTTTCTATGCAGGAGCTTAATTCAGTTTTAAATTATGTTCATGACTTTGCCCCCGGTGTAGATGGTATTGTATATTCCTTTACGTGACACGCAGGTATTAGAGCATTAAAAAAATATTTTTTACACACATGGCTGGGGATCAGTGGAAAACTCAAATTATCATACCTATTTTAAAGCCTGGCAAGCACGCTAATGACCCAAACAGTTTCAGACCAATCACTTTGTCATCAGTCCTTGCAAAATTATTAGAACACCTAGTAAAAAACCGACAAGAATTTATAGTACAATCCAGAGATTTTCTTCCTAGGTCTCAATTTGGCTTTAAAAAGGGACTCAGTACCATGGAAAATGTTGGGGTTTTGGTTACAGATATGCGCTTATCGTTTTCGAAAAATGAATCCGTAGTCACTGCCTTTTAAGACATTTCCTCTGCTTATGACAATGTCCTTCTTCCCATTCTCAGGCAAAAATTGCAACAGCTGAGAATACCGGAGAGAATGGTTCAGTGCTAGTTTGCTCATGTCTCGGTCTTTAGTTTTGAGAGACCCAGGTGAGGAATTTGTCAGGATGTCATGGAAGGGCCTACTGCAAGGCTCTTCTCTTAGTTCCTTACTGTACAATTTGTATATAGCTGATATCGGTTCATGCGTCAATAACGATTATCAAATTCTTCAGTATGCTGACGACTTGGCTTTATATGTGTTAAATAACTCAGCGACGCTGCATCATCTCTCTGCGTATCTCTGGACTCTTTAAACTAATGGCTAAAATCCCACGGTCTGAGTTTGTCTGCTTGTTTGTTTGGAGGCTGATCCCACAAATTTCAAGGGCATTGTATACCGGTTTCTTCAAAAGTAAAATTTTTAGGTGATTTTTTAGATTCCAAATTGAGTGGTTTACATCACCTAAATGATTTAATTAATAGATGCGAAAGAACTATTCCCATATTAAAAATGCTCGCCGGTGTCTGGTGCACATCCCTACACTGTGAAACTGGTATACAATGCCTTAATCCGGAGTGTTCTGGACTACGGAACATTTCTTTTAATTCCCTGTAAGGTGCTTTGGCAAGGTCGGGCTGACTTCAGGCAAGTATCTACGGATCATATCGGGTTGTATGAAGTCCTCACCAATTAACGCATTGCAGGTAGAGTGCGCAGAATCACCGTTGGCCTTGAGAAGGCAGTATCTAGCATCAAGATTTTGAACTAGAGTCATTATCAAATCCTCCCACCCTCTTGTTCAAAAAGTGGACGACTTGGATGTTGTACGCCGAAGTTCCAATTACTGGAAGCATAAAGAAGTCCCTTTGTTTTTAAAAGCCTTTTGTTGTTATCAAAATTTAAATACCCCCATTATTCAGTTTCCGAAACTTCCTATTTTCAGTTTTGACTATGAAATTATATGTTAAAACAGATATTTTCTACAATATTGCCATATCGAAAAGGTCTCATTCGGCGGACTATATTTTCAATGCGGCGATTGGTGAACGATGGTACAATTTCGAAATATTTTTCTAAGACGCCTCTAAATTATCAAACGCAAGTTGTACTGTGCTATGGTTTACTACCAAAACTCCAAAAAATCGTTTTAAAATGCAAATGCCCTGTACCAGTGGTTATGGGTGAGTGCGTAGCCATATTAGAGGCGTGTCTATTTATAGAGGCTCATAGCATACGATTTGGTGTCATCTTTACAGATTTACTTAGTCGCTTGCATTCTTTGGAGCAGAATCTTTTCAAGAGTAAACTGCACAGTCCAATTCTTGCTTCAAATCAAAAAGTATCTTTTCTCTTGTGCCAAGAATCACAAAACCGTACACTTGGTTTGGATTCCAAGTCATAGTCACATAAGAGGAAACGAATATGTTGATGCTCTTGCTAAGGATGCTGTTACGTCCCAAGCCGTTGACCTCAAACATTTTCAATGCCAAGGCTATTTGCTGAGCCTTCCAAAAAAGAGCTTGTTCACCTCATGGCAGGTGCAGTGGCAGAATTCAAGTAAACCGAAAGGTGTTTTTTATCACGCAATACAGCCTAAGGTTACACCCAAGCCTTGGTTTTACCCTTATAAAAAATATCCAAGAAAGTGATATCGATTCTTTGCCATCTTCGTATAGGCCATTGTTGTTATCAGGTTTCCCTTCACAAAATCCGGGACACATCGCTCTGCGAATGTGGGTTGGATAAAGGTACTTTGAAGCACATTTTTTTAACTGTTCCAATAATGACCCAGCTAACTTTCCATCCCTACTAACATACCCTTCCCCAAAGCTCTTTGTGGCTTTGATGTTTTTTGTCCGCGTCAATGACATCAAATTATAATGAATTTTGTGTGGTTAGTGATCATTTATGTACATATTTAATAATATACAATATTTTTTATCTGTTTGTTTCAGTGCACTAATACTCGTCAACAAATTTCACAGTAAATTCATTAATTAATGAATCAATCAATATATTAATGGATTTAGTTTTTAGTTTTTTTTCTCCGCACGTTTTCTCAACACATCTGACATCGGCAGAATTGTCGATATCGGCACCATTGCAATAGAGAAAAATAGAATAGAATAGAGATTTTCATTCAAATTGTCAATTGTCAGAAATCAAATTCAATAAAAGAAACAAGTGGCGCAATTTCGATTAAAAGACAAATATGAGAACTTTTCCAGAAGTGGGAAAATACAGACTTGAAAAAAATAGGCAACGACTGTATGATCAAATTAATTGTCCTACTCATCTCACAATCCTTTTATTCTCTTGACCTTCATGTTCATTTTTTTTATATTGTCTGATCGGTATTGCATTAAAAAGGAAGATATTTCAAGAAAAATATCTCGAATTAACCAAAACTTGCGAGGTAACTTAAAAAGTATAATATATCTACAAAGTAAGGTAGTGCTTACAAAGAGAGCGAGCCGGCAAGGAGGGCAGAGGTTGCGTGCGTCTGCGCAATACGCTTGAGTAATCGTGCCCTCTTTACACGTCACAACATCGTCAAGTCACTAGCGTGGACGACAATGGGTAAATAGGATCTTCAATGTACGCATTGCACTTATTTTTAATGTAGTTATGTATTTGATTTACAACAAACAAAATTATTATTATTTTGACTAAAAGTGCGTCTATTCTATTTGATGTCTGGATATTGTTTGCTCACTATTGCTGTCACAACAATATAACGACAATAACGAACGTGTCCAAAAACGCTTCGCTTGGCACCTCGTATTTTCCAATGGTGTCACCGACAAAATACGAGTATGTTCTTACAATAAAAGACTTAAGCATTAGATGATCTCTCGGGTAAAACGTAGACACTGTAATGTTTGCCTATAAAATCATAAAGCATATTATAGACAGTCCCAGTTTGATTGCCCGTTTCAGTTTTCGTGCACGCTCCTTTCGAATCCCGCGTAGTGCCGTCACGACACTTTGTCCACCTTTTAGAAGAACTGTTTTGGGAGCTAATTCGTCTTTTGCAAGAATATAACGCAGTAAATGACTATAGTGATGTTATTTATCTCCACTTTGACTCACACGTTTCTTGCTAAAGAGAACATACATACATACACGCCTAAACGCCATAAATACGCCATAAACTCATGCCTTCTTCCCATGGGGGGAGGCAGAAACTATAGAACACCACCTGCTTTGCTTCTTACATAGGTACTCCTTTTGCTTCGTATACGTTCATACATCTGGCCATACACACACGCTGGTAGCGAGTACTACGCACCTGACCTTTTTGTAGAACGTCACCAATGAAGTCACTATATGTCTTCCTTGGACGTCCCCTCCCGACGTTTCCACTCACATCTGCCTTTTAAATAGGTACCTTTTGTTAGTCGCCTTTATTTATCCTCTCAACATGACCAAACCATCTAAGTATACTCTTTTCAATGTCACTATATCATCTTTTAAACCGCACCGTTGCCTTATCACATCATTTTCAGCCTATCATTTATAGTCACACCACGCATGCTGCGCAAGGTATGCATTTCCACAGCATTGACTCTAATTTCATGCTTCTTTTGCCACACCCAACATTCACTTCCATACATAAGCGTAGGCACCAGCACATCATTATGAACAGCCAGTCGAGCCTCTTTCGGCATCGGCTGGTTGGTCCCCATTGCATGTACAGCACCATTTACTTTATTTCCCGCATTTACCCTCCTTTCCACATCTTCAATCTTTCCATCCCTTGTAAACAGACTCCCCAAACATACAAATTCACTTACTTGCTCTACACTCTTATCATTTATCTTCACATCACACACCGATATATCCTCTTCTCTTTCAAACACCATGACCTTCGTCTTACTCACATTTATATTCATCCCTTTCATCTTATATGCTTCATCCATCACAGTCACCATGTCTTGCAGCTGTTCTGCTGACGATGCAAGTAGAACTTGATCATCTACGTGAATAAGGTATTTGAGAGGCAACTCATTCATTTTCATTCCGCACTCACCCTCTTTCAAATCTATCCGACAACTACCCATGCACAAGTTGACCAGCCACGGTGACGCTACACAACCCTGTCTAACACTCCTTGGAATGCAGAACCAGTCTGTGTATGTCCCATTTATCCTAACACAAGCACTGGAATCCTTGTATAAAAAGTTCAGTGCCCGTACCAAGCGCCAGTCCACACTATACATGGATAGTGTCGACCGCAGTTCTTCCCTCCACACACTGTCATAGGCCTTCTTCAAGTCAACGAAAGCACAGTAGACTTACTTGTGCTTTGCCAGATGTTTTTGGGCTATGCACCTTAAGGAGAATATCTGATCCATACAGCCCATTGTCTCTCTAAATCCTGCCTGCACATCCCATCTAAAAATATAACACATCCCAAATAATTTTTTTTAGGTACATTTTTTTACGTAATGTCTATTACGTGCAAGGGATGTATTGCACGTAATGTGGAGATGATATATAGTTTTTCTCGTCTCTCCCATGGTGTGGAATATCTCTGGATAGGCCGTTCAAATATTGCGTTTGTGAACACCACTTTATGCACCAATAATGTATCTCGCTAAATTTTATTTTTTGTTAGAGACAAGTCCCCCCCCCCCCTTGCCAGCTAAATGGTTGTTTATGCAGATATGAAAAAAATCATGGCAGTAGTACATATAATGAAGTTAAAAGGAAAACTATCACAGCTAAGTAGACTTTACAAGTTAACGAGCAAAACTTTTTTTTTCTAAACTGTAGAAGTTAGTGATTTAAAATAAATAAAAGTTTTATAGCAATATTTATCAGCTTTCTTTGAAACTATAGTAAATTATACATTAGTAACATTTTTAAATCTAAAACAAGATAAAACAATAAATAATAATAATAATAAATTTATTTCAGACCAAAAGTCCATAAACAAACACACATTACAATTTTATACACAAAACATACATACATACATGAAAACACATACTACACAAAAAATACACTAAACAACTTATTTTAAATATTGGAGTGACGCACGATGACTGGTCATCCATTGCCACATCATTGGACTATCCATCCTACCTGTCGGCTACTATAGCCTGGTGGCTATAGTAGCCAGTGCGTGACAGCTCCAACAGCTTGGTAGCTGTTGGAGCTGCCACGCACTCGCCGCATCAGGGATGCTATCCGTGTCTGCATCAGTGCGTAAAAATCTGGCACGCCATTCTCCGCGAACATCCCCGATGCACTACAAAAGCGCGGCAGCCCCAACATAACTCTGGGGGGTAACCATCACCTCTTATAGCAGTATTATTATAATATTACTTCACAGTGGGAAAGTGATGGAGCTATACAGGACTTATAGCTCCATCTCTTTCTCACGCTAAGTAATATTATAATAATACTGCTATAAGAGGTGATCGTTACCCCCCTGAAGGCGTTATTGTATTGGACTCGCAGAGCGTTGTACGAGTTTTTTGTATAGCTGACCCATAGGGCACACGTACATTGGCAATACTCTCTAAAGAGTGTAATTTTCACCTCCCTAGTACAACGTGCAAACCTTAAGCTGGATACTCACTTAGCAGTGTAGCACGTAACGTATCAGATACGGTATCAACCTGCAAGTGGGTACGGCTCATCCACGGTCCTCCGCGTATCTAGCTACGAGCTGCCGGATCCGCAGTGCTCGCAACGACGTCACGCCGACAACATGTCTCAAATGGTGGCTAGTGCTGCGTTCATATTCATGTATAATATTTTAGATAATTATAAAAGCCCACGTCGATTTTGGCAAAGTGAAAATTTCAAAGATAGAAATCGTTCTAACAATTTAGTAATGGATATGAAGTCTCAAGAGATTAGTGGACATTTCAAGAATTTCACTCGTATGTCGAGTACAGATTTTGAGTATCTAATTAATTTAATTGGACCTCAAATTCGCACTAGAGACACAAGGTTTAGAAAAGCGATACCCGTTCAAGACAAATTGGCTTTAACATTGAGATTTTTAGCAAGTGGTGATTCATTCACTAGTTTACAGTATACCTTCAGAATGTCTAAGCAAGTTATAAGTAAATTCGTTCCAGAAGTTTGTGCAGCAATCATCAATGCATTAAAAGACAATGTAAAGGTAAGTAATTGAACTTTTTAATATAGAAACTAAATCAATGACATAGGCAAATAAAATACTGTAGGTAACTTAAACATAATCATCCATGTCCAAAAGCTCAGACAATTCACTTTGTGGAGATGACATAGCCTATTGTTCGTTAGTTGATAGATGTTGAGGAGATGGTTGACCCGGAGATGGTTGACCCGGAGATGATTCACCCGGAGATGATTGTCCTACAGACGCATATATTTGGGATACCTGTTCCATATTTTGGATGTACTAGGACCTGTATAACATCCAACATTGGCTGGTTGGCTATACGCCTGCATCGAGGTTGGTTGAACTGAAGAATATCCTTGAGACGTTTGTGTCCTATTGCTTGTGTGCTGGTAGGGATATTCATCGAAGAAATGGCAGTCTGCCTTAAAAATTAAGTCACATATGCCTTGTTGCACGATATTTTTAGTGTGCTCAGAATATTTCATCATTTTACTTCCTACAAAAGTCAAAAAAGATTTAATTTCCTCATTTTGCGTGTTGGTATTTGACGAGGCTGATTTTAAAATTCCAAAAGCTTCTTTCAGAATTTGTAACTTTGGATCGCGTTTTTCTTTTTTACTTGGCGGCCCAGATTGTACTGAGCTATTTGGTGTCTCCGAAATTCCTTCTGCTCCAGCTGCATCTTCATTGTCCCCACGTTCCGTTGTATTGCTTACCTAAAATATGATAAAAGTTTAACTGGTGTGTTATCGCTTGCAGATTCCTGACAACTCACTGGACTGGAAAAATATATCCGATGACTTTAATAATTTATGGAATTTTCCTCACTGCGTCGGAGCAATAGATGGAAAGCATGTGTTGCTACAAGCACCGTTCAACAGCGGAGCAGAATATTTTATCGTTCTGTTTGCCATGGTGGATGCAAATTATAACATTCTTTTCGCGGATGCCGGATGCCAAGGGCGAATCTCGGATGGAGGAGTGTTTAAGAATAGCAAACTATATGACATGATCGAAAATAATATAATTCAATTGCCCACACCTGTACCTTTGCAAGGCCGAAATAAGCAACTGCCATACTTCATTCTGGGTGATTCTGCCTTTGCGTTAAGTGAAAATGTGATAAAACCTTACCCCGGGCATGCTCACGCCAAAGGGTCAAAAGAAAGAATTTTCAATTATAGACTCAGTAGAGCTAGGAGGGTGGTTGAGAACGTCTTCGGGATCATGTCAGCCGTGTTCAGGGTACTAAGAAAGCCAATGCCTATTGAGCCAGATAAAGCAACAACAGTAGTGATGGCCATCGTTCACTTGCACAATTTTTTGAGGCGCGGCTCCTCCCGACCGCTTTATATACCAGGTGGCAGTTTCGAAAATGGAGAACTAATTAATGGAGCCTGGCGGCGTGATCAAGAAATGACGTCATTCCATGCTATAAGAAATGTTGCTCGCCGTTCTCCAGCGGCGGCTAAAGAATTTAGAAATGAGTTAGCAGGCTACTTCACTGCAGAAGGAAGGCTTTCCTGGCAGGACGAGTATGCATAAATTAAAAACCTACCCAGTGGTAGTGGTAGTTTGAATGGCTTTTGTCACCCTGACTATTCATAGTATAAGATAAGATTAAATAAAGGAACTTACAGTATTCAATCTGTTTTGGCGTGGAGTGTCTCGGTTTAATAAAAATGACATTGCATCAAAAGCAAACCATTTACTTTTATATATCTCTGAAGTTCCTGTAAAAGAACGTTAATACCACATTTTGTAAACAATACCTATTAATGTTAAGAGCGAGTGGTATGACCGTTGGACTGCCAAGTCAAAGGTCGCTGGTTCGAACCCAAGGCACACACCTCTTACTTTAAGTTATGTGTGTTTTCTCGCTGCATCGGGTTAGATTAGATGCCGACCCCAATATGATTGGGAATAATAAGGCTAGGAGGAGGACCTATTAATGTTAAGAACATTGTTATAGTTACGCATTTGTGAAAAATATTAATAAACGTTTCATACCTTTACCAGTTCCATTACTTTTTTTTTATTTTCATTCTCTCTCCTGTAGCAAGACAATAAAGTGATCATCTTATTTTTACAGTTTTCCCCCGACGTACCTATAGCTTGTCCAATAGTTTTCCAAGCATCCACTTTTAGATGTTTTTTGTAATAATTCTCATTTTTAGGGTCCCACAGTACTGGAGTATTCTGGTAAACCTCAATTAGATTCAACACTTTTTCTTCAGTCCACTCCATAATGAATAATTGAATACGTAAGTTCGTTTGAAGCTCGCGCGTACGTACTCACTACACAAGCGGTCGTGACGCCGTCCACGAGCACACTGCGAGCCGCCTTTGTGTTCGCAGTGAAACCGCCACTCGGCGGGTCACTGCGAGCTTACAGCGCTCCACGCGCGAGCGGCTTGCAGCGGGCTCGTGCCTACGTACTCACTTGATACCGTATCTGATACGTTACGTGCTACACTTCTAAGTGAGTACCCAGCTTACGAGCCAGGATGTTACATCGCACTGCCAATGCTCTGCGTTCCCTCAATAATATATCAATTTTTAATACAATTTATCATTTTTTTCAGTTTTTACTGAATTTTTAGTAACTTTCCCGTCACCAATTTTATAATTTTTAATGAAAATTTCACATTTTTTTATTTCATTTAAATGTAACTTTCTATCGATGTTACCAATTTCTCAATATTAGCGCTTATTACTTAGTAAGTCGGCTTATTTATAGGATTTATTGTTTTATGCATGTGGTGTTTACCTATAAGTAACTGATGCACTGTAATTTTACTTTTAAAAATGTATTATGTGTTTGTATCATTGTCATCTATTGTTGGTGAACCTAATAAAATACTATCTGTTTCTGTGTGTGTTTGTCCGTGTGTAACTAACTGTCTGATACAAGATTCCAACGAATGCACAATTAAATCACTTCACAATTAAATAATTTTATTTTTTGGTCCTGGTTAGTTGTGAATTGTGTTTCTGAGCCCGGGCCCGCTGCCGCCCGTACCTTGCGTACATTTTACCAACATTGACGTGTTTAAAAGCATTATTGTACGGAACATAAATGTTCAATTGCTCCACGGCGCCTGACTAAATTGTTGCTAGACCTTAAAGCTCTGAGTGGACTTAGCTGAAGTAAAAAATATAGCTAAGAATTTTATGAAATTTAGTTCGTCTATATTATAAATTACGACGCATTGATGTCGTCTACGACTGGGTTTTCCCATGTTGAGCAATAATAAAAATAATTTATTAGGTAATGCAGATTAAATTTATTTAAATATGCGTAGGTATAGTCAAAATTCTCGAATTTGAAAAACCCTGCTCTCAAATCACATATATAACACTTTCTAAGTAAAACAACAGTCTTGTTATACCAAAATAAAATTAAAAAAAGTACACCGGCTATATGCAACCTACAAAAGAAACACACACTTACGTACCCGGTCACTGTCGGGCCTCATGTGGACTGCGCATCTACCAACTTGTCTATAACCCCTTGAAGCCATCTTCAATGCGTTTGACATTGAAGAGAGTCGCTTGCGTTATTATCAATGCCATTATCAAACGATGTCACCACGCGTTGCGTTGCGTCACTGAATTAGATGTCCTTTCTCTTCGAGCCCCAAACATTCACACGTCCACCGCAAACTTTCAAAACTTGGACAATATTAAATAATTCACTTTTGGATACTAATGTGGGCTTTAATCGCGCTGATGTTATAAAATACACGAGCTGAGGTGTCCATAACAATAATTAACAAACTTAGACTTAAACAAACAACGTTCATAACAATAATATTAGTGCAAACCTCTGGACGACTTTATGGATTTGCCTCTCAGTAAATCAAATTAAACTGTATAGGAGATTGAGACCTCAATGTAATCGGCTGTCCCGGGTCGACGGCGCGTTGTATTCCACGCGCGCCTCAAAGAGATGTCGTCAGCACAAGTGTAGGGGTCCACTAGGGCCGTTGCCTGCCGGGGTCGCGGGAAGGTACTAAAGGGTTACCGAGGCTCCTAGCAACACAGGCAACAGGAAGGAATACGGGTGGGTTTTAGTCAGTAAGAGTCTGACACACCCTCCCGCTCCGCCCAGAGTGGGAGAAGTTATTTGATGATTTCCCCTCAAAAAAAAAACTGTTACCGGTGACTTGTGTGTCAGGACTGACATTCCTGACCCGGTCACCGGTTCGATTCGGTGATGTAATTTATTTGTTTAACGATGGATTGATTGTTTATTGGCATTAGTTACAAACCCTAGTCTTTCTATAAACATTGAATTTCAATAAGTATTTCATTTTAATTCCATTCCCACTATTCCCCTTTTCTCTTTGTCTACTATTCACTCCTATTGGTATGTTTGAGTTTTCATCCCAAAAGTTTAATGGCAGTCATACCTATTCTTTATTTAAATCGCATAGAAGCAAAGTGAAACAACTTAGTTTAACTTAGGTATTGTTGACAGTGCGTCAGTAATATTTGATGAACACAGCGATATTTGTACAAGCTCAGGATATTTGTACAAGCTCGGCTGTTTGATGAGCAAATGGACGTATTTGTTAAATAAAATGGATTTGAATAAACACACTTTAAAATACTGTCTTCAGCAAATGGCTAATTTGTTAGGATCCGTGTGGTGTTTACACAAGCAAATTATTAAAAAACACCGTAGCTATGAAATTAAGTAAAGTAAAATGTATTTATAACTTTGATAAGTAGTTTCAGTAAATACATTTTATCGATATCTCCCTTGGGAACGATACATTGTATATTTAAGAGATGGACATAAGTAATACATATAATGCCATACCTCAAATTACAACGTTCTACGCAAACCGACTCAGTAAGAGTTGCGGGAGTTGGACGGCAGGCGTCTACGTAGTCCATAGAATGAACATGGAGCGTGGCCCGCCCTAAGCCTCGGCCGTCCCAGACATTGAAACTTAGACCCCTTTTTTGGCACATAATATCGATGGTCTAGAAGACAGACATAACTGCAGTATAAAAAAAATATCGGTTAAATGTGTTAACCGACATGCTACATCATTTGCAATGATCATAAAACCCATTTTCCATCTCCTTTTACCTTTTTCAGTTGACTCATTATATTAAGTAACATCAAGGTCTTCACATGAGACCTAAAGTCCATTAATACAATATAATCGATGTTCTTGTTACCAAATGTGATAAAAAGGTTTATTATCAAATCTATTTTATTATTTATAGCAACTTTCAAAAATTTTTACTCTTTTATTATTTTTGGGTTTTGCCAATATTTCTGTTTTCAATTGTATTAAGCGATTGATTTACCACACCATCATTTCGCCCTTAGTAACAAGTTGAAATAATCTTTTTAGCGCGCTTTTGTACTTTACCTAATAATTATAAAGTGTTCTATAACACTGTACTTATAATTAATGTTGTGTGTGTGAAACTAAAGGTATGCTATTTTTGAGTTGACAGTTATTTTGTTCTTTGCGTTATGCTCGTGAACGGGTGCTGCTTGTGGTGACTGGGCGTCTTGCTGATCATGTTTTAATTGTTGTTAGTAATTGTTTATTTATTTTACTTCGATGGTGCTACGCATTTCTCACTTCGAGTTACAGTAATAGCCTTATGTAAGTGGGCATGCCCTTTATGCCTGGAGGCTTTTATTTAGGTATTAAGTTCTGTTTACGTTTTTATGTTGTAATTTTTATCTGATTGAGTACCTACAGTTTTCATTGTTTTATTGGTATATTGGCGTGTGCTAGCTAACATATGGCAAGTAGTTTAATTTAATGTTTTGTTTTTCGTAACGTTAATTACTTTGCATACGATTTGTATAGAATCAAGATTATATAACTAAACAGACAGGTGTGCTGCTGGGGAGTTTATTCCGCCACTTCTTCTTCCCAGCTACACTAGGAACACCAGCACTAGGAAGTGGTGAAGGGCGGGCATTTTTGGGGGACTGTCTTATGTAACTTTGACGTTCGAAAAGTGCTGATTCTCAGACTAGTTTGAATAAATGACTTTTGATTTGATTTGATTTAGAGCTTGCCCGGCTTAGGCAGAACACCGCCGTGTCCTCGTGGAGACGATTTGCGGCGGAGATCTCTCGCGTTGGGCCCTGGTCCAGGCCATGGTACGGAGCGAGAACGCATGGGCAGCCGTCACCTCCTTCAGCGAAGCAGTAATGCTCGCGAAGAAGGAGGCGGGACGGTTGAGCGAAACGCAAATTTCGCGCCCTCTCGGCCCTAGCCGCCGCAGGAGACGCCATGAGCATCGGGAATCCCAGGCGGATTTCCGGCCACCGTAGGCGCGGGCTTACGGATGGTGAGCAATGGGTAGCTCGCCGTCCGACAAGAACTAGGCCCAGGTCAACGGTGCGTTGTGTTCCACGCGCGCCTCAAAGAGATGTCAGCACAAGTGTAGGGGTCCACTAGAACCAATGCTTGCCGGTGTCGCGGGAAAGTCCGAATGGGTTGCCGAGGTCCCTGGCAACACAGACAACGGAAGGAACACGGGTGGGTTTTAGTCAGTAAGAGTAGTCACTGTATGTCTTCCTTGGACGTCCCCTCACGACGGTTCCACTCACATCTGCCTTTTAAATACCTTTTGTTAGTCGCCTTTTATTCATCCTCTCAACATGACCAAACCATCTAAGCATACTTTTTTTTAATTTTTGTCATTACATATTCTTTTAAACCGCACCGTTGCCATATCACATCATTTTTCAGCCAATCATTTATAGTCACACCACACATACTTCGCAAGGAACGCATTTCCACAGCATTTACTCTTTTTTCATGCTTCTTTTGCCACACCTAACATTCACTTCCATACATAAGCGTAGGCACCAGCACACCATTATGAACAGCCAGTCGAGCCTCTTTGGGCATCGACTGGTCACCATTGCATGTATAGCACCATTCACTTTATTTCCCGCATTTACTCTCCTTTCCACATCTTCAATCTTTCCATCCCTTGTAAACAGACTCCCCAAATATACAAATTCACTTACTTGCACAGTCTTATCTTTTGGTAACAAGAAAATCGATTATGTATATAGTTTACATTATATCTGTTGCCGGCAATTTGTTTGCTGTTGCTGACTACATATGGTACGCTAAGTTCAAATATAATTTTTTGATCAGTTCTAGATTTTGAATGTCAGGATATCTACTTTCAAAACAGAAAAAAATCGTGTGTTTACATCTAGAGCTTTAACGAACTGTTTCATGATCCCCAGTTTTATATGTTATGGTGGCAGGATAAATCTTTCACGAGCTACAAGTGACGCTTGGACAATATTTTGTTCCCCTCAAAGGCCAGTGTTTTCTCACCCAATGTTCGTTTTTTACTCTACTATCCCAAATACATATAAAACAGGGAAACTTAGTGTAACCAGTATGTTGACCAAGAAAAATCATAACCATTTTTAAAGCCACTTGTAGTCATTGTATGTCGCAAAAATTCAGATATTAATTTTAACAAAGTGAAACACGCGCGTTATCTATGGAAAATATGCTTAGATAATAATAATAAAAAATGAAGTCATTTGAGCTGCACAAAAAATACTGAGGATAGATTTGAAAATAATATGTCTTAAGCAAACAATATCAACCATAAACTTCGCGACAACAGACAAAAATTAGAATCTTGTAGAACTTTAGATCTTATGTCTAGACCTCGATATTAATTCACAATATTAACATCAGAAATAAGGACAAATTACGAGCTCCATTTCACCGGCTTCATAAGGTACATAACTCATTTGTTGGGCTTGGTATAACTTTTTATAACATGCTGCCCTCGTCTTTGCTAGATTTGCCTTTTAATGCGTTTAAAACTAAAGTAAACTCCACCCTTTGTTCAAATGCATACTATTGTATCAATGACTACTTAAACGATAAGAATAGTTGGTCGCTGTGATTAACTCAAGACAATGTTTATGTTCTTTCTCCAGAATTAGCTTTCCTACTGACAGGTTATATGAGTTCATATAATTGATTATTTTTTTATTTGACTGTATAAGTCAATGTAATTTAATTAGTTAAATTTTAATTTATTAGTTACATAATCTACTAATTACAATGTGTGTTTTATGAGTTGTATTGCAATAAGTGGTTAGCTAGCGTCCTCGACTATTGATTATATTATTCTTGCCTGAGCAACCGGCAGCAAGCTCGTCATGCTCCCTTAGATGTCACTGCCTGCGGCAGCGTCGGGGATCGGGTTGCCTCCTTCCCTCCAATAAGGCGAGGGGGGTGATGGCTGATCTTTGCGTTATGCTCGTGAACGGGTGCTGCTTGTGGTGACTGGTCGTCTTGCTGATCATGATTTTAATTGTTATTAGTAATTGTTTACTTATTTTACTTCGATGGGGCTAGTTTATCATTTCTCACTTCGAGCTACAGCAATTGCCTTATGTAAGCGGGCACGCCCTTTATGCCTGGAGGCTTTTATTTAGGTATTAAGTTCTATTTACGTTTTTTTTATGTTGAAATTTTTATCTGCTTGAGTACACTTTGTTCATTGTTTTGTTGGTATACTGGCGCGTGCTAGCTAACGTATGGCAAGTGTGTAATTTAATCCAATGTTTTGTGTTTCGTAATGTTAATTACTTTGCATACGATTTGTATAAAATCAAGTTTATATAACTAAACCGACAGACGTGCTGCTGGGGAGTTTGTTCCACCACTTCTTCTTCCCAGCTAAAGCACTAGGAAGTGGTGACGGGCGGGCATTTTTGGGGGACTGTCTTATGTAACTTTGACGTCCGAAAAGTGCTGATTTTCAGCCTAGTTTGAATAAATGACTTTTGATTTTGATTTTGATTTTTTGACTTAATATAATATGTCAACTGAAAAAAGGTGGAAGAAGATGGAAAATTGATTTTATGATCATTACAAACGGTACAGACGGCAGCAAGATCAGTTAAAATATTTGGCCGTTTTTTTTTTCCAAACCTGCACTTATAGCATCTGTCTTCTAGATTTTAGACCATCGATATAGGTACAGGATGTCTAGACTAAGGAGGTTACAAAATGTGAAAATTCCATTGTTCGTGCTCCTGAATGATGATGTTTTCTTGATCAGGAACACCAAGAGAGCTAGCACAAGCCAAATTACAGTGAATTAATAATTCGACCATATCCAAGTGCACTACAGCTGTCAACTAACAAATCATTAGATCGCTCTACGTGCATATTAGAATACGTAAGTACGAGCTCATTACTGTCACCAAGCTGCTCGTCCACAAGTGGGTCAGAAGTGTTCCTTACAAGGGTCTCGGCCTTCCGCTGCTCATGTGCATCGGTGAGGCAACGGCTGCCATATTGGGACGTATGAGAGCATCGGACTCGTCATTAAGTGGACTGATGATTACATTAGAACGTTTCGTAGGTATATGTGTGGTGTGTGATGCATAATGAGAATGTTGTGTGTTGGTGTCGCCATCTATCATATTAGACAGAAAGTAGGTCTTCTTCTTCGTCGTGTCGATGGCATAACAGTGAATAAAATTTTGCTGGCCCAAAACTTCGCAACTTCCACGGTGTCGTCGGTCACTATGGCTGCATTTTTAGGGCACAGAGGGCAGGATAAGAGGTGGGAAATAGTTTGTGACATAGTTGGACATTCACACCCTGCTGCCATACCGTCCAGGTAGCCCCACTTCAGGAGGTTGTAGTTACATTATCCCACTTGGGTTTGGAGGCAGTTCAGGGACTATACAAATAGGCTACTATTATACTAAGTAATTAGTATACATATTACATTTTAAGTGTGTATATCTTCACAGATAAGTTTTTTTATCGTGGGGCTTCTGTCAACAAAGAGTCACCCATCTGTGTCCCCAGGAGTGTGCACATTTATTTAGCAGCATCCTATACCTAATGGTTGAAATGATTTGTCTGCGTGAAGTGCCTACCACGTTTTGGATCTTTCAGTGTCTGATCTGCGTCTACTGTGATATCTTATAATAACTAGAAGACAATCCTCGTGTTAGCTGTGTTGTACCCGTTATATTATGGACCGTAATCAGAAGTGTCTGTAATGAAAACTAAACCTGGGGGTTATAATTGTAGGATTATATAAATAAAACGAGTCATCAGTCTAGGTTTCTTTTATTTGTAAAAAAAACAATAATTATTAATTAAATAATACAGTGAGCACGTGCGCTTATTGCCCGGGAAAAGTGACAGTCTTCCGGAGCAAGAAGCCGCACTACAGTGCCCCCGCACACGACTCTCCGCCCGACACGCGCGGCGATGGACCGTCTGCGAGGGCACTTACAGGAGTCACAACTGATGAACCGACCGTAGCAGACAATGGGAACCGAACGAACCTATGAAAAGTAAACGTCACATCTTCATCGTTACAACATACGTAGATAAATTAACCTTACTCTACGCTTGAGCCTTCCGATAGAATCGCTCGCGATACACCGCCACTAAGTGCAATAAATAAAGTGTACGTGCGATCACATATAACTCTAGTTCGACTACACCTAAACTTTATCTTTTCATAAGGTTGACCATATTCTAATATCAAATTCGTTTTGTACCAAATTTAGTTATGATATAGTTTTGTGCCGCGTCGTCACTCGTCAGTTCCGCAAGACGCTACAGTTTGTTCTTACATAAGTTAAAAGAACTAAATCTATTCGCGGATGCTTACGTTAATGTCTGCGTTTGTCATGTTCTCGTTAAATACAGCTAGCAGTAATGGCAACGTGGCGTCGAGGTGCGGCGGCGGGCGGCGGGCGGCGCGCGCGCTTGTCACATGTTGACTAGCTTGGTTGCTTACTTATGATCACTCTACTCACGATCTCTCACTAAACAAATAAATAACTTATCCGCTAACGCGAGGAGCCACCGACTCGCTTCGCCGTAATTTGACACAACGCGGGCTGCGGCCGCGCCGGCCACGCTCGCTCCCTATCGCTAAAGTATTATAAATAATTTGTCCAGCTAATACAAATAAATTCGGCCAGCCGACCCCGGCCGTCTACATTACAAAATACAAATACCCGATGGCGGGTCTACCGCCGCTGGCTATCAATTGACGAATATTATCGAATCCGAAAGGGTCGCATACGCCTATAAACCTAATAGTCTCTACGTTAACTTACAGTTTCAAGAACGAAACTTACTCTCTATAAAATGCTAATTAGCTGAGGTTCCATGCGGGTGGCGCCGCGCGGCCGCTCACTGCGCCGAGCTCGGAGGCGCCGGCGTGGTGGTGGCCGGCGCCTCAGACGCGGATGCGGGCGTGGTCGCCGTTTTGGCAGCGCTCGATGGGGGGACCGTGGTGGTGGCATCGGAGACACTCGGGGGGGCGCTCGTGGTGGCGGCGTCAGTGCTGCTTGAGGGAGCGTTGGTGGTAACGATCGGGAGATCTGCGCTCACGGGTGCGTGCATTTTGACGCTCGCTAGTTTCTCCTTTCCGTTAGTTTCACTCGATGCTCTAAAGGAAGATTCGTCGGAGGCGCTAGTGTCTGTGGTAGTCTCAGCAGAGGCGGACACCCCGAGTGACTCGTCAGACAACGCCAGTTTCTCGTTACTCTTTTTCATCACCACCTTGGTGGGTCGTCGGTGGTTGATGGTGGGCACGTACGACTGCGTGATGATCTCGATGTCCTTCTTTTCGGTTTTATTCTCGGCGATGTTGACGTCATCCGACACGTTGTCGATGATGGGCCGCCGCGTGGTGGGCTCCACCCTGTCGAAGGGAGGTGGCGAGTCCGTCACGCTCTCTTCATCGTCCTCGATCTCTATCCTTTGCTTGTTGACTGGATTTGGGATTTTACTCTTGAGAGGTATTTCGGTAATAGAATTTTGATTAAAGTTTTTGTTTTTGCTCTTGTATACCGCATTGACTGGTATAAGCTCCTCAGAATCAGAAATGCTTGCAGCAGTTGTCACGTGGTGCACGGCGTCTGATTCCTCTGCGTTCTCACTGATGGAAGCTACGTCGCGTACTAGATTTATAAGGTCCGCAAAGTCATTAGTATGTTTGCCATCAGTCGATTCAATAATTGCTGCACTCTTCTCAGGTTCTGCTGATATTTTGATTAACTCAACAGCATCTGTCGCTGTCTCCGAAGATCCAAACGTCACAATAAACTCAGTGGTTTCTACGTTCTCAAAACCAGTGTTTTCATTCAATGCTGATCGTGATACTGTAATAACTTCCGAACTTGTCGCTGGAATTTTCGAGGTGTTATCTAAAGGATCTAAGGTAGAAGGAAGTTCTTTGTCATTTGTTGTATTTTCAGGCACTTCAGGTGGGTTCTGATCACTGGTTTCGATAGGTAGAGAGCTAAGTTCAGTCTGCGAGGTGACTTCAGTGGCAACATTAGATTTTGCTATGGAACTGGTAGTTAGTTCATGTTCCTTAGTATTTGGCTCTAACTCAATTTCCATTGCCTTATGGAGGGTAGTAGTCTCAAACACGGGTGCTGACGTTACAACTTCACTTGATGTTTTCGTATCAGCCGTAGATATTTCTACTTTTTCGGTGACAAAGTCTTCCAATTTTTTCGGCGTTTCAGTTGTAGTGACCGCTGCCTGTGTAATAACATCGGTAAATGTTGTTGTCTCGTCTGATTCTCCAGTTATCTCCTCGGGTACCATTGATGGCGCCATAAGTATTTCTGTAGGTATTGCCGATCTCAAATTAAGCATTGGATTTTCTTTAAAATTAGGGGATTCAGTACTGACGGGAATATCTGCTTGCGCAGCGATTCCTGCGGTCGAGGTTTTAGGGGTCTCTGTAGTTGTTATTATAGCTGATGTATCCGGAACATCTTTTGCTGTAGTTGTCAGTGGTTCTTTAACTTCCTGTTGGACTGTTGGAGTTGGACTTGCCACTGTAATATCGTGACTAGACACATGCTCGTTGTCAGCAGCTTGCTCTGGTACTATTTCATCCTCGTGATTTCTAAGGACAGCTAAATCGTCTGGAAGTGGCGGAAAAGCGGGATTATGGTCGAAATCTTCCTCTTCAATTATTGGTGCTCTGGTGGTTTCTACCGGTAGTGGTTCAGGGGTCACAGGCGGAATTCCCATAGTCGCTACTATCGGGACATTCGATGGGTAAACGGCACTGTGTGTAGAATCTTGTGTAGGAAAACTGATTTTGGATGGAGGTACGTCTTCATTTTGGTTTGTGGTATCAGTGAGCTGTGTTGCGTCTGGTGATGAAAATATAACTGGTACTGAGGAATGGACTTCAAGAACGCTGGGAGATTCAGTTCTGAACTCAATATCTTTTACGTTTTTTTCGGAGGTAGCCTCTCGTGGGATGAGAGGGGACTTGGACGAAGAGTATTCTGCTACTTCAATGCTGGGTGAAGGGAGGATCTCTTTGATCTTGACGTCGGTAATGACTGGGATCTCGGACACAGGGGTAATTTCCTTGATGGTGATATTTTGTTTGATGATCTCTTTCAGTGGTGCTGGTTGAGACTTCATTTTTTCAGATGTGGAATCACTTGAAATTGAAGATGACACGCCCGGTAAACTGGTGACACCTGAAAACATGGGAAATAAAAGTTAAACAATTATCCAACACCGTGCAACTTCGATAAGATATTATTATAATTTCAGATTATATTCTTTAGGTTTGTCAGCTCGTATTATGAGAACTTACCTCTCAATGGGCAGTTGTCATACTCGGGGCAGCAGCGGCCGGGCACGAGGCGCGGCGTGCAGTCGTCACGCACGAAGCACGCGATGCGCCGGCACACCACCTCACCCCCCTGGCAGTAGCACACTCTGCAGGGGTCTGCGGGGTCCACCAGCTTCTCTCCATTGCCGTACACCCGACCTTCTTGCTCGCATTCTGGAAATGATAAATAAAAAAATATAGAGACAAATGAATCCACTATACCCAAGAAGTAATTTACTTCTTTTTCACTGCATTTCACTTTTTTGTTTCATGAACTGTTAGCAAATAAATGTCATTCCTTATTTCTTAATGTCCAGGTTTTAAATAATGTTCTCTCATGATTTTCTTGCGTACGTTTGAAACATGAGAGGCTTTTATTTCCGTCTGTTGTTCCTGCTTAAATAGACTAACTGATAGACTACGGTTTTATCCTAGCAACGACGCAATCAAATACTATCATATACGCTAGGAAACCTATAAAGTGACACCAGTTAAAGATATAACTTTTCGTGTTTTATTTTTGTTCAATATACCAGCAGTACTCACCGCACTGGTAGGTGGGGCAGCAGTGGTCAGGGCTGTGCAGCGCCTTACAGCCAGGCCGCGGCTCGCACCGCTGGCGCGCGCATTGCACGTCGCCACGCGCACACGTACAGCGCTCGCACGGCTCGGAACCCGGGAACTCGTCTCCTGGCATGTACACCACGTCACCAAGAGCACAACTTCCTGAAAAATCATTAATGACTCTGGTCAAATACAAACCAATCAAACATACAAAAAAAACCAAACTAGTAATCATACTTATGGTCTGCTGCAAAATATGTTAGTACATAAGTCAAAGCAAACTAAGAATATAACAATCAATAATGTAAAATATACGGAGTATCATGTCAAGGACAAGGAATACAAGGACTCTGCAAACACTACATAATGTTGTAATTAGTTCATACAAATATAGTGACGGTGAATTTTTAACGAACCCAAAGATCTTCAGTTAGTTTAAAATGAAAAACATTTACACGCTATAGAATCCACACAGCAATTTACCTATTTACGTATCTTTCTCTCTCAGGGAACTCCCTAGACACCGTAACACTCAATCAGCACAGCAACACAGTATCCTTACTCCTAACTTATATTATTTATTATTATTATTTAAAGGGTCTTTGACACATCTCGGGACCCTGGGATCCCGGACCTTTGGAGCCTGGCGTACGAGGGGCCGAAGCCAACTCGCAAAGTTAGACGATTTTAATGGAATGAGGCACCAATCGACGATTATTCCTATTCGTACTATGCAAGTGCACCCAAGGACAACCCCCGGCTGGTGTAAGACTATTGCAGGATATGGAAATAAATATATTGGAGTATGGGTTTGGGTGGCTAAAGTGAACCGGTTACCTAGAACTATGGAAAGACTATGGCCCCTGCCTGTTCTATGTTTTATATAAAATAGACTGATAAAATGGCAGGGGGTGACTTGCACGCTCAATAATGGACCTCCGAAAACTTTAACGTTTAGCGTCTCAGGATATGTTGCCCCTTGTCACTATGACACTATTGTCACAGCAACTAGGGGGCAACATATCCTGAAGTGCTTATGAGGAGTGGAGTATGGTCAAGATCACTACCAGCATCTTACTGGAATACTACCTAGCACGTTTGCTCTTGCGAATCTCGACTCAAGCCAGCCAATAAAGGCAAAAATGTGGTGGGAGCTCTGTTCCTCGTCAGTGTTCTCTCCAACCGGCCAATAAAGGCAAGCCAGAGATGAGGAACAAGTCTTCTCCCGGGAGATAGGGTCCGTGAGTCCGCTACTGCAAAACAACTCGCGACATGCTGCCCTTTTTTTTGGGTGGGAAATCATCAAATAACTTCTGCCGCTCTGGGCGGAGCGGGAGGGTGTGTCAGGCTCTTACTGACTAAAACCCACCAGTATTCCTTCCGTTGCCTGTATTGCCAGGGGCCTCGGTAATCCTTTGGTACCTTCCCGCGACCCCGGCAGGCATCGGCCCTAGTGGACCCCTACGCTTGTGCTGACGACATCTCTTTGAGGCGTGCGTGGAATACAACGTGCCGTCGACCCGGCCATGGTCCTTACCGGACGGTAAGCTACCCATTGCTCACCGTCCAAAAGCCCCATCGCGAGCATTACTGCTTCGCAGAAGGAAGTTACAGAAGCCCATGCCCTCTCGCCCCGTACCATGGCCTGAACTAGGGCCAGATGCGGGAGATCTCTGCCGCCGATCGCCTCCACGAGGATACGGCGGTGCTCTGCCCAATCCCATGGGAATATTGGGATAAAAAGTATCCTATGTCCTAATCCAGGTCATGGTCTACATTTTCATCCCAATTCGTAGCGGTTTTAGCGTTACAGCGTAACAAACAAACAAATAAACAAACTCACTTTTGCATTTATAATATTAGTAAGGATAATAATAATAGTCGTGGTGGCGCGCGCTCAGTATCCAGCTCTGTGCCGGGAGAGTTTACTCTGCCGGAACACGTCACGGTGAGGAGCCAGACCAAGAGAGATACAGGAACCCGCTGGGCAGCATGTCCTCGCGCACGTATGGGAGTGGCGCGGGGAGGCGAAACGCCGGGGCGTCACTCCGCTGCCGCGACAAATCGCGGCAGCGGACGGAGCTCCGGCGGGTTCTCATTCGACATGGAGAGTACGGTTGTCGCAACCCAGTACTGGGCACGCCACGATTGCGGCGATAAGCCCCCTCTTTGAGGAGTGGCCACGGCGTCCTCACCTTCCGCCTGACGCAGGTCCTCACCGGACACGGCAACTTCGGGAGGTTCCTGTGTCGGATAAAGCGGGAGGAAACGCCCGAGTGTCACCACTGTGTGGATCGCCCGGAGGACACGGTGGAGCATACGGTGGAGGTCAAGACTCACGCGGATATAACCGCGGGGCGCAGCTAGTAAAGTAATAAAGCCGACTGACCTTCTTTCAAGCCGACATCAGAGCTGGTCACGTTCGGCAGCGGGCCCAGGGGACCTGCAACAAAAGAAAAGGTCTTAATACAATCGTACTCACGAACAGGGTGGGCGCGCGACAATCGCTTGAAGTATTTTATTTACGTCGCCAGCATAAAATATTGTGCATAAAGTGGACAATCCACTCTGTGCACACTACAGTCTTGTAATCAATAGAAAACTTTTGTCTCTAAAACGTTAGTAATAAGTGATTGGAAATAATTATCTACTGCGTCCGTTATTCTACAGTGCAGAGTGCAGTGGACTTGAAGATATAGCCTCTTATGGAAGTCTTAAAACGGAATAAGTGGGTAAAGGATATATCTAAATAACTATGTTCGAATCTAACTCAAAACGCAGAGCCATCAAATACACAGAACAGCAATCTAGAGCTTTCGATATATACGAATTCTGTACCAATTAGCAACACATTGTTCAAGACAAGAGATATCCTACGAAACATCTAGGCAAGCCGGTAAAGTCGTCCGGCGCACCGACGGCACGCCGACGACTCACAAATCCAATTCCGACACCAATTGTGTTTGATTGAGGTCTCTGGGCTGCTGGCAATTTGCATCAAGTTCCGTAATGCCGCAAGTCCCGGCTGCGCAGACAAATGAATTAGAAACAAAATTCCGACTTGGATAACTTCATCACTATCGATTCTCTCTCCCTTCTGATGCTTCATTGTGAAATGTTAATGAGCTGAGCGGCAGATGATGTGTTGGCTACGGCGGGTATGTTTGGAAGATGTTTTCATTCGATTATAAGGGTTAAGTTCAGTAGTGGGGTTTCCACTTTCGGTCACTTATTAAATATCTTATTTTGGTTCTAAGAAACCTTGTTTAACGCAAACAGTATTTCCACAAACTCTGCAATTCAAAATAGATTTATGGGTTTATCCCATTTTTTTTTCATTTTTATTCACCAATATCTCATGATTGTAGGGCCAACCTAAAAGCGGTTAAACTTTTTAAGTTGTTCAATTTCTTTCAGTCGCCCTCCCCTACTGAAAAATGATTGTAAAAGAAAGAAGTTGAAGTGGTAGGTACTTGCTATTAAGTAACATCTGAACTTTTCCCCTCGTGCCTCGTTTGAGCACCACTCAAGCTCGTCACTGAGAGTCGCTGACGTCAAATCAATGCGACTAATTACTCTCTACAAAAGTTTTCTTTTCGCAAGCACGAGAGTAAAGCTCCCCATCCACTAGACGCATATTACATGAATAAAACGCACCATTCACCTTACGACAATCACAGATGAGCATAATTTTGACTACGACATCAGAGTTTAAGTAGTAAAAGTTATTACAGGTGTAAAGTTTCCGTAATAATCCTTCCTATCTAAAGTACTGCAGACTGAGATTGTATGGAATACATTACGAAGATGATCCACGAATATGATTATGCACTTATTTCATAAAAGCAGCCGTGTGGCGTTACAAGATTGCAGCGTTGCAACTAACTTCAATTCTGCTTAGTAATTTTACGGCTGTTTACTGCAATATCAGATATCACTGTCTGGCAATATCTCCGCACAATAAGCAAACAGGTAAAGTCGGTCATAATGTAGCGGTAAATAGGAAATACCAGACTTATGATTTACTTGCATGCTCTGTATGTGTACTCATGTTTTCACAAATAAATAATTTTGAATCTTGAATCCTGAATCTTATTTGTTTAACTGAAAATCGCGAACCGTTTCACTTTAGTAGAAATTAACACACCAAAACAAAAATCTTGAAAATAATGTTACTTTGTTGATACTTAAGTACCGTACAGTCGGGTAGATTATTCATATCATAGCACAATTTATGACGTAGCCATACCATTTAAAACTACACAAAAATAAATAAAACGCTTCACGAAGTTTCTATGACAATCTCATAGGAGCACCCCACGAGCACCCACTTCGTAGTCATGTAATTGAACAGAACGCGAACAGCTCGCGACAGCCCTTTCAGTCGGACCGTGAATGGGCGCCTCCCCGCCATTACGAAGCTCTTTGATTTACGGCCCGAACCCCGCTGTATTCAGCTCGCTATTTTTATGTCGCTTTGCTCTTGAGAAAAAATCTTTCCTTCAGTATTGTATGTGTCAGGAACTCGGGATGGTAGGAGAATTTATTTAACAAAGTGGGTCTTGACAGGTCTTTTGTGTTGCTTATTTGTGCAGTGTTGTCGTCTTCAGTCAAATGGATAGTAATCAAAAATATCTATTATTATGCATAATAGATATTTTTGTAACAAGTTCCTCTAAAAGCAATGTGCTAGAAATCATTGGGACTATTTTATCGGCGTTATGGGGACGAGTTATAGATATAGATATCCATCTGATAAATCACGAATGATTTGGAAGTAGTTGGCTGACGTATCGACCTCATAATAATCAAATTGCTCTGACATCCAGACTTTAATGCAGAAACTTATGAAACTAAAGTATTTAGGTTCGGTAGTTATCGTCCCAAGTGGCACGTGAAGCAATGTGTTTCAAAATCTATCGGCCACCTTTCGCGCATTATTTAATTTTATGAAATATTATATCATCGAGGCACGCAATAAACTGCACTTTCTCAATCAATTCTGACATTTTTATTCCAAAACTCAATAAATTATTGCAACATCGATAAATATTCGACATGACTAATCCTAGATTTCAAAAATTTCGTACCCTCATTGCAAGTGTTTCCCCGGTTTGAAAGCGATTTCTAAATCCTAATCATATCTAATATTACCTATAAATGCGAAAGTGAGTTTGTTTGTTTATTTGTTTGTTAAGCTTTCACGCTAAACGGCTGAACGGATTTGGATGAAATTTGGCACATGGGTAGAACATAACCTGGATTAGGACATAGGATATTAGAACTTTTTATCTCAATATTCCCACCGGATCGAGACTTATGCGAGTGAAACCGCGGGGCGCAGCTAGTTAACCAATAAGTACAAGGCCTGTAGTTCTAAATATCCAATAATATTTTTTCTTTTTTTCCTAATAGGTTAGTTCGTTGCTAATTCTGGATTCTCCATAAACTTCACATAGAAAAGTCCAAACATACCCTGTGGTACGTCCCGTGCTGGAACATAACAAACGTAGACGCACATACAAAGAAAAAATAAATAAAATACGTTTATTTGCGATGAAACCAAAAAAAGAACAAATTGGGGAATGACACTAGCTAGTGCGTACGTAACTCCTAATGATATAAACGCCAATACCTATAAACGAGCGTCAACTTCACTAAAAACATCAAAGTCGTAAATATTTTCACAAGCATCTGTAGATTTTACGTGTTTTTGTATGCATTTCTAACAGTCACTTGAACTTTTATGTGAACTATGAAACATATCTCAGCATGTTACATAACTTTTAGGTATAAAATCTCAGTAGGTGCTCTAAAAGTTTCTTCAAGATCCAAGTTTGTTCGAAATGAGCCAAAACTGCCGTTAAGAACTTTAAACTAGGTTAAGTTAGGGTTGGAACACAAAAACATTCTTGTTTATTACAGCCATCTTACAAACATTAGCTTCTTCAGAAATTAACACCAAGAAGAATCTTCTTTACGAGTATTCACTGTCGAGTGTATAGGAAGAGCTCACTGAAGAACTACAATTTATTGTTTGTAAATATTAAATTAAAAAATACCATTCCGATCTGTTGTTCCCAAGTTACTATGATCTGCTATACATTATTACTCTACGATAGATACTAATCTCCAAAAAAATAAAAATAAACGATATTAGATTGTGTGTGTGTTGTATTGTATTCTGTGTGTCGTGTCAACACAAAAAAAAAACATAATACAATACAACTGTCGTATTGTGTTTTTTTTACGAAAAACTCGTGAAAACTCTTTGACTACCTCGATACTTATCAGGAAATTAAAATAATTTTCTTGTTCATTTCACAGAGTTGAAACACAGCAAGTCCTCATTTCATCTATTGTAAAATAACTGTATATACTATCCAAACTATTGGCACAAGGAGCTAATATTTGTACACATCGTGACGTTATTACGTACTCATACGTATTCATAGATACGCTCCATTCATTATGTGTTACATTACATACTTAAGTAATATAATTACGTTGCCGTGTTCAGCTTATAATGGCACATTAATTAATTACGCCTCTTAATAGAGCTCGCAGCGAATTAGGACAAACGCTAATATTATCATTACGTATTTATACGGATTGATAAAGCTTATACCTAAGGTTAATTGGACTGATTTAGAACCAATTAGTTATGGAAGGGTTTCTAACGAGTGGCAATATTAAAACGCAGACATCAAGGACCCAATCAGTCATTTGCGCAATTAATTTAGTGATACGACGCCTCAAGTTTGATTAGAGAACATTCAATTATTGTTGTAAGGCGCTGACAAGACCCAATTGACCAAAATAGGCTTCTCTTAAAAAAAAAAATGCCAAATCTGTATAGTTTGTGATAGCGGAAAAAAGATATGTTAATTTTCTACATATTTCCCAGAACTTGGTTGTTACCAAAACACGTTTTGAAAAAAAAATATCGATACAAACTAACGTTAAACTAACCTCTTATCTTGAGTTTTAATCCAAAATATCTGCATTAAATATCAACATACTTTACATATTTAATTAATAACAAGAACGTCTTATTTGAATGCAGAATTTGGTTGTTTTTTATTTTCAATTACTCAACTCAATTTTGATTAAATAGATAATTGCTTCATATTTTGCAATAAATTACAAGCGTTGTGTCATCGCGCTTCTTGAACAAAGCTTTTCTATGCAATCTGACAGTGACCGCGGTTTAGGTGTTGTCAGCGTCTTAAGTATCTTGCTAACTTTACTAAGCCTTATTTAAGGTTTAATTTATCTCCACTATTTTTCAAAATAAACAGAGAATATAAAGATTAATGTTATGTAAATTATGTCATGTTGAACTTGCATTGTGCAAACGGTTAATTTTGTACTATTTGTGTTTGTATGCAAATATTATCAAAAACATATCGGTAGGCATACTGATTATATTAATACATCTTCACTAATAAACATTATATGTTTATTAGTGACTTTGTGCCAATTTACTTTAATTAAATATTTTGGAAAGTATGTAATGTTTTTCTAACTTATACCGATGTGACTATATGGGCTGGTAAGTAACCTGCTTTTGAGTTCGAAATAATCCAATTGAAATAAACCATTTTAATATGAATAATATAAATTTATAACAAAAAAATAACGAGCGAGCCTTACAGTAGTCGCATATGATGTGTAACACCTGACATCTCACCTTGGTAATAGGAAACTGAGCAGTGACAGAAATTAACCCCATAATTTAAAAAGCTAAATACTGAATTGTCGCCCACTGGTCGAAATTCGACCCCCCTCTACTTAAACGTTTAAAGTACTTACTAATGCCATGCTACTATAAAGTACTTACTTATTCCATGCTCAAGCTATCACTTCCCGAAACACTTCCGTCCCTTTTCATGAAATCACTCGCACAGAGACTGAGAGGGAAGATGTTACTATACTGACTGACAGCCTCTACGTGTGGTCAAATATCTTAGCATACGTCATACCGTTACCGTTACCTTAGTGCCTGTCTGTCATAGCTACCACCTACCGTATTGTTTCCGAGTGGAGCATCGAGTGCAGGCAGCGCTAATCGATTATATTATATCGATATTATTATTTATGACCGTGCAATATTCGTCTGACTAGCTACTAATAACCCCCCGGGCGACTCACCGAGTTATGTAAACCGTTTGAAAGTAATGCATTCTTTCGAATTATGCAGAAGTGGAAGAAAATATCATAAACGGAAACCTTGGACCTACTGATTAAGAAAGGCAAACGTAATAATACCGACAGTAACATGTGTGGACGTGGACATGTGTGGACGCGGACATGTGTGGACGCGGACATGTGTGGACGCGGACATGTGTGGACGCGGACATGTATGGACTGCGGGTCAAAGGCATATTTTCATGAGCATTGATTCACTACGCAGGTACGCTCGCTCACTGCATTTTATTTATTTTCTGACGTTTTTATTTCACGTGAAATAAAACATTTATTTGGTAATTGAACAAAGCATTTTATTATATAATACATATATTACATTTTAATCTTAGAAGAACTTCTTCAAATAACTGAGTAGCCGGCGCGGGCGTCATGCTTGTCGTCGGCATCTCCATACGATGCCCATCACACATACTAGCAGCAACTGTAACCTATGGCATTGCTTTGGACTCGATCATCTCTGCACACCTGGATTACGTACAATCTTCGTGTTATACCTATACTTCACCACAAAACAAATAAAACTAGTATGTAAACAAACTAATTCTGAACTATGTATTTACAACGATACTTCAAGACAAGACAGAGTAGTGACATTAAAATATGACAATTAAGATATTTCTGATTTGAAGCTGACATCAATAGATTTAGCTAAATTCTTAGAAAAAACGTATTGGTACATAGTGGAATCATCAATACATATTTAATAACTTGTTTTATGTTTCAAATACAAATAGGCACTGGCTTCACAGCTTAGAATAATACTCTTGTGTTTCACGGGACAGGATGCTTCTCGAAAATGTCTTAGATTTGATGGAACAGAACTAAGTAAAACTAAGTAAAAAGTATTACAGGACAATACTGCTGCAATAAGCAATAATTAACGTCTGGTCCTGTAATGTAATACGTTTCTCAAAAAAACAAGATAATAAAAGTCTCATAATACCTAGTTTAAACGATGAAACCAGTACCACCACCATCCTGCTGATAAACATAATTATAGAAATAGAAATATCATTTCATTCATGAACGCTTCTGAAATTAAGCGACACCAAAACTGCCATTCTTCTTTGCAAGTTATGAACTCATAACCTATTGCTCTAAAGGCAGGTCCATAAACCTCCGTACCATCGCACCATACATAAACAAAGATAAAATTAATGAATATGAAACGGGAGCTTCATTATTAACACCATCAAAGCCTTCGTATAATTTTTGTAAAAAGGTTAACTGTAGCCAACCCACAGGGCAACCTTAGTGAAGGCTGCGATTAGCCGGAGTCAGTGACTCTGGCCTTGCGAAGGGCGGGCGTCAGGGCGGCAGAACTGGAAATAGAGCGGGCGGGACGTATCGGTTACATATGCTGCTACCTCGATGACCTTAATTATGTCCGATGACGCGAAATCATTGATATCTAAGAGCTAAGTGTTTGTGAAGACATTTGGAAATCTTATTTGATTACGCACAAAACTAATGATTTTGATGATAATTGGACAGTAACATTTGCAATACTGGAGACTTGTGCGGTGATACTTTGAAAGCAAAGCTGAAATAATAATTATTATTATTTATTTCAGACTAGGTTGTCCATAGAGAGTTAGCAATACACTGAAACTTAAACACTATGTTAATAATACACACATATTAAACACAAAATATAATAATTATCCTATATGTAGGCGAATCCAGTGCCTCCAGATAGGACTCTCAACATGTTCAGCAATGACCCTCAGGTAGCCGTTTGGACTGTCCCTCACTCTGCACATCAGCGATGCTGCACTTTATATAATTATGCCACTTGTGATTCTGCATACATCGCTGACGCACTGCAATAGCGAGGCAGCCCATCAACACCCTGAAGGCATTCTTATACTGAACGCTCAGAACACTCACGACCCGCTGCGAACAGCTGGCCCACACGCTGCAGGTATAAAAAGATTGGCAGAAGGCCCTAAGCAATGTTGTTTTGACTGCCATAAATTGCCCTGCCCAGAAATGGCTGGAATGTAATGCATTTGTAAAAACACTTGGCGAACGAACTGATGATCACCACATATTGTTGTGTTAAAAGATACTGCTGCTCGTCATTTTTTTATTAAATAGTAGTGTTTTAACAACAAAGGGTGGAATTATATTGAATAATTTATGTTTAACTGACTGTCTAACAGTAACAGCCATATGACAATGCGCCTGTATTGTATATGTATTTAATTCTCTTATTTTTCTTAATTTCCATTTAGATCACAGTCTCATACGTGTGCGTGCGATATGCGACAAATATAGGAAGTATCCATGAACCGATGAGACGCGGCCTCATGAAGGGCGGACGGCTGAACTGTAAGTAGGGCGGCGATCAGGACCGAGAGTATTAACCTCGCAGCCGCCCTAGTTCACTGATGGAGGTAGTCAGAGGATGTTGTTAATGGGTGGCAGGGGTCAACGTATCTGATCTACTTGTCGATGAAATTATGTTTGTTGAAACACTACAACAGAGTTCAGTGTACTTCTCAACTAAAGTCATTTCTTAGTATGTGCCTATGATAGACATGAATAGGTAGTTCGTTAATAAAGTGGCAAAGGCTTCATTACCAGCAGCGTTACAATTATTTTGGGACAAGCGTTTTACGATAGTTTTTTTTAGTTTTTTCGTAATATGGAAAATCGTCCACACTTTTATAACTTCAATGTAAGAGAGGACGTAATTTTATCAGTCAGAACAAACATTATACAAGTCATAGCAAAGTGCTTTCAACAAAATTTCATCCGGAAAACAAAACAAAACTGCGAAGCAATAAAGAGAACCCTTAGGTACTCCGACAAAAATAATAAAAGCACATAAACAGCTCCTAGAAACTCGTACGCCATCCACAACATTAAATACAACATCCACAATATTAATTCTGCACTCCGGCGTGGGCCGTAATAAGCCGGCTCACATCCGGGATGTTCGTTAGCCGTGGCCAGACATAGCCGTGGCCTTATAGCCGGGGCCTGATATAGCCGTGGCCATATAGCCGACGGCTTTAATTAAAACATATGCTAGCTAGCCGGAGCCTCTCTAGTGACACCGACTTCTTTGTCATACAAGTTAATTAAGCTTTCTGAGTATATTCTGCCTTTGAACGTGGCTTGTTAATGAGACTCAACTGACGCTGAGATTTTCGTTCTAACTTGGGAAAGGGAATCTACATTTTTGAATTATTTTGGCGTGATTTAACAGAGATTATTTTTCAAGCATCGAATAACATCACGCAGGTATTCCGCGATAGGTTAGGCAGAGGTGTATATATATAGCACAGCGAGTCTAATGACATTAACCAGGAACTAACCCAGACTCAGCCGGCCTGTTACTGAGAAATTCCTAATTGAAAAACCCCAATAAAACTTTGCCCGACCTGGGAATCGGAAACCACAAGACGAGACAATCAAAATTGAAGGATTTATTTATGGATGGTCTTAGGCCACAGTTCTTCTCTGTATTGTTCCACACCTCTTATTGTGCTAATTGGAATAAACAATATAAACAATGAACCACCGCCGCGCATGAGCAAAGATGTTAGTATGTCTGGAAGGCCTCACAAACCTTTACTCAAGCGTAACAATGATCTACAGCGAGGACGCTCGACACAATACGGGTGATAAGTTTGATTCGGGATAAAGAAAACGTGCAAAACTTCTCTAGGTAATCAATGTGCAAGCTTGAATATCTCAAGATAATTTTGAAACTTATCTTATCAAAGCTTGGCACGACATTGATAACCATTAGGACCAGATTAGGTTACAACTTTACAAGAAATTCCACCCCCTCTTTATACCAAATTATTCTTCAAGCTCCGTCAAGCGAGGAGAGTAAACTTGCTGATCCCGTTAATGAGCACCGTTCGAATGAGCAATCATGTCCTCGATCACGTCCGACTAACTACAAACTGCGAGCTAAGAGCAATGTTTGAGTTTCACTGTCACCATCAAAAACGGATGTGCAGAAGAACAAGGGAATACAACGCACAAGCAGGCTGAATGTTAGGCAGAAAACATGAATATCCGAACCGTGATGCGAACGATTTACCTAGAAATAGAACTAGTTTCTTTAAGAGGAGCAAAGGGTGAGTTATAATGGGAGTCTGCAAAGAAATCAGAAACGCCGCAGTCAGAGTGGTCACAATAATGATCTGTCTAAACTTGATAAACACTGAGCCAATTATCTAAGAAAGTGTCTGAGAAAGTGTCACATAGAGTTTCATATTCTAAACCTTCTGAACACTGCTATCAGTGATACGAAACCAAGTAAACCGAGCTATCTACGAAGCAAGCACGTTTTGTAATGTACACGTGAATTGTAGAAGACAATCATGTACTCTTTTAGACTTACTTTGCGCCCGGTTTTTTATTGTTATTTTCATGTTCATATTTTAATCAGACATGGGCCCTCAACCCTCAGATCGAAATACTAGCTAAGGAAAACCCAGAGAGACGAAGAATTTTAATGTAAGAATTAAACAGATGGATTCATAGATTGTACACGCTTATTATTAGACAAACAAAAGGTAAAATCGATGAAGATTGCATTGCGTGTCACATTGCTAGGCCGCGTCCGCGTCGCCTGCTCGAAACTCATAGCTTATGATTTTAACTTTGTAGTTTTTCCTCGCATTTTCTCGCAAATATAAACAAGGCCACCATTTTTATTGCTATTTTATTTAAATTTTGAAATTACTGTTTCCAAACAAAATTCAGCGAATTTATCTAGTAGCGCTGCGTTTTATTACTGGGGCTGCGTTAATATCAATACCCTCCATCAGGAAGAATGCTCCTTCAAATATATTTTATACCTCTAACACCTTCCTATTATTACCAATCGTAACTGTCGCCGAGCGAATGGAAACAATGACTCATGAAGTCATGAACTATCATGTGCAATCCGCAGCCTTGCCTGTAGACGACCAATATCTGTGCCAACATTGGTGGTCAACCCTCCATGCCAACACTTGAAGGTCGCCAACCTACATGGTCCCATAATCTTGACATAAGGCCACCTTTGGTAGTGAAATGGTATTAAGTGGGGCAAGTCCTGTCATTGCCAAAATTAACGGCGATCTGACCACAAACTCATCTGTGACTGTGCCAACAGTGCCGGTCATCCCGATGCGAACGTGGCGCCGTCACTGACCGACGTTGCCCGACGTTGCCCGACACTGCTCGGCATTGCCCGACGTCGCGATAACTCTGATTAACACCGTGTTATTAACTAGATTGCTGCCCATCGATTTATGAGGCATTGTTCCAACTTGATTATAATGTTACAGTTTAAAGTGTGAATCTGATTACAGTACTTCCTTTAGTAATGAATGACGTTACGTTGCGCAATTATTGTTTACTAATCGGCATTTAAAGATCAAGGTCAACAATAAGGTAAAAAGGATGAGATTTCACTAATTACTGCCCGCAAGTGTAGGTAATTAGTGGAAAAATAATATAACCTTCTTATAATTTGTTTTTGTTAACCCTTACAGCTTGACCTTTTGTTCGTAATAAGGGTTAGCTGGAGCATCTATACTGTTGTGAAATGTACTTTCGTTTACCTATCATTTATTGTCCCTTCTACAGCAACTTAGCAACTACGAAAACAATGCATGACAACAACCTGCACCACTACTCAACATTAGGGCTCTCCAACACCCATTGCTGCACCGACCTTAACTGAATTCCCTAAAGTCGGCACAGAGGCTTCGATGTAGCGGGTGGCAATCGATAGTTCATCCCGTCGCCGAGCTCCTAGGGATAGATACGGCGTGTCACGGGCGCGATCGATACCAGCCCACGCCCTTGTTACGACTTGTATCAAACACGAAATGTTACAGGACTCAGAAAACCAAGAGAGGGAAAAAACTTGAAAGACTAACGCATCAATCTTTTGTAATATCCGGCAAATTCTGGGGAGGACAAAATGTATCATTTTATTGTACCGAGTCCGCAAGACAGCAGTAGATAAAGTCGCTAAACATTACATTATAGAAATTAAAAAAATATGAATGTCTGTGTGCTATAGGTACATCTCTGCCTAATCCTTCCGGGAAAATAAGCATGAATTTATGTTGTGAAAAAATTAAAATGTTTGGTGAATATTTATAGTACTGTACTGTACGAGTAGTTCGAACTCTGTTTACATTGGGCAAATTAAATAATTTCAACACTAGGTCTTCCCGACGGGCATGAAATGCCACAATACACACAATTTTCCGACCCCGTTAGCAACAAACACACCAAATTACGCGATCATCAACACAGAACTGATGTTAACTGGTCCAGACACACAGCACGAGCCACCTGCATTGTGTACTGCACTTTACGACACAAATTATATTACTTTATCGTATATTTTCACTTTTATGCTCAAGTTTTATAGCCACGTGTTATCAAACATCATGCCTATCTGAGTTGTAAATAATGTTTTGAATTCAATCAATTCGATCGACTTGAAGTTTAGAGTTTTTATATTGACCCGACGATTTCCGATTTCGAAGGTGCCGCATGTGGAATACCTCAGGTGCCATTCACTCAGTTGCCATTTAAGCGGGTGCCAAATGTGGAATACGTCAAGTTAACATGAGTTGGTTTGTTAAAATATATATATTGTGATGTTTTGCCTATATTCCACTTCCCGAAAATATCCTTCCAAATATCCATACAACTTATTAATCGCAGGCTTAGTGACTAGCAAGTACCGTTATACTTAGGTAACGTGTTTTGTAACGATATGAGCATTAGCATCCAGTATGCCCGATGAGTCAGCGATCGACAGACGATAGTCCTACCCAAGACAAGACAACACGTGTATTCGCAAATACTTTGAATAAAACCGACCAAGTCGGACTCGTGCACAAAGGGTTCCGAACCATTATCTATAAAAACGGCAAAAAATCATGTCTGTTGTATGGGAGCCCCTTAAATATTTATTTTATCCTGTTTTTGTTGTGATAGCGGCAACAGAAATACATTAATCTGTGTCTGTGAAAATTTCAACTGTCTATGGCGACAGACGGACGGACAGACAGACAGACAGACGGACAGCTGAGTCTTAGAAATATGGTTCCGTTTTACCCTTTGGGTACGGAATCCTAAAAATGAGCTTGACAGACACATATCACCAGATAAACTTAGCCCCATATACAATACAAGTTTAGTGAACATAAGCAACTGTTACCAAATCCCTTCCATATTTCAAATCTCATATTCATGAAGAAAAACTATGCATAATATTACGAACTTATCAGTTTCGTAGATGGAGGAATGATCCCTCCGTCCCTTCGTTTTTCTCACTCAATGTCAAAGTGCGACAAACTGATCTGCCAAACCCCAATTCCTCGTTTGTCGTCCAGTGAAAGATGGTAAAAGTTCTTGACTAGCCTGGAAGTTTGTAAAGATCTCAATCCGAATCTGTTGACTTATTTTTTTCGCTGTTAAAATGAATCACGTAAAATACCCAGAAGCAATTTGTGCGGAACTAAATCATGAATCATTCAAATCACCATGTACGAGTCCATTGCTGCACCCTAACACAAAGTCCAACATCTACTTTTTTAAACAAATTTTTTAAATACAAAAGTATGTTTTTACATTAATTAATACCTACTTGTAAATACATAATAAGGTCTCATTTATCAATGTTTTTTTTACTTAGAAAACACTCTTAAGAGGGATCTTTAGAATATACTATCGTGCTACTATGGGCCCTTAGGTCCGCCACAAACATATTCACAAGAATTAATAGCACGTCAAAGATACGTCCCCTGCCACGTGCGGCCCTGGGAATCGGGACCATCATACCGTTATCAGCAAACTGTAAGATATACGATGTAACGCCTCTCTTTACCCTTGACTACCACACCTTAACCCTTTGGGGATCTAAAATAGTTCACAAATAGGTAGCTCGGGATACCTAGTTATGTTTGTCGAACATTAATATTGATATACATACGAGTAGTCTTTAAGATGATAATGAACTAAGAGAATTTCCTTGCTGATGATGATACAAATCTAAACGGTTAAATTTCTGTACACGGTTTTTATCAATAGTTGCAAAAATCACAAATCTTGTCGGCTCTTTGATGGGCCAAGCTAAAAGAAATCCAGACTGGCAACTTATTAAATTTTATTTGCGTTTTTACACCATCAGCTAACTAAACCTTCCAAAGGAAATCACGAAGCATACATTTCAGGTTGCCGATACCTAAAGCTCAAGCACTAATAACCCCATAATAGCATACCTACATTGCCCCATGCCTTCAATAACGGCTACGAACTACGCTTCGAACATCGTCTCATCATCGCACTGTCCGCATGTCCCTTGTCCTCCGTAGATGAGCTATGTAAACTTCCATGGCTTACATAGCTCATCTTCCCATGATTAGTGTCCGTAGACACTGACACTGGTCCTCGCGGGGAGGGGGGCAGCAGGTGAGGCAGGGGGGGCGCCGGCCGGACCGACGGCATTCCGAGCGTGACTCAGCCGGACGCAGGCGAGTAAGTCACCGTCGCTTAATTTTATTAATAATACTTGTTTTATCTCATGGTGTCTCATCTTTGCGGAAATTAGCGATTTTTTTGTGGGAGGGAGGAAGTTTGTCTGGTGAGTTCTTTGAAGTCTGAAAAGGTTAATATTTGCTATTTGCCTTATACGTAAAAGCGACAGCGACGCTTGTGTCTTCAGACAAGTAAGTAGTACCAAGTCTTGTCGAATGATTCATGCTTCCAGTCTGTCTTTTCAAAAAGATCAACTAGGCAAGTAGAAACGACCGTTTCCTTTTTGTTAAATCCGTTTGAAATAATTTTTCTGAGAAAAAAAGCCCCGGAATTGCAAAATTTCTGAGTTTTGCGATATATTCTTCTTTGGCAACATCACAACCAGGATATTAGTTAAAAATAACATGACAAACACTATAAAACCCCCAAGAGAATAATTATTTACAATTACAACACAAGAATAGTTATTCAAATAGATCATTTTCATCATAAACTTAGCAATGTCGATATATCCCCACAGTAGCCGGCTACATACAGCGCGGCGGCCGCAGCCTGTAATGGCCGCGCATCACTATCTGCCGGAATGTGTTATCGACGATACACATGTATGCTGCGTACTTCGCCAACTTTAGACTTTAAGGAGAAATCTAGACCACCTATAGGTATCCTAACCAGGAGCTTAACTAAACTAATCTTAAATCAATTTCGGAGAAGAAGTTTATACTTAACAGATTTTATTCATGTTCAGACGTTGGTTTCATAAATTATTTAGACGTGGTAAGTGGATCACAAAGTAAATGAAAGGTAGAGAGAGGTTACCCGACTGGTTGTAGTCGAGGAGCTGGCGCTATCAGCACGTAAGTACAACATCAGTTCTCATTAGTTAGTAATTGTAATTAAGTGGATCATACGACGCCGTATATAAACCAGATAGTAAAAATAGTTGCTATTAAACGGTTCAGTTTTTGCAGTGTTTTAGTTGGTGGGGGTAAACGAGGTACGGTGGCAGGATTTAGGAGATACCTATATATTTCCCATTACTAGCCTGAGTTGATTGAAGGTGGCGCATGACGTAGCGAGTGTTGCTGTGAGATGCTGTGCCCTGTGTTGAGCAGTTTCTAGAACGTGGAGTCCCAGCTTATTATCAGAACTCGTTTTTATTTACGTATTTAATAATAAATACAGTTTACTCAGTTTACCTGCAGTACTTAAATTCCTTTGGACACATTAAATAATTTATGTTCACTGATAAATATCTGGATGAAATTATGTGTTAATTGGCATTGTTGACTTAATTTAATTACTTTATAAATTCATCGGATGTTTTAAAAACATTCATAGCATTTAATTAGCCCACGGAAAGATCGCGTATGTTTCTGCAGGCACACCATAATGATTGCTCTGGGTGGTGGTGGTGGTGGTGGTGGGTACATCTAGGTATGTGGGGAGTCATACAGACGTGACGATGGTCAATCATCAACCGTTTTGTTCGAACCCCACAAAAAGATAACAATATCTGGCTCTGCTACTTATGAAATAAATAATATTTTCGTTCGGGTCGGCAGTCGGGTCACGTATTTTATTGCTATTCCGCGACAGACGCAGCATCTCATCTTTCGCTCGAAGCAAGCTGAGACCGAAACAAAGAAAACGATACTAACTCGAGATACCACGACACTGCCGTGACATGAACTGACACTCTGTCAAGGAAAATTGATCACATTTTGGGTCATGCTATGCAATATATCCACATAAAAGTTTACTTCCTCAAGTTGATGTTTTGCGGTTTCAGTTGAAAACTGCCACAAAAAGACTAAACTAAACATGCGACAAGTTCAGCAAATCGGGTAAAAATTACGTGTGTAATAAAACTTGACAGTGACTATCGTGCATGTTTGTCAGACAAGAAATCTTTATTAAAAGAAAAAGATTGTCTTAACCTAAATTACTTCAAAACAATAACGTTGCACTTAGAATAGAATAGAATAGACTTTATTATGTACACCCTATGGATTACATACATAATTACATTATCATGCCTACCTATAGTATATATTTTCTTTTTGACTCAGAAGGTTTAAAAATAAACCCTTCCAATATTTAATAACACCCACATTCCTGAGAGGGCCAGTAACAGGAAAATAAGGCGGCTTGCACTCTCTTAGGCGCCGGGAAATACCGCACTTCATCAAATTAGCTTTATCTACCTCTCCAATCATGTGGTGGGCTTCCACATACAGCACGCTCTTATGTAAACTTGGTTTATCGAGTTTATCGTCAAAAGCGAGTGAAGCGTGCAATGAGTTTTCAGAAGCTGTTCAATATTCTATGTAGACTTATGATATGGGCAAAAATAAGCAGAAGAATCAGGCAAACAAAACTTGTTTGCATTTAGAATTATAAAATAGGTACATCGAAATACTTAACCGTCATAATTTCATCAATATTACCAAAAACACTCATTCCAATAATCTCTGTCAAAGTAAAAAGCTTCCTAAACCTACTTTAACCATCTAAATTGGTCGAATTCCGCCATTGCCTATTCGTATACGAATGCATAACAGCCGACTCAAAACAACGTGAAGATGTAACACTATATCCTGATTAAGTTTGAGACGTGAGAACTTGACGTCATCAGTCATGACCTTCGGTTTCGGCCCATGACTCAGCTGACCAAATAAAAACAGTACGCCACACCGGTTGACATTATCCACTGTTTGTTTATAAGGAAAAACAAACAAATCTACACGTCTGTTTGGCTATAAATAATAGATTTTATTGCTTTTTATTTGCGCATAACTTTTTAAAGTCAAAACAAGTCGTTTTGTGAAGATGAACTGGTTTTTACGTTGTTTATTGATGAGAACAGTAAGTAGTAGACGAACATGAAATATTGACCGTTTGAATCTCTTATTGCATCAGTCCAGGGGCCCAAGTCTGCTATTTTTAATAAACTCGTCATTCCAACACAATCCCATTGTCATTTTGCTAAAAGTTCGTAATCTGCTAAATTCATAATGGTCGATCATTGGTCGGTCAATGGTCTCGTAATAGAATCGTGGTAGAATGACATTGTCGTATTGTCATTATTATAAAACCCGTTAGCAGAAATGATTTTCGAAAAACTACTATTTAATTTGAACAGTTAGTCATGCCAGATTTCATTTATATATATATTTACATATTATTTATTAGTGTTATAAGCAATCTGAAGTAGCAAGAAGTTCGTAAATAGCAAAAACATTAAATTTATGTGAAACTATACAACTCAATAATATTTTATCAGTTTAGCTGTCAAAGTCAAATGTTAAATTACTGCTTACTGAGGTTAATCTGCTTTTAGGGTTCCGTACTCAAAGGGTAAAACGGGACCCTATTACTAAGACTCCACTGTCCGTCTGTCACCAGGGTGTATCTCATAAACCGTGATAGTTAGACAGTTGAAACTTCCACAGATGATGTAGGTACTTCTGTTGCCGCTATAACAACATATACTAAACAACAGAATAAAATAAATATTTAAGGGGGTCTCATACAACAGACATGATTTTTTTGCCATACGGAACGCTTCGTGCGCGAGTCCGACTCGCACTTGGCCGGTTTTTATTCCTAGCGGTCGGTGTTTTGTTAGTTATTTATTTTCATTTGAGTGTTTTAATTATATTTTTCTTTGTGTAATTAAATTATCTTTTATTTATTTATTACATTTTATACAAAATGGTGCTAATTGAGCAAGTTCCGGCTCTAATTGATTTTCTGGAAAACCACCAAGAAGTTTATCCAAACGATATTGGATGGAGTGCGCCCAAATTTTAAATTCGATATCGGTGGACTGCCCCAATAAAACGACACGGCAAAATGGCGCACTGTAAGTACCTAAATACAGTATTATTTAGTAATAGGTATGCATTATGAAATGTATCATGATTGTAATTTTCGCACTTTTTTAATTCTTTATTGAATATAAAAGTAAAATTTTAAACAAAATTAAATCACAGAAGAGTGAAATAAGTGTAAAAGGTAAGCAATACTTTTCTTTTGGCAGCCTTCCAGAATTATAGTAGGAAGCATATAGGTAGTAATAATTGTATAACTTGCGACGGGCTCGACGACGTCCTTTGCATTCCACCCATCTTCTTTCTCTAGCATCCACTGGGTTGGCTAGCTCGAGAATATTTGTTCGTAGTGAATACATTTCTCCATTCAATATTCCACAAACACGATAGATAGCAAACACTTTTTGACAACCGAGCTATTAAAAGCAATGACTGCACAATGATGTTCTAATGGTAGGTCACTGATCAAAGGAACTGTCAAAATTTTAGCAGACTACCGCATACGCCAATCATTCATTTGTCATTTTGTACGAGATTACCATTCTATGCCATTTCTTTCAATGGAGTGTCAGTGGTTGACCATTGGAAAGTCATAATGACGCCATTATATTAGTAGATTACCAAACTTGTCAAAATCAACAATTATGAAATCAATGATAGACCATTCTGACACTATTGTAATAGCAGACTTGAGGCCCTGATCGATCCGCTTAATTTCGTACTATGCCCATTTTAACTAAGGTATTTACAATGCAGATGTGAGTACAAACGGCGGGAGGGGACATCCTAACATATCAGCCTATTATGTTCCCAAATCAAATCAAATCAAATCAAAAGTCATTTATTCAAACTAGGCTGAGAATCAGCACTTTTCGAACGTCAAAATTACATAAGACAGTCCCCCAAAACGCCCACCCGTCACCGCTTCCTAGTGCTTTAGCTGGGAAGAAGAAGTGGTCAACTAACTCCCCAGCAGCACAGCTGTCTGTTCAGTTAAAGAAAAATAAATGGATTCTATACAACAGTATGCAAAACAATTTACATTACGTGCAACACAAAACATTAAATTATTTGCCATATGTCAGTCAGCTAGTACACCACTATACCAACAAAAAAAAAATAGAGAAAAGGAAAACTATAAATTCTCAAGCAAAAAATGATAAAAAATCTCAGATAAAAATGTAAACAGAACTTAATGCCCAAATAAAAGCCTCCTAGCATAAAGGGCGTGCCCGCTTACATATAGCTTTAGCTGTAACAGTCACAAATGATGAAATAGGACCATCAAAATAAAATAAATAAACAGTTAATTACTAATAACAAAACAATGGTCAGCAAGACGCCCAGTCACCACAAGCAGCCAGTGTTGCCATCCATACGAGGTTTCTCGTACATGTACGAGATTTAGTGGTCCTGGTACGAGGTACGAGCTTACATCCATCCTCGTACGATTTTGTACGAGATTCGTTGATACAAGCATATTTTGGAACGCGCCTCTGACTATACGAAATGAATGAATGGTGTGTACGTACGAAAGGTTTCATTTCATTCATTTTACTTGTATTGTTTCTTTAAGATGTTAAGTTAACGTAGAAAATATGTCTATGTTAATTCCACTCTACTCCACGTCCACTATAATAGGTACAGTTCGGATACTACATACAGTATCCAAAGCAAAATTCCGGTTGTACGACCTGCCACCTGCGACCACCTGGACAGTTTTTGACGAAACTGTTTCGTAGAGTGCTTGGTTATGAGATAGTTGACAAGAAAATCAATAAATTTTAGGCAATTTATTAAATAAATGGTATGTACGAGGTTGTGTTGACAAAATACGAGATTTCAGACCATATCTGTACGAGGACACGCCTTCGGCGTCTGGCAACACTGAGCAGCACCCGTTCACGAGCATAACGCAAAAATCAGCCATTACCCCCTCGCCATATTTGAGGGAAGGAGGTAACCCGACCCCCGACGCTACCGCAAGCAGTGACATCTAAGGGAGCATGACGAGAACTCCGCTGGGACACAGGCCTCCTCTCTGTGAGAGGGAGTGGGCCGTAATCCACCACGCGGGCCCAGTGCGGGTTGGTAGATGTCAGTTATCTTCGAAATTTTGGTTCTAGGACATGCCGGTTTCCTCACGATGTTTTCCTTCACCGTTTTGTGAGCAGTGGTGAAATAATTTTCACAAGTAAAGCGCCTGTCTGGGTTCGAACCTACGATCTACAAGTCGTAAGCAGCGGCCGTTACCACTGGGCCACCACTGCTGATATCCTAGAAGGACATAAATAGTGAACTTATTGGTGATGTTCTTCCGAAAGGTCAGCTGCGTAGTAAATACTAGCAAAGGGCGCGGCGCGGCGTGCGTCTCAGGTGTATGAATGTAAACTAAGTAAAAAGAAGTACGCAAGGATCGTAGCAGGTGACGTTCTGTAGGTTCTGCCTAACCCATGAAAAAGGCGTGAGTTTGTGTGTGTGTTATGTCAATCATTGTCACTATTTTAAACCTTATTAAATTTAGTGTTTTATTTTATAAGTAGGTACTGTGACCAATTATTCCTGTTAATTATATTCAATTATTTAAGCACGCATAATCTAATGACACCTAATGGGTCACTTATAAATTTGTATGTCATAATTTTGACAAAACAAAGCGCACCCCCCTATTTATGTAAACACCTATGTTTCACAAACAAATTGATTGATTGATTTACTTATTTTGGTGATACTAACGATTTGCAAGAACGTTTGGGAAGGAATACTGAACGAGGACGAAATTCTTGATCAGCATTGAAGGGATGAGGAATGTTGTCGGTAAACAGTAATATGTCTTGCACAGACTCTTGCTATCAGTATTGACTGTCAATGTAGCTTGGTGGGAGTGACGGCGTGCGGCCAGCGCGCCGGCGGTAGGTACCTAATACGTCTTGCACAGACTCTTGCTATCAGTATTGACTGTCAATGTAGCTTGGTGGAAGTGACGGCGTGCGGCCGGCGCGCCGGCGGTAGGTACCTAATACGTCTTGCACAGACTCTTGCTATCAGTATTGACTGTCAATGTAGCTTGGTGGGAGTGACGGCGTGCGGCCGGCGCGCCGGCGGTAGGTACCTAATACGTCTTGCACAGACTCTTGCTATCAGTATTGACTGTCAATGTAGCTTGGTGGGAGTGACGGCGTGCGGCCGGCGCGCCGGCGGTAGGTACCTAATATGTCTTGCACAGACTCTTGCTATCAGTATTGACTGTCAATGTAGCTTGGTGGGAGTGACGTCGCATTCTGTGCAAGACATATTAGGTACCTACCGCCGGCGGCGTTAATCATCGCATTCTGTGGCAGAGACTGCAAAACATTCAAATGCTTGTTTTATTTTTCTGCTCTCAAACTGCGAATTATTTTTTTTGTAATTTAAGGCGTTTATAAAACGAAACGATATTATTAGCATTTTCTGGACATTGGACTGAGAAAATTGGCTCTAGGGACACTAGTTGTGTCGTCTAGTAAAATCTTTGAAGAAAGCTTAGGATAAGCATAGCCTATGGCCCTATAGCAATAAGCATTGAGCACGTGAGGCCATTATTTCTAGCTAAACAGCTTAATTGAGGAAGTCGAATGAAGTTGTGATACATAAAATTACGCCTTGTTACCCCGGAGGGTTGGGCAGAGGTGTACCTATAGCACAACCACTTTTCGTCAGTAATGTTTAAGTCCCATGTTATTAGGGGGCAAGCCTATTGCCATCAACCGGGCACCGGTTCAGACTCCGAGCCGCTACTGAGAAATTCCAGATAGAAAAACCCAATAACACCTTGCCCGACCAGGGAACCAAACCCAGGACCAATCGCTCAGCTCACTAAACCACCGAGACAGTCAAGTGAAGTTGTGATAATCATTGCATATACCAATATTTTATCATTGATAAGTAGGTAGGAACGGCACGACGCAGGAAGAATTATATTCTACAACAATCAGGCACCAGTCCACGACAAAAAGCTTTGAAATTTTGATTTTTTTTATTGCTCATGTTGCAAGAAAGAAGTGCTCCCTAAAAACATTTTTGACATATAAATAACCATTTCCTCGATTACCTGTACCTATCAATGTAGTTACAAAGTTGAAGATAGAGAAACCACAACCACAACCTAGATCACTCTCTAATGAGGTGCGGCTTCAAGATCGTAGCTCCTGTTACCAATCTGCAGATTACAATATCTACTTAACAGCATACTAAGTTACAAGTAGAACTTACCGGCTCGACAGATAGCAGCAATGTTGAGTGTTGCCAGCAACAGGAACAGTTGTCTGGGCGACGCCATGTCGCCTCGCGATCTGCAACAAACAACAAAACAAATGTCATCATAATGATAACAAAAAACTTAATGACTACAAAGTAAAGGGTTTTTTCTTAGTTTTTCCTGAGACAAAATTCACTTGTTGTTTAAAGTATTTTGACACAAGGACAAAAGACAATCTCGCTAAACAAAAACATGATATTCCACCGCTTTGAGTCGATATCAATATTTAAAAAATCGTCCAAAATGCTGAAAAGCAAACTGAACGTATTGGCTTGGAATAACCTTTTACATAAAATATCGCATCTAAGTAGGTACATAACGATACCTACTACGTATGCACATAGCATTTCTGCCCATTATCATGTAATTTACAAGGCAATCAATCGCCAAGTAAGAGAACGCTGAACAAAAATGCATATCAGACGCATCTCAAGAAGCGGCGCCCGCGCACCGACGCGGTCAACGACCCCACTCCTGCGCAGTCACATCCCCTAGACCAGCCTGCGTAATATTACTGAAAACAAACCGGCCAAGTGCGTGTCGGACCACGACCAATAAAGGGTTCCGTAGCTGGGATGAATTTATCCCAAGAACAAACTTAACATACCTAGTTAAAAAGCATGTTTTCCCACACATTCCAACTGCAAATGTAAGTTGGTCGACTATTACTGGTTAACATGTAAAGCTGTGATAGTTTCATTTTAACTGCGTTATATATGCTATTGCCGTAAATTCTTTCACATATCCAAAACAACCATTTAGCTGGCGGAGGGGACACTTGACTCTAACAAAAATACACTTTAAAGCTTAATATTTCGCAAACGGATCCCTGAATCGAAAAATGGTTTTAATGACTCGTAATATTTTTTAACGACTTCCCACAAAAATCATCCCCTCTTTACGTGTAGAAGCAGTAGGTACCCTCAAAACACTTTATTTTAACATTTTATTTGACCACTTTGTCGGCGTATTATTAAGCCGGGGACAGACAGACGGACATGGCGAATATATAAGGGATCAGCATCTTGTTGACCACGGAACTCTAAATAGCCAGTCAGATCATCATCGCACGAGCGCCAACGGCCGGAGCCTGCGCAAGAAAAACTATAAAAAAAAAAAAAAAAAAAGCTTACGTGGCCGTTTTTGAGTAATAAGAAAATATGGATGACTGAATTTCAACACATACTTGAGACTTTGAGAGACGATTAGGATGATGACTTATTCAGTAGTTTTATGGTTTTCAGTGATGACGCCATCCATTTCATAATACCAATAATAGTGAAACTATTGCAATTATTTACCGACAGTCTGTACCTAAGTACACCTCGTCTATTCATAGTTAGTGTTGCAGCTGTTGATGACTGGTCATAGAAGTCAAGTGTCAATAACTCTCACTGAGATCATCTATTCCCGAAAAAATCAAAGAAAAACTTAAAGGCAACATACTTTGTACCAAGTAACCGTACCTCGACCCATGATGATAAACACACAACAACACACTCCAAATAAATAGCCTTGTTTTCTAAGAAAAGTTTTTCAATACTCTATCTATAAGTTTACATAAAATGTAAGTATATAATAATATAAAACGTTTATTTCCTCTGCACAAGCTATGTATTTAAAGCTAATATTTGACAATAGTGCACGAACAAGGAGCTACCTTTGTGAGAGACTGGTACTTGAATTAGGTTTATATAAAAACCTGGATCAGGACCCTCCTGCGGCCATCATACAATGCAGTTTACATAACGTATATTGAATTACGAAACATAATATAAAAGAAAAAAGGTTAGTGGAAATACCAAAGTGTGTGTGAGTAACCAGAGAAAGTGTATAAAAGAGATGTGAGAGGTTGCTAGAGTGAGTATAGTGCAAGAAGGGTTGGTGGTGTGTAGATGCAGCAGAGGGGATGAACAGTAAGTAGAGGTAGTCTATCTAAGAGGGAGTTTTCAGATATTTTGTGACCGAATAATTACATTTGTGTTTAGTTTGAGGATATATATTAAGAATGTTATTTAGTTTATTATAGAGGTATGGTCGAAGAACATTCAATCCGAGCCATTCGCAGACTCGGTTAAAACCCTTTCAGGCAGTGTCAAACTTATCAAAGACCTCCTCCCAGGTCTGTCCACTAAATAAGAGGGCGGTATCATCAACAAAGGTAAAGATTATTCCCTTGAGGAGCTGGAGTTGGCAGAGGCTGTTGATATACTCCAAGAACAACGTTGGGCCGAGTATGCTACCCTGAGGCACACCGAATTTGGTACATGCCTCATCGCTTAACCTATTGTCAATCCGAACTCTTTAGATACTTGGATTATGGACTTATTGGCCAAATAATTGCATGTAATACCTTCTAAGGAACTGTTTAAACCACTATACGAGTATACTCGTACTAATAACAATAATCCCCAATTAGGATAATTTCCAGATTCGAAAACGGCACACAATAGCAACAACTCATTGCAACCCAAACAACGATTGTATAGTAACGTCTGCAATCCCTAGACCACTTAGCAGAAGTAATGGTCGCAATTACATAAGTAAACGGTTGGAGCACAAATACAAAGAATCAATCGGTTTAAGGAGCTGAGCACCCTCGGGAGCTAAGCGGTTCCATAAATAAAGAACGACACCCACTTATCGCCACCCACTGTCCCATTCTGGGAGACGAATGTCCGCTGATGTGGGAACCGTGTCACATTAATGCCATCCTCTCACTGGCGTGTAACGACTTAACGGTCTTGTTCGTGTGTGATGCAATTGACTGAATGATACTTCGAAGTTACGACTAATTTTAAGAAGAGGTACTGAGTACAAATAAGGAAAATTCTGCTAATATTCTGTAAAAGTAGGCGCATCGACTTGATGTTTCTGGGAAATTAGATAGCTTACTTGGGCAACATACCTAATACAATCTTCTCGAGTGGCAGCTATGTAAATTAATAATTTATGTATAAATGGATACCTACTCAAATAATTAAATTTTAAATCAAACAGATCACTAGATTCGAAGAGACCTTAGAGATTGTTGCAATAAATAAAATCAATAAACAGGATAAATCTTAACCTTCCTCATTCACGTTCCTTCCTCGTTCATTAATATTTCTAGCCTTATCCATAACCTTTCAGTAATGACAATAGACACTTTTAGAACAAATCCGAACATAGCGAGCCAGTCAAGAGTGATCAAACAAACCAGTGGCGAATGGTGTCAGTGTGCGAGCACCTCTGGCGAGTCCGTTGTCCACGACCACGGGTGGACGACCGCGCAAGTGATTCATCAATCGCCGCGGATCGCTCTCAATAGGATAATGTGCTCCGTCACCTACGGAGCCGATCACCGTGCGAAGATGTCCCTGGGAACGTTCCGGGGGATCCAGTTACGATATGTGACGCTAAGTTATTTGCTAATTTGGATTATGTAGGGATACATCAATTATTTTAAAAGGGAAGAGGTTAGAAGGCTCTTGTTCTACAGAAGGATAATACAATGTGTACTTACTGGTATAGACTAAAACATATATGAGCTAAAACACTTATATTTTAAAAGCCTCATCATATGATCATCATCCTGACTTGAAGTAAAGAAAATCTTAGCATTTCCCAATTTTTATTGGCAAAAACTAAACTCCTATATTATATACGACACGACACTAGAGGGAATAAAACTTTGTTTTATTTGAGTTTGAGTTATGAAAGATTTTCAGTTTTCAGTGTTTGCGTGTGGGCAAAGAGAATTATTTGACTTTAATAACTTTGTCCACCTTGAACAAAACTTTAGAGGAAGAAAAACAGAGTATGTACATCCCCAGGTTTTTTGCGATGATTGTATAACACCACAATTTAGTTTTATGGATTCACCGAAATGTAATAGGACTCGTCATTTGCCGAGCGATTGCTGTTTCATAATATTTCCTTTTGCGAAAAACAATGAATCGGTTCTAAGAATATTTCACGATAGCTGTCAACACAACACAACACACCTGTCAAGCTGATCAATAAGTGGCTATTACTTGACTGCTATAGCTACTTATTTATACTAGTAATTAGATAACAGCTGAGTAAAGGCTCATAAAGACTGGGGCGATAACGCGAGCACGACAGACAGAAATATGCCTGCCGCGCCCGCGATATCGCCCGAGTATGTAAGAGCCTTAAACCCCGTGGTGTCCGTGAGATAATTGTGGTCACCTCGCTTAGGTGAGCTCAATTTGGAATATAATTTTGGAAAATTTAGGAGACAAAGTCAATTTCAAATGTAGAGCAGATAATATTACTCGATAGGCGCGTAATGAGATTAATATTACTAAGGATAATTAATGCTTGGTTAACAAGCTTGAACTAAGTAAGAAATATCTTCTAACTTTTAGGTTCCGCAATTAATGTCGTAAGTCAGACACGAACAATACATTTTACATAACATCTAAGTAAAGGTGTTAATCTAAGCCTTTCCACAAACACACCAACACTTGGTTCGTTAATAAAACTTGGCAGATAATCTTGAGCAGTGTTACCTGCACCGCACGGGCGCACGGCACTGGACACCGGACGCGAAAGTAAAAACATGCACACAGACATACATACAGACAGACACGTGACATACAGACAGACATTACTATCACAATAGTTATTATGTACTGTGACACAAAGTAAATGATTTTTACTCGGTCAATCGAGCTATGAAGTTTGGCAACATTGCAGAAACCAATTTTTGGATGACTTTGAGCTATTCAAAGAATAGCACTTATACCACTTTGGCTGTCGGTCTCTAGCGGTGATGGTTAGTTAGTACAGTTTTCAGTAGTTTTACATTATTCCTAGTATGGATTTCATGCCATGTTTCAGTCGCATTAGGGCCCACATAACATTTTTGACGAAAAGCGAATCTTGCAAGAACCTCCTTCAATGTGTTTAAAACGAATAGTACTCTACTAAACAATTATGAACGATTCGGGATATTAATTTTGATAAAATAAACGATGGTGTATGTATGTAAGGACCGTAGCAGGCGGCGTTTCTGCCTAACTCATGGGAAAAGGCGTGAGTTTATGTATGTATTTAAGTAATAGGCAAATACGAGTATGAAGGTACAGGGACACATATGTGGTGTTGTGCCTTTCTAAAGTAAATATGAAGGTACAGGGACACATATGTGGTGTTGTGCCTTTCTAAAGTAAATATGAAGGTACAGGGACACATATGTGGTGTTGCGCCTTTCTAAAGTAAATATGAAGGTACAGGGACACATATGTGGTGTTGTGCCTTTCTAAAGTAAATATGAAGGTACAGGGACACATATGCGGTGTTGAGCCTTTCTAAAGTAAATATGAAGGTACAGGGACACATATGTGGTGTTGTACCTTTCTAAAGTAAATCCTTGCGCCGACACATACCTCACACATGTGTCGATGTGTCTTAGATAACAGACCGGCCAGATGTAGTGATAACATACGCCATTGATCTTGTCATTTCGGAGCTTGCGAAGTTTATCTCGTGTTTTGTATTAAATTGTTAACTGCACCTCAGTACAGAATGCTGAATGACAGCGGTACTTTGTAGTATTCCAGATTTGGGCGTTTTGGATTTTATGTGAAACTAGCTTTTGCCTGCGGCTTCGCCCGCGTAACGGTCGGAAATTATTCCACAGTACCGTACTACCGGGATTCATTGTAACCTCTGTCCTAACTCAGGTCATGGCCTATCCGTATGCCTACCACCTAAATCTATTCAGCCGTTACGGCAAGAAAAGGTAACAGACCGACAGATAGATAATAAATTCAAATAATCTATTTTAAGGTTCTGAAACACAAAAATAAAAATTGGTATCCTTAGGGTAGGATGCTACGTCGACTGTCAAGACCCTTCTCAGGAACGCGTGGAGGTATCAAATTGACATAGATAGCAAAAACTTAAATCTACGGTCCCTTGCAGCTGTAAAAAAAATAAAACTTCTGAGTCAACGCAATAAAATAATACGGCCATTTATGCCGCATAGGTACGTTGACACTCGCAAATAAAGCAAAGCCACGGTAAGATTATCTATAGCCCATAGGGTAGGTACGTTCCGTTGACCGAGCAGCGTGAAGTTTGGCGAGAAGCAATGTTTGACAGTTCAAGTAAATAGAAAAATCCGCAAAGTTGATAATTTATAGTTATATAGCACCTGTAAAGTTAAGTTTGTTCTTCAATCTGTCTTGAAGTAGGTAACACTACTCGTATTAAAATTTCTTTTTTTGATTGAAAAGTTAAGTTTGTTCTTCAATCCGGAATAGGGAATATTTACGTAATTCAAAACTTATTAATTATTTCAATATACGTTGTGTAGGATTCAGGAAACAAAATCCATTTTTTTTTTATTTATTAATGTTTTACAATTCGTTATTTTATGTTGCGTTTTTTTAGTCGAACGAAACGGAACGAGACGTAAAATCTATGTGAATAAAAATATATTTTGTGCAAAGTGCTTGAAATCTCACTAACGTAAGGAAGTATGTGCGATTTCTGCTTGAATTAAGCACAAGCAATCATTTTATTTATATATGAGTCGGGGCTAAAAACAGATGTTAACAAAGCAGTATCGTGGTAAATGACGTCACATCATGACCGCGACAGAAACGGACATTTGAAGTGTAGTAGAAAATCTTTAGTTTCAATTTTTTTTGAGCAACAAGCAGTAGTTGAATTTAACTTTTAAGACTTTCTTGGGTTTACATTAAAGTATTTTATTGATTTAGTGAAAAAAAAATGCATATTCCCTATTGGAAATTCGGGCAGCCGCACAGTGGAACGAATGTATGGGAGCGGTTGGACGTAGACATGTCCGAAAAATAAGAGTAAAATTATGACAAACTAATGATGCCATCTTATTCGATTACTTAATGCCTTCATAAATTGTGGTGATGAATTTCTTCATAACTCCCATATTTCGGGAGTAATTTGAGAAAATGTGAAATTTTACTATGAAAATGAGTGTATCGAGCTCTCTCCCTCCTGTTCCGGGCTTGTTTCAAGTAGCGGTCTCTAATATCGTAATGCTATTACTAAGAGCTATATTTAATACTAAGACACATAGTGCGCCAAATGTGCACTTTCTGGGATAAAAGGAAATGAAAATTTAAAAAAAAAAACGTTTTTTCCCCATTTGTATTTACTTTAAACCGCAGACAGACTTATTAAGAGGTCTATAAATATATTATATATATACAGAAATATATATTAACAAAAATATTCACAAGAACTGATGAGAGTATGACTTTTAAGTAAGTTGATAATAAATTACCTAGTTTCATTAAAAGTACAATAAATAATTAAGATGTAAGCTCTAATTTACTAAGTTACACATTTTAAAACAATAACATCATTTAATTATCTTCGTCATCATCATCATCATCAATTAATTCAAATTCAGAATCGATGTCCGCTAAATCATTTATGTTAACAAATTCGATATCACTTTTCTCAGAATCCGTAAGCTCATAAAATTCCTTAAAAGAAGATTTTTTTACAAACTTATTTCCTTTTGGACGGATACTTGTAACAAGTGGATCAGAAGACAGTAAAAGATTGTGCATAATATCTTCATTGCATGAGATACTGCTATGCTTTCGAGAATGCCCCTCTCTATATTTTCTAAAATCTTTATTTCTAGCCTCAGATGCCTCTTCGGATAGAAAACCAATGGGCACAATTGACATGTTCTGAACTATGTCTGGCCCATGCATTAAAATTTTATGAAGTGAAGAAGGCATATAATACCATGGGTATAACTCCACGTAAAGCTTAGCAGTATCAAAGCAGAACTCTCGGAATTTAGTTACGTTGATCTTCTCTCCTGATGAAATACACTGCAAGATCACACAGATTTTTCTTAAAAGCATAGCATCTATTCCGGTCAGTTCAGCAGATTTAGTGTAGTTTTCAAAAAATCTCCTTGCCGAGTTGCCATTGTTGGTGGATCCACTGCCTTGTTTCACAACATCGAGAAGTAAGCCCGTTTCTCTTCTTACAGCCTCTTGAACTCTTTTCTTCCTGTCATCAACTTGCCTTTTTGCTATATCACCCCTTACTTGCCATGATTTTATGTCTAATTTGTAGGAAATGTGTAATAAGCATTCCATTGAGCGAATCCAAGCGTGAAGGGTGCTTAAGCTATATTTATACATGTCCTCGTTTGCGTGTTTATCTTTGATTAACTCTAAATTATTCATTTCTTTAGGACAAGCCTTGCATATGTCACACACTGAAGCTGCTGTATTGGATATAATGGAATGAATTTTACCATCAATCATTGTCAACAGCAGTTGGTGTTTGACACTAATTCCATCAGTGATGGTGGATGGAGTTAAGGCTTCAATCTCTGCTTCGATTTCAGCCATCTCTCTCTGCACATTTTCTTTGGTTTCCTTTATAAACTTAAACAATATTGGCCGGCAAAATGAAGTGGAAGATGGTCGCTCGTTTTCCCAAATTGTTACACCTTTTGAGACGAGCCGCAGTGGTACAAGACTAATCATAAAATTACTAGCAAGATCGATTTGCTCATCTTCACTCGTCCTTTGATGATAAATGCTTTGGCTAGATGATCCGTCAAAACCCCATTTGCTGGTCAATACGAGCTGTTGATTGGGATCAACAGGGGTTTCTAACGACCTAATAAGTCTTCTTGAGGTTAAATCCATCAAGGCTTGTAATTTGATTTTTGCAGAGCTCTCTGTAACTGTGAGATCTTCTTTGGCCGGATAGCACTTAATTTTTTCTTTAACCAACATGTAGTAACTCGGGTATTGAAGAGCTCCTTCTTGAGTGTTGAAATCCCGAAGAGTGTTATAGCGCCATTTCGATAAGTTCATCGATACATAAAGAGCCAATGCCTTCAAAGGGGATATTTCCCGTACCTGAATTGATTTACCTTCAATGAAGGCTTTGATTTTTGAGGCCTCTTCTGGATTCTCCGTCAAGTATTTCATAACATAAGCTGTATCGCTTTGTCCTGCCTTTTGAAGCGCCCTTTCGGCCGAAAACATAATTTCAGCGCTGCTACTGCTGCATGAAAGACTATCTTCAGTGCGTCTTCTTTTTTGCCGGTTACTAAGGTCCTCAAAAGATTTACGAGGACTAGGATGTGTACAAGTTGAAGCATCAGATTTAGCAGGAGAAATTATGGGCTCGATGACGTCACTTATATTTTCTGTAGAAGGTTCCATATTTTCATTCTGTAATTCCGGCCATTGAATTGCAGCCTGTAGCCAAATCTCATGTTTCTTCCGAAACTTATCTGTGCTTCTTCCAGACTGTGTCCATTTTGCATAAATGCGGTAGCAAAATCGACGACACCAGTCTTTTAAACTTGTTTCAGCACTTTCACATAACTGAACACAACTGTTATCTTTTAAAACACTGAACAAATAGTTAAAGTCGCGTAAATCTTTATGTGCGCGTGCGCATAAAGCAACGTGAATATCAAGATTTGTATTAAAATTTGGAAAATACATTGCGAGATTAGCTTGGATACAACGAGGTGTAAATCAACACTGATTTTAAAGTTACTAATAGTGACCTATTTATATAAAATCCAGGTATCCCAGGTATCCTTTGTTAAATATTGCAAGGTAATTAGTTATTGTGATAATTAGTAAATGATGCATGCTAAATTAGTGTATTAAGAGCCATTTAGTAATTAAATAATAGCAATGTTCTTATCAGTAATCATTAGTGCATCAGTTTTATATGTAAACCTTAAGTCCCTAATTATATATCCTAATTAGCTTATATCTTCTCTAATTGGCTGCTCAGAAATGTTATTGTAATAAGGTAAACCTTTAGAAAAACGGTTTTAATCAACAAAATAAACAAAAAATAAAAAAATTGTGTTATAAAATAAACATCACTCTTTATCCCAGAAAGTGCACATTTGGCGCACTATGTGTCTTAGTATTAAATATAGCTCTTAGTATTAGCATTATGATATTAGAGACCGCTACTTGAAACAAGCCCGGAATCAGGAGGGAGAGAGCTCGATACACTCATTTTCATAGTAAAATTTCACATTTTCTCAAATTACTCCCGAAATATGGGAGTTATGAAGAAATTCATCACCACAAGTTATGAAGGCATTAAGTAATCGAATAAGATGGCATCATTAGTTTGGCATAATTTTACTCTTTTTTTCGGACATGTCTACGTCCAACCGCTCCCATACATTCGTTCCACTGTGAGCCGAGCGAGCACAGCTTTGAGACGGAACCCTCAGGGCGCGAGTCCTACTCACAGCTGTCCAACTTTTTTAAATAAATAAAACAGTTTTCATGATTCTAAAAGTCTTACTTGAAATAATAATTATTCATTTTAATACTATCACCAATTATTAGTAATACTTAATCTAGCGCCGCCATTCACTACGAACTCAATATCTACATGTTGGAAAGGTTATTTTATCACTTCACATTGTAATAACGTTTGACCGAGTGGCCCGATCTTAATTAAACAAAGACTAGGTGTTACTTCAACATACGGACTATGGCTCTATTTCCAATCCCCTAAATCTCTTGTAGTCTGGTATCTCTAGCACCTATCTCTAAGTACCTACAAAAAACATCAATATTACATGTTAATTTTAAAATCATCCTCTATGTTACGCCCTTGAGGTTTATTTGCTTTTACAAAATGCTGAAACACAATTCTTTATCTCTCACCAAAACATAAATTTGAATTTTAATATCCCTAACTTAAGAAACGCTGGGTTTCCCATACAAACTTTCATCCTCTTTAGGATTATTTTGAGACAAAAAGTAGCCTTTGTCCTTCCCCAGAATGCCATCCGTCTCCTGCCACATTTTATCGAAATCCCTTCAATGGTTCAGGCGTGAAAATGTAACATTCAGACAGATAGACTGACAGTCTAACTTAGTGACTTCCGGATTTATAATATTTAGTATGGATGATACCTCGCCTGCTTTACAGATTTCTAGCAAGCTGTACACGGAGACAGAAGACCACTGTTTGTCTCTGCATCACCCAAAGGTCGACTGGTAGAAAATGCCTACGGCATTAAGTCCGCCTCTGTACATTTTTGTGTGCTTAAAGTACTAAATAAATAATAATAATAAATAAATATGACAATTCCCCACAGACTTTAAAAAACACCATACTTAATAATTATTATAGAATAGAATAGAATACTCCTTATTATGTACACCATAAAAATTGCACATATACCTAAATGTTGAAATTTTACATAGGTTTTTACAAGTTCTTTTTTTATATAATGTCAGATAAACGAAGGAGGCTAAACAGTTGTCAATTCTGTCAAAGTCGATGTCACTCACATAGATGTGTTAACTAACATCGCAGCTTGTAAAACCTTAACCGATTGTCGAACAAACGCCATTTTCGCCGTAATGATTGTTATTAGGTAGGTACCATCGCACGCAAAAAGTGGAAGAAAAACTACAAGAAAATAGAAGGTCGTTGCATCGCACTGGCTATGGCTGGTAAGAACAAAATTGTCAAATACGTCAGCTTCGCAAAAAGTATTTGTTTAGTGGTCACATTGAGTAGGTAGTTAAAAGGTACTAGGTACTTAAATTTCCTATAGTGTTTTATCGCCGCCGTGCAGGTACAAAACCATGGAAATGTTTGAGAGGAAAACTAATATACCGAGCTCGTGGGCTGGTCATCTGAATCTGCAGAAGTTTAATTAGTGTCAAACATTGTTAATAACTTTGATTGAGTAATAGTTAACTTTACATCAAATTAGTTCCTCGTGTCTATCAAATTAAACTTACTTCCAGTAGAGGTTTATGGAGCTACCTAACTACTAACTACTCGTTGTGATCGGTACAACGTACATTAATTGCGCAACTTTCATTAGCGACAGGCGCAGGCGCACAATTATCGATAAATGCGCGAATCGATTGTAACATAAACATAATCGATCGTTGTATCAATTAGCAATCATTTTACTGTTTTGTTCAAACTGTGAGACGGAAAAACGATGTTCTTGTTCAATGACGTATGACGCGCTGAATATTTATTTACTGCTTACGTAGTGAAGTCGAATTACTGAACCTAATCTATGTGGATTTTGGAGATGGGGTATATACCTAGAGATAAGGGCAGGTATCAACCGTTGTCGCTACAAGAAATCGGTCTTAGGAGACTGTCCTTAACTTGTTGAAATATTTTGATCTGAATTCATAAATTTTGAAAAAAAAATACTGTCAGCAAGAAAATGCATCTATTTATTAGTATATATTTTTGATTATCAAGTTATCAATCCCTTATGTGGCACCTACCATGTTTTGTCTCTGCGTCACTCTAAGGTTGACTGGTAGAAAATGCCTCAGACATTAAGTCCGCCTTTGTACAGTATTTTTTTTACTTGTGCATAAAGTTTTAATAAATAATAAATAAAATGGGCAATTTTCACAAAAACGTTTTTTGATGCCAATCGATCCTGTTTCTTATAGGGATCAAAAAACTATCGGACCTATCGGACTATAAACTATCGGTTTTGAGCAGTAGAAAAGTCAGAAATCGTAAAAAACTTCCCATACATTTCGTAGGAAATGAGACTGAGATGAGAGAACACAATATACCAGTGTGTGACGGCTGTCGAATCGGTCGGTCTTTACTTCACCGGGCGGAATAGGGAACGAATATATAGCAGATAGTTACAGATTTATCTTTTTAAATGATTATCTTCCAAGCAGTCAATCATTCACCGGACACTTCAGCTTCGGGAGGTTCCTGTGTCTGATAAGGCGGGAGCAAACGTCCGGGTGTCACCACTGTGTGGATCGCCCGGAGGACACGGTAGAGCAGGTGGAGGTCAGCCCGGCTTGGGCATCGCCGTGTCCTCGTGGAGGCGATCGGTGGCAGACATCTCTCGCGTCCGACCCTGGTTCAGGCCATGGAACGGAGCGATAGGGCATGGGCAGCCGTCACCACCTTCTGCGAAGCAGTAATGCTCGCGAAGGAGGAGGCGGGACGGTTGAAGGAAAGGCAAATTACGCGCCCTCTCGCCCCTAGTCGCCGCAGGAGACGCCCTGCGTCGGGAATCCCGGGCGGATTTCCGGCCACCGTAGGCGCGGGCTTGCGGACGGTGAGCAATGGGTAGCTCACCGTCCGGTAAGGACCAGGCCCGGGTCGACGGCGCGTTGTATTCCACGCGCGCCTTAAAGAGATGTCGTCAGCACAAGTGTAGGGGTCCACGAGGGCCGATGCCTGCCGGGGACGCGGGAAGGTACTAAAGGGATACCGAGGCCCCTGGCAACACAGGCAACGGAAGGAACACTGGTGGGTTTTAGTCAGTAAGAGTCTGACACACCCTCCCGCTCCGCCCAGAGAAGGAGAAGTTATTTGATGATTTCCCACCCAAAAAAAAAGCAGTTAATCATGACATGAAAAGAACGGCTATTTTAGTCAATTTTAACAACGCAAATAGCGTAAAGATACGACGACTGCTTGCAAACGTAAGCTCATTTCCTAAAAATTGATATATTTGTACTTCTTTTGTTTACATTTTGTTATTATATGATAGTTCGTAGAACGTATACAGAAAAACAGACATATATATATAGCTGCTTCTCACACGTACAACTGTATGCGCTTGCTCCCGCGTCACCAGTCCTGACTCTCTTCATATTTTGGTTGCTGAGACCACAAACGTAGTATACAGGGAAATTTTATAAAAAAGTGGCTGTTATTTTAGTATATTGTGTTGTCTTACGACTTCCACATGAACGAAGTCGAGGGCAGAAGCTAGTTGGTAATAAGATTCGATGGAATTATGATGTCTACGACCGTCAACTGGGCTGCCTTGATTGACTGACTGATCTTTAAGCGCTCGAGTTAGCCTGAGTAGCCCCAACTAATCAGATCGACACCCAGCCAAGTGGGCACCGGCCTTAATACTGCACAAGTCCGTTGACCCAATAACTTATTAGAACCAATAAAAACTGCCACAGAGAGCCAGCGGTTTTGGCGCCACTGTGTACAATCAACAACTGAATGACGAACGGCGGCGCCCCAATCGATTTTTTATCAATTTCCAATTCGGAATTTCGATTATAAATTGCGGTTTGTTATTTTTTGCGGGCAGTGGCATGTTGTGGACGTGCGTGATGACTCGATTATTTGGATAACAGGTGCAACGCAATTGTAGCTTGTCCGTTAAAAGTCCATTATATTATTATATTATATTATTATCATAGCCACTGAAATAACTACATATAAATATGAAACTTTTTAGATTGTAGTAATGCCAGTAATGCCAGTATGAAGAATACCTATTCTCATCGCACGAAATTCGCGTGAAAAATCAAAAGTTTATTTATTTATTTATGTATCTCTCCCTTAAAACAACTACCAATACAGGTTCATCACCTAATGCGTTACTGCGGTCTCTTATAATTATACTATCTTTTTAAATTATCATTTTTTATTATTTCAAACTATCTGGAACTTTAACTTATATAACATACTTGTTACACAGTAATATAACTATTAAAATACATCTGTCCCACAATGACATACTACATTAATCTACATTAGGTAAAGCATAAAATAAACAACAATAACCTTGCGAATTCAATCAAATTTCATATGAATATATCAACTTTGATGTGAAGATCGTTAATGACCAGAATTGCTCGGTTTAGTGGTGTTTTGGCGATTAAGTTGGTCCTGGCTGTCACTGCAGCACCCCCGGATTATGCACCATCATCATCATCCATAGCGCGACATCACCCACTGTTAGGCGTAGGCCTCTCTTTTCTTGTGCCAATCCCTACGCTCCTGTGCCAGCCTCATCCAGGTTCTACCCGCGATGGTAACAATATCGTCCAAAGTTATTGTATCCGGAAAATTAATACTCAATGAAAAACTCATCATTACCAACCACCGCCTAAATAAAGCTAACATCGTGCTCAAGCTATCGACAGACACGTCATCGGTCTCACCGGTACGCGTCCGGCCTGTCAGCGCCAGCCAGCCGACACGGCCGGTTTCTGACAACGACACATCTACTGCCCAAATAATGACGGACATCTAACCAGAAACGCACATTCCTCACAAACTGTTTCTGTGTTAAACAAATCTTTGGATCTATTGTATGTATTGTAACACTATTTTCCATAGGTCCCTCGTAACTATGTATACCTTTAAACAGCTGATCAGTTGGAACTGTATCTTAAAATTAATTATCATGATGTTACTGAGTAAAGAAAATTATACCGTCTTAGCAATTCAAAATTGCTCGTTATTAGTCTAAAAATAGGTAATTTGCGAACTTGATTTGACGAGTGGCAACTACACTACAGGCCTCCTCTCGGTGAGAGGGAGAGGGCCGCAATCCACCACGCGGGCCCAGCCGCCCTGTTTGCGGGTTGGTAGATGTCACATGTCTTTGAATTTTTTGAGAAGGCCTGTGTCTCAGCAGTGGGAAGATTATAGGCTGATTATGTATGTTATGTAACTACACTTAATAACACTGTGATTTAAAAAAATTGTAAAAACCAAGTATTTTTAAAACTGCAGAGTTTCTTGCCGGCTCTTCTCCATAGGAAACGACCATTTGGAAACGTGCACCTAGCTTCTGACGTTTCATAAGTGCCCATGTAGGTTTATGTGAAATAAAATATATATAAATAATTAAAATAAATAAATAAATTAAAAAGATTTTGATTTTTACTAAATTTGAGAAAACTATGTAAGACCATCAATGATTTTCATCACTAGTTGTGCATGTGGAAACGTAGGCATTTCTCGGTCATATCCATATTAAATAACATATTATTACACATAAATCGTAAAGAGTCGACGTAATATTACTCGAATCAATAAACACGTGAAACATGTGATATTAAAGTATTTCACTCAGAAAATATTGATGTCAGTCTGAATAACAAAATTCCGATACGTCTATGAATTCATCAGCATGTGATTAAATTACGTTATATTTATAAATATGATGATAATAATGTATGACTGAAGAGATTTGTATTATTTATTGAGCTCTCTCCCTCGCGGCACCTTCAGTCTCCCAGGCGGGAGACTGAAGGCGCCGCGAAGGCTTATTGCTGCATGACACCGCTAATTGAAATCGTAAAAGGTAATTATGTACTTAATAATAATTACGAACTTACACATTTAACAAGTGAAAAACGTCAATACATCAATATTAAATTCGCAAAACGTACATTCACGCTCATAAAATTTGAAATCAAACTTATAATTTCCAATAAAGCTTATGAAAGCTCGACGAGATAGCTAATGTTTCTCATTTATTTACTAGAAGCAACTGTTTATTTGGGTTTAACTCTTTCTTAATGGTATTGCCATAATTTCATGAGATTACGCATACCTGGTGATATATTTCTCACTTTAAATACACCAATTTTAATAGACGACTAATTATAAGTAACCTAATTATAAAACGAAAACCATCTAAACAACGTTATTATGAGGATTTGAAGTAGTTGTACGTACTGCCAGTAATTAGAGAGTAGTATTTAACGAGCAGCGGGTTGAAGTGTCAGACTGTAGTTAGCAACCTCGTTACTAGTGATAGTAACAGCCCGCTTGTTATTAACTACAGTACTATATACATATATTACCTTAAGCTTTACAGCTTATTAGTTATTAGGTAGATACTTATGAGAGAGATGATCATCAATAAATTAAAGAAATTGTTTTTATTGTGTCAAACTACATAGAAATCATGTGGAAATACCGCTTAATTTACTTTATTATGCTGTCCATCAAAATAAGAAATAACATTTAAATTAGAATCTATTATGCAGACTCTTATGAAGCTTGAAACTGTAGACTCGGCAGTTTTTCTGGGTATAACAGCAGATGCCATACTTCAATGGGACCCACACATATCAAGCCTAGCGGGGAGACTCAGCTCGGCCGCCTACGCCGTCAGGAAAGTAACACTACACTGACATTGATACAGCTCGATTAGTCCATTTTAGTTATTTTCGTAACGTTATGTGTAACGCCGCTGACATTCAAAACATTTTGTTCTTTAAAAACGAGCTGTTCGAGCAATTTACCAGCATAGTGCTAGTGTCTCTGAAAGTTTTTTTTTTAAGATGTTGGTATTCTCACGGTGGCACCAAAACTCATCTTCGCCAACATCTTATAATATATTAGGCAAAATATACACTCCTACACTAATAACAGTAATATTCACAATATTAACACCAGAAATAGGGACAAATTACGGGCTCCATTTCACCGGCTTCATAAGGTTCATTACTCATTTGTTGGGCTTGGTATAACTTTTTATAACAAGCTACCCTCTTCGCTGCTAGATTTGCCTTTTAATCCGTTTAAAGCTAAAGTAAAATCCAACCTTTGGCAAAGACATACTATTCTATCAACGACTACATAAGCGATGAGAATTGTTGGTCGCCGTGATTAACTCAAGACAATGTTCTTTCTCCAGGATTAGCTTACCTAGTGACAGGTTATATAAGTTCATATAATTGTTTATTTTATTTAACTGTGTAACTCAATTTATTTAAATTTAATTTTCATTTAATACCTTGTTAGTGACATAATCTACGCATTACAATGTTTTTTTATGAGTTGTATTGCAATAAGTGGTTACTAGCGACCTCGACAATGATAATAATTGATTATAATATCTTGCCTGAGCAACCAGCAGCAAGATAGTCATGCTCCCTCAGATGTCAGTGCCTTTTTTTGTGTTGAAATTATCAAATAACTTCTCCCGCTCTGGGCGGAGCTGGAGGGTGTGTCAGACTCTTACTGACTAAAACCCATCCGTCTTTCTTCCGTTGCCTGTGTTGCCAGAGGCCTCGGTAACCCTTTCGAACTTTCCCGCGCCAAGATGTCACTGCCTGCGCGCGGTAGCGTCGGGGGTCGGGTTGCCTCCAGCCCTCAAATATGGCGAGGGAGGTGATAGCTAATATTTGCGTTATACTCGTGAACGGCTGCTGCTTGTCACGCTGGTCTTCTTTCTGCTTATAGTTATCGATGTTTTTTTTTTATTGGTATAGTGGCGTGTGCTGGCTGTCTTATGGCAAATAATTTAATTTAATTATTTGTGTTGCGTAATGTAAATTATTTTGCATACTATTGTATAGAATCAAGTTTTTCTAACTGAACAGACCGCTGTGCTGCTAGGAAGTTTGTTGCGCCACTTTTTCTTTCCAGCTCAAGCACTAGGAACTGGTGAAGGGTGGGCGTTTTTGGGGGATTGTATTATGTAATCTTGACTTTCGAAAAGTGCTGATTCTTAGCCTAGTTTAAATGAATGACTTTTGATTTGATTTGATTTGAGACAGCAAAATACTGCATTTGAAGATGTAACACAAAATAATACAATGCTATTAAATTCAAAGCTCCACTAAAAAGTTCATAACAACTAAAAAAAACCCCTGTCATCATGTCTGACACTGTGACACCTCATCAATATTAATTGATAGCTGCAGCAGAACACAGCCGTGTAGCGGCGGCCACGCCTCGATCACGTTCAGACATCATCTGCTTTATATAGCTATTCCGCAAAAACAAAGGAATCATTATTTTATAGTGATGCTAGATGAGAACGTCGGTCTTTAGATTACTGGGACTGCGAGCAGGTTTCTAGTGAGTTACATATAATATGTCTAATGATTTGGAGTGACTAATGCGGTAGGTATGCAAATATTTGTTTCTCATACCGTAACTAAATTTAAGCTAAATAAACTCGATTTTCATGAACCAATTTATAACAATCTACAGAAAAAGTCTGTTAAATTCCATTCAATGAGCACACAATTGTAAATAAAAATATCAGACTTTATTGTAAACTCAAAAGATGGGTAAGAAGAATAAAAGAAAACTCCATTACTTGAGATTCATCGGGAAATTATGATTGACGAGAGGAACCTTCGAGAAAATTGAATTGCTGGCGGTAAACAAATTGACAATTTGATGGCTTCGGCGATACGATCTGTGTAGCGTATTGTTGTGGTTTGTGGACGTAAATAAAGTCATTATAGAGGAAAAGTTTTATGGAAAAATGTTCAAATGTCAACATTGTGAAGAAAATGTTGTTAATTTATTGAGTTAAAAGCTTGTTTTTGAAGGTTTGATTGAACAAGAATAATCTACATCATAATAAAGTTACAAAAAAAAGAAAAACATTATTTCGGTCAACATTAGAAATTCCTATACTGAATTTAGGAAAGGCTCCGCACACGAGAAAGTGGTAAAATTAGCATAAAGAGAGGACGCAGCAGGAGCGAGCTGGAAGTCAGAGCAAACGACAAATATAGCGAAACATAATGAAGGCTCTGAATATTCATGCGCCGACAGTAATGCATAGCGATTAGGAAAACATAAGTTTACAGAGAGTAGTGTTATTCTACAATATTCTACTTTCATTGACTACTATTAAAACATCCAACTGTCGTTTGGAGCCACCCGGCGATGTTCTGCCAAATGTCCGCGTCTGGCATTCTGCTCAGATGTCGTTATCTGGCGTTGCCATCATCTGGCACTGAGCACTGTGCTATCTGAATTGTATAACACTACTTTAAATTCTTGTCTTCCTCGAATACTGATAATTGTATCATGTCCGTGTTTCCAGTCTTGTTGTTCCATTTCACAAGCACTTTGTCTCTAGTCTTAATATCAGAATAAATGGAACTACCAGTTCAGAAATTCTGTTATTTCTTAAACAGCAAAAATAGTATTCTCAAAGTGAGAATACTATTTTTGCTGTTTAAGAAAACGAGTAATCGGACGGACGAATTTTTGTTGAGGGATAACTTAAAGAAGTTGCTATTCCACAAAGATTACTCTCATTGATATTATATCACGGAGGATGCCATAACCTAAAAATAGCTGAGGACATAGTAATCATACTTAGAGGCAACGTCCGTGGATCTACATACTCTTTTAGTATTTTTTCTCCCGCATACAAGTCAAACTAGTTTCGAGACATTCGCGCGTAACCCTTACATGGCACAGTTTATGTGCGACAGATAATAATCGCAACGTTCCCAGTTTCTCTCGCGCACTAGCTCGCACAGGATGAGTCAAAGATAGAAGTTGTAAGTATCGTAGGCTAAAGTAGGCTTTGGGGCTAGGAGTGAATGAACTAAAATAATTTTTATCTAATACTGAATTAAAACTTATGTGAATAACGTTGGTGAACTGATCAATACAGCTATGCTATAGGAAAGCTTTTTCCTGAAAAACACTCCTGAAATGACGTCATATCTCCAACATAAGTTTATGTCAACTTATGTTTTCCAATACTGCCTCGGTTCCACAAACTCTACATCTAAATATTAGGTTTTCCAAGTCATAAAAATATCAACTTAATTGTAATATTGTAGACATCCTGACAACACCACATTATTTCTCAGCAAGTTATTTGCGCAGTTGATTTTTATAGCACAAGCGACCAAAGTCATTGACTCGAACTAATGATGCCCCTTCAGCAGAGTATCTCAATACCTGCAGTAAGCTGACACTTTACGTTCGTTATAGAAAGCTCTATGAATAACCATCGTAAATATTAAGCACATAGCTTTACATCTTCAATGCCATTACCATTGATTTAAATATTAAAATATTATGAATAAGAATGGCGGTGTACTGTGTAATGAAATACAAAGCTTTCCGATTTTTTTATTCATAAGAACTTTCTTGTTTGTTTGGTATTTTTTATAAGATTATGATAGATAGCTTTATTTTTTTTTTGGGTGGGAAATTATCAAATAACTTCTCCCGCTCTGGGCGGAGCGGGAGGGTGTGTCAGACTCTTACTGACTAAAACCCATCCGTGTTACTTCCGTTGCCAGGTTTGTGTTGCCAGGGCCCTCGATAACACTTTTGGACTTTCCCGCGACCTCGGCAGCCATCGGCCCAGTGGACCCCTACACTTGTGCTGACGACATCTCTAAGAGGCGTGCGTGGAACACAACGCGACCACAACCCGGGCCTGGTCCATATCGGACAGCGAGCTACCCATTGCTCACCGTCCGCAAGACTGCGCCTACCGTGGCTGGAAATCCGCCCGGGATTCCAGACGCCCAGGGCGTCTCCTGCGGCGGCTAGGGGCGAGAGGGCGCGAAATTTGCCTTTCCCTCAACCGCCCGCCTCCTCCTTCGCGAGCATTACTGCGAGGCTGGCCATGCCCTCTAGCTCCGTACCATGGCCTGAACCAGGGCCGGACGCGAGAGATCTTCGTCGCCGATCGCCTCCACGAGGACACGGCGGTGCTCTGCCCAAGCCGGGCAGACCTCCACCGTGTCCTCCGGGTGATCGACACAGTGATGACACCCGGGCGTTTCCTTTCGCCTTGTCCGACACAGGAACCTCCCGCCCGAAGCTGCCGTGTCCGGTGAGGACCTTGACGCAGGTCCTCACCGGACACGGCAGCTTGGCGGAAGGTGAGGACGCCAATAGATAGCTTAACAACGTAAGTAATTTCATTGTGTTTGCCAGTTTACATATAATAAAGATTTTGTGGACAAACTTGTCAAAACAGCCGGATTCATCGAGTGCTTTGCGTCGGCCAACACGAATTGACTAGGTACTCAATTTGTTCAATGCATTCAATTCGTTATTAGTCAACACATTTAGAGTCACTCCGTGGTTACCCTAACATGTCGTCACACCTGTGCGCCATAAACTTCACGCTCTATGACACTATCACATTAAACTAATCTGTATTTAAATGAATTTGGACTTTGCACAGATTTTTGTTAAATAAAGTAAGACTTTGAATCTTACTTTTAAAAATTTCTGCAAAGTCCAAATTCATTATTTAGAGCGTGAAATCTTTGCTAAAGAAAGATTAAAAGTGGTCTGTATTGCTGTAGTACGAATGTGTCCATAAATTTTTCCATATTGTGTTTTGCAGACACCATTTTCCCAGTTTCAAGAAATACATTCGATCTTTCTGAAATCGGTAGTGTTCTAGCCAACAATTTTATGCACCTTTCAAAGATATGTCTTTCACAACAGTTAGCTGAACTCACTGCAACCAAGGAAATGCATCGTCATCACATAACGTTTGGTTGAGCGTCTCGGGCGCAGTTGAACAGCCGCGCATTGTCAATGACCCAGTTAGCAGCGCCCGCGCCGGTGTGCCATGCCTACCCGCATCCATGATGCACACTTTATGTAGAATCGATATGTGTGTAGTCATTTACTTAACATTCAATTTGGATGGAATTCGAAAAATATTATGAGGAAGGTTTTGATTATGAATGTGGACACCTTTATAAGTAGGAGAAGACCGAAAAACGATGGATGGGTTGTGTGAAAGATGATATTACGGCCGACTCTAAAGAAATTAGGATAAGGACAGGAGGCTGATTTGGATCAACCTTGACACTGAACAACTTTCATCAAGTAAATAAATTAAATACAAGAAATTCACAAAAAAATAAACTATTTTCAATACATACCTAATCAAACAGAATTGGACAGTTTAAAATATACACAGAGATAAATTCTTTTCACGACTCGCGAAATGTGGTCCGTCCAAAGTACATATATATTGCCCAGATCAACTCATTACACCAATATCTAAGGAGGCGCCAGTAATAAGAGTCTGTGGAATGTTCAGTCCAGTGCCATTCAGTCGACGTCATCGGTGGAGCCGACCGTGTGCGTGACGTGGTAGCCATTACATTAATAACACTAACTTTACTCTGAAACAGGTGATGTCAACTATTGGAACAGGAGTTCCGTGGTGTTATCTGATTTGGCTGAAGATTTTAACTAAGGAAAAATTAAACAGAAACTTAATCAGCATGTAAACATCACCTTAAGATGCGCTATCCCATAGGCCGTCACGAGGAAAACTATCATTGACAAGTGATACGTAAACTCGTACCGGCCAAGAAAAAAAAACCGGCCAAGTGCGTGTTGGACCACGCACAATGAATGGATCCGTAATTGGAATGAATTTATCCCAAGTACAAAGTCAACATTGTAGTTGAAAAACATGTTCCCCCATATATTCCAACTGCAAAAATGTAAGTTTGTATTTGTACGCACAAATTTGAGAATTTCACCATGTCATTTAAAGACTTCTTACTGTTTTCCTGTAATCTATAAGTATTTATATACTTATAGAATAGTTCTTATTCTCTGTATTTTTTTCGGAATCTTAGGCTCAGCAATTTCGGAGATAAAGGGGAATGGTCTATGTTCATATAAGTATATTCTTTAATAACTTTCAAACAAATTATTTTAAAATTATAAAAAACATATTTGAAATCATCAAAAACCACTCCTTTTATTTATTATGTCACACGGTACAGTTTTCAAAACTTTTTTTAAATGTTCAAATTTTTCCCCCAAAAGTGAACCCCATATTCAAAATTTATTTGTTTACGTGTAACGTAAACGTTCGTGTTCACAGAAATTCATATTTGTACCAAATTTCAACTTATTCGGTCCAGTAGATTTGGAGCAAATCGGCTGTGACAGACGGACAGACAGACTGCGTTTTAGGGTGGAAGGGCATGCTCCCGAGGTGATCCTATTGTCACCAAGTCATAATCTGATGAGGGAATCCCATGGAAATCGAGGGGAATCCTCAAATTTTATAGGCACACCTATAGCGATTTGGTTATTTCTTATATAGTAACTCGTGCATTTGTTCTCGGCACCATTCGGTGAAGTGGAACTGATGATGAAGACCACAGATGGCCACCGGAACTACTTAGTAGTATTTAACGAGTTGCGATTCGATTAGGTAACAATGACATGGTTGCTAAGCCATTTATGCTCGTCACAATGCATATGGTAAGAACCAGGAGAACACATCAACAATTAACGTCCCTGCATCGGGAAAAGCAATATTTTGTAAAAGGTGATGACCATTTGACATTAGGCTATTGCAACTTAGATAAATTACAAAATAACCCACTAAAAAAAAAACAAAATTTCAGAACATAATCCTAAAAAGATCTTGAAAACATCTTCCTAGTATTATTTCAATCGGTCCTGTCATGGTAAAAGATGCAATAAAACAAGCTAACATAAATATTAGCAGCATCATATTAAATGTAGTTATCATGTACAAGTTTGTACCAGCAATATGTCCAGATCAGTGTCGCGATGGGTATCGCTAACGACGCCAGAGTGGATGACGGGAACCTGCCTGGTATAAATAGACACAGGTTCTAGTCCGGGCAAGGCGAGGTGGACAGCGGGCACCAACTGAGGATGACTTTATTTAACTTACGTTAAGTTTACCTTAGCAACCGGTCAGTTGCTGCGTGATGCAACTTTGTGGTATTTTTGTCATGGGCCTTAGGGCCTGGCTCACAATGCCCGGATAGTAACCAGTGACTATCTACCAGAATAATGAATGCTTGAAATATTAAGTCCGTCTTTGTACGGATTTTTTACTTGTGCATAAAGTTTTAATAAATAAATAAACAATTCAATTTAATATTGTGTGGCAGATCTATCCCAACAGTGGGACAATTCAGGCTGCAAATAAAATAATTTATCAGCTAAATATTTTTACCGGAAATAATCCAGAGGTAGAGGAAAAGCCTTCATGTTATTCTGAAATTCTAGCATTTCGCAACTGAATAATTAGCGTGGCCCTAAATATTATTATTTTTTCCCGGTCCCTGCTGTTTAAAAAGTAATTGGAATGTGATTTAAGTGAAAAGAAATTATGTTCTTACATTTTTAGGAACATCATAAAAGTTTGTAATTCCAAATCCCGTACAAAAACACCAACAACAGAACGCTCCGCGGTGCACATAAATAATGTCACAGACTAAAATGATTACAGCGACACCTCAATATTTCAGAACGGTCGTAACTCACGGCATGTGTCCAACTGATGGGGTCCCGTAGTCACAACCCACACGTCACTCTGCCATGATCTATGGCATATGTGGGTAGTGGGTACACTATGTACTTGTTAGGGGAATTTATTACTGTACACCTATTGCTGTTCACTTGTCAACATGGTCATTAGTTTTAGGTCTGGTTGTCGCTTGAACAAAATTGATGTACTGGTGTATGGAATTATTGGGTATGCTGAGGGAGTGATGAGGTTAGTACTATTTAAGTAAATAGGTACCTCTTTACAATTTCTCCAGTTCACGCTTATATAACACTCTACATTACTATTCATAGATATACTTATTATGGGTTTAAAAGGATTATGATAACTAATCGTAAAACGTTGAAAAACATAAAGCAATTCGACGAATTCCATATACCGGCCCAGAAGCTGTAATGATATTCCTACCAAATAAAACAGCCACATACAAGCTACCTAACTACAAAGACAACCAAAGCTTCCAATACTTTTCATTGACCCTCACTTATGCTTCACTTTCTAAATTTGTATTTCCCTTACTCTTTAAAGGTCGCGGGTTTCCCTAACCCGTATGCTTTACACACACATACACAATCAAATATGAACTCCACAAACATTCGTAGAATTTGAAGCACAAATATTTCCCGTGCTTACGAATTGGTTATTATCGTGTATGGAGCCCCAAATGATGTGTTCATGTATGTATGGAACGAATTACATGTTAATGTGATAATTCTGTGTGTACCGATGTTTTTGCTTTAAGAATTGATGGCTTTTGATCCCATTTAGTACAAAAACTTAAGTATTCCATAGTTGATGTAACCCATTAGGGAGTTGTCTAACGTCGATTAGATTAATGCGATAACCTGCGTTTTACGTGATGAAGTAATCCCTCAGACCCCAACCTATGTTTTAAATAGTTAAGCAATTAATCACACACAAGATGAGTCTCCGATGACAACTTTGAACGTATCTGTGTAAAACGTTTGTGGCTTGGTCGATCAATAATGAATTTCACAGACCTGCGTTACTAAGCTATTCACAAATACAAGGAAATCTCACTTACGAGAACATTATAAATTCAAGATAAACTGCAGCCATTTCACTACTACCTACCCTCAGTCCCGCAACACACAAACATGTTGTACTACCCCCAATTGTCGTGAAGCAGGCACGATACTCGTAGTCACCAGACATGGCAGCGTGACAGAGTGTCCCAGGTCACGCCAAACACGCCAAGTTATCATTCTACTAAAACTAATAATGTGGCGCAAATTCCACGCCGTTTGAGAAGCCCCTAATATGAGCTATATGATTTATGATGAATATATATGGAATGGTTTCTTGGAACATAATAGCTGTAATTTTTACCGACTTTCAAAAAGGAGAAGGTTATATGTTCGCCTGTACGCTTTATTTTTTTATGTATGTTCACCGATTTCCAAGTCAATTATGGACCGATTTTGAAAAATCATTTTTTTGTTTGAAAGATTTGCTCCCGAGGTGGTCCCATTGTCACCAAGTCAGAATCTGATGAGGAGATCCCATGTTAATCGAGGGGAATCCTCAAATATAGGCACACGTATTGCGATTTGGGTATGTTTTATAGTAACTCGTAGATTTGCTCTCGGAAAGAACTATTTGGTGAAATGGAATTGATGATGGAGACCACAGATGGCTAGCGGAACTACGTAATAATAAGTATTTAACGGGTTGCGATGCGATTAGATACTTTAATATGGTTGCTAAGCAATTTATGCTCGTCACAATGCATATAGTGAGTGGCAGCTCTCTTGGATCTTACCAGGAGAACGCCTCAACTAATGATGACCCTGCATCGGGAAAAGCAATATTTTGTATAAGATGATGATCAGTTGACATTAGGCTATTGTAAGTTCCCGGGTGTCACTAATGTGTGGATCGCCCGGAGAACACGGTGGAGCTTACGGTGGAGGTCTGCCCGGCTTGGTCAGAGCACCGCCGTGTCCTCGTGGAGGCGATCGGCGGCGGAGATCTCTCGCACCCGGCCCTGGTCCAGGCCATGGTACGAAGCGACATGGTATGGGAAGCCGTCACCTCCTTTTGCGAAGCAGTAATGCTTGCGAAGTTATGTAAGCAGAGCGGGTAAGGGAGAGGCAAAATTCGCGCTCTCGCGTCCCTAGCCGCCGCAGGAGACGCCCTGGGCATCGAGAATCCCGGGCGGATTCCCGGCCACCATAGGCGAAGGCGCGGGCTTGCGGACGGTGAGCATCGAGTAGCTCGCCATCCGATAAGGACCAGGCCCAGGTCGACGGCCCGTTGTGTTCCACGCGCACCTCAAAGAGATGTCAGCACAAGTGTAGGGGTCCACTAGGGCCGATGCCTGTCGGGGTCGCCGGAAAGTCCAAAAAGGTTATCGAGGCCCCTGGCAACACAGGCAACGGAAGGAACACGGGTGGGTTTTAGTCAGTAAGAGTGACACACCCTCCCGCTCCGCCCAGAGCGGGAGAAGTTTTTGATAACTTACCACACAAAAAAAATAATAAAAAAAGTGTAGGGTTCCGCTAGGGCCGATGCCTGCCGGGGTCGCGGGAAAGTCCGAAAGAGATACCGTGGCCCTGGCAACACACAGGCAACGGAAGGAACACTAAAAAGTTAAAATTAAAAACTTTTTACAAAAAAAAATCAACCGACTTCCAACAAAACACTACATACTGAAAAATTACTTTAATTTTGGAAGTCGGTGGCAAAAAACTAAGTCGGCTGGAAGTCGGTTATTTTTTTTTTTGTAAAAGGCTTTTCAAAAATATGTTAGGCTAGTTAGCTATTTGAACTTTGTGCGCCGAATTCTGAGACAGCATATACAAATTAAAGAACTGATTCCAATAAGTTAGGAATATATTTGGCTTTTAACTTTTAGGTATCTAAAAGTTTACGTAACCTCTACGCATTACATAAAGTTAATATTAAAACGTAGCAAAACTAAGATATGATATGAAACTTTAAACAACAGAAAGCGAGAGCCTACAGCCAGGTTAGACCTGCCATAGATTCGCTCATAAACAATACAGGTGGGACACGAGCGAGTCTGTCAGCGCTTCCGGCACCAGGCGCGTGCGAGGCGGCGCGCGGCGTCCGGGTGCGTCCGCTATATCACAGCACAGTAACACCAAATAGATATACCAGAAGGGTTAACTTAACTATTGCAGAAAGTAACGACGATGTGCACAAATCACAACGTTTAAGTTAATTTGCGTTACGCTGTAGGTCCGCATTGCATTATGAAATACGAAGCTCTAAAAAATGTGTGTGATCATAAAATGTGCCTAAGTATTTACCAGTGAGTCTAGGTAGCTTTATTATAGTGTCTGTTACTGAGAAGCCCGTCACAATTTTGTAACATCCCCTACAACGGGGTGCACTTTTAGAATAAACCATATCGCAATAGAAAATGTTTTCGTTTTTTATCTTAATTTTCTAATGGAAAATGGCTACGGTTATTCTACAGGAAAATTATACCTATAACTCAAACAGTTGAAAAAATCAAAACTTAAGCACAGTTTTATCTTTTAATACAGAAGTTTGAAAGTGCATTTATTTTCTTTAAAGCCTTCGTTCCTACCTCTTCAAACAGGCGGCAGGTCAAAATATTATCCAACGTTGTACCTAATGAGTGAACCTTTTGCACAAAACACTGTACTACGTATATATCCGAGCCTTTGTATGCGTCCGGTACCGTATATATGCGACATGTACCTACTTTATGATTATGCAGACGCTTATTATTTGCAGAACATAGATTAGCCAATGCAGACTAGATGTCAGCTTAGCTAGTCAATGTAGGCGCTACGAAGTCTGGGCAATATTCGCGTTATTATTCAAACAAGCATTTATAGTTGCTTATTCAAAGTGATTCATATTGTGCCTGTGTGACGCACGAACTGAGCAATTTACTTGAGCTACTTAAAAACCGTAAATATTATAATAATTGGGTCATTAGTGCGTCGGTTCACGACACCTTATCAGTCTTTTGTTTAATTAGCCTAATTAGCAGATTTAAGTGAGATAGGTATATACTAGAGAAACATAATGGTATTCAGCTGCATCCGGTTAGACTCCGTTAGACGAAGGATATGCAGATGATGATGAGGCACTGGAGCAACATGCGCCTTACAAGCGCTGTTCACATAGGTTTAGTATAGTGATAGATTTGATATACAATATAGTGGATCACCGTGAAATGTCATGGTGACCATCCTATAGTAAATATGTTGGACTATGTCACATATTATTATCTAAGTTTAAAAGTTAAGTTGAGTTACTTACTTCAACTTGTACTATTTATTTTCCAGAAGTGTTTCCCTATAACGCCTGCGTTATTAACACTCAATTTGCAAAAAACATAATAATATCATTTTTAAATCACACAACTAATTTGTTTGTAACATAAAAGTAAAAAAAAACGTTGTTTATTATTGAAGAGAAACCTAACTTAATTAATTACTTACATTTTTTGTTCGTCTCGCTGTCGCCCTTGTACTCTCAGTTACCGGAACAGAACAACTGCCTTGTGGTCGTACACCATGCACCTTGCACATTCATGAATCAGAATCAGAATTTTATTCGCTTTTAATGCAGGTATTTTTTTTGTTTAAGGACATACTACGGGTACTACACACTTCTGTTTACTTCAGTAGGTATTGAGTGACTTACCAAATGTTGACGCCCGCCGTCACATACAAGTACAAGGTATGTCTGGTATGAGACAGCGTCAATGAGGAAAGGTTTATCCTTAATGCTAGCACTAACAGCTAGAAGAGTGCGCTTCGTTATATTGTAATTTATATTTTACAAGAGCATTGACGCAGAAAAAATCCATTAATACACACACCTCTACGCTGTTTAGGTACTAAAAGAGGCAATGTCATTAGTTAGTCTGCAATTTCATTAGAGGGCGACATATACTCGTACCTACGAGGTGGATTTTAGAGACGGGGCAGTAAGGGTTGGGTACCCTAACCGTTGTAGCTACAGGAAAATGGTTTTATGAGACTGTCCTTAACGTTTGAGACAATTTGATTTTCATTCCTAGATTTTGAAAAAAAAACAGCAAGAAAATGGGTAGTTTTTACTCAAACTTTTTTGATGCCAATCGATCCTGTTTTATATAAGGATCAAAAAACTCTATTGGACCAACGAAGGTTTGAGTACTAAAAAGGTCAGAAATAAACAAACTCCAACTTAATTTTTATGATGGACAGACTAGCCGAAAATTAAGTCAGATCAAATGTCTCAAAAGTTAAGGACAGTTTTCTAAGATCGTTTTCTTGTAGCGACAACTCAAAATCAAAACATCTCAAAATTCCACCCTGTATACCTAATGTTAGTAACATTAAACAGCCACTACCATAGTTCCCGTAAGGCACCAACAGGGTTCGACGACCTCTCGCTCCACCCAGAGCAGGAGAAGTGATTTGATAATTTGCCACTCTAGAAAAAAAAAAAAGGGGGTAGATGACCGTCACAAAATAAAAACAATTCCTGCCACGTGAGCTAAACTAGAACTGATAGTCACGCCCGTGAAGTGTATCTCACAGGCACACACTCATTACATACGCTACATATACGTTAAAACACCTAGTGCCTGCCGCTGAACGCACATCGCGACCTTCGGACAAACGTTACAAGAATATCAAATTAACCAAAAATACGCATAGTTAACCGCCGTCCGAAACGTAAATATCGCCGGTCTATCGAGCCTGCAGAGTAGAACCGTGGGCACGGGCCTTTATGTCGGGTCGCAATTTCTTTTTATGTGGATGATGTAGCGGTCGTTTCTATGCAGAGGTGTGTAGCTGGGCCTTATTTATTGATATAGAGCGGGCTCTATTCAGGGCGCATATAAAAAAGGAAAATATAAATAAGTAATATTAATAGTGGGAGCAAAAAGGAAATTCTAAGGTAGGAATGTTACTATGAAGAAGACCAGCTAATGCAACAGCTGACTCGTGAGTTTACTCTGTCTACCATATTAAACAATGTGGTGCTGGTATCTAGATATGTAGCACATCTATTATAGGGCTATTACGCACTGTCGACTAGTCGCCGGCGACACGGTCGCTGGCGACTGTGACTTACTACAGTTTAATTAGGTGGTTACGCACTTGGTCGTCAGTCGCCCAGGAGGCGACTCGGCGACTCGCCGCGTAGTGGCGACGCACAAGCGACTGCCGGTCGCCGGCGACAAGTCGACAGTGCGTAATGAGCCATACGTTAACATTGAGCTGATAAACAAATACATTGTCATGAAGATTGTTACCCATCAAGTTTATTATCACTATTTTATTTTTATCTTTTCCCTGGGTTAGATTGTAATCAACTACTAAAGTTTTAATATAATTGATTACAATCTAGCCTAATAGACTAATAAGCAACGTAAAGACTCTTACAAACAAGCGCGACACGCGACGCGACACAAAGGCACCGCTTGTAGCGCTATAACTGCCGGCATTTAACTTGAGCTCTCGGCGGAGTGGTGGGGGTTAGTGTGCGCGTCGTATTATCTCAGGAGTAAGGTCCTAAATCGCTTAAAGTAATTAAGAATCAGAGCTCAAGATAAATGCCGGCAACTGTACACGCGGTGCCTTTGTGTCGCGCGACAAGTCGCGCCAGTATGTAGAAGCCTTTACTCTAACTTATTATTATACGTTCCGTGTGGTGCCGGACGTAAAGAATAGCACCATTCCGTTTCTTCCCGTGGGTGTCGTAAAAGGCGACTAAGGGACTAGACTACTAGAGAATGGGCAGCAGCGTTATCTATGCATTTTAACACCATACTGCGATCGCCAACCCGCCTGCCAAGCGTGGCGATTATGGCAAACCCCCCCACCCCCCTATTGGGGGAGGCCTATGTGTATCATCATTCCAGCAGTGGACGTCTTTCAGCTGGAATGATGATGATGATGATTATTATTATACGTGATAGATTAAGCTATAACTATATGTCAATTTACACTTTTACACAATTCCGTAGCACTTTCTTAATTAGCACGTGCATGAAATAATTAAATGATTTTCATAAATTTTGTCCATTGTTTGTGAGAAAGGGAAAAAGAATTTAAACACAATTATTTGTGATTTGATAAGTCGAGTTCTTTGTTTTGTATGTGGCTGGAAGGGAATTTTGAAATAAATTAAGTATTCATGGAAAATCGCTAACATTCGCAACAAGTTTTCCGAAAAATGACGCGAGACAGACGTTTGATCATCACTCGGGCACGGCACGGCACGGGCACGGGGGCACGGCAGTTTCCCCGCCAAGTCGAACAAAACAAAGACAGCCGTACCAACCTTTTCTCGAAGCCATTCAGGAAATGAAATGAAATGAAATGAAATGAAATGAAATGAAATGAAATTGTTTATTCTGTAAATAGGATATGACAATCACTTTTACACGTCATATTAAAAAATAAGCTAGATGGAGTCGACATTTCCTATCTGACTACCCCTGAGAAGAAATGGCGAAACAAACTCAAGGGTCAAAGTCTCTTTTAAAGTCCAGACATAATCTTGGTCAGATCATGTGAGGACCATGTAGATCTATGTCTGAAATGGTCTTTTGAGGAAAGAACCACACAAATTTGAGTGGACCTGTCCAGTCAGTGCAAGCATTTGTCAGTAATCGTGTAGCTCAACTCAAAACTTAAGGAGCTCAACGACTCGACGAACAATACCAAGGAAAGGACAATTGGGTTGGCCGCATAAAGAACTCAAAATGCCAGACCATCATTAAAACTAAGAGAAAAAAAAAACAACAAGAAATAAATAAAAATGACCCACATAGTGCTCACATTCACAATAATTAAAGTAATACTCGTATAATACTTTTTAAGGTACATAAATATTCACGTAATTTTGCTTATAATATTCATCAATGTCAATATGTACATATAGTTGTATATAATGATGATTTTGCATAATTTAAACTTCAAATTTTATGGTTTTAGCACAAAGCTTATCAGAGCGAGCAGCTCAATCCCAAGCTTTTTTGTCTTCTAAATAATCTGAAATTTTATAGTACCCTTTTTTACAAAGTTTGGTTTTAATACAGCTTTTAAATCGTTTAATGGGTAAATTTCGAATAGCAATAGGAAGTTTGTTGTAAAAGCGTATACATTGACCCATGAACGAGTTGCCTACTCTGTGGAGGCGAGTGTGAAGTACAGCAAGATTATGTTTATTCCTGGTATTTAAACTGTGGATATCGGACATTTTCTTAAAATTTGATATATTTTTGTGTACATACATAAGATTATCAAATATATATTGAGAGGCTATAGTCAGAATATCTATTTCTTTGAATTTTTCTCGAAGGGAATCTCTTGGACCTAGGTTGTAAATGGCTCGAACAGCCCTTTTTTGCAAAACAAAGACGGTATTAATGTCCGCACAGGTTCCCCAGAGAAGAATCCCATATGACATAAGACTATGAAAATAACTAAAATAAACAATTCTGGCCGTATCTACATCGGTTATCTGTCGAATTTTTTTAACAGAATAGGCGGCCGAACTTAGCCTTCCTGACAATTTTTCTATGTGTGGGCGCCATTGTAATTTAGCGTCAATAGTTATTCCAAGAAAAACTGTCGACTCAACAGGGTAGTTAGCTGTCTGACATTTGGCGTTGAAAATTTAATAAGTTTAGTCTTTTTTTCGTTCAGGAGAAGATTATTTACATTAAACCAATGGACAACTTTAGAGAGTGCATCGTTAACATGTTCAAAGTTGACCAGCAGTCGTTTAATTTTAAAAATGAGGGAAGTGTCATCTGCGAACAATACAATCTTGTGATTATCCCTTATGTGATAAGGTAAGTCATTTATATAGATTAGAAACAAGAATGGACCTAGAATTGAACCCTGCGGAACGCCCATAGTGACCACAGATCCTGCAGATCTCTTGCCATTTATATCAACCCTCTGAATTCTATTATTAAGATAGGAAGTCAGAAGGTCGAGAGCCCTGTCCCTCATACCATAGTGGTGCAGTTTCCTGATGAGAGTATCATGATGGACGCAATCGAAGGCCTTAGACAAGTCGCAGAAAATGCCAAGAGCATCCTGCGACTCCTCCCAAGCCTCGAAAATGCTCTTCAGCAATTCCACGCCCGCGTCTGTAGTTGAACGACCCTTCGTAAAACCAACATTAAAAGGACATTTTTCACCCCCCGTAACTTCGTTATGTATAAAGCTAGAAGCCTGAATTTTCAGGGATCATGAGGACATAATTTAACTAGATATGTTACCAAATTACATTCAATTTGGACCTGCATCTTTTTCATTTTATGTTTTGATGGGATATGATTATACAATATCTTCCTTAAGAAAGGCAACATAATCTATCTTCATTCAAAGGCGAAATAATGTATAACTTCGAGAGCGCAAAAATGATGAGACTATTAACGATTGACACGAATAGTGTAGCACCACGGACACTGGACTTTTATAGTCACACAGACTTAAGGGTCTACAGGAGCTAAACGCAAGTTTTATAATGCGTAAAAGTATATGATCCACTGCAGTAAACAAAATCAGATATATATATGATATTCTTAAGGATATATGCAAGGTAGATAGTGTACTGAATGACTAATTCGAGATAAAATCACGAATATAAAAAATTATATATTAACGATTAAAAACCATACTAATACACATGCAATCATTCTGTTTTTATTTTGTCAGATACAAGCAACATATTAGCATAATAGTGTTTTTTTTTTTATCCAATCAATAGATTGTTTGTAATTAGATATTATTTACTTTGTTGAGCAGACAAATTTTTCGAACATATGAAACAATGTATTAGCAATATACTTCAAAATTATTCGGATTGTAATTGATAGGGAGTTACGCAATTAGAGTGCTGGAGAAGGCGTACAACAAAGAACAAGAACAATAACACTACTCATCAAGTTCCTATTACTTGTGCGGGGCTTGTGGCTAAGTAATAACAGCCGCACGGGTCGATCGATTAGGTTAAGCTACGCTTGCCGCGGTTGGTCCGTGGATGGGTGACCATCTTTACATACCAAGACCCCTCCGTGCCTCGGAAAGCACGTTAAGCCTTTGACGGTCGTTATGGGTCGTCAAAAGCTCGAAAGTCTGACAACCAGTCTTACCAAGGGGTATCGTGTTACCCAGTAACTGGGTTGTGGAGGTCAGATAGGCAGTCGCTCCATGTAAAATACTGGTATTCAGCTGTATCCGGTAAGACTGGAAGCCGACCCGAACTAATTGGGAAAAGGCAGGCAGATGATGATGATCAAGTTCGTATTGCAAACGCAAATACTATCAAAAGTACATAAAAGAGAGTAGTACCTAACATAGAAAATAATAGAAAATAATGTATGTGTGTGAACAATATCTATCTAATGGACGATGCGTGTGTGCCGAATGCGGAGTGCGCAGACGTACAGTTACATAAGTGTTATGTACGTACATGCTTGCTGCACATTTAGAATATTAGCCTGCTTCTATGCTATTTATAGCAGAACATTATTTACTTCGTCCGACGACCTGAGGTACTCGTATGTAGTGAGGGGCGGAAGACATAGGACGAGATACTGCTCAAATAAGAGTTATATTTGAAGGACTTTTAATGAGCTGATGATGGAAAGATTCCATATTATGAAAATGCCATCAAATTTGAAGCTTGCATCGGTAAGTTATTAGTTTTAATGTATGTAGTAGCTTATTATACGTCGTGTACAATGTGGAGAATTGGTAGTTAAGCAATTTAATATTGAAATGTACCTTTCAATAAATAAGTACACATTGCAGAAAACATTTCACTGACTAGTTCCATAAAAGCGACTCTAATTTATATCGTGACTCTATAAGACCACGAGTTGCCGGCGGGCCTTTTTATATTGCTTTTTACGTTGCTATCTGGGAAAACTGTACTGAAATAAATAAGATCTGAATTTCCTTTCCGTAGCCACAATGTCATATCTTATTACCGGCGATATAGAATGCATATGTAGGGGCCTGGCATTGGCGACAGAGGCCGAGCTACGTACTCGCGGAGGAAAACCCTGGGTTAGTCACAGCTTCCTATAGACGTGACCCACATTTCATACACCAGCTTATGGTCTGCTCTGAATACTAAGTAGCATCTGTGAGTACCTACAGCGATTTATAAAAATTAAAAATGTTTAAAAAAATAATAAAAGCAGTTCTGGTCCTTTGATACACGCACGCGCTAAAGTCAATAAAAACCTCATTCAAATGATTGGGTCAGTAGTTCAGAAGCAACAATGTCAATATAATGTAGATAGTTATCTTTTGACAAGACATATTGGGTCACAACGGAAATGTATCACAGTGTGATACATATCCGTTGTGCATTTATATAAAAAATTTGCTCCTGACCCACTTGCGCTACGGTATCATTTTCTGGGGGAACTCAACTGATCGAGATATAGCTTTTAAGGCCCAGAAAAGATGTCTCCGATCATTGTTAAAACTTAAATCGACAGACAGTTGCGCGCCTTATTTTAAGTTACATAAAATCTTGACACTTCCCTGTATCTATATTTTCGAAGTAGCTATGTTTGTCAAGCAAAATCCATCTCGTTTTGAGCGCCTGGCTGTTGTATTCCCAAGGAACAGGCGTGACAACAGCAAATTATGTCAGGTATCATGTCGAACTACTTTGATGCGTAGGAGCGTTTCTTGCATGGCCCCCATTATTTACAATAAATTACCGAGTAGTTGGAAAGCTTTATTAAATACAGCACAATTTAAGAGTATATTGCGGAAATATTTGGTAGATAAACTACAGTGTAACTGAGTTCCTATCGGAGAAAAATATTTGTTAATTATTGACATCTTGATTTTCGAAATTTTGATCGTTGACATTTTTGATTTTTGACATTTTGATCGTTGACATTTAGATTACTGACATTTTGATTTTGGAATTGTAATAATAATGATATTTGTAATGACATGTTAATTGATGTACCTAATGATAATGGTATGACATTTGTAATAGTAATGACATGATATATAATCTTATCTATATTTTCCTTTTAATACAAACATATATTTTTAATAGCTGATGATTTAAGAATTTTATGATAGTAATTTATAAATTGATCTAAATTAATGTAATAATAGTGATATAAATAATTTTAAATGTTTGCATGCCGATTGGTAAAATGTGGCTGGGGTAAATGTAATCTTAAGAACTATTATGTATTACCCATATTTGCAAAATAAAATTCTATTCTATTCAATTCTATTCTATCTGTCCATACCTATTTAAACATAGGGTCGTAGATACAACACCCATTGGTAGTCCACAAAATCTTTATTATTCTTAAATTAACAGGAAACCATATTTACAGAGTGTCCACAGGAGAGTCGATAAGCCCGTCAGATTTAAAAGTTATAATTCTTAATTTAAGTCGCGAATTTTTGGTCCTTGTGCTCTCCCACGAGACTTTTCGCTCAGCAATAAATAAAACGAAGCTTAAGCGAACCACCGCCTGCAAATAACGTCTAAACTTGCTAAATTGAAGGGTCTAATCGTACTAATGCGACCGTGATGATTTATCGTCCGAAAATGTACTTAATCATTACCGCCAATATTGAGCCACCTAAGGGCGGTACACTTATTACAACGTCACCAAACATTTCTCAAAAATAAACGTTGACATTGATATGCTCACCTTGGTCAGAGGTTGTGACGCTCAATGTTTTGAAGTTGTTCATAATTCGCGCTGGTTAGCGGCACTTCAATAATTGGTCCTCGGTTACGTGAATTATGTAATGTGAGTAATAAATCGCTTATGTCACTTGGAACACGCAGACAAAAGGTGTAAAGTTATATGCGCTTGCAAATGTCACGGTTAAACGAACTCCGCGCGCGGCTAATTATGACATCCTGTGTCGTGCCGAGCGTCAAGACCTGAGCCTCCTGAGTCAGCCCACTCAAACATTAAAACAAAACCACTTGTTAGCCTTACTTTACCGGACACAAGTGAAAAGTAAAAGTGCGTTTCTAACTAGAACACGTTGAGATACAGCTAAGATTTGGGCTATCGGATCTTTCTGTTCCATTTTGTATCACGAACTGTTACAGCATTTTTTGTTGGATAAAATATTTGGAACAGCTATTAAGATGTTATATTTTTTTTGCAAATGTATGTGAGCGAGAGAGAAATGGTCAGCGCGAAAGTCCCGTACACTTTCACCTGGCGCTGGCGGGGGACAGACGTCAATCAAGTGCGGCCCCTTGCGCGTGCGCAACATCTAGAGCAAAGATCGGCGTCACATGATCACATCTACACGGCGCCAGAACATAGACCGGTAACGGTGACTTGTGAATCACTCATCAAAGTCAATACGAATTGCAATCCCGATACAGTTAGTGCAATTATTATGCAATTATGAAAGATGTGCTTACTGCTTTTTAAGAAAGTTATTTATTAGAGGTCGCCACGCTTGGGCGACCCCAAACATGACGTTATATCTGGGCCTCAAGTCTGCTATTACAATAGTGTCAGAATGGTCTATTCCGATCTTCATTAATGACGCCATTATATTAGTAGATTACCAAATTTGTCAAAATCAACAATTATAAAATCAATGATAGACCATTCTGACACTATTGTAATAGCAGACTTGAGGCCCAGCAGGTTAGTGTCATTGTGTATTAAATTAAACCTCACTTTCACGATTACAAACGTATCAAAATTCACAACCCGAAAGTGATGTGGGTGTCAGAATCGCCGCGACAAGTTAATCATACAGTCAAATAACTGGCTACAAATTGGAGATCATGTTTAGTGTTACATAATATGTAAATGTGGATTACCCCGAACGGCCTAAAGTTTCAGTGCGCGGACGCGGAGGCACGACCCCAGCGTAATTGAGTTGCCTTTGTTTCCAAACAGAAACTATTGTCTCCGACGGCTTATTTAGATAGAATAATGCCTGAACTAAAATAGAATATGCTAATAAAACTACTGGGTACAAACTGGAACCTAAAATACTTAACAAACGTTTCGACTAAGCAGACCGTATTATTCTTGGGCCTAAGACTACAAAATATGCATCTTATAGTTATTATTATTAAATGGATGTCGAGACAACAATAAGACAAGTGCAAGTAAGTATGCTGGCGGGTCACAGGCGGCCCGGGGCTGCGGGTGCCCTGGTAGTAGACAGTGAATGTGTGTACATTGGTGGGTACATCGCGAGTGAGACAAGGTCCTACTCTTCTCGTGGGCGTTTTAAGTGCGTGCCAAATAAGCAGGTCACTAATAATAAGACATTAAGTGCGTACACTTAATAAAGAGGCATTAAGTACATGTGTACCTAATTGTAAGTGCGTACTGTCCATACAAGTGACTATAAGGCAAAATAATTTGTATATATATACGGCCTACTATCTGAAGGCGCACTAAGGTTTGATTACCTAGGAAGATTATAACAGCCACAGAGCTTACTTTAAGATATGTATAGAGGAGGAGGATCACACATCAAAAGGTAGGTAATTATGGCCCGCAAATTGTAGCAAGCCAGTGGGCAAACGCAGTGACCTTCTGGGCTCATGGTGAAGATCGGTCTCATTGACGAGCAGCTGGCCGGTGCACAGCAGTGGGTAAGCGGTCAAGTTCAAGATAACGTACTACAGGGGGCCTACCATGAACTCTTATAGCAGGTCAATTTTAGACGTAAAGTGAACTGTCGGGCTATTTTGTACTATGACCACGTCAAATAACAGGCGAGCCAGCGATCACGTGACCAAAGCCGGTCAGTAGTCACGTGACACCATTTCATTGGTCTGACCTGCCTTATGCTGTAACATCAAGTCATTTTTGACATGTAAACATTTGAAAACTGAACTGCCCTGCAGTCATATTAAGCAGCCGTGTAAAACTAACTTTTATTGAACTGTTTTCCTTAATTTAAAATAAACAACGGAAGGACGTGTTAATTTGTGAATACAATACTATTGCGGCGTTATTTAACATTATAGACAACACACAAAACAATCTCTTCGTCGTTTATTTTAGATGTGTGACCAAAATTAAATTTTTTAGTTTCTTGAAGAAGTTGATGATACAAACAGTGTAAAACATATGGCTAAAATCCAAAGGCAAGTTATGAGACGCATGATAAAACCCTTTGACTTACAGGATGGCATGTTTGTCAAACGGTATAGGCTCACCCAAGAACTATTACTTGAGCATTGCAATTAGCTACGAGCTTTCATGCCACGCACCACTAAATCAATAGATTTGTCGATAGAGGTTAAGGTTTGTACTAAAATAATAAATCTATTTATCGCACTAATTATCATAGGAACAATTAAATACAGTATGATCACAAATGACCTCGTACAGTTTTGTGGTGTTGACAATATAATTTGACACATAACAAATTGTTTTCGTTCGAAAATAGCAATAACTTTGGTAAGATTTTCAAGTAGGTACCTTACCGTTCCTTAAGTATCTAAAAGGGTCTCGAACGTCCTAATCGTGTTAAATAAGAATTTTTGCTACGAAACATAGTTTTTTAGAATTCTTCTGATCATTATAAACTGTTATTAAATTAATTTGATCTACTTCATTAAAACCGTAAAACTGGTAATATTGCGAAAAAGTATTTCCGAACGTTTGTTTATAATATGGCGTACCGGCCAGTGATAACGTAGCAGGTCTGAAGTTGAAACATTGCAGGTCATACGGAAATGCTTATGGTACAACTAGAAAACCTGTCAGGTTAACCTGCTAAGTTGACCTGTCATGTACTTGGCAAGTTTTTTTAATGTTGATGGTAGGGCCCCTGGCCGCACTTCGGATTATGTTTCATTCGAGTGAGGTAATGTAGGGCGACTGTACGATGTCATTGTGAACTTTGCAAGTTATAAAAACAAAGGTGTTCTCGTTTCTACTGCTGTTTTTGTGCTAGTTAATGCCGTAGAAGTTAGGGTTAAGGAGTTAAGGTCTTCACATGATCTGACCAAGATTAGGTCTGGACTTTAAAAGAGACTGTGACCGTTTTTTTCGACCTTTCTTCTCAGAATAGTCAGATAGGAGACGCCGAGCTCATATAGTTTTTTTTTTTTTTTTAATTATGATTGACGTGTAAAAGTGTTTGTACAAACCTACTTACAGAAAATAAAATGATTTAATTTCATCATAGTGAGTAGATTTAGTTCGCTGCTGTTAGTAACCGTCCAAAACAAACCAAAGATGAATACATTTACGAATAACATCCATTTAAAAAATTGAAGCTCGTTCCACTTCGTGCAAACAAAATCAACAACTTAATGGGGCTTCCTACTTATGCTGCGAGCCGCTCCAAAAGCATCATTATCTCAAGAGAACGATAGTGTCAGTGTGACAAGTAAAAGTATGCCATAATGAATCGGGGAGTGCGCGTGAGTCAGTCGATGACGGGCTGCGCGCGCGCACAGCGATGTTATCAAATAAGATATGCGCACAATATTACCACTGTGAATACAAGTAATCACTTCTCGAACCGGAAGGTTGGATTTTGACGTCTATCGAAGTAAGACATTAATCTTCTAAGCAAGATAACCGGGGCACGACAAGCTTCCAGGGCCTCAAGTCTGTTATTACAATTGTGTCAGAATGGTCTATCATCGATTTCATAATTGTTGATTTTGACAAGTTTGGTAATCTACTAATATAATGGCGTCATTAATGAGGATCGGACAAACCATTCTGACACTATTGTAATAGCAGACTTGAGGCCCTGGTCGAAATATATCTGATGATTGTGGTTTAACCCATTCCGTGACTCTAAACTTCTAACAAACAACATTCTCACTCTAAGATTTTATATAAACAAATAGACTTGCCGCGCTTGACTCGGTGGAACGCAGAGCTAAGAGGCTCATTGGCGACGTAAATCTGGTGGATGCCAAGCTTCACAGTTTGGCCCATCGTCGATCGTAATTTGTCATAACAAAGCAAAGATCCTATCCATTCTCCCTGATCAATCCGTCGATGTTATCCGATAAAGTGTGAAAGGTCTCAAAGTAACGGTAGTTAACAATGCGAGGCGACAATACCGGCAGCCCGGTACCGGCGGCCGGCGGCGGCGGCGCGGCGACCGGTAGCCGCTAACAATGCCGTGAATCCGCGATGCTATCTGTTCTGTACTATACTTACTGAGTACGCTTATAATTAATTGTTCCAGCAATTGTCTTCTTTTAATAGCACAAAATTACGAGGATTTGTTGTTGCGACAGTATTAATTATTTGTTGTAGCCGCTGTTTTTGTTTTTCTGATAGTAAGATATGATTGAGTAACAAACCAAGCCAAGCTTCCAAGCTTTAAGATGTATAGTGGGATGTTCCGATCCCTTGCAGTATGCTTACATAATTTTGTAGCTATAATTCAAAGGTCACGGAAAAAGTGCAGTGCATCGTGACTTAAATGCTTCGTGTGCTTAGTTCTGTTAGGAAGTCAGATAAAGGTCAGGAAACTATTGCAACAATCTAAGCCTCGTAACAGTCTAGCACTGCCTTTTACTATCATCTATTTTGATAAAAAGAAAACGTTACACAAATGTACTATAAACATTTTGGAACGTCCGCTTCTGTGGACAATAAGTGCATCAGAAAATATTTTTTGATACAAAATAATGTTTTGGATTTTTTGGTACCTATTGTAGCCAGACTTCCTATAGCTGCCCGCTGCAAAAGGCTAAAATTAATATATCTTTTAGCACGTTTAAGTAAAAAGCAACATTTTTATTTTCGCAGTTAAGACGCTGACAACACCTTAACCGCGGTCACTGTCAAATTCCATAGAAAAGAAAGAGAAGCGCGATGACACAACGCTTGTAATTTATTGCAAAATATGAAGTAATTATCTATTTACTCAAAATTGAGTTGAGTAATCGAAAATAAAAAACAACCAAGTTCTGCATTTAAATTAGACGTTTCTGTTTTTAATTAAATACGTAACGTATGTTGATATTTGATACAGATATTTTGGATTAGAACTCAAAGTAAGAGGTTAGTTTAACGTTAGTTTGTATCGAGATTTTGTTTTCAAAACGTGTTTTGGTAACAACCAAGTTCTGGGAAATATGTTCAAAATTAACATATATTTTTTCCGCTACCACAAACTATACAGATTTGGCATTTTTTTTCTTAAGCAAGGCCAATTTTGCTGAATTGGGTCTTGTCAGCGCCTTAATGTCATAACAGAAAATAGTTACTGCATTTCCTTACCAGTGCAGCCTTTATGTAGGCAGTGAAATATGTATATAACGTGTAGACTTGAAGTACGTACACATTGCTATGTGTACGTACTTCAAGTCTACACGTACATATCCAGGTACATGCTAATCGCGCGCCTTTTAACCGCGATCAGACAAACGATCGACGGCAGATAACGGACGACTATTGATCGGTAGTCGGTACACATGCATATTTTCAAGCTTGACTTTGAAACGAGTAAGTAGTGCTAGAGTCTCATTGTGATTAAAGTCTTCTTAGAACGTTTTATACTTTTTTTTATCAAATGATTTAGTGCATTCGATAACTATTAACATGCAATTCTTTCAACGTGGGTGTTAACAGTGGAACGAAATAAGTAGAGAAAATGAGGTCTGTGTATTTATACCTAGAACACGAAATCCGTGGACATAAACCCATCCTGAAAAAACATAGTAATTTATCTAAGCTGGGCAAAAGATTTGTAGATAAGATTATCTCATCATCACAATCTGTCTACCCCTTTCAGTGTTTTCTCAGGCCCTTAAATTGGGATAAAAACGATAATATGATAATATTACCACAAGATAAAAACCACTAACTAATAAATTAACTCTAGTTAAGTCATTTAGCTGTGTTATAATTATAACATTTTATACAAGACACACACGCATCCGAAATAACACGATTGTGGATCGTCCGTAACTCACCCACACGAGATATTCATCTAATTACTATTTAAACAAACGTGTTACAAATAAACATAGTGAACATTACGTTATTATGCAGTTTTTTTTTTTTTTGCAATAGTTATTATTACTGCAATAGTATACGCTTTGTTTAGGTTTGTTTTGTAAATTTGATTTGTCGCACTTACCTATTGACTTGACAACAGTCTCCACACATTAAGTGCATGCATCTGACTGAAAATAAAACTTTTAATTCCGTTTCTCTTCACAAGTAAAGTAGTTCAAGAGAACCAACAAACAATTGACGAGAAGTTCAAGCCAAGAAACACATAACAACCAATTTTATCAGTCGATAGCAACTTGACTATTAGTGTCCTCGCACAAACCCATAGCAACCCAACAACTTGACTATTAGAGTGTCCTCGCACAAACCCATAGCAACCCAACAAATTGCTCAATATGTCCTCACGAGAACCACAAAGGTTCTTGTCAAAACAATTTGTCTTGGAGCGTGTCAGTTGCTGGTGTGTTTACTATTAGTGAAGAATACATCGTCCGGCTATTGTTACCTGCGGAATTTTATGCACAACAAGAGTCTGCAGCCATTGTCCACGCGAGTGAAAGTGTATGCGCAGGGGTTGCGTCACTGCATCTTGTGCTTAGTCTACTGTTATACTGTTTTGTAACCTGGCAGAATCTAAGAATGTTTAGAGATCGTCTTTTCGTCTACTTTTGTTAAAGGTAAAATGGACAAAAGGGTTGAATTAGGTAGACAATAAACCTCTTTCTTAAACTTGTACTACATCTCAATTAAATTCAGCAGTCACGGCCTCACAGGCACCGGCAGCCTCAGCATAACCTTGCCACAATCCATTAATTAATTAACTGAGAAATGTTGTAAGCTTACAGATTGATGCCACCACAAATTCTCTTGACATGTTAATCCTCTCACCGAGAGGGGCTGGTTTTTGAGAACCAAGGAACCAACAGAATTTCTAAATACGATAATAGATAATTATTATTATGTCCAAATTGTTGTAGCAATCTGAGAGGTTCAAACTGACCGTCTGCTTGTAATCTGACAAGTAATGATATCATGTTTTGAACTAATTAGTCAAAACATGGGCCGCTCCTCGCATGTCTATCCACATCACCTGAAGAGTGTATATGTAAAATAAATTCAGGACCGACCTACTATTCAAATTCTTGTGAAGTATATTCAAATTATTATATAGATTGATTCTTGTCTTAAAACCAAATTATTTGCGAGTCATAATTCAACTATAAACATGTCAGAGACTAAATATTTTAGCTTCAAACTATTTTGATCTTAGGTTACGCATTCAGAATATTGATTACTGTTTCATTACCTTCGAAAAAAATAGCAACATGAAATTTTACTTTAAAATCGTACGAAGCTGATATGACAAGTGATGTAAATTCACGCAAACCCTTAATCGAATGCATTAAGATTATTATTAAACTTCTGAGACATATTTTAAAACTACAAGTACTTAAATGACCCAGTTCATTTTCACATTTTTTTAAAATGATCCTTGCACTCGAAGTTATATTCTCTCAGAAAGGCCGACAGCCCAATTCTAGTTCTTACCTATGAAATGAAATGAGTGTTCGTATTTAATAACTTCCAATCAATCACCGAACCTGCCACTAGAGCTATGTATTATTGATTTAAAAGACTATTCCTTATCTATATTTCACTGCACACAAAATCTATCAAGGCCCCTTTTAATGAACAACAGTATCTTACGTCTTAACATAGACTCATCACAACTTAACCAAATAAATAAGTTAATGAAGCATTCACCAACAAAGTCCCTCTACATTCAGTACCACATCTACCCAAGTTAGGAAGCTAAATCAATGCGATGCCAGTACATAACATACAACAAGACATTTCATAAAACAGTTTCCACTTTCGACGCACACTCGATTTGAATAACGAAACTGAATGAACTTAATAAGTGCGTCGGCACGAGCTCAGCCCCCGGCGTGAGCGGCGTACCGATGTGTTAGAGCAGTACACACATAGGCACCAGCCAGTCGCCTGAGGGCCTCGACAGCGTCTGCTTCCTATAATGATGCCCATTTGCGACTTGGTCTTTGGAGGCGAAAATATTAGACCAAGAAATTACATTCACAAAATAATATAAATGATAGGAAGGTAGCTCCGTTGCACTGCGTGATACTGTTTGACAAAGATCAAGAATTAACGTAAATATGGATTGAGTTAAATATTGGGGCTTAAAATAGCTTTTAAGCACAAGTGACAATAATGCAAATGCCGTTCTGCGTCTTAGCCTAACATACAATACATTCTGTCGCTGCAAAAACTCGTTAACTACAAACAAATGAGGAACCAGCGTTGGCGTTAGCTAATACTCTTGTGTGCACAAGCCTTCTTCTTACTAAGCGACCTTTACCTAAGCTTTAATCCTAATTCCAGGAACTTTTACTCATCCCGCCGCCGCCGCGCGCCGTGATCGTCCATAGCCGTTATAAATCAAGACTAACTGTAGTATCTTCGCTAATATTGAAGCGTAAAACTCACAGCTTTACCAAAATACCATTTAGGAGTATTTACCATCATTTAGGAGTATTTACATAACAGGCGAAATTGCCGACAGAACCTTTTGTAATTACTGTGTCAGCGTTACCAAACGCTTGAACTTATAAGTATGGCTAAATAAAGCTTTTTAATAAACACCGAATTGCCAACGAATCCAGTAGTTCCATTATTATGAAACATTAAAATCGAAGTTATCTTGATTACTGAACATTCTGATCATGTAAAACTTCGCACGTTCAGTAACCGCACAATTGTCTCTGTTACAAACGTGGACTATCTACATTCTACATCTACTATGTCTGTTTGCATTCAAATGTCTTTCTAAGTGTTGAGCACAGATTACTGATTATAATGTAGCGTTAGCATGTTGACAACACGAACCAACTTAAAATAAAAAAACCCTTATTTAAAAAAATGGCACGTGGCGGAGTGCACATTGTGCAAATAAAACCTTTCCTATTTTCTAAAACTAAAGACTTTTTCTAAAACTGCAACCTGGCGTATGACAGGTATACTATATTATACTGCATGATAACAGGACGTTAGGTCTTCAATTAAAAGAGAAGTATCAGTGCCATTGTGAAATCGTTATTAATGAAAATTTTGATATAGAATCTGAATTTTAAACGTTTTCATTTTGCCATTGGTGAATTAAATCTTATTCTTAACTCAGACATCTCATTCAATCGGCGGCGGAGATCTCTCGCGTCCGGCCCTGGTCCAAGCCATGGTACGGAGCGAGAGGGCATGGGCAGCCGTCACCTCCTTCTGCGAAGCAGTAATGCTCGCGAAGGAGAAGGCGGGACGATTGAGGGAAAGGCAAATTTCGCGCCCTCTCGCCCCTAGCCGCCGCCGCAGGAGACTCCCTGGGCGTCGGGAATCCGGGGCGGATTTCCGGCCTCCGTAGGCGCGGGCTTGCGGACGGTGAGCAATGGGTAGCTCACCGTCCGACAAGGACCAGGCCCGGGTCGACGGCGCGTTGTGTTCCACGCGCGCCTCAAAAAGGTGTCGTCAGCACAAGTATAAGGACCCACTACGGCCGATATCTGCCGGGATCGTGGGAAAGTCCGGAAGGTATAACGAGGCCCTTGGCAACACAGGCAACGGAAGGAACACGGGTGGGTTTTAGTCAGTAAGAGTTTGACACACCCCTCGCTCCGCCCAGAGCGGGAGAAGTTATTTGATAATTTCCCACACAAAAAAGAAAAGAAAAAAAAAGTCATATCATATTTTATAATGATTGAATTAATTATATTTTTAACTCAGATACTCAGATATTTTTTAACATTATCAAGAGGGTTTAAATTGAGATTGTATAGGAACTGTAGAAGAAGGAAGTACTGAATAAGCTAAGTAATAATAAATTACTTATAGTGAAAGCTAAAGATTATACATTTCATCTTAACGATCCCTTCGTTAAGATTGCGCCAGTCACTGCTGATCTAACCGCGCCTCGCTAATTAGCGGGCTAGGTACTTTCACATGTCTACTGAATTCTGTTCCACTGAACACCAGAATGACACTAGACCAGCACTACACAACTTGTGTCAACATCTTATCTAATTATCTAAAAGTTGCATCAAACTACATTTTGCTATTATTCACTTGATTGAAAATGTATATAACTGCCCTTAGTTAAATAAATTTTAATAGACAAGATAGATATCAATTATCAAAAAAAACTAAGGAAACTAACTAGAGCCTAGATGATTTCATTGATTTCATCTTGTTGGTTAAGTTGATAAATTAAATTCAATTTTGTAATACAATAAATCTGAACGGGTCCATTAATTTGCTCCTAAACGTCTGACACCACATAATCAATGGGCACGTTATCTCTAGCAGAAACACTCAAGATGGATGGAGCAAAAAAAAGATAATTGAATTTCGCATTCCTGTGGCACGATGGCGGAGCGCTCCGGACAGGTACGCGATGGCGACTGATACCGCGGCATGTTTGAGGACTGCCGCATTGTCCGGCCCTAAAATAAACTGCGCCTTTTGACCAGGAAGTATTAACTTGGATTGTTCCTCGAACGCGACGGTTACTAAAATCAGAAAACATCTGCATTAGCGTGTAAATGTGATGACGTCCTCAACAAATACCGCACCGTGATGTATGTAAACGAAGCACGCTGCACGCCACCGCCGGCTCCCACGCTAAACAGTTTGTAGGCATCCGCGACTAAGTGCAGCTCATCTAATGCGAAACGTACCTTAGATTGGGTGCAACACTGGAAATGTACGGTATGTTGGCTGCAACACTGGAAGTGTACGGTATGTTGGGTGCAATACTGGAAATGTACGGTATGTTGGGTGCAACACTGGAAATATACGGTATGTTGGGTGCAACACTGGAAATGTACGGTATGTTGGGTGCAATACTGGAAATGTACGGTTTGTTGGGTGCAACACTGGAAATATACGGTATGTTGGGTGCAACACTGGAAATGTACGGTATGTTGGGTGCAACACTTTCTGAATCAATTCGATTCAGAATTAAATATTTCTGAAACAGTGGTATTGGGAGTAGAAAGAATGGACTTAGCGAACGTTAGAAGGATAGCTTGCAGAGCCTTCTCTTCATCTCCATGAAGATCAAGATGTTGCGTCTCGGCTGTCCGCTATAATTGGCGGCGGCTGCAACGCTCCGAGACACCCAAGCGGAACAACATCTAAATGTCCTCAATTGAAATCTGTTTGCTTGAATATTAGCTAAGTACACAAGTTAGCGTAGCCTTCATCCTCGTCGCTACGCCGAAGGTTGGTCGTTCCTGCTTCGACTAGTACCTAATGGGCGTAAATTGACTCATTCTTATACAAACTTACAATTAGTCTCATCTCTCGCAGAAACGCAAACGGATGGGTTATTATTTAGTTGCCTCTGTAGGTACTATTTTTAATTACGCATTGCAATTATTGCATTTGTGAGTGGCCTGCGCAATACGCTAACTGTATCACTTCTGGACATTGTTTCAAAACTGCTAATTGTAGTGTATGATAATTATGGGCAGCACGCGGCACGCGGCACGCGGGCACGCCACGCGTCGTGCTTAGCACTTGCTCCGGAGGTCGGCGGTATGCAAATGAAATTGAAGCTCGCGTTATCGTGTTCTGATCGTGTCCGGTGCATTGTTGCTATGCGCTAGCGATCACACATGACGTCTAATTGCGATTCATGTCGGCGCGACGCGGCGCCGGCTTGAAGCCGCGCGACTGCGCCGCTTGCGACACCCGCGCGACATTCTACACACATGGCAAAACAATTATTAACATGGATAATTCGCGATTCACGCGGCGCACCAACAATTATGTTGCACAAGTATCCGCATTCAAACTCTAATATTCGCCGCGCGTCACTGCCGACTACTTTAATTTAGCTGTTTTAATTGCAGCTGTGTATAGGTATTAGATGCGAATTTATGACGGCTGCTATTTTCTTAAAACTGGTTTCACATTAACATTGCATCGTCTCATCTGCATACAATTGAAAGATCAAGACCATCGGCCGTCGGCTGTATGGTGGAGCTGGGGAGCTCGGTGTGCACATAAACAACTACTTACAATCGTAACCTACATTCGGTTATACTAGTTCTAATCGAAGAACAAGTGACCCGAGAACGCAATTGTTGTAATGTAATGTACCGGTATTTGGCCGCGCGTCGACGCGTCGCGCTAAGGCCGCGCGGCTTGCCCGCACCACACACCGGGCTCAACAGACCGGCAGAGCGCTACAAGGAGAACCAGCCTGACTCACATTGACTGTACGATGTCGACGATACAACAGGTTATTGCATTATTTTTTCGGCGTTATGCAAAAAATAAAAACGTCAGAAGTCATTGCGTCACTTATTAAAATTCCTTGTGCGGTGTGGTGTCGCTCAGCCTTCGATGGCAGATCGACGTGATGATGAGCTCAGTAATTGCGCAGACCACTGCCCGGTTCTCAACACTAGCGCCTAGGCTGTCGTACCACACTACACACTACGACCCGTCACTCACACTAATCTGCTCCGACATAATGGCATCTCGATAATATGTTTTATTATACAACACCGCCTATATTGTGTGCAAAACTAAACAGAAAACTAAACGACTTAAACAATCCATCGGACGGAACTTATGTTGATTAAGTCACTTTGATTCAACTGCACATTAAGACGATGATTGGAAGTAAGCGTGTACGTCGTTGTCAATAATTATTCACTGGATTATTTCCGTCAGCCCACCAATACGCAAAGGATCTCTATTCCTATAGCTCCTCCTGAGTGTTCCGCGGTGACTCAGTAGTCAGCAGTGATTCACTTCTTCGGCTGTTATTGTAATTTCGTGACCTTTCATTCGTCTGTATTGAGACATTAAAACAAATATCTTGCCGATACAATACAATACAAACGATTTAGTCGAAGGCAATCTACGAACGACTCTCTTTCAACGCGTAACTGTTGTCGAAATAAAATCAATCTACGAACACAGATCTGTTACATTCAATAAATCAAAACGAATCTGTAAGGATATCTGTAGTTACAATTTTCCGGAGGGAAAACACCGGTCCGGGGAAAAATGAAAATTGCTAAATGAGTGGCCCTCGGGCGCGCGGCGCAGCGTGTACTCACCGGATCATGTTGTTGTTGATGTTCGACTCGGAGCGGAGCAGCAGCGTGTTATGTTTCACAGCACAGACACGTATTCGTTCAGGCGTTCAACGCGCGGCCGCCATACCGTCCGTTCGCGGCGAGGGTTCGGACGCGAGTGGGTGTGAGCGCGGCCGCGGCGGCAGGCACGCGCGGCCCGGCGACGCCGCCCGCGCGCCACGCCACGGCCGCGCGACCCACTCGGCCTGACCTGACGCACGCTGACTCCGCAGCACAGCACCACGCCGCGCCGTTGTGCACACTCCGCGGTAACGGCCGGCACAGCACTCCACAAATAACGCGTGAAACTCATCTGAGACGCAGGAGCCGCAGCCGACATTATGTTTTAACTAACTGCCATGAAATCGGTTTATCGATCATATGGCTGGAATTATGATGCATTCAAAGCTAGCTAACAATTTGTTACGGCAGTCAAAGACGACCGCACTTAAAATACATAATATAATGTATTCGAGAACTCTGCAAACTGAAAGGAGGAAGAAAAGTTAGGCGCATTGAATTTGTGCGAACATTTACAAAGTTGTAGCCTAACTCCAGGAGACCTTGAAAGTTCTAGAAACTAGAGTTTGTGACGCGTTCTGTTGCTCAATTACCCAGATCTGTCAAGTAATTTACCCTTTATCCAAATAGGACAAAGAGGCGAACAGAAATAGGTACTTACATTAATTGGTTTCGTACGTTCTTTTCAGGATCGGTTAAGTGGAGCTGAAAATAGGAGTTTCCGTCTTTGTTGCATCATTCATTTTGGCTAAACGTACAAAAATACCTAGTTGAAACGGGTACCTCATCAGAGATAAGTATATGTCAGATCTATGTGAAGTGAAGTGTTTGTTAATTGAATAATAATAACTTGTGTAGTTCAATTCACATACACTTCACATCAGAAAAATCGAATCACTTGCGTTTTTATGGTTTCTGTCCTAACTTAACACAAAAGAGTTTTCATTCCATGAAAAAAATCACATGACAAATGAATCACTGTTTTGAGACAAATGTGTGTTTAGAGTTGGAGTACAATTCACCTTTGAAAACTAAAAATTTGCGCTTATCTTGAAACTTTTTGCTCTGTGTTCTATATACTGTGTGTGTACTGTGACTTTGGGACGTCTGAAAAAGTTTTTTTTCTAAAATTTATGGATACTTCGCCCGCAGAAGCCGCCCAAGTGGTGGCATAGCTGGATTCTGTCTGACTTAGTCAGCGTGTTATTGCTGAAAGATTGCATCTAAGCTAGTCGTCTAATCATAGAGTCTACAAATGCTATCGGGAGACTGGTTTGCTCATGCGCCGTTCAGGATCTGGCAGGAATCGGGTCACTTCTGAGCGAGATGATCGATTTATTGTAACAACTTCTTTACGAAATCGACGCCTTAATGTTTTTCAACTGCAGCAGCAGCTTCAATTTGTACGTAGGGTGGCTGTAAGTGACTCTACAATTAGAAGAAGATTGAAGGAACGTCGACTGGTACCGCACAAGCCAGCAAATAGGCCGAAATTAACTGCAGAACATCGAAGAGCGCGCATTAACTTTGCACGTGAGCACCTAAATTGGTCATACCTCCAGTGGAACAAAGTCCTATTTTCTAATGAGTGTAAAATTATGCTGTTTGGTAACGACGGAAGGAACAAGGTCTACAGAAGAGATGGAGAACGCTTTGCCCAATGCTGCATTGAAGAAAAGGTCAGCTATGGTGGCGGTTCGTGGTCGGTTTTGGGAGGAATCAGCGCCAACGGTAAGACAGAGCATGTCTTTGTGTTTGGGCCACGTCTGCCTGCACTAAACAGTCATCGGTACATCGAACAGTGTATTGAGCCTCACGTGATGCCCTATGCACATTTTATTGGCAACGGTTTCATATTCATGCACGACAATGCTAGGGCTCACACCACGAGCGTCGTACGAGATTATGTTACCGAAGTCAATATCTCCATTATGGAATGGCCACTAAGAACAAGAAGTGAATCCGATTGAACATCTATAGATGAATTAAAGAGACGAATTCGTGCAAGAGATCCTGCCCCAGAAACACTTAGCCAGCTGCAAAATGTAATCCAAGAGGAATGGAATGGAATGCTACATTTGATCGTGACTCTCATCCGATCGATGAAGAACCGTATGGAAGCAGTAATAAGAGCTCGGGGAGAACTAAGAAACGTTTATTTAATAACTTGTATTCCTACAAGTTATTAAATAAACGTTTCTTAGTTTTATGACTTGTTAAACAAAATACGAAACCTATGAAAATTTAATTTGAATTTAGAACATTAATATTAGGATTTGAAAACCTCATATTATTCCACCTTAAACGACATTTGACATATATTCCTAAATATACACATTTTTCATAACATAAACTTGCAAGGTGTTTCGATTTTTCTGATGAGAAGTGTATATATACTGGTAATACTAACCCGTTGAGAATATTAAGATATCTTTCTCTTAGGTATTTTATTCATCGCGTGAGAACACTTCAGTCTTAATCAGCTTACTGGACATCACCGTCGTCATTCAATGCCATGACACTACGACTCCTCACTGCTCAGCTGCTGAGCGCACGCGCAGCCGAGCGTGCCAGTCAATCACCCAGAACGCAGCATAACATTGTTCTGTCATTATTAATTAATTATAGTGTAGTGTAACTGGTACTCCAAGTCACTCCTGTCCTAGTGTTTATTTATTCAGTTTCCGTTGACTCCATTTATCATAAGCGTCCATCCACGCACTTGCGTGATTTACTTTCAGTTTTTTTATTGTGAATGATAAATGTTTACTAGACTCGTCTTAAGAAACTTGTAACAGTAGCACAATGGAGTTTGCTGATATTGCCATTGTACGGTGGTATCTAGTGGGAAGCCTTTTACAATGAAGTTCAATAAACGCTTTACTTTACCAATACAGTCAGCACTGATTACATGCTTATCTATTAACAGCAGAATCATCGTAATCATTCTCCTGCCCATATCCCAATTTATTTGGAGTCGGCGTACATACATATAGTTCCTTCCAAACATCTCTAAAATGTTTCAGTACAGTATCTTATTTATTTATATACACCTAGTATTGTTTTTATCATCAATAAACAAGCACGATCATGCGTGCGCCTCAGACGCCGCCACAAGTTGCGTGCGCGACGACAGAGCGTGGCGCACGCAACTAACATCATGACCGGCAACCGGCGCCGGCGCAAGCACTGACATACCATTAAGCATTTCAATCGACTAATTAGTTATTACTTTATTAGATTTGTATTTTGTCATAGAAGATATCAAAGATTGATCTTGGTGAATTAAAACGTACTTATAGCGACCACGATTGGGGAATCCTAATCTATACTAACTATTATAAAATAATGCGAAAGTGAGTTTGTTACGTTTTCACGCTAAAACAGCTGAACGGGTTTGGATTTAAATTGGGACATGGGTAGACATGACCTGGATTAGGACACAGGATACTCTTTATCCCGATATTCTCAGGGGATCGAGACTTATACGGGTGAAACCCCAGGGCGCAGCTTGTTAAGATATAATTAAAAGACTAGGGAATCATGACATGTCTATACTTTTTCTAGTGCCTTGCGAAACCCACGACAAAAGAACATTAATTCTCTCAATTAATTTAGTGCACTTACACGTCCCATCTAATTTCGTAGTGAGTAACCTACTCGTAAATTGTAAGTAAGAGGTATTCTCATTATCCTTATAGCCACTAACCGGCCCACACTGGCATTACTGAAACGTCCATACAAGTAGTAAATGGTCCTTCAATAGACATCGATGCATGTCTTACATTAATTAATAATGTCCTTGGCAGCCATTGTTACCCTGTATAATATGATTACTATTGCCCGCTCAAAATATATAATAAACTATTAAGTCTAACAGCGGGATCAACTATTTTCAGTAAATTTCTGTAAGGAAAGCTCTTATTTTACAGAGAAGGAGTCACAAGTCCTTCTCACTGCGATTAGCAATTTCATGTTATATAAAACGTCCAAGTTCCTAACAACCACGGCAGAAACATTTAGCAATCCTTATAACCAGGCTAACAACCACGGCAGAAACATTTAGCAATCCTTATAACCAGGCTAACAACCACGGCAGAAACATTTAGCAATCCTAATAACCATGCTAACAACCACGGCAGAAACATTTAGCAATCCTTATAACCAGGCTAACAACCACGGCAGAAACACTTAGCAATCCTTATAACCAGGCTAACAACCACGGCAGAAACATTTAGCAATCCTAATAACCATGCTAACACCCACGGCAGAAACATTTAGCAATCCTAATAACCATGCTAACAACCACGGCAGAAACATTTAGCAATCCTAGTAACCAGGCTAACAACCACGGCAGAAACATTTAGCAATCCTAATAAGCATGCTAACAACCACGGCAGAAACATTTTGCAATCCTAATAACCATGCTAACACCCACGGCAGAAACATTTAGCAATCCTAATAACCATGCTAACAACCACGGCAGAAACATTTAGCAATCCTAGTAACCAGGCCAACAACCACGGCAGAAACATTTAGCAATCCTAATAACCATGCTAACAACCACGGCAGAAACATTTAGCAATCCTAGTAACCATGCTAACAACCACGGCAGAAACATTTAGCAATCCTAGTAACCAGGCTAACAACCACGGCAGAAACATTTAGCAATCCTAATAACCATGCTAACAACCACGGCAGAAACATTTAGCAATCCTAGTAACCATGCTAACAACCACGTCAGAAACATTTAGCAATCCTAGTAACCATGCTAACAACCGCGGCAGAAACATTTAGTAATCCTAATAACCATGCTAACAACCACGGCAGAAACATTTAGCAATCCTAGTAACCAGGCTAACAACCACGGCAGAAACATTTAGCAATCCTAATAACCATGCTAACAACCACGGCAGAAACATTTAGTAATCCTAATAACCATGCTAACAACCACGGCAGAAACATTTAGCAATCCTAGTAACCAGGCTAACAACCACGGCAGAAACATTTAGTAATCCTAATAACAATGCTAACAACCACGGCAGAAACATTTAGTAATCCTAATAACCATGCTAACAACCACGGCAGAAACATTTAGTAATCCTAATAACCATGCTAACAACCACGGCAGAAACATTTAGTAATCCTAATAACCATGCTAACAACCACGGCAGAAACATTTAGTAATCCTAATAACCATGCTAACAACCACGGCAGAAACATTTAGTAATCCTAATAACCATGCTAACAACCACGGCAGAAACATTTAGCAATCCTAATAACCATGCTAACAACCACGGCAGAAACATTTAGTAATCCTAATAACCATGCTAACAACCACGGCAGAAACTTAGCAATCCTAGTAACCAGGCTAACAACCATGGCAGAAACATTTAGCAATCCTAATAACCATGCTAACAACCGCGGCAGAAACCCTTAAACATGCTACAAACAAATGAACAATTATTACTGATTATTCTTTAACAAAAGCCGACCATTCCTCGTACCCTTGCTATTCAGAGTCTTCTAAACCAAGTTTTTTATGTAAATTCTATTTAAATGTCCAAACCGTACAAACTCGGAAGAGCTGTTCGTGATAAAAAAAAGTGATTGCAATGTCAACGGATATTAGTAAGGTAATTGTTTACATTGACACATTGAGACGTAATTGTGTCTGCAGTCCACTTCGCACCTGTGTTTGTGTCGCTTTTATTCTATAAGACACGTGCGGTACTTAGAATACTATGTAACTGAAGGAGAAACATCTTCTTATGTTGTTTGTGTAAACAATAATTTTGATAAATACATTTTGAAGTTCGAATGAACGATGTTTGTGTATTTAGGCCATACCTGTCAAAATTGTAAAAAAATATTTGTTGTTATGTAACCCTCTAATCATACTTTAGTTGTTCCTTTTTCGATTAGGCTTAAGCTCAATTCAACCCCTAATTGAAAATAAAAGAGCAACAAGATTAGATTCTTTTCATTACATGCCTTAAACCCGCGCTACAAAGTGACGCCGCACTTTCAACTAAAAGACATGACTGGACACTTTCCTACGAAACGCTCATTAACGGGATTTTGCATTCAGAAATTTCTACCATTTATCAAATATATTGAAAAAGTCAATATTTCTTATGAAATGATGAAATACTGAGAATTATGGTTGTAAAAGGTATTTTTACTTGCGGTTATGAATCATCTACCTGTGCCGTATATTTTTCTTTGAATCATATTATTTAATTAAATTAGTGAATAGTTTTATTTTGTTTTTATGTATTTTGTTTTCTCTTTTACCTTACACACGTTGTCTACATCTCTATGTCTACTGTCCTATCGCAGGTATGCTGGAAGAGATTTCATTAGAAATAAGCATCACCTTTGTACGTATTTTTCTGTTCCTTTCTTCTTGTCTGTTTATATGTGTGTACATAAACTGTTAAATAAATAAATAAATAAATAAATAAAATAAACATTTTAGGTACTCTTCTCCTAAAATTGTTTTTCCGAAAATCATTATCATATTATAATATTAACACGTTTGCTATTAACTTCAGTAAACATAATGTTCAAAAATTCGAAATTTTGTTTTACATAATTATATGTATTTACTTCTAAAACTATTCTGTCATAATATCGAGTACTATAATAATTGAATCTCCTAATTTTGCATGAAATAAAGTCATATGTCCTAAGTAAGTATTGTATTATATAATTCATTATTCATTTATAGCAAAATTGTTTGCTGTATTTACTAAAAATTTGGTTTTAGTAACAGAGACGAATCGCTGTTAATCCGACTCCACGCAGTCTTGTATGCCCTACCCTAGAGTGTAATTTAGAATCACGTAGGCGCGGAGGGGCGAGGCGGCCCGCGAGTTGAGGAGCAGGTGGTTGTTAACGCTTGCCGCGAAGCTGCGGCGGTGAGTGTTAAACCATCTGCGACGATAAGCTCGCGTGATACCGCCGCGCGCCGGAGCCCCGCAGTGCTGGAGCCGTGACAGAAACCATGCCTGCTGCATGTTGCATGCTCGCTTGCACGCTGCATGCTTGAATTTAGAACTTATAACTTTTATTGGAAACGGTTTGATGTCTTTTGTATATTATTGATTATAATATTTATGAAAAACAAATTTAGGTCATATCGTATTTAGGGTTCAAGTTTATGACATGTGATATTATGTGACATTAAGTTCGGGCAACTCATCATTCGGACAAATGATGATTAGGAGAAAAAAAATTATGGCACTTTTGATTATGGCTAAAAAAGTTAGGGAACATAATAAAGAACCTTTATTTTGTACTCATTAAGTACAGGGCAGTTTAGTTTACACATTGATTCATAAATGTGTCCTCAGTGGGGCGCCGTTCTCGGAAACTTATGGAATATGGTAGTTAGTGTTTTTAGGAACTGAGAAACAAACCGCGAGCGTTTCGTAGCGCGGCGTAGCTTACCGTAGCAATGCGTAGCGTGTCGTAGCGCTGACGTAGCGCGTAAATTTATAGTGCTCAAAAAGTTGTGTTATAGAATAAGGCACTGATTTAAAAGCGGCAGTTGTTTGTTGTAGTTTTGTTAAATTAAAAACGATAAAATGCATGTTTATAGGTCGGCACTTCAGCATTTAAGACTGAGCAGTAAACTAAATAAAAATAAGTCATAGCAAATATTTAAATTGGTTTTAACTGCCGACCTATTTATTTAATTAATTAATATTAAGCAGTAAAATAGCTTAACGAGCAGTTACGTATGGGCAGGTAACAAATCGGAATAAGTCGGTAAAAACTAACTTGGAAGAAGCGGGGTTGGTCACAATAATTCTAACCTAACCTAACCCATTTGCTGCCGTGGCATACTTACCGCGACCAATTCAGCTCGCGTGGTTGTTCACAGCTCCAACCTAACCTATGAACTGCCGAACTATTTACCTAACTGCCCATTGGAACATTTTCACTGTCCATTCAATTATGACACTACTTGAGTATTTATTGTACTGACATTGTACGATGAAATAACAAATAACCGATCAATTTTCTTTTTAACACTGTTTATCTTTTACTGCCACACTAATTTCGCCAACCGCCGAAAAAACAAATGACTGCCCGTACATTTTTTCAACTATATTTATTATTTATTTATTTATCACATGACATGTTTCCTTTGCCATTACAGATAATAATAAATCTAATGCGACAAAGTACTCCTTAATATTTAAATAACAGTTATTACTCATAGAATAATAGTTAGGTTAGGTACTGTACCCATAACAACACCACAAAAAGCCACATCAGTATGATGCCCTCCTGCCGGGGTCGCGGGAAAGTCCGAAAGGAATACCGAGGCCCCTGGCAACACAGGCAACGGAAGGAACACGGGTGGGTTTTAGTCAGTAAGAGTCTGACACACCCTGCCGCTCCGCCCAGAGCGGGAGAAGTTATTGGATAATTTCCCAGCCAAAATAAAAATATATATATGATAATATGTTGTCCTATTTTATAACACTAATGATAAAAAGAGAAGTTGAGAGAGAGTAGGGAGACCTTTGCCCTGCAGTCGGACATCACAGGCTTTTAATAATAATCATAACTAATATCATAAATGCGAAATTAGTTTGTTTGTTTGTAACGCTTTCACGCTAAAACAGCTGAACTGATTTGGATGAAATTTGGCACATTGCCTGGGTAGAGTATCCTAGAAATCCTAGAAAAGTATCCTATGTCCTACATACGATACTTTTATCCCGATATTCCCACGAGATCGAGACTTATGCGGGTGAAACCGCGGGGCGCAACTAGTAACTAATGAATTCATGATATTATTAAATTACCGCATACAACTGGTAAATTGTTACCTGGGAGCGAAATATCCCAGCATTTGTTTTTCAAAGTAAATTGTGTAGTTAAATATAGTTGTTGTTGTTAGTTAAACCCGATGTCCACTCTACGTGGGAAATGAAAGAAATATGTTTTTGGCTATAGATTATTAAGTTATTAAGACGCTGACAACACCTAAACCGCGGTCACTGTCAGATTGCATAGAAAAGAAAGAGAAGTGCGATGACACAACGCTTGTAATTTATTGCAAAATATGAAGCAATTATCTATTTACTCAAAATTGAGTTAAATAATCGAAAATAAAAAACAACCAAGTTCTGCATTCAAATAAGACGTTCTTGTTATTAATTAAATACGTAACGTATGTTGATATTTAATACAGATATTTTGGATTAGAACTCAAGGTAAGAGGTTAGTTTAACGTTAGTTTGTATCGAGATTTTTTTCATAACGTGTTTTGGTAACAACCTATCACAAACTAGGCAGATTTGGCAATATTTTTTCTTAAGAGAAGCCTATTTTGGTCAATTGGGTCTTGTCAGCGCCTTAAGCGTTTTATTAGATAAGATAAGATAAGATAAGATATTTATTATTTGTAAAACATGAGTACATTACAATTGATTTGCATGGTCTTAAAATAAAATTAGGATCTTCATGTTTTGCCATTTAGGGCATACAAAATTTTTTTGGTCATGTTGACCAGTTGAATTTATGCATAACAAGAAAAACAAATAATTAAACCTACTATCGCGCAGGCGGTTATAAACATAATCTTAAAAAAAAAAAAATAATAATAAAAAAAAACTTATAAAAACTAAAAAGGGTTACAATTTTAAGATTCAAGAAATGTCATAATAATAGGAATTAAGTACGATCATTTAAAAATTCTGTTAGGCTATAATAACATTTGTATGTTAGATATTTTTTTAAATGTATTTTAAATAGAGTTGTGGGCATTTGTCTAATGGGTTTGGGTATTTTATTGTAAATAACTGGTGCTAAAGAGAAAATACTTTTACGCATCAGTGCCGTGGTTGATCTTAGTGCCCATAATTTATTGCTATCCCGTCGATTGCGGATTGAAATATCTGATAGTTTTTTTAATAGTTTGGGATTGGTTTGTACGAAACTAGCCACTTCAAAAATAAACAAGGAAGGTAGATTTAAAATATTATATTGAATAAAATACGGTTTGCAACTATCCGTTTTTTTAAGCCGAACATAGCCCTAATGCACCTTTTTTGCGACCTAAACATGATTTCCTTATTAGTGGAATTACCCCAAAATATAACGCCGAACCTTCTCTATGTGCTTTCCAGTTTAGACGTTTGTCAAGGGTTACACCTAAAAATTTAGCTGTGTCTACTGATTTTATTACTATGCCTTGGTGATTAACATTAATGTTTGGTTTAAAATTAAACGACCACTCGTGTAGAAGATTATGTTTATTAGAATGGAAATAAAAATAATAAACAACGATTAAGGTAAAATACCAGGTTGAAGCTACGTTTAAGTATGGACACACCGTTGTTTGACATAAACTAGCGAGACGTACCGGAGTTTAAAAAAAACACTTGCTGACTCCACTCCCGATAACTCATGGAAACGGCAGCCATCTTAGATCTCATAGCTTACGCTGATTGATCGTGGCCGACGTGCATGGCTTTAATAAATACATGGCAATGGAAATACCGGGATATGAAAGAAATGATTGACCTTAACCGTTAATTTAGTGTTTTGTGACTTATCTTGATTTGGAAAACACAAAAATATGCATTTTTACATTTTTCAAATTTGACCACATTCACAATTTCGAGTAGGATCTTCATGTTTTGCCATTTAGGGCATACAAAATTTTTTTGGTCATGTTGACCAGTTGAATTTATGCATAACAAGAAAAACAAATAATTAAACCTACTATCGCGCAGGCGGTTATAAACATAATCTTTAAAAAAAAAAAAAAAATAATAAAAAAAAACTTATACTTACCGGGTTTTGATATTTAACTACAAAATTATTCACCGTTGGTCAAAAATAAGTTGTTGGTTAACAAGACTGCAGAAAATGCATTGTTAGCACGCGCCGGTGCACGAGCTCGATCAGATCAGCGGCAGCGGTGCTCAAAGTGCAAGGGTGATATGATTAAATGATAAGTGATTTATTTCTGCAAGTAGGTTTGTACAAACACTTTCACATGTCAATCATATTTTTAAAACTAGATGAGGTCGACTTTTCCTATCTGACTACTCTGAGAAGAAAGGCCGAAACAAACTCAGAGGTCACAGTCTCTTTTAAACTCCAGACATAATCTTGGTCAGATCACATGAAGACCATCTAGATTGGTGTCTGAAATGGTATTTTGATGAAAGGACCATACAGATTGGGTGGACCTGTCTAGTCAGTGCTCGCATTTGTCAGTAATCTCAACTTAGAATTTATGGAGTTCAACTTTTCAACGAACAATACCAAAGGAAGGACATTTGGGTAGGCCGCATAAATTACTCAAACTGCCAGACCATGATAAAAACTAACTGAAATTAATATAGAATGATAAATGTGATGTAAGTACCAACATTATTTATTAAGTCGTGTATAAATGGACTTAAGTCTCAAATAAAAAATATTTATTTTATTACAAGCTGTCTAAATAAGTGTCCAATTATTACTGGGAATAAATGTAAGTTACATTCATCAATTTGAAATTAGGCGCTAAATTAAATTAAGCAGCCAGTGAGGGTTTTCAACACACGTCCAAGACGTTTTGTGACTAACGGTTACATCTGAAACCATATTATAAATAAAAGTCGCTTATCGTGTCTGTCTGTGTGACCGCGTTTTTTTCTAAACTACGCGACGGATTTTGATGCGTTTTTTACCATCTTTTAGAGCATTTATTCCGGAAGGTTTATGTGTATCATAAATTAATATTATTTAACTTAAATATAGCACAGAAATCTTGGATGTTTTGACATGTTGCCATTACAACCATGCAAAGCAAGTCGCTATTTTTTTTAAATAAATATAATAATATTTACTAGCGAGCTTTCAAATGGTCTGCGCAATATATTTATGCAGCAAACTTTAATATACATATGTAGATGACGATGATACTTACCTATCGCATTCCGGGCAGCAGTAGTACATATTTACCTACACATTTACAACCCTTAAATGGTAAAGGTTGAGTACCACCGTCCCGGACCGCCAAGCCATCGCCATCGGCAGACACATCGTAATCAACGGGTTGAACGGGCCCGGCCGGTGGGCGACAGCCTTTACAACGTGACGATCAGTCACACCTCGTTAGAGCTTCTGTTTGGCGGCAGACTGTGTTGTGGTGTTTCGATTAGATTGTATATCTTCATGCAAGGTTCGACAGGGGGCAGTAATGTAATGCACCGTATCATTCATAGAAAAAAAGAACAATGTTGCTTTGCGGCAGTTATTTATAAGTATATTGGTATTTTTATTTTCCAGAAAGAGAAACCATTCACTTGGGGCTATAAAAGTTAATCATAATCATATTTTTTCATATTTTCTGCTTGGTGTAACAGGCATAATATAAATATTTAGTACAGGCATACATGACCATGGATATAAGGGATGACCCTCGCACCTAAATTAGCAGGTTCTATATCTATTTCTAGCTAATACTTACGCTACGGAGGCTCTGCATAATGCGGCGCGTGAAGGCTTTGACGCGAGAAGCGGTGGAAATTGAGCGCGCTCGGGCGGACGCAGTGGGCGGGCGGCGGCCGCCCAACCGAATCACTTTCAGAAATACATTTTTTCATCGATATTTCATGAAGTTATTCCGATGTCCAATTAAAATATTTCAGGTCGTTATTACCCGGATGTTATTGGGGTGGAATATCTCACCGGCTCAGTGGGCTGTCGGTAAGTAATTGGTTTGCTGTCTGAGCTTAGATCTACGGTTATTTACACATAATCAAATTTGTTTCCATGTAAGCGGGATCTCTGTGATTTAAAATATTTTATTTTATTCGTCGACTTTCATATTGGTTCAAAAGTGTTACTAGATAGGTATATTATGAACATGCGTGGGAGGAAGGCACAGCGTAAGGTCCTACAATATCACTAAACTAAGATCGAAGCCCTCCTAAACAATGAGAAATGCACCGTGAGGCACTCGACGGGAGTGAACACTAAACTCTAATACCGAGCCGTGTATCATAGTGTACTGCACAATGTACACGTATGTACTTCCAGCAGCTACATCACACGACGAGGTGCGCACATGTGTTTGTTTACTTAGCGGAACTACGCCACGCTAGAGAAGTTGTATGAGAAGTTTTTATTTTGGAAATTATTACTTTACTACTAGGGATGATGAGGAGTTTGAACTGGGTAGACGGTTCCATATAATCTTTAAACAAATCATACATTTTAAATCGTACTTATGCAAATTAACTAGTTTAAAAATGTAATTTGACGTGTAAAAGTGTTTCATAAAGACCTGCCGGGCAATTGTGTAACACGTAATGTGTTTCATTTTGACAGTTCACCCACGTCCGTTGCGTTATTTCCGTGGTTGAGCAGACAAATTTTTGAAACATAGGAAGCAATGGATTAGCAATATCCGTCAAAACTCTCCGATTGTGGTTCAATCTGTATTACGCAATTAAAGTGCTGTTTACATAAGTCAGTCGAGAATTCAACTACAGTTGAAGAAAGTCCGTCACCAAAATAATAAGGACCACGGATGGTATAATGGTATCATGACATGATCATTGCTCATCTACGGTAACAATTTAAAAGAATAAACATATGTAGATAAACGGTACAATGACTAAGTTGTAAAACAATAGTTTTTTTTTCAAATTATATTTTATTAAAACTGAGCCTATGTCATTACAATTATTTGACCACCTACTTAAATGCACGTTTTACAAGTGCATCCTCAGCACACATAATTAGGGTGGCGGGTGTCATATTGCTCATCGTCAGGTTAGACTGCGCCGGTTGCCAGCCTGACACGATGGATCTTCTGCTGAAACAGCACTACTACACATTATTATTATGAGTAATCAACAGAAATGACAAATGTTAACGTTATGTGTTTAAATTAAAATTGACGTGTCGCAATTCACTTGATTTCAATTTAGGTATGTGTGAATGACGATCTATCGACATAATTGAATTTGATTAGAAAGAAAACGACTAAATGCATAATTTGGTTGCGATAATGCAAAATAGTCAGCAAAACAGAAGATGTGAGTAGCAACATTGCAATTATTTTAGACATTTTTTCTTATTCACATTTAAAAAAGCAGGTCACACACTAAATGTTACAGTGAATCATATCGTACCTAGGCGTTGTACCCACCACCGTCACAAGTGGCACTGTTACAATTGGTATCAGCAAACAATAGGCTTGCTCACCTGTCAATCCGTACCTATTTAATACTGGTACAATGTATGAATAACACATGCCACATACAATAATTGTACAGTGTGTGTCAGATAATATGTGTGGTCATATTTAAACTGAATGACTTTCTCCGTGGAAACAATATTGTAATGGCGAAAAAATAATCAGCTGTCCCATACAGTCGATCGAGTAGGTGTTGAAGTGTTTTATGGGACAGCCGATTATTTGTTCGCGATTACGATGTCGGTCCCATGGTGACAGTCGTTCAGTTTGATGGTCTGCTCTGTACTACCTACACCCTTACACATGACCACACATGTCTGTATGCAACCTGAACGCATCTAGTTCATTGTTGAACTTCAACTATAGCTTATCCCACTTTACTATGAAATACTGTTACAATAAATACGCTTGCTAAGTACATTCATTGATAATTGCATAACTTGCATAACTTGCGAGGTAACACCTGAATGACATGTAGGATTTATGTAAGGTCTTCCTCATTTCCCTCATAGGACCTAGTTACATACACTGCTTCGCATCTAATGGTCTAAATAGGTACCAACCAATATGCGTTTTTACTAAAAAGACATTTTAAGACTACCAGGGTGATGATTTTACGTCTAAAAATACCTTCACCGTGTTTGTACGCGCTGCACGTTTGTACGCCGCACGTTTACCAGTGACCCTGATTGTGGTTTAGTTCATGACATCTACAATATCCTTACTTGACACAAAATGCATCATCTGCGGTGGGTCCAAAATATTTGCCAGATGACACAATAATGTGTGTGTCCGTCAGTTGACGCATTATCGTGAACAATAGAAGGATGCATGCAAGTGATGCGCCGATATGCGCACACGCATCGCCCTCGACGTCACGTGCAGATCGCGCGAGCCAGAACGCACTAGTCCTGAAATAAGAAGGTAAATGACCATTTTTTAACACAAAAGGCTACCTCATAATAAACTGTGGCTTGGTTCAATGCAACATACTCTTACCATCGCAGTCATATTATAAGTACCTACTAAAAAAGCTTTCGTGATGTTCTGATAACACGGAACTATACCTACGTCATTCTTCTTATCAAAAACCATCAAGCTCACGTACTCGCGGTTCACCGTGAGGCCCTGGCAGTCTGTTGATCTGGAGGTCACATCACTAGTAGGCAACCTCATTGATACCTCCGAATACCTACTTGAAAGCTGGCTTTACGCCTGAGGCCATTGAGACGCCTAACTGATGCAGCAATCTCATTTAAAGGTCCTTCCAATTTAGCCTGAATTTAAATCTTTCGGTGGCGTTCCCTACCGTATGGTAACGGGCCCGACTTACGAGTTATAGGTCGTGGGTTTGAACCCAGGCAGGTGCTTTACTTTGTGTAAATTATTTCATCACCACTGCTCTCAAAACTGTGAAGGAAAACATCGAGAGGAAACTATATAGAACCAAAAAATCGAAGATATGTGACATCTACCAACCCGCACTGGGCCACCGTGGTAGATTACAGCCCACTCCCTCACGAAGAGTGTGGCCTGTGTCCCAGCAGTGGGAACATTAAAGGCTGATTATGGTGGCGTTTCCCGCGGGAGCTTTTCTTTTCGGACTGTGTACACTGGTCCTTCTGAAGCCGCTGTACATCACAGTCGACTAAGTAAATGTCGATTCTCAACGCATGTAGCATATTATTAAAAGTGTACATCGTCCATTATGACAACAGTGCGTCAATGTTAATGCGTTGTTTACGAATTCTAGCGATGTCTTAGAGTTATTGTAGGAGATTCCGTCACCACGGCGTTAGCCATGTGTGAGATCAGTTCATTTGAATATTCTGCATCCTTTGAAGTATCCTATCTGAGGACATGTGAGTGTTAGAACTGCCGACCATGAGAAATGCAAGTGGAAGGATGCAAGAATGCAACAGGGTGATATTAGTAAGAGGATTGGCCTTCTCCCTGTTGGGGTCGGTTCCAGTCTTACCAGATGCAGTATTTTACATGAAGCAACGCCTATCTGACCTCCATAACCCAGTTACTGAGTAACACGATACCCCTTGGTAAAACTGGTAGGTCTCTACACACAATATCCGATCCCTGCTCGTACCGACAGGAAAGTCAAAAACCGTTTCGTTAATAAAACAAAAAATGTAATGTAAATTCATACACGAGTTATTATTAGAGAGCCATTACTTAGGTAGATGCCGAACACAACTAAATATTGGGTACAAAAACGAAGTAATTAATATTCGTTCGAATACCTTTCAAGGCACTAAATATTCACTAAGCCTGAGCAATAACTGAAACGACGACGCTTAAATACTACTGATTTACCAGAAACAGGGTTGAATAGAACAAATAGATATATAACTTAAAACGAGGCGGAGGGAAAAGTTCCCACTGTGGCGCTATGAGCCTTGTTGGATGTTGTTGATAGTTGGCTCTCTGCCAGCTGACTGTGGTTTGACACAAATAAACATGGTTATGTGTTGCTACCCGGAACATATGTATGTATGTTCCGGGTAGCAATAGACTGGGACATCTGTAATGGGGTAACACTGGCAGTAAGTCACGTAGATACAACGAGTGGTGTACAACTCTGAGGAATGTAGGACAAACAGATGACAAAAAAAACCTACGGGTTCTCTGAACACTCCTTAACCGAAACTTTATTATTTCTGCCCCTAAGTAATTTTCATAATAAAATGAGAATATAATAGAGCCTTAGAAATATACGAGTATAATGATAATGCATTAGTAGATAATAATTATATATAATACTTGTACTTTCCCAAGGGCTAAACGTTGATCTTATTCATGGTTTATTCGGGTATTTACAAGCAACCCTTCACACGCAACCTTTCACAGCAGCTGTCATCGTCCATTTATATTCTAATAACATTATCTATACATATACATGTAATTACTTTTCCTGACTGACTCATCAACGCAGAGCCGAAACTACGGGGACTAGGAACGTGAATTCCTGGAAATTCGACCTTTAAGGGGTGAAAAGATTTTCTTTGTATGAAAAACCTTATTCCTGAGTTAATAAACTTAAAACTTGGTACGAATACCTAAGTAAATTATGAAAGGAGATGTTCCAGAAATGTATGGAGCCTGGGCCAGCTCTATGTACACTATATGTAAATATCGCTAAACAATATAGTTACCGTTTCCTAATGTTAATTTTCTATAATTTTACTTCGTTTTAATGTAAATTGAAATTAACTCGGTCAAGGAGAGCAACACAACATAAAAATGATGGTTCAGGAATATACGAAATGTCATTTTGACAATGACATTTGATTGATGTGTATTTACAAAAACAACACATGAATTCCGAAACTAATTAGGTTTAAAGCTGGAATAAGTATAAGTAAAAGTCTGTTAGAATATAGAACGAGGAAAGAAAACATCAGATAGAAATAGCATTTGAACAAATAAATATAATGCAAGCAAGAGTTAAAGGAGATATACCTGAAACTGAACTTGTTATTGTAGAATACCACATACACGACAGAATCCAAATCACAGGCGAATCAAAAACCATATAACAAAGCCGGGGTCAACAGAGAAGCAATCAATCTATGTCCGTAGTAGTAAACTGGGTCGCAAAATAAAAACAATTACTAGAAACTCCGAAACACCCCTAATTCAAAACGCGCGAATACAACGATTCAGCGTTTCAAAGCTAACCACAGAGGCACAGACAACAATATGTAAGCCAACTGCCAAAGCCAAAGATAGACGTCACGTCACGAAACTTAAAACTGTCAGTCGTTAAACGTCATGACAAACACAACTGTCATAGCTGCCATAAAAATAGGGTTATCATATTAAAAATCTTCCTAGATAATTTTTTTTGTACAACTGTACTCTTCTTCAAATTATTTTTTTTGTATTTTTATGAAAGACCCCTATTTTTTTTCCTATTTATCTATGTAGTGTACATGGTGGTAGCCCAAAATCAAACATCTCCTTTGTATTTTTTTGTTTTTCTAATACAAACTTTGATTTTGACGCCCCCCAATCCCCCTGATTGGGGGGCGTCAAAGTTTGTATGAAGTGTTAACGCGCGGTCCGATTAATTCAAAAGTCAGTATTTGTACTTGAGACCAAAAATAAGGAATAACTTGTATCAGAGTTTATTGAAAATCTACCCCTAACGGGGGTAAGGGGTAGATTTTACTGCGTGGCTTGACTAGCTCGAAAATTGGTATAAATAATCTTTGAGCTACGTAACCCTTTATGGAAACATACCAAACGATTTCTCAAAATTACACGCCTTTTAAAAGAGGGGATGCAGAACATCTTGCAACTCGCCACGAATATTCTCCTAATAAATTTAGCAATTATTAGTTTTACAAAACTACCCCTCAGGTTTAGGGGTGTCAAAGTTTGTGTGAAAGGATTGACAGAAAAGAAACAATAATACGTTTTGACAAATCAAATAGGAGTGATAAAATTTTGATAGGAAGGATTTATTTCGTGGCTTAGCTAAAAAATTGGTATAAATAATCTTTGAGTGAAATAATGTAAACTTCACAATCGATTTATCAAAATTGGTCCCCTGTGGGTGTGAAAAGTCACAGTTACACGAGATACAGTTTATATGAAAAATCTTATTCCTTTGGTTAATAAACTTGAAATTTGGCAATACTTGCCTCAGTAAATAATAAAGACTGTTACGTTTAGTTTAGAGGATTCAGGGGTGTCACAGTTGGTAAGGAAAATGTTTACGCGCTACTTGGTACTAAAACAAAAAAAAAAGTACGTGTTTCAGGGTTTTACAAAATCAACTGCTAATGAGGTGGATAAAGGTAATAAAGTATAAGGGCTGGATTTTACTGCTTGCTTCAGTTAACTCGACAGTGGGTATAAATAATGTTTAAGTCATACAATGGAAACGTACCAAACGCTTTTATAAGAACAAGCCTGTTGTGGTGAAAGGGAGGATACAAATTATTTGAAAAATCTTATTCCTTTGATCTATAAACTTAAAAAATGGCCTGAATACTTATTTATCTAAATAAATGTGTTAAAGATTAATATTAACTTTCGATAAGTATCTTTCAAAGAGGGTGGAGCGGGTGTTGACATTTTTAGAGAAGAGTATGAAATTCACGCGGACGAAGTCGCGGGCAAAGTACTAGTCACGTAATATATGTCACATACACCTACGTAACATAGAAAGGTAGGCGTATAGCTCAAATTTGAACAGTTTCACCGGAGGGACGCCGCACGTCAAAACAGGGTTCAATTATACATTTTGCGCCCTAGCGCATTTAAACGAATGGATATGGCACAAACATTTAGTGTTTTGACAACTGACAGAAGAGAGGATTCATATTTATATTAATTTTGCATTTTGCCAGCTCAAACCGTCCAAGCCCAAGATGCATAATAATAATTTTCAAACTTTTCATGTCAATCGTTTTCACATTAGGAACCAGATAAATTAATGTATTATTCGCTTTTAAGGTTAAATATTGCCCAACATATAATTTTAAGAAAACAACACAATTTCTTTAATATACCAATATAATTTCTGCACGGCTTTAGCGTATCTCCTATTTTCTATGGTCCAACAACTCGCTCAAACAATGCAGTTGGACGTGAACGTACACGTTCATTACTGACCGAGCTGCACTCAATTGTGTGCTGTATATGATATTACAGGAGCTTAATTAAGTCACACTGTGCTAACTAAAGGGTTAGTTAGCACAGTGTGACTTAATTAAGCTCCTGTAATATCATATACAGCACACAATACAGCACAGTTAACAACGCAAATAATAAGATCAAGCAGTGGATCTAGACTTAGAAGTAAGACATGCAGTGTTGGAGTATCGTAATGCTAACTAGTAATCTTTAAGCTTTAAACTCTACACTCTCTTGCTTCTTCTTTTTCTTATTGCTTACTAGCAGAATAATCTAAAACACTTAACAAGTTTTCTGAACCTTTGTATTTAAATCCTAATTGCGGGTGCATTCAATCAATCTTTTATGAAAATCAAACACATTCAATGTACTTACAACAAAGTAACATCCAAGTCATACGCTCATCAATTATAATTACAGACCTGTCAACTCAGTGATTACGCCCATCTGCCTCCGAACGACACGAAAAGGCTGCGAATTGACAACTCATGTAGCTCTCCATCATGTTGCAACAACATGCAAGTATTATTAACATAAAGAGAACAGGCTGCGCCGGCGCCGGCGACCGGAGCCGGCCGGGCCGCGCCGTCCGACCGACAAGCAAGTCATAAACAACAAGTCGCTAAATGTAACAGTAAGTTTTATTTCACCCTCGTGATGTAAATACTGGAGGGCTAAGGATGATTGCAGACTTGTAAGTTTAATTAAACATAAATATAACGTCACGACTTCTTTCCCCAAAGGATTAGGCAGAGGTAGCAGGTACACCCACATTTCGCCAGTTAAGTCCCGTGTAAGAGAAGGCAAGGTTATCGCCATCAACCACGAAAAAAGAAAAACTCGTTACAGTTACGAGAATATCGTACTTGCAACAAGAAAGTCTTGTGCTATATGTGACGACTAGCCCTTTTGTTAACACTACAAGACCCTTCTAGTTTTGTCGACTACACAAATGTTTGTAATAATTACCTACTATTTGTCAGTAGAGTTTACTAGATTGAGTGTTACTAGAATTTTTATTTTTTACTATTTGATTAGTATCTGCTAAAATACTCATATTTCTTGCTGCTAAGAACAAATTCTCGCTACCGTAACTATTTTTTTCATAACTATGCGTTCTTGTAGTACCTATTGTAGAAAATATTTTTTTCGGGCATAATTTCAGACTCCGGGCTACTACTGAGAAATTTCTAATAGAAAAACCCACAATAACACTTCGCCCGACCTGGGAATCGAACTCTCCTGTTTAATTCGTCATGCTCAGCAGTAGCGCTTGCGACCACAACGAGGCAGACCAAGGCAGGATAGGTAAAACATCTGACGAAATAATAATTGGGTCACATGTCAGCTCGACCGGCAGTTGATTTTATTTATCACTTGAGATGTTCTTTACTCAGTTTCTTTAATCCTGTATAATCAAACTCGAATATACTAATTGATACGAACTCTTGGCTGTATGACAACAGTATCATTATAAACCAGTATATATGTATTTCAGTCATTTTCTATACTAATACCATAAAGAGGTACCTAACAATTGTGAGTTTGTACGAGTATGTATAAGAATTTTCGGAATCGGAGCAGGAGATTTCAATGTTACCATTGAAATCTCCTGCTCCGATTCCGAAAATTCTTTCACCGATGGGAACCTTCAGTATTTCACCAATGGCAAGCTTCAGTATTTCCGAGTGTCATAGGATATATTTAATGTTAAAACAAGAAATTTAACGCGGACGAAATCGCGGGCTGAAGCTAGTATTTTATCAATTGGTTTTCGTTTGTATCGCAGAGATTAGATAGAAGGAACATTGAGTAGGTATGAAAGTACAATTTACAAAATATAAACACTAAACAAACAATTGCAATGCAGATTCAATACATACTCATCGTGCCAATCTGACCAATCAGAGTTTAGGTATTCGCACAGACGCGACGGCGACATGACAAAGCATCCAGATTTCTGTTCTAAGTATATCTAAGTTACATATAGATCTATTTATATAAAAGGAGGAAACTGACTGACAGACATATCAACGCACAGCCGAAACTACTGGGACTAGGAACGTGAAATTTTGCACTCGGCTTCCTTTTATAATGTAGGGAGCACTAAGAAGAGGTTTTTGGGAAACCGACCTTTAAGTGGGTGAAAAGGTTTCGGCGATAAGTCCCCTCTTTGAGGAGTGGCTAGAGAGGCGCCACGGCATCCTCACCTTCCGCCTGACGCAGGTCCTCACCGGACACGGCAGCTTCGGGAGGTTCCTGTGTCGGATAAGGCGGGAGGAAACGCCCGGGTGTCACCATTGTATGGATCGCCCGGAGGACACGGTGGAGCATACGGTGGAGGTCTGCCCGGCTTGGGCAGAGCACCGCCGTGTCCTCGTGGAGGCGATCGGTAGCAGAGATCTCTCGCGTCCGGCCCTGGTTCAGGCCATGGTACAGAGCGAGAGGGCATGGGCAGTCACCTCCTTCTGCGAAGTAGTAATGCTTGCGAAGGAGGTGGCGGGACGGTTGAGGGAAAGCCGCCGCAGAAGACGCCCTGGGCGTCGGGAATCCCGGGCGGATTTCCGGCCACCGTAGGCGCGGGCTTGCGGACGGTGAGCAATGGGTAGCTCACCGTCCGGTAAGGACCAGGCCCGGGTCGACGGCGCGTCGTATTCCACGCGCGCCTCAAAGAGATGTCGTCAGCACAATGTAGGGGTCCACTAGGGCCGATGCCTGCCGGGGTCGCGGGAAGGTACTAATGGGTCACCGAGGCCTCCGCAACACAGGCAATGGAAGGAATACGGGTGGGTTTTAGTCAGTAAGAGTCTGACACACCCTCCCGCTCCGCCCAGAGCGGGAGAAGTTATTTGATGATTTACCACCCAAAAAAAAAAAACCTTCTTACAGAAATAAATTAATTTATCATTTAATGGACAAGTCGCAAAACAGTTTTCAAAAATTAACCCCTCTGGGGGTGAAAAGGGGATGCAGTTTGTATGAAAAATCTTATTGCTTGAGTTACTAGACTTGAAACTTGGCAAGAATACTTATCTAAACAAATAATACAGTTTGTATTTTTTTGTTTTTTAAACTATTAACTAGAAAACTACTACAATATATGTATGAAAGAATTTTAACGCGTGGTCCGATTAAGACCAAAAATAAATAATAACGATAACTTTTTTTTGTAAAAACGTCAAATAATGGAAATGTCACGATTTTAAATAATTAACCTCTTTGAGGGTGAAAAGGGGGATAAAGTTTATGTGAAAAAAAATATTTATAGAGGCAGTGCTGACTGACGGACATAAGAAATTTGAATAACTATTATATTATAATCATTTTATTTCAGAATAAATTCACGTTCTATACATTGCTGGAGAGCTCTAACAAGGTCTTTTTTTTTATTTGAGCTTTAAGGGGGTGAAAGGGGCATGAATCTACATGCCCCTTTCACTCCCTTAAAGCTAAACTCAAGAAAAATCTTATTTCTTGAGTTAATTAACTTGAAACTATGCGGGAATACGTTCTAAAATAAAAAATAAAAAATCGTTTTTCACAACTAAAGGATTTTAAGTAGTGTTAAAGTTTGTATGGAAAATCTTAAACCACGGTCCGATTAACTCAAAACTCAGTGTTCATACTTTTGACAAAAAAAAAGAATTACGTGTATATGGGGTTTTCGAGAATCGACCCCTAACGGGGGAATAAGGGGTAATTAAGTTATTAGGGGAGAATTTTACTGAGTGCCCTGGATAACTCAAAAGTTAGTATACATACTATTAATGTTTTAGAACAAAAACGTAGAAAAATAAACAGTACAAAATTCCATGGACTACTAATAGACTGAGAAATGACATGACACATATATTGAACAAGTATATACAAAACTAAGTCGGTATTCATATACCACCTAAAAAGTAATTGCTACCAAGCAAAGTATGCAAGTATGGGAACGAGTCTGATGCCAAAAATTATGTTTTTAGTATTTTCGTCCGTTTGCCTGTTTGTCTTGATATGTTCCGGATCGGCTCAGAAACGGCTGAACGGATTTGGATGAAATTTGGCACACATATAGTTTATAACTTCGATTAACAAATAGGGTACTTTTAATCCCGGTAGTACGTTCCCATGAGATTTTTTCCAACATCCACGCGGGCGAAGCCGCGAGCAAAAGTCAAAGTGTTCACATAAAGCTTCCTGAATAAACGCTCTAAATGATGGTCAGAACTGCATCAAAATTCATTGCGTAGTTTAAAAGATCGAAGCAGTCACACAGACAGACACGAATAGCGACTTTGTTTTTAACCGACTTCAAAAAAGGTGAAGTTTCTTTGTTTCTCCGTACATATTTTTTTTATTATTTATGTTTATTGATATTTTTGCCAATAGAGGAACTGATTTTAAAAATTATTTTTTTTGGGAGAGGAAGCTTGCGCAGTGGTCCCATATTAATTTTATTAACTTTTCTTTTATTAACTTTGGGGCTAATTGCTCTGCTTAAGATCTTGTCCAAGGTACTGGAAAAGTTACTAACACTGGGCTAGTTAACTTTCTAGAAAAACATCGATTGGTCTCAGACAGTTTGGTTTTCGCAGTGGTAAGTCCACCGAGGACGCCATGACAATTCTGGTTAACTAATGGAATAGCATCTCATATAGATAACAGAGCTAAGTGTATCGCGGTCTTTCTTGACCTAGCAAAGGCGTTCGACGCTGTGTCGGTGGATTTACGTCTGAGAAAACTGGAGACGCTAGTGATCTGAGGAGTAACTTTCGACTGGTTCAGAAGCTACCTCCCAAATCGCACGTAATTTAAGATAATTGATAATCACTGTAGCCAATAGCTTTGTATAAATTATGGAGTCCCGCAGAGCAACATATTAGGCCCCACGCTTTTTACACTATACATAAACGACATCTCTAACCTAGACTTAAATAACGCCGAAATAATAACCTACGCAAATGACACAGTAGTATTTCATGTCGTCGTGAGATCTTGTGTACGGTTGTGCAAAGGAGGTTATGACTTCTATTACAAAGGCACTCGATAAACTCAACATCTAGTCCTCAAAACGACCTACTACAACTGACAATACACTTCTGCCCTCCTTTATCAGGTCCACAACCTGCAAACTGCACAGACTGCCCGATCGAACGCACCTCATCAGTAAGATATTGACTCGAGGCTTTCCTTCTGACCACATATCGCCACTTTAGCTGGCAGAACAAGGAAATTATTTTTTATAATGAAGAATCTACGTGACTGCATGCCTCCAGATCTAACTTGCTATCTGTCAGCCCCTAATGCAGTACTGGGTCTCTGTCTGGGGAAGTGCCGGGAAAAGCCCAATGAATTACGTTGAGAGAGATCAGAGGGCACTTCTGAAAGTAATGTTTAGGAAACCATTCCGATTCTCAACTGACAAGTTCTATAGAGAAATCGAAGTCCTCGGCGTGAGGTAACTTTTTATTGTAACTATAATACAATCGTCTGCACTCACAAAACCCTCCCCAAAAGAGTTGACTATAGTGAACTTTCTAAGCGGGTGTTCAGAATTCCAACTCCACCTGCGAAGTTCCATTAGGCCAGACGAAGCCCAGCTTACTCTCACATACTCACATTTAACAAGGTCTTCGAATCACTGGACATCAAAGACTTGTTAACCGCTCGCCTAAAAAGTGAATTAAAGAAATGGTTTCCGGAACTAAAATACACCGAAACAGAAGCATTTCTCTAACGTTTGTCGACAAGCCAAAGTGCCAGCAAACAACATCCCTCTCTCACACTTTCACCCTCACAGACACTCACACAAACATACACACAAACAAACACACAACATAATACACGCTTTACTAAACTAGCCTTGTAAAACGACATAATTCTTTCTGCTCAATCGCACTCCGACCCCTAAGATACAAAGCCCTGCTTAGTTTGGGGGTAAAACCAAAACATTATTATGTACAAACTTAATTGTGTTTAGTAAGATCACTTTCTGTCACTTATCACACTTTTTTTGTAAAAGTGAAACACAATATACATATAAAAAACAACCGACTTCCGACCAAACACTACAAAGTGAAAAATAACTTTAATTTTGAAAGTCGGTGTCTTTGAATCTGTGTTTTCTTTTTTTGCTAAGGATTTCCGAAACTAAGTAATTTTTCACTATATAAGTAGTGTTTTTTGGAAGTCGGTTGTTTTTTATTTTATTTTTAATTGTACACTTTTTAGTAGGTCAATTTGTAATTTATCTAAGTTACAATAGCCTAATGTCAACTGCTCATCACCTTTTACAAAATATTGTTTTCCCCGATGCAGGGACGTTGAGTTCTCCTGGTAAGTACCCGGAGAACTGCCACTCTCCATAGGCATTGTGACGAGCATAAATTGCTTAGTAACCATATTAAGCGAATCGCAACCCGTTAAATAGTTATTATTAAGTAGTTCCGGGGGCCATCTGTGCTCTTCATCATCAGTTCCACTTTACCAAATGGTGCTTTCCGAGAGCAAACGAGTTACTATAAAAAATACCCAAATCGCTATCAATTTTATAGGCACACCGCCTATAAAATTAGAGGATTTCCCTCGACTCGACTTCCATGAACTGAAAATGGAATCATCTTAGACACATACCCTTTTAAACAAAAAAAGAATCCAAAATCGGTCCATAATTGACGGAGATATCGGTGAATATACATAAAAAAGAATACAAATATACAGACGAACATATAACTTCCTCCTTTTTGGAAGTCGGTTAAAAACACAACAAAGTGAAAAATAACTTTATTTTCGGTAGTCGGTAGCAAAAAACGAAAATACAAAACCAAGACTCCGACTTCCGAAATTAAAGTAATTTTGCACTTTGTAATGTTTTTTTTGGTATCGGTTGTTTTTTTTTTGTGTAAAGCTCTGTCTATCAGAACACCTCTGTCTATGCTTATTGTGTCACCGTATTTATTTATTAGAAGCTAGTAAATTATTTTTTACTAATCACCCTAATCCCACTAAAATAACATCAAGTAGACTATGTCCAAAAATTGCCAGCATCCCAGTGCTAATAACTGCGCGTGTGTAAAATGAGCCTAACAGTGACGCGTTGTCCCGGCGCGGGCGCGGTGCTCGTAAACCGTCCGCGACTTAATTGCTTTATTTTTACACCACATTGGGCTCCCGGAGTCTTGGCGCTGGCAACGGGACATAAGCCTCTTAGTTTTTTTACCGTCGTGAAATTTGTTACATTTATGATGATGAATAAAGAATATCGTTGAATCACTGGGACTTGAACAACTAACACGACAATTAACACGATCAAATAATGCCCAAATAATCTTAAGGATAATAAAATCCACTGTCAAGCAATATCATCAAACGACAAAATAAACGAAAAGTCTGAGAACACTGTCAATATTACACTATGAACAGAGTTACACATGCAAGTTGTTTTTGCCTTTAAACACCCGTAATAGGTAAAATTCGGTAGATATAAAAAAATACTCTTTCGTTTAGTCGGAACTGATTCACCCCTGCTAATACGTAAATGTTTCCGATGCGGAGTTATGTAAAAAATCAATGAACATCGTATTCCGTATTATATTCGTACCAAACGTGAGCCACTCTACCATTTACTACAAAAATACTACCCACACGAACTGCTTACGCAGTGCATTGTAATTTCAGTTTGAAAGCTTCGCCTGTTGATTGAAGGAAAACAGCAGTGGAACGAGCATTAAAATATAAAAGTTGGTTCGTCATATTTTCATAGTGTTTCTGATAGAGTCAGGTCACGGGGCACGTGTTAGGCTGAAAGGAACTCTTACAGGCGCCTGCAGGAAAAGATAACAGTAGGCGAACTTCGACATAGTAATAATAAAATATTCAAAGATATAAAGTAATGGATGTACCTCGTCCAGCACTGTTTACATTTTTACAAAAGAATATGCGGTTCATGTGGAATTTCTACCAACAAGCCTATTTTCTACCGTCATGATTTCATCATGGAAGAATTTTACCATCCATCGAGGGTTTTTAGTATATCCACCATCGAGGTTTTTTAGTATACCAATGGTCAAGATCCATGTAATACACAGCTAAAAAAAAACTTCATTCAGAAACTTGTAGTTGCTGGAATCTTTCATCTGGTAGGTCGTAGATCTTTTTGTAAGTCGATCACACTAAAAAGTCATCAAAAATAACTAAAAAAATGATCGAAGGTATTTCCCGCATCTTGTTCATAAATCGAAGAAGAAAAATATATATTTTTTACCTCTAAACTAGTAATATTAAGTAGGTATTTAGGAAATCCAAAGGCGTCACGTTATGAGTGCCTGTTAATAGTTTAGATGACATGATGGGAATTGTCGACATTGTGCAACGTTGTGCAATGTCTTAAGGTCAGCATAGTTAAGACGTATGTCAGCGGCCATCGCTTCACAGATCGGCAATATTGACTAGTGACGTCATGTGGCCTAGTGTGCCTACGAATCGCAAGTGATGAAATATTTTTAATCGATTGATATCAAAAACAAGTAAAATAGATGATTTTCAAATGTGGGTTTTGTTACGAGTCATCGAGTTTGCAACACAGGCAAAGGAAGGAACACTGGTGGGTTTTAGTCAGTAAGAGTCTGACACACCCTAACGCGCGGAGCGGGAGAAGTTATTGGATAATTACCCACCCAAAAAAAAAAAGTTCTACTGTAATCTTGAGAAAGAATTATGCAAATAAATATTTTCTATTCTATTCTGCTACAACCGAATAGATAACACTAAAAACAAGCAAAAAAAAAAATTTAAAATCTTTCCACCTGTATTTTAATTTTAATTTCCACATTGTAATTATTAATATTGATTTGTACATAAAAAAACAACTAATATATCTAATTAATTAATAAAAATAACTAAAACTATACAAACTAAAATAGGGCGTCGAAAAATTCTTCCACATCGCTGTCGACTGGTAATTTACCCAAGAGACTGGCGGCATTGCAACGTTGTATGATTGCCATACAACGTGGCTTAACCTCTGGCCAAGGTAAAAGCCAGCACTCGGGTCACGGGAAGTGTCAACCAGCCGTCTGGAGATTTCCTTAAAAAGGCCATGAGCACTCGGACCCCACGGCCCGAGGGTTTCAACCCCAAACGGCTCGAAAATAAAATGACCAACTAGGTTATTATACTTACGCCGCTTGAGGTTCTCTGCAGCCTCTGTGCCAGCACAGCACGCCGTGCCAGGAAGATGGGATGGCGCAAGAGTATCGACACACGTTACATCCCACACTAAAAGCCTACCCACCTTCCACGGAAATAAAGACATGCTGTCTGGTCTCCTGCCGTCGTCGCGTGCCAGGCCATTGGGTTCTAATACAGCTGGAACGCCGACGGTGACAAGAGCTCGTCGGATGATGTCATTAATGTTCGCGTGCCGCGCTAGGCGACCCGCACTTCGGCTGCAAGACAGGCCGTGGTGTCCGAGACTGTTGACAACTTCGCCACAGTGACACCGATGAGGAGAACAACATGGAGCTCCTAGTCTTAGGGAAGCAGCGAGGCGGAAAGTAGTGTCGTCGAAATGAATGAAAAAAACAACCTGTATTTAATGAAAATGATATAAAATGGGAACCGTCACTTAACAAATACAAAGAACATTACAAGAGCTAGTAGTTGATCTACTGCGTGTTCTTGTACAGTGTCAGTTACGGTCCAGGAGCCTGTATCGATCCGCCCAGCGCGCCGCCCGCCCAGCGCGCACATCCGGCGAAATTTACTGAAACCAACTGAAACTGCTGCCAATGACCCCTATATGTTCCGTCGGGTCCTCGACCTCTCTCAATTAGAAACCACAGAACGGCTCGTGTGTTCTTAGTAATTAAATCATTAATTTAGGAAAATTTTAGAAACATTTCAGCAATTAAAATTTTATTGAATTATTTTGTTTCCGATTAAAATTATTGTATTATTTCATATGCTTGTCTAGTGAATACAGTAGGTTTTCCATTAGTTATGCATAGTTTGTTTAATTATTACGAGTACCCGCTGTTCTAGGAAATACCAATTTTTTCAGTAAACACTTTCAATACGATAAATGCCTTCGCATAATATTGATCCAACACAAAAAACCAAAAAGGCACTCTTTTATTTCAACTCAATAAGTAGAGAGTTTGTATGGCTATTACAACAATATTCCTATTCTTGTGCGGCGCCGCCGAAACAAAGCGCGTGCGCTGATCACCACTGATCACCGCTGATCACCGCTGATCACCGCTGATCACCGCTGATCTCCGCTGCACACACCTGTACATTGTTTTACTAATCATAATGCTATTATTAACATAACAAATTTAATAATAATTATTTGCTAACAATGTTTAGTTTAATTTTACAGCTATTAAACATCTTGTGATCGTGTTCAGCAACCCATTGATACTCGTATTAATTTGTTGTGTCTAATTAATAGGTTAATTACATTCAGCATTTTTCAGACCCTTAGTACCTAGTAGACAATCAGTCATAATACTAAGCACTAAACATTCTATCCCCATATATTATCATTATGACCACGCCCACACCACACTTGATAATGTCAACCCAACACAGACCTGCCCACGCGCCTGTTTTCCATCAATCACAGCGGCGGCGTGTCAAATGACACAGTTCACGGATACATTGGGTCATGTCATGTGCTTCTCGACCTGGGACAGCGTTGAATATTCTGCATATATCATCGTGAATATGACACGTAATATGGTCGTAGGGCCACTAACATTCACCGGCTGGTCATTTCAACAGAATTTACACAACTACGAAGACTATAAATAAGCATGCGCAAAATCCCATTTACTTAAGTACGTTGTGCAATTGAGTATCATCCAAACAAAATAGCCCTACTACAAACCTTACCCCAAAAGCCTCAGCAGGCTTCTTATAATAGCCAGTTGGAGTAGACCTTATCTAATGAAACCCCACGGTGTTCATCCCATTGCCTCCTACTCGTATTTAAAAAAGAGGCACTCATGCTTTTAACAGCGAAGTTGAATACATTCCTGGAGGGACGTGGGCTAGTTGGAATAACCACCGACGGCCGCTATGGCCCACGCACAATGGTCCAACAGAAGGACTAAATGCGGAAACCAAACGGTAACAAAATAAACTCGGTAACAAATAACAAACAAATCTTACAGGAAAATTAATATTATAAAACGTAAGGCTAGCTTCGGATCAGAAACAGATCAGTCTTGTATCACTCCAGTTCTTATGCTTGCCTTACTTTATTACTCAATCAAAATAATTATTACCTACAATATGCATTTGTGAGTCCATTAGTCGGCAGATTTCAGGAAATCCCCGGTAAATGCGAACTATGCAACAATTTTAGTTTGCTCGTTAAACATTAATAATACCTAATTTGTCTATTTTGCTAGAATATGTCGCTATGTTGTATTTTGCCGTATAGAGGCTTAATGGAGGTCATGTTGAGTTACTTGAAATATGATTTAGCTTAGTTCGCGATATTGTACTACCTATAGATACCTACTGTGGCGACTGTTCTAGCCTGTACGGCCGTGTTTCTCGTTACGTTCTAGCCTGTACGGCGCCGTGTTTCTCGTTACGTTCTAGCCTGTACGGCGCCATATTTCTCGTTATGAACCTAGTCAATACGATCTATCTACAGCACAAACTGTAAGGCAGATTCGAATAAGAATAGATAATTCCAAACCCACCGCTCAATAGTACATAACCATTGATCGATGTAAATAACGTACATAACAAAACACGATAAATCTTAATGTTGTAATTCCCACTACCGGGTCACGGGCCCCCTGTCTATGAGCAAAATCCCACAATCATCAATGGTAGTAAACTTTGTTTTTTTAAACACTTTAGAACATTAAAAGGGTTACCGCATGTGTCACTCACGTATCCTCACGGTAAACGAAGTTGACTGCTGCGGGGCTCGGCTCGGGCGTGCAAGCTGCTGGACAGATCAATATTGTAACAGTACACGCGATGCAGGTTGCTGGCAGGCGATAGTGCGAATAATACGTGTCTAGGACAGGCAGCTTTATTTTTTACGATACTAAATCATTTTGAAAAACTGTCAATGTAGAGAATGAGATTTTCGGCCCTAGGACCACCAGACTGTGAAATATGTAAAAAATCCCGACTTCTTCTATTTCTATAAAATGCTTAAATAATCTGGAAACCCACTACAAATATTATCGTAAATATTCTAGTTCGAATGGCCCACTAAGTTCTAGTGAAGTGTAGTAAAAAGTAAACGGAGTTTTAGATTATAGACCTACCTACTTAAGCTAGATGTTGGCATGGCCAAATAGTTACCGAAAAGGGAAAATTTTGAAGTATTTAGATTTTAGATGGCTGCTGCGGCCAGTTTATTTTAAAATATCCTCATACTAATGCAAAGTCAAAAATAACATAGGAAATTAAAAGAAGTCCTTAGCAAATCTATAAGATTCTAAACACATACAAAACCATTTCAATTCATACATTGTGCCGAACTTATCCCAGTTGCAACCCGACGCCGGTTGCTCGCAGTTTCGCGAGGAACTTAGAAAAATAACTTGTGCTTAACCTACTTCCTGCTAAACGATGCCGCACTTGCTAAACTCAACCGTATCTCCACGCTACAGAGTATAAATTAGAATGGAACAGCTGAAGCTTAACATCTACATAGAATTTACACATAAAATCGTACTTTATGTCTATAAAGTAAGAGTACGTTTTCGCATGACCATCTGAATGACTTCCATGTTTCCTTTTCCTCAATTTCCAGAGTTTGGAGAGGTCAACAGCCGTGAAAAAGTCCTGTGGTGTGAGGATTGCTCCTTGACGACATTTCTTGTCAAGACCGTATCTCACCAGTTGGATTTGAAGGTACGTATGTTCTGTAGCATCAGAAGTGACCTCCAGCTTATTTTGTGAGCAATCTTACTGTCATCAGTCAGACGTGTATCCTCCTTTTCAAAACTTTTTCTTGACCTGTCCTGTTTCCTGACCTGCTAGATTTTAAGCAGTTTGTTTACACAGGGCTTCAGTCATCATAACGGGTTTTAGTAGGTTGAGGTTGGAAACCTCCAATGTTTCAGCAGATGACAGATACCTGCAACCAGCTATCCTAACACAACAGATTTACTTACTTTCTAAATTACTAATGCATGTATACAAGAACAAGCATTTTATTCCGTTGTAAGTATTATATTTTTTTTATAAAAAAAAACAACCGCGTTCCGTAATAAACAAACTGAAAAAATCTTTAATTTTGGAAGTCGGAGTCTGTTGTTTTGTATTGTCGTTTTTCGCCACCGACTTCCGACACCGACTTTGTAGTGTTATTTTTGGACGACGGATGATTTTATTTAAAAAAAAAACACTATTCAAATATACATTGCGAATTTTTTTAATTGACAAAGCCTACTACACGATCCAAGATTTTCTTAATAATTAGTACTTGCTACAATCTGTCACCAGTACCTACTATAATCTGTCACTAATTATTTTTGTAAGATTTGCTTTAAAAATGATAACTCAATTTTTTATACTGCATGTTGACATAATTTATTATTGTATGCCTACTAGGCAGGACATAATGGATCTGTAATTTACCTAACATCTGTCTGTATAACCTATGCCCACAATAAAAAGATTTGATTTGATTTGAGTTGACTTTTTGGTTGCGGTATCTGCCGCACACAAATTCGGTTACCACTACTTGCTACGTAAATATCAGTGACAGGAAGTTATAATATCCTCAATATACGAGTACAATACGTGGAAACAATACGTATTATTGAAGCTAACTGAAAAACTACCCAAGCAAAGTTAATAAAATGTATACGGGACCAAAGCGCAAGCTTTCTCTACCAAATGAAAAAATAATTTACAAAACGGTCTGCAGTCGACGAAAATATTGTTGCACACATATGTACATCATCATCTACCTATCCTTTTCCCAACTATGTTGGGGTCGGCTTCCAGTCTACCCGGATGCCCCTGGACACGATACCCCTTGGTAAGACTGGTTGTCAGACTTTCGGGCTCCTGATTACCCGTAACAACTGTCAAATACCTACAAATGACAGCCGGGACCAACGGCTTAACGTGCTTTCCGAGGCACGGAGGGGTTGTTGGTATGTAAATATGTTCACCCATCCACGGACCAACCATGGCAAGCGTATCTTCACCTGATCGATCGACCAGTGTGGCTGTAATTACTTAGTCACAAGCCCCTCCGTAGCCCAAGCCATATTAATGAACGCATATTTAAAAAAATATATATGTGAGTACGACCTATCCCACTTCTGATGTCGTAATGGGAAATTGCTTGAACTGTTTCTACGAGTTTTCTTTGTCGGGGATCAGGTTGTCAGGGAAGACACTTGTGTAGGCTAAAGTAACACGCACCAGTAAGATGGAAAATTGTAATTGACAGACTTACATGAATTAACACACTAAGTTTTAGTTACGTGTAAATGAAAAAATAGACGTTCACGAGTTCACGAGGCTCGCCAAATTGAGAAACACATCCGAGTGAGTTCGTCTCGCGACAGAACAAATTATCGTTTCACCATTTTAAGTACCACACAAATATGATATTTATATATATATGATATTTACATGTTTACTCTAAGTCTAATATTGGTAAATTCTACAAAGTAGATAGCACGTGAGTAATTATAATGCTTAAAAAATAACATAAGAATGCAAAGGAAGCCGGCCAAGTGCGTGTCGGACCACGCACAATGAAGGGTCCCGTAGTTGGGAAGTTGGGATCAATTTATTCCAAAAACAAACTTAACATTGTAGTTGAAAAACCTGTTCTCCCATACACCGATATATGCCACGGACAATTCTCAAACTGCAAATTTAAGTGGGTCGACTATTACTCGTTAACTTGTAAAGCCCACTTTGCTGTGACAATTTTCCTTTTAATTTCATTATATGTACTACTGCCGTGATTTTTTTTCACATCTCCATAAACAACCGTTTAGCTGGCAAGGGCGGGGACTTCCCCGCTTTTTTGAGGCAGGTGACTTCACCTGACTCAAAAAAAAAAATTGCCCTTTAATGCTTAATATTACGCAATATTTTTGAACGGCCTATCCAACGATTCCACACCATGGTATAGACATGAAAAAAAAACATCGCCACATTACGTGCAAGGGAGGTAGGTACCCTAAAAACCAACCCACTTTCTCGGCGTGATTTAATAACTATACCTATCCCAAATTACAGCTTCTAGTACTAAGCGTCTCTGAGCTACAGCGGGGACAGACAGTCAGACAGTCAGACAGACGGACATGGCAAAGCTATAAGGGTTCCTTGTTTACTACGGAACCCTAAAAATTAAGTGCATGCGTTGTTTAGGCTACAGTGATTCGCGCCCTGGCTGGCGCCGACATATATTATATACAAATATATACGTACAAACAAATTGAGAACTCGGTTAAAAATCATCTCTAAAGTTCTAAAACTTAACCTGCCGTAAATAGGCAGGTTAAGTTAAGCTAAAGACCATACGATATGGCAAAAATTCTAATACATAGGTATTCGAATCGTAACCATGATGACTCGTGCTGAACTGGTATTTTAAGAAACCAATTTCTTCCTTCGCCAACTTTATCTTAAAAATACCCATACCCCTACGACCAATGACTATATTATGATTTAATTATCTTTGCCTACGACCGACGACGACGTCAATCGTAAGTCGTAAGAGATAATACTTACTATCAATCAGGTATACCTGGTAGTACAATAAGATAATTGCGGTCACCCACTAATGTCTAATAGACCGAGGCTTACTTTAATAACTTGTGACCGGGCTCAATGGTTTCACAGAAGCGTTGACTCACGCTTGCTTGGGTTATGAATTCGAGGAAACAGACCAAATCGTTTTGTAAAAATTCACAATAATGCCATATTGGTTTTCCTCATAACATATTCTACGCAAACTGTGAATATTGATAGAATTCTGAGGTATCCAGAATCGACTTCGAACTATAAATGAAGGTTGTGCGCAGCTTGTGTGTCCAAAGAAGTCTCCAAAACTGCTCTAGTCAAAATGCAAGGTGGTAAATAAATACAGTTATTGATAACTCAAATATGTTTGTTGTGATGTATGCTACTAATAGGTAAGGCATTAAAGGATGGCGAATCTTTTATTCGAAGTGGTTTGACGAATCGCACATTATAACTAGTTTCCGATATTATAATTTTATACACAAAAACAATAAAGACATTGATAATGGTTGTTTGTGCAAATGTTACACAAACATAAAAATTCGTCGCATTTTTGATAGAAATTTTCAATTTGTCCAAAATTACTTACCTACAATCAGTACGACGCAACATTTTAAGATAAGATAAACAAAAATAATTTCTACAAAAAGAATCGCTGAGGACAGGATTCGAACCTGCGCGGGTAGAACCCATTGGATTTCAAGTCCAACTCCTTAACCACTCGGACACCTCAGCTGTGATGAAAAGCGCCAAATTTTGAATCAAATTCTACGAGTAACTCGGTGCGCTTATTATGACGTCGATTTATGGCAATTAGTAAGCGCCTTCTGTAGTCGCACGCGCATTCACCTGTAACAATAGAGATTAATGACGGAAAGGTTACTAGTTTATTTTTTTATAAATAAATATAGGAACTGCTTCATTATAAGCAATTGTTAAAGGCAAATAACATTAAAATAATGTATAAAAATATGACTAGTACCACACTTTACTGCAGGCTTAGCATGAGAACCGTAGAGAAGCGTTTTGTCGGCGGAAGAGTAGACAAAAATGGCGTTTCCGTGTAGGTAGATAGTAGACAGTTTTCTACCGAGAAAGGTAGACAACCGATTTCTATTTTATAGTAGAGTAGATTTCTACTCTACTATAGAATAGAAATCGGTTTCTATTTAGAAAGCGTCATGCTAGGCCAGCAATGTTTGTCTACTCTTCCGTCGAAGACAACGCTTGTCTACGGTTCTCGTGCTGAGCCCGCTGCGGGTACCTACTATTATTCTGATCAAATACCTAGCTTGTATGTATGAACGACCTTTAGAAAGAGATAGCAAGTCGAGTTCGTCGCATGACCTCGTTTTATTTCTGTCCAAAAAAATGCTGATGAATTCCATAAAAATCAGCACAGTGGTTTTATAGCCTACTTTATTAGATGGTTAATGTGTCTTCTGTACTAAACTAATGTTGTTTACACGCACACAGGCGGAATTTATTAGGAAAATAACTACGACTCGTAAATAAAAGTAATTTATCACACCTACCTGCGTCACCGAGGCTTTCAACCTTTATTAATAAAAGAAAGGTACTAAATAAGACTAGAACCCAGGAGATTCTTATTGATTTTATATCAATTTGTGAGTGTTATAATATAATTTATAGACTGGAGGGCTTCGCGTTACGACAAGGTTTCTCGCCAAATCTTTCTCTTTTTAGGGTTCCGTAGTAAACAAGGAACCCTTATAGTTTCGCCATGTCCGTCTGTCTGTCTGTCTGTCTGTCTGTCTGTCCCCGCTGTAGCTCAGACACTTAGTACTAGAAAGCTGTAATTTGGCATAGGTATAAATATTAATCACGCCGACAAAGTGCTAAAATAAAATCTTGAAAATTGATTTTTTTTAGGGTACCTTCCTTGCACGTGGGGATAATATTTTTTTTTTCTATCTTACCCCATGGTGTGGGGTATCGTTGGATAGGACGTTCAAAAATATTGCAGGTCTGTCTTGGATTCAAGGATCCGCTTGTGAAATATTAAAGATTAAACCGCTAATTTGTGTTAGAGTCAAGAGTGTGTGTGTGTTTGTGTGTGTGTGTGTGTGTGTGTGTGTCCACCCCCTCTGCCATCTAAACAATTGTTTACGGAGATGTGAAAAATAAAAAAAATAAGGCAGTAGTTAACGAGTAATAATCGAGCAACTTAAATTTGCTGTTAGAGAATTGACCGTGGCATATATCGATGTATGGGAGAACATGTTTTTCAACTAATTGTAGTTGAAAAACATGTTCTCCTAAGTTAAATTTGTTTTTGGGATAAATTCATCCCAACTTCCCAACTACGGAACCCTTCATTGTGCGTGGTCCAACACGTTTTTATTTTAAAATGACAATCTGAATTCCTGTGAAGTTTGATATTGTTGAAAATACAAAAAGGCAGGTAATTAAAGGACGGAGTACGGACTACAGCTTTGTGAATTTTCTTACTTATATTATTATATTTAGGACCACGCTACCGCATTAGGAATTTCATGTAATGATAGCAGTGTTTGTGATAAATAAATAAATATTCTTTTATATATATATTGTATTTAGATATATAGGAGGCAACCTACTTATAGGCGCTTCTTTTTCTTACAAATAGTTTTAGATTAGAGGATAGTTTCAATGTAGTACCTTCGGGTTCTTACTTTACCAGTTACCTATCATATAGGCGTTTTAAATTTTTACCAAAATGAAGGTAGCTAAAAATGCCAGACGAAATGTCCCACATTTTCTGTTTGCTATTACTTTCGGTGGTGACGTCAAGTTAACGTAACGTGTTAGTTTTGTCATGGACACCACAAACTGTCCGAACTGCCGTAGAACAACAAGCCGACCATTTAACAGCTGTTTAATTAAACCTCGACGTCATTATAGCACTTAGCATTTAACCATCATGTGTCCCTGTAGCTATGGTGAAGTTGGTTATTACAAAATATTTTATATGTTACAAAGTGGTGACCTGGTGATCAACAGAGGAGAAAAGTGCTACATTTTGTTACAGTTGTGCGACATTTGCGTTCGTTGTAACTGCAGGCGCTCGCGCCAGTGTGTGCGACAGTGTGTTAAAAATTAAGTGGCAACATTCATTAGTTCCTGTTTTTGACACAGAAAAGTGTGTGGCGCTAGACGTATTGAGATAGAATCATTATCAGAAAAAATCGCACTGGAATATTTTCCCTCCCCGAAGTCCGAATGTAAAGGAACATAATATTTGCTCTGTAATCATCTAATGTATATATAAATCAGCCTGTGGCATATTCATTAAAATATAACAGAAGTGTACTCCGTGTCAAAATGAACTGTGTAATCTGTGGTCTATCTGTGACATCTGTCAATAATAAAAAAGCCCCGCCATGTAGCCGTCATCTGCCGTGTTTGATTCCAACCAATAAATCTATCCTAGTCAGGGTGATCCCCACGAACTTTCAATACAGTGCGCCAGTCGAGTGGTGCCGACTTGCCGAGCGCACTCGCCAATGCATTTCTTTGACGCTACACAAAGGGTGCACTCCACTTACTTGCTGAGCTACCAAGAAGCTGAAACTCGTTTTAAAGTCGTTGCAGTTTTTTTGCGGCACCCTCCCACACAATTAACTTTTTACCTCCTTATCTACCTTTCTAGCGCTCTGACCAGGCTGAACTACCTAAGATATTATAATACGATTATTGACCAAAACTTGTATGTGAGTTATGCAGGCATGCAAATAAATTGATTCAAATTGACAGACTACGAGAATTTTCGGTGTACTCCGAGCCATTTCGTACAACTGTCAAAGAATGACAGTTGTCATTTGAATATACAGACAATTTTATGTTGATAGTAAACAATTAATTTCCTTGACTTAACACACCTATATCTAAAAGCTTTTGTTAACAACAAAATGTTTTTCTAGATTTCATAGAACAATAAATTGAATAACTCTATTTGTACCAGCAACTTGCAAAAATGGTAGTCCAACAGAAACTAAAACAGCGCGTCGCCTGCACTCATGTTTGTTTCACGTTTCACACGTTTTAGCTTCGAATGGCGAACTATATACACATTGGGTGACCTCGTCTCTGTGGAGCTCTTTACGTATTCCTTTAATGTTTGTACGAAAAATGAAATACACCAGCTGTACCTACACGGTTCTAAAAGCTACATACACTTGAATAAACAAATCTGAACGGATCATCCAACGGTATCCAATGTTCAGCACCACACAACAATGAATTAAACATTGATTTGCACAGCTGAGGTGTCCGAGTGGTTAAGGAGTTGGACTTGAAATCCAATGGGTTCTACCCGCGCAGGTTCGAATCCTGTCCTCAGCGATTATTTTTTTCGTGTTGATTTTGTCATCAGCTTTATAATAACTCGGGACTACATCTTATTACGATTGCCGTGGGTTTGTGCTGTCTGCTGTTAGTCAAAAAGATCAAGTAAAAAATCCGGTTCACTTACATTTGAAAGATCACATGACCTGTTACATTGATAAACATTGGCCCCGACCCCGAGGGATCAAGCAACAACAGATTCAACAATTGTGTCTTTCCATGTCTCATTCAGTCTAATGGGCAGATGTTTCGTTGAACTCTATCCTACCAGAAGATGCAGTAGGTAAGCTCATGAAATTAGCTTAGCTACTTGAAAGGTTAGAGGTTAGAGGCCCTTCACGAATGCATACCTAGTATAGTCTGCGTTACGTTCACGTAATTTAAAAAAATTGTGACAAGCACAACCAATTAGTATTACTCATAAATCTGAATAAAGTCTTTAAAACTAAGTAAATATTATTATGTGAAAAATTTGTATTTTCAATTTTAAAATCGTTCGAATTTACGTTACATTTACCTACTCTGCGCCTTGTGATAGGCCCTATAGTTACATGCTCTGTGATAGGCCCACTGGCCTTTAGTAACTGTCACTGCTCTATCTACACTTGAGTGGTTCAGTTGTTCTATAGATAAATGACAACATTCCTTGAACCAGTAATGAGCAGAAGCAACTCTTAACCGAACCTGTCTCACCTCAGTCGAACCAAATTAGGAAAACTGGTTTGGTTTTAATAACTTTTTGTAAGAAGCATCACGTTCATAACACGTAAGTGCAAACTTACTCAACACGGCATTATCAAATCAATAATAATTATAACAGTATGGGCTGAGGCGATTCTTGCGTATTGCATGTTTAGGCTGTATAATCTTTTATCTCTGCGTCTTAAAAGGAACGAAAAAAAAGTAAATGTCAATACTCCTCTATACGACTGTTCGTTTCAGCGAAAAGTATTCACTATTTTACCATTTCATTCAAACAGTAGCCTGTTCGTACTCTTCAATTGTTATGTGAAAGATTTTGAATGATTTTTATGTTCAAAAATATGTTTTAAAGCTAATAAACAAACTATGTTTTATAAAATAGTATGTCTTCTTCGGTTTTGTATAATCTGCGACCTGCTTAGAAAGGAACGTGGTTTTCATTATGGCAGGTGTGTCATTCATATGTTTTGATTTTTTACATAAATATTACGTTATAAAAATATTAAATGTCTGATATTCTTAATAAAAAAATAGTAAATACAGTATTGTCCGCGTGACTGTAATGTGTATGTGACGCAGCTGAAGCAGTGGAGTGCGCGGCGCGGACTATGCTAGACGGTAGTGGAGGGACGCGGGTGCTGTAAGATGCCTTGCGAGAGCTGCGCGGTGCAGTTCAGCATGTTCAAGCGCAAGCGGGCGTGCTGCGAGTGCGAGCGCTACTACTGCAGCAGCTGCCTACGGCGCGGCGGCGGCGCCATGTGCGCGCCGTGCCGGGTGCTGTCCACCCGACCGCTCACCAGGCAGGCCATCGCCCACCTCAAGGTGCGCGACCTGCAGTGCTTCCTGCAGCGGCAGAACGTCTCCACCAGGGGATGCGTCGGTACGTCTAATAACCACTTTATGACTGCCACTTAACTCTAGTGTACAGTTCAAAACAATCTTCATTTGAGTATGCTAATTTATGCAGTCGTATTTACCCTTTTTTTTAATACATTCACATGACTGGACTGTAGCCAACCTCAACAAACTTGAATAATGTTGTCCAAATCATTGCCAACACATTGTTTACAGCGATGATTAGTATTTTTGTTGGTAAAATTTGACATACGAGATGCGTCCCGCGGTTTCACCCGCATAAGTTTTGATCCTGTGGGTATATCGGGATAAAAGTATCCTATGTGTTCTTCCTGGTTATAAACTATCTGTGTGCCAAATTTCATCAGTACTTTTTGCATGAAAGAGTAACAAACATCCATCCATTCTTACAAACTTTCATATTTATAATTTTAGTAGGATTATCAGATTTTTCGTGAAACTTATTACTTGTTAATAGGTTTAGTAAACTTAAGGCAGACCAAAGTATTGATGTAAATAAAATGCACTTGGGCAGGCCACTAGTATTATCAACAACCTCATAATATTTGGACTATCCCACAGTTGGTCATTATTCTGGTCTTCTGGGTTTTGGAACAATGTTTCATGCTGTCCAACAACAGCAATCTAATGCTAAAAGTCAGGGTCAACATTGATTTAGTTAATTTATAAAAATTAAAAGTCATTGTTGGCAACAAACAACATTTAATTATCAAATCTCTAACTCTTCTCTGTCTTTATTCTATTTTGGTATCAAAGTTTAGTCAAAATTATCATCACAATTACTCTATTAGTCATAAAGAGTATTCTATTCTAATCCCAATTCACCTCTGCATCTCTTATCACACTATTTTTCTGGGGATATTATTTTTCTGATATAGTTATGAGTTTTGCACTACTTCTAGTGTGTACTTCTACTGCCTTGTTGGTCTAGGGGTCGCAAGCGCTACTGGTGGTCCTGGGTACAATTCCCAGGTTGGGCAAAAGTGTTATTGGATTTTTCCATCTTAAATTTCTCAGTAGCAGCCTAGAGTCTGGATTTGTGCCCTGTTGATGGCAATAGGCACGCCCCCTATTACATGGGACTTAAACATAACCGGTGAAATGTGGGTGTACTATAGGTACACCCTCTGCCTAACCCTTAGGCAGTATTACCAATGTATGATTATTAAAACAGTACAAAAGGTAACAGGTTCGTAATCCTAATATGGTACAATTTTAAAAATACCTTCATGATATGACAGCATCACAACATTTTAATTTTCTCTGGGAGAAAAACAGAGGGAGTTTTAGAACTGAAATGGCAGCTGTGGAAACCATTACTGATAGGAGCATTAGAATTATAGTTATTTTTATTATTTTGAACATTACATGTTCAAAATACCTAACATTATTCCTATTTCTAATGATTAACATAGCTTTTAAGATCACTGGTTGTTGCTGACCATGGTTTTGTTTTGTTATTAGTAATTTACTGTTTATTTATTTTACTTCAATGGTCCTAGTTTATCATTTGTGACTGAGTTACGGCTATAGCTGTATGTAAGCAGGCATGCCTTTTATGCCTGGAGGCTTTTATTTAGGTTGTAGGGACACAATTTATGTACAAGCTTACTCAGCGAATATATTATTGGTGACGCACGGCTGCGCCCGTGATACAGAGAGGTTCAGTCGCAAATAAACTACAGTCGTAATTGGTCGTTTCTATTAAACCTGCACCCTCGATACAAGTGAACAGAACACATATACGTCGGACATTACCGAAGTATTAATATAAAGATACGATATCTAAAGTGGTGACCCCTGTGAAAATTTCATTTTGGCGAGGTGCGTGGATAAACTGAAACGGAAATGAATCCTCAACAAAGTGTTACGCCACGTGCGCAAGGTGTGAAAGATGACATGTCCGGCGATGCCAACGAAAAGGCGCTGGCCAGCATAACTGTCTCATCGCGTATTCCCGAGTTTTGGACAGACCAAACGCGACTCTGGTTTGTCCAGTTCGAGGCCGCGGTAGAAAATCAAAGACTGAGTGATGCAGCCAAACAGAATCTGGTTGTTACTAAATTAAGCAAGGCTGCTATACAGCAGGTGAGCGATTTGTTGCTTGCCCCGCCCGAGTCTCGGAAGTATCAGACGCTGAAGGAAAGGCTACTGGAGGTGTTCGAGGAGTCGGAGACAAGGAAATTGCAGAAGTTGATCAGCGAAATGGAGTTGGGAGACCAGCGGCCATCACATTTGCTGCGACGAATGCGTGAGTTAGCCAGAGAAAAAGTGCCTGACGATACCCTAAAGTTGATGTGGCAATCACACCTACCGAAATCAGTGCGGGCTGTGCTGGCAGTGTCTGACTCGAAGGATTTGGATGTGCTCGCCACGATAGCAGACAAGGTACTGGAAAGTACGAGAGAGGGCTCATCAACAGTAGCAGAGATCAAAGCAGTGGAGGTCCAGGAAAAAACTACAGGGAAAAGGAGTGATGTATCAACAGGCATCAGTCACATCCTGGGGGAGCTAGCGAAGATCAACCTGCGTCTCGCAGGTCTGGAGCGTGGCAGAGGCAGAAAGCGTTGGGACAACGGCAGCCGGCGATCGAGATCGGCATCGAAGCATGGTGATGAGGGTGCCGAGAGGAAAAGTGCTAATTGGTTGTGTTTTTACCACTATCGTTACAGGGAGAATGCAACAAAGTGCGTGAAGCCGTGTAATTGGAGCAAAGGGCAGGAGAAGTCGGCGGGAAACTAGACCCGGTGCAGCCGACGGCGGAACGTTGCACGATACACAACCGCCTAGTAGTATGTGATAAGAAAACAGGTATGAGATTTTTAATTGATACGGGAGCTAACGTGTCTGTAATACCTGTGAAGAGAAATCGTTCGCGTAGTTATTACGATAGCAATAGGTCTAACTTTACATTATATGCCGCTAATGGCACAATAATAAAAACTTACGGTATTGAGACATTAACTCTAAGCTTGGGATTAAGACGTCCGTATACTTGGCATTTCATTGTAGCAGATGTAAATCAGCCCATAATAGGCGCAGATTTTTTAACAAAGTATAAATTACTAGTAGATTTAAGTGGCCGACGACTCATAGATGAAGTAACTAGTTTAAGTGCAGTAGGTTTAATTGTAAAGTGGAAGGGACCATCCTTAACTACGATTGATAACACTTGCATTTATTCGGATATACTAGCCGAGTTTCCTGAGATCACTAAACCAGTGTCTTTTAAGGAGGAACCCCCACATGCGGTGTTACATTACATTGAGACACACGGACCGCCAGTATTCGCTCGAGCTAGACCGTTAGCCCCAGAGAAATATATCAAGGTGAAGGAGGAGTTTCGGCGCATGCAGGAAATGGGAATATGCAGGCCGTCGAAAAGTCCATGGGCCAGTCCGCTGCATGTGGTACCCAAAAAGGATGGGCAGATTCGTCCTTGCGGTGATTATAGGGCCTTGAATGCTATAACAATACCCGACAGGTATCCTATTCCGCGGATAAACGACTTTACGTATATTTTAGGCAATAAGTACATATTCTCGCGTTTAGATTTAAATAGAGCGTATCACAATATTGTAATTGCACCGGAAGACGTCGAAAAAACAGCCATAACCACTCCCTTTGGGTTGTATGAGTTTACGCGTATGACCTTTGGTTTACGGAATGCCGCACAAACATTTCAGCGATATATGAATAACGTGGTATTACAAGGGATAGATGCACAATTCAAATTAGGTGCAGAAGGTCAATTAGAGTCTAATTTCTACTTCTGTTACATAGATGACATCATCGTAGCTAGTGAGACGCCCGAGCTTCATAAGTTACACTTAAAGGCGATATTTGAGCGATTAAACCGATTCGGTATAACTATCAATATGGCGAAATGTAGTTTCGGAAAAGAAAATCTAGAATTTTTAGGTTACGAGGTCACGTCATCAGGAATCAAACCATTACCAAACAAAGTGCAGGCAATAATCGATTTCCCAAAACCCAAGACAGTAGATCAGTTACGGCGTTTCTTGGGCATGGTAAATTTTTATAGGTCCAGTTTACCTAGGGCAGCGGAATATCAAGCGGCGTTAAATACGTATTTACAAAAGGCAAAGAAGAAAGACAAGTCAATAATTAACTGGTCGCCAGAAGCAGACATTGCATTCGCGAAATGCAAAACTAGCCTACAGAATGCAACTATGCTATCGTATCCGGTAATGAACGCCGAGCTTGCAATATGGGCGGATGCGTCGAACGACTGTGTTGGTGCCGTGTTGCAAGTTAAGGTTGACTCACACTGGTGCCCCTTAGGTTATTATTCTAAAAAACTCAGTGATGTACAACTTAAATACAGCACATACGACAGGGAGCTTCTAGCTATCTATTCGGCGGTTCAGTATTTTCGTTATATGGTAGAAGGCAGATCTTTTGTAATTTACACGGACCATAAACCATTAGTTTATGCGTTCACAAAAAAAACCCAGTGACAAAGAGACAACTAGACGCGTTAGACAACTTATGTTTATCAGTGAGTTCACGACAGATATACAGCACATTGTCGGTAGTGATAATACAGCCGCGGATGCACTGTCTCGGGTTGAAGCTATCACATGTCCAACAGCGCTCGATTTCAGCGAATTAGCATTGGCGCAACGGACGGATGATGAGCTGACATTGCTCTTATCAAAAGAAAACAAAGTAATGCAATTTAAGCGAATTCTTTTACCCGACTATCAAAGTGGGGTGATGTGCGAACTGTCTACTTCAGTTGCAAGGCCATATCTACCAGTAGCTTTTAGGAAAAGGGCATTTCAGGCGGTACACGGTTTGTGTCATCCTGGAGTTCGTACTACTCGGAAATTAGTGTCGTCTAAGTATTTTTGGCCAAGTATGAACATAGACGTAGGACAGTGGGCCAAAACCTGCGTGCAATGCCAAAAGTCGAAGGTGATACGTCACACGGTATCAGGACTAGGACAATACGAAAGTAGCGGGCGATTCGAGCATATACATGTTGACCTAGTAGGACCATTACCTACGTCACCTGATGATTATAGGTATTGCCTTACGGTGGTAGATAGGGCTACAGGCTGGCCGGAAGCTTTTCCAATCAGAGACATTTACGCTAGTACGGTAGCCAAGGCGTTATACGAAGGTTGGATTTCGAGGTACGGTTGTCCGGTAAGGGTTACTACAGATCAGGGCAGACAGTTCGAAAGCAGCTTGTTTAATGAGTTAATGAAATGTCTAGGAATAAATAAATTAAGAACTACAGCGTATCACCCACAAGCGAACGGAAGAAGGAAGCAATCGCGGCCGGTTGGAGTCTGCCAGTCGTAAAGGTGCAAACAGCGCCGCCGCCGACTGTACCCCGTAACCCAGACGTGTATTAAGGTTGAGTGATTTTGTGTCATGTGTCATTTACTCCTTCAAAATAAAATTGGATTGTGCAAAGGTATAATGGTGTTTAGATTTAAAAAAAACCATGTAATTAGATATCATTTTTGAAAAGATTGTTGTTGAAAAAAAAAATATGTATGTACTTAGTGTGTACTTCTTTTAAGAAGGAGGCTACTGTAGGGACACAATTTATGTACAAGCTTACTCAGCGAATATATTATTGGTGACGCACGGCTGCGCCCGTGATACAGAGAGGTTCAGTCGCAAATAAACTACAGTCGTAATTGGTCGTTTCTATTAAACCTGCACCCTCGATACAAGTGAACAGAACACATATACGTCGGACATTACCGAAGTATTAATATAAAGATACGATATCTAAAAGGTATTAAGTTCTGTTGATATTTTTAATTCTGCTCGAACAAAAAATTCTACTTATATATCGTTGTTTTTGTTTTTTTTTTTTGTTTGTTGGTATAGTGGTGTGCTAGCTGACATGTGGCTAATAATTTACTGTTTTGTGATGCATGTAGTGTAAATTATTTTGCATACTATTGTATAGAATCCTTCTTTGTTTTTTCTAACTGAACAGACAGCTGTGCTGCTGGGGAGTTTGTTGCGCCACTTCTTCTTCCCAGCTAAAGCACTAGGAAGTGGTGAAGGGCGAGCGTTTTGGGGGACTGTCTTATGTAGGTTTGACCTTCGAAAAGTGCTGATTCTCAGCCAAGTTTGACTAAATGACTATTGATTTTGACTGGTGAAAAGTCATGCTGATAATTTTATTTACTTATGCTTATTATGAGTAAGTATAAAAATAACATGACTTGTTGCCAATTGTTACCACAATCATATCAGCAATGTTAATTTACCATTATCATGTCCGGTTTTCTTTAGATAACAACCTTTAAGGAAATTACCCAAAATCTCCTTAATAGACTTCAAACACCTATTCTGTTATGGTATGAAAAACATTAGATATCCTGCTGATATCCAAAACATGAATCTCCATACCCTAGCAATCTATTCATATAATATTAGGATACGTTATCATGATCACTGCTGATTCAGATTAATTTATTTGCAAAAACATGTGTAGATAATATACATAGTGTGATGCTTATTATAGGTGTTACAAGGATTTATTCCCTTTATGTCGAGTCCCGTTATGTCGAGCCTGGAAGTCTATTGTTCTCCAAAGTATTGATATTTTACGCTTTCTATTACCTTTATGTCGAGTTTGGTGAACAGGTACAGTCAGGGATGTAAATTAAAAGCCAATGGCATAAAAACATTGTATATATATCTAATCTTTCTTAATCTAAACATATACAGTATAATCATCACGTATATAAATATTTTTTCTAAAAAATAACTTTCTTAATCTAAATAAATCACAGTATAATCATCACTAGTGTTGCAAATGTTAAACAGCATAGTTTTACAGTAAAAAATAATTCTTCTTATAAAAGTAACTTTCTTAATCTAAATAAATCACCGTATAATCATCACTATTGTTGCAAATGTTAAACAGCATAGTTTTACAGTAAAAAATAATTCTTCTTATAAAAGTAACTTTCTTAATCTAAATAAATCACAGTATAATCACCACTATTAGTGAAAATGTAAAAAAAGATATAGCTTTATAATAAGTAAATAATTCTTTTAAATTAGCGTTATTGATTGACGCTATATCGTTGTATCAACCTAGGTAACATGTATATTTTAAATAATTAAAAGATAATCACTTATCAAATCTTACAGTTGATAAGCGTTTAAGACAAATCATTAAATCAATTTTGTTAGTTGCAAAATCTTCAACTATTTTATTTATACGTATATCAATAGCCAAGCATTTTTTTTTTCTTAGGTTCTGATTGTTGTCGTTGTAGACATTTGCCTGCTCTATCTTAAACCTAGCTTCTTTAGCCTCATCTCTAAGTGTGCTAATGAGAGTATATATCGGAGGTCTTTTACTAAGCTTTTTATTTAGCCTGTTATGCCATCCCTCTACTGGGTTTGTGGTCCTGTGGCGTTCGTTGTAACAACAAAACAAATCAATATTTATGTTAATCCACTGCGATGTTACGTATTCATTAAATGATTTAGCTTCATTGCCTTCAGGTGCACTTTCTAATAATAACACCCATGCTTCTGGGATGACATTTTTGGGAAGATGTGCTGTGGCTGCACACATGGTAATATATTTTTTTCCACCGGGAACATTTACTATTCCGGTCTGTTTTCCTTTTTTCCACAACGCCTTATGGAAGTGGAAAAAACATCCGCTTATATCAACTAATGGAAAAACTTCTTTAATAGCGTTTATTGCTGCAATCTCAAAATGGATTTTATTTTTTTTTGGTTGAAATTTGGAATGTTATCTTTTATCATTTCAAACATATGCACATAGGTCGATTGGCATTTATCAGGTAACAGCACAAAAATGATCGGCACTATTACGGTTTTGTCTGCGGTACTACCAATATCGGCATGTATGGTATATAATTGATAGAATGGTCGGGCAATTGAAAAGAATGTTCCATCAACAAAGAACAGATTCATGGACTGCAATGCATTTTTGCAATCATTTAACATAAATATCAAAATTTTATTTACCCCACCAGTTTCTACAACCAGAAAATATTTTGCGATCACTGGTGAAATTTTGACATCCTCTAATTTGTGGAATGTAGTCTTACTAACATTTAAAAAAATATTTCTTGAACGGTAGAGTGCATTTTTCACACTTTGGAAGCTCCTTGGTCAACGTAATCATTATTATCTTTTAAACTCGCCATGGACATTGCATACATAGTGGGTATGTGTTTCAAGTCTGTCCGTACGTCCTTTTTACATTGATTAAACTTTTTTTCAAATTCTTCTTTTTTGTAATCTGGCAAACAAACATGATCTGTTGCTCCAGTCTTTAGAATGTTTGCTTCCTTTTCATCTAAAGTTAAGGAAGCTTTACAATTTTTTTTTGTGCAGTACCAAATTGAGGAGCCACATTTCTTTTTTCTATTAATGTGGTACCGGTAGCCATCTTTCAATAAAATTTTACCATCTTTTTGACTTTCGACGAAAATTAAATTATTATCAGTATTCCTCAATGAACTGCATCCAAGTTCTTGATTCTCTTGGCTACTGCCGTCTTGAGGTCTTTCTTCTGTGTTAAAATTACCCCATGTGCTGCAGCCGGGTTCTTGATTATCTTCATTTTGAGGGGTTGATGTGCTACATTCGGGTTTTTTAATTATATCTACACTAGCGGTATTTTGTTGATCGAGGTTTAATAAGTCGTAAGATTCGCTAGAATCATCTTTTTCTAAGTTTTCGTGTTGGATAGGTTCTGGTGGTGGTGCATGTATACTCCCATCGTTTAGTTCAGCATTAATGTCACCTATTTCGTTGCCTTCCAAAATATTTATTATGGTAATTAAATCCATCATTGATATTGTTATTATACTTCATACATCTTCAGTAGGTAATCCTAAAGAGAAATAAAATCCATTAGAAAAGTCAAGTACGACAATCGAAAAATCTTACCTAAAATATTTGTTATAATAAGTAAATAAGTCGGCGTATCACATGAAGACTTAAAAAATACCCAAGTAACTAAGTACTTCTAAATAGAATTAAAAATTAAGAATAATTCTTCTAAATTGATTTAGAATTGCGGGCTGGCTGTGAAAACGTATCAGACAGTTAAGATACATATCATAAATTCCAGTCGTATGATATATATTCAAAATACATATGACTGGAATTCATGAAGTAAAAATACATAAATTCAAAATACATAATGTATATCTTCAATTCAAATAAGTTCTCAATTCATAGGTTTGGAATAAGTACATAGTGTTCTAAATAAGAATTTCTAATGCTTTTAATTACTAAGCTTGAAACGCACAGGTAACGGTTATAAACAATAATTGGCTAGTTGACAAAATTTGGAAATTTGTTTAAAACTATAGCTTAGTATCTATTTTACCCAGGCCCCTTATTGCATAAAAATATATTACACAAAGTAGATGTCTAGAAAGATCATTAAAATTTTAAGTTTTTATTTGTAAGTAAAAAAATATTCAAATAAAATAACGAAAATGTTTTATATTAAATACAACAGAAAAATGAAATATGAATGAAAATGTTATATAACTTTTACTAGAAACTAGCCACAACATGTTTATTTTAAGCGTTACATTCAAAAATTTCCCATTCATGTCAGAACGTGCACGCCAACTGTCACAAAATGGCCGATATTTTTGACGCTAGTTATCTGTAGAAAAAAACACTTGAACTTGGGATCTTTTCGGGTTTGGATTTCGATTAATTACTATACTTTATAACGATTATATTATTCGAAATTTATTAGGTACTACTTATATTGAACCATAAATTGAAAACATGTACATTGTATCATTACGTATTTATGTATTTTTATACTGTGTTGTATGTATTTTGATTTTTTATATTTTGATATGTAGTTATGTACTAACGCAATAGTTACATTTACATTTATAAAACAAATAAATATAGATTACATATAGAAAAACAATGGTACTTACGTGTTTCATGCTATCAAACGTTTTTTAACCACTACAGAACTTGCACTTACACAGTAGTTACCTACGTACGTAGTGCACTCTTTCAAGGTTAAAAGGGCACTGGTAAGTTTTGCCCTTCATAGACTTGGAACGCGCAACGCTGATAACTATAAATGTGTAAGAGGGACAAGTATATATGTGCGAAAGAGAGGTGACATCTAAGTAAGTCTTAGATGTCACCTCTTTCGCACATTCCTGTTATTCGAACTTGAGTTGCGCTAATACATTACGTATTATTTTAGGTACACCGACAACACGTCTTAATATTGCTGTACTTAATTTATGTAAAATCACCAATGCGTCATTGAATTTCGGTTAGTCAATTATAATCTAGTCCGTATAATAAATGAACTTAATATTTTAAAAGATAGGTACTTTTTCATCATGCACATAATTTCGAATATTAATTATATACTGATATTATGACATACTTTGATGGTTATTAAAAAATATAATAGTAGGTACATAGCTGTACTGTATGGTTAAAGTTATTAGTTGTTTTTAAATTCTTTTTTGTGTATAATTGATTCTAAATTATGTGCATGTGCATTTCATTGGACGTGACTGTACTTCTAAAATATGATATTATTAAACTCGACATAAAGGTAATAAAAGCGTGGTAAATAAACTCTACATAAAGGGAATAGAAACGGGACAGAAAACTAAGCTCGACATAAGGGTAATAGAAGCGAGACAAGGTTTTCGGCTCGACATAACGGGACTCGACATAAAGGGAATAAATCGTTACAAGGTAGTTTTTGGCTCAACATGTTTGACCATGGCTGGTGTACAAAATTAGGCCGAAAGACTAGTTTAAAAAAAAATACAAAGAATAATAATATCAATAAATCAACAATTAACATTAATAGCAAATTAAAAAATTAGGTCAATAGTGATGCGATTCAAAATAAATAGAATAGATTCAGTCTGTATCTTCAGTGCGATTTATCATTTAAAAATTCATTAACATTATTATTATTTATTCATTCTCTGTATATTTAAATTAGTGATTAGTTTTTTTTTTTTGTTTTTATTTATTTTGTTTTTTCTTCTACTCTTACAAACGGTGTCTACATCTCTTTGTCTACTGTCCTATCGCAGGTATGCTGGAAGAGATTTCTTTAGAAATAAGCATCACCTTTGTACGTATTTTTCTGTTCCTTTCTTAGTGTCTGTTTATATGTGTGTACATAAACTGTTAAATAAATAAATAATCATACATTATAATAAGCCTTTTCTGTCAGTATTTTTTTAAATGGTTTCTTAAACTGGTCTGTATTTAATTTCTTAACACAGTTAGGTATATTATTGTAAATTATTGGCGCTCTGCATACAACGCTTTTATACAATAGCGCTGTCTTAGCTGGCTGTACACGAATTTTACTATTATTTCGGCGGTTACGTATTATAATGTCCGATATTTGAGAAAACAAATGGGGCTATTTCTGACAAATAAGGCTATTTCCAAAATATAAAGTGACGGAACTGTGAGTATTTCATGCTTAGTAAAAAGTGACTTATAGCTCTCCATACTTTGGATACCGAACATAGCACGTAGGCATCGCTTTTGCATTATAAATGCCATATCTTTATTAGATGAGCTGCCTCAAAAGATGCTGATATTACCATAATTGAAAAGGAAGTGTGCACATGCTCTTTAGTACAAAAGAATCAAAAGTAAGCACCAAAATGATGCCAAAGTTAACCAGTTTCCAAAAATGTACCTACTTACTTGAACTGCCTCGTTGGTCTAGTGGTTCCAAGCGCTACGGCTGAGCATGAGGTTCTGGGTTCGATTCCCGGGTCGGGCAAAGTGTTATTGGGTTTTTCTGTCTGGAATTTCTCAATAGCAGCCCGGAGTCTGGATTTGTGCCAGGTTGATGGCAATAGGCTCGCCTCCTTTTATGGGACTTGAACATAACTGGCGAAATGTGGGTGTACTCAGGTACACCTCTGCCCAACCCCTGCCAAGGTGTGATGTTATGTTTTATGTTAAGTTACTGGATCATGTGTCGATGATCTAAATTGAATCAAATACTCTGATGAACACATCAGAGTCGGTACAGTCATGCCCCCATGTCAGCAATCATATTAATGTATTATAACACGTCAATTTCCAGAGAAGGAGGAACTCCTGAGCCTATGCGTATCACACGTGAACAGCGCGGCGTACCGGCGACGGGGATCCCGCGCCGGCGCTAGCCCCTTCAGCTCGCTCAAGGGACTTACCAGCAATATCAACGACTTCATCAACTCGGCCTTCGACATCCGCAACGGGCCGCACCCGGCGCCGCCGCCGCCCTCACGGGGATGCGCAAGTAATACCCAAATACAAACGTTTTTAACTAGACTGACGATGATTATACTCAATAATCACCATCAGTCTATAGCAGTCCACTCCTGGACATAGCGCGCTTAATCGCACGCTACTGTAATCGCTCCTCGTCCATCTCATCCAGATGCAACCAGCCAACCCAAAATCGTCTGACTAGCCTAAGGGCGACGTTCTCCCCTACACTGGTTAATTAGTGGTCTCCACTTCTACGGCTAATTGCCACTTAAGATAGCTATGTAGACTACTTTGGTGCTCTGGAAGATCACCTCATTACATACTCGATCGCTCAGACAGATTCCAAGCATAGTCGCAGGACTATGCTTGGAATCTGTCGCGTAGCATACTATGGACAGCCATAGAATGCTACGCGACTTTCAAGAGCACTGATTGAAGAGCTCAATCTTTAGGCTTTGTGGAATAGGTGTAGAGAAGACTCGACATGTTTCCCGACGTAATTTAACCAACCGACAGTATGACATGAGTAAAATAGACAAGATATAGCTATCTTGTCTATTTTACTCATGTCATACTGTGTGTGATTTGCAATTGATCCTAATTGTCATTATAATTCTGATGAAATAATAGTATTGCACTGACTAATCGATTGAATTCAACTAATTTTAAGATAAAGTATTTATCAGGATAGGTAAATAATTATTTTATCAATGTTATCCACTTGTCTAATTGAAAAAGGTCTCTGTTATCTTAAGTCTGTCATTCTTCCACATGGGATTCGTTTGACTCAGATTTGTTTTGATTGAATATCGTATTGAATCATAATTGATGTGACTGCAGACAGTTTGGTACACGTGTAGCAGCACAGCAAGACGGTGCTAAATATTGATTATTGTCTTTTTGATATAATCTTTCTCGCCAACTTCTAACTGTAATAGGTTTCCAGTAGCCTTTCCATTCGCGATTAGAATATTTTTGGTAATTACGTGGATACAGTAGAAGCATTATTATCGGTATATGTATAAACAATTATAAAGCGTTATATCCGGTCCTATCGATTACCTATTTTCCTTGTATGTATAGCAACAAGTCTGTATAATTATATTTTTGAATATTTTACTGATGTTTAAAACTAAATGTTGCAGGCAATTGCTTCAACTCGGCTCACGTGCACAGCAACACAGGGAACGATGTTCCGCTCAGCCGGCCGTGGCCACATGGAGAACGATTTACAACCACACCTGGTGAGCTATTTATTATTATTTTTTTAGCACATACTTTTAAAGCAATCTTTCCATGAAAGTGAATCAGAAAATTTATAAAAAAAGTTATAATAATACCAGCTTATTGTTGCACTGCTCTTCTCATACAGAGAATACATGAATATTGATCACCAGGCTTACTCAAGGCGGATTGGCAATTTCAGACTCAAATTATGACAAGTCCAGGTTTCCTCACAATGTTCTCCTTCATTGATGGCCAACATAAACTTAGAAAGTACATATGAATTGAAAAAGTCACAGGGGTATTTGCCCGGATTTAAACCCATGTCACGGTCGTGTGTCGTGCACGAGAGGCGTGGCCTTAACTGCTGGGCCCTCACGATATCGATAAATCGATGATACCGCATGAAATATCAATTGGATTTCGTCGCCTATTTTTGGGAAGACGTGGGTAGTTATGGAATGATGGCTGGAATCGCCGTTTCGTGTACGCAGGTGGCGAGCCGCACATCGCGGTGCCCGTGCCGCAGTCGGCGGCCGTGTCGCGCAGCGCGTCGTCCGACAGCGCGCGCGTCGACACGGCCGACTGCTTCGAGATAGAGGACTTGGACGACACCGGCTGGGAGTTCGTCAACCGACCCGCCGACCCACTGCCCAACGGTAACCATCACTACCAAGAACCTAGTTCTGTATGACATTTCACTGCTGGATCCTGGGTTTACGACTGGTCAGCGTACTTGTGGGCGCGGCGAAAATGAATCACCACAGAGACTGCCAGTTGGGGATATGAGTAGTGTCACTAACGTCACTGGTTTTTATCATGAACAAACAGGATTATAATTTTAGCATAATTAACACCAGTGTTGACCAAGGAGTCTTTCCGGATCTCATGAAACACAATAAAGTAGTTCCTTTATTCAAATCCGGTGATAGTAAAGAACCCAACAATTATAGGCCTGTGTCAGTTCTGCCAGTTCTCAGTAAGGTATTTGAAAAGTTGATGCTCAATCAAATGTTACGTCACTTTAATAAAAATTCCTTCTTTTATGAACAACAGTACGGTTTCACCAAAGGGCGTTGTACGACTGACACCGGTGTCACCCTAATAAAGAACATTTTTAACGCCCGGGAAGAAGCACAGGATGCCATTGGAATCTTTTGCGACCTCTCTAAGGCGTTCGATTGCATAAACCACGAGTCACTTCTGTTGAAACTAGAGCACTGTGGACTTAGAAATACAGCTCTTGATTTACTAAGATCATACCTAAAAGATAGAAAGGTTAAAGTTCAAGTAAACGGCGTAAAATCAATGGGGTCTGAAATGGCAATGGGCGTTCCGCAAGGTTCGATATTGGGTCCATTCCTCTTTTTAGTTTACATAAATGATTTACCCCAGTTACTTAAAATCAACCGAAGCTGGTGTTATTTGCTGATGACACATCATTGATCTTTAAAATAGACCGACCATCACAAAATCTTGACGACGTGAATAACTGTATTCTTCAGGTCCAAGATTGGTTTAGGGTAAATAATTTGGTACTAAATGAAAAAAAAAACCAAATGCATTAGATTTAAATTACCTAATGTTATAGCAAATGCGATCTTATATTGAATGGAGAAAAACTGGAATTTATTAATCAAACGGTTTTCCTAGGAATCACTCTTAGACTACAATGGGGACCACATATAACATCTCTTGCGGGGCGGCTAAGCTCGGCCGCTTATTCTGTTAGAAAGATAAGACAGTTGACAGATGTAGAAACCGCGCATTAGGTCTATTTTAGCTACTTCCACAGCATAATGTCGTATGGCATTTTACTGTGGGGTCGGGCTGCTGACATCGAATCCATCTTTATTTTGCAAAAGAGAGCTGTCAGAGCCATTTATAATCTACGTCGCCGTGAATGTCTTAGGGAACAATTTAAGAAGATTAATATTATGACGGTACCTTGCCAATTCATGTATGAAAATATTATGTATGTAAGAAAAAATCGACAACTTTTTAATAAAATAAGTGATAGACATAATTTGAATACTAGAAATAAAGATAAAATGTATCAACCTTTTTCAGATTATATAAAGTACATACATCTTTTATGGGGTACTGTGTCAAATGTTGCAACAAAATACCTTGTGATATATTGCAATTAAATTAAAGAAAATTTAAAACTCATATTAAAAGTACACTTTGTAAATAAGCATATATTACAAATTAGAGGTACCTCTAATTTGTAATATATGCTTGTTTACAAAGTTTTAAATTTTCTAACAAATTAGAGGATTACCTCTAATTTGTAATATATGCTTAAAAAGTGTATTTTTAATATGAGTTTTAAATTTTCTTTAACTTAATTGCAATATATCACATGCATGCACACATGTTTCCAAGCATTCTTATCTTGGATATAATTATCCAAGATATGCTTGGAAACATGTTGGTCCAGATCCATAGGACGATCTAGAGTCAAAATCAAAGTGGTTGTTATTTTAATTGTACAACTTATTATTTGATACAAATAATAAATTAATGTTGAATTTACATTCTTTTATAACTTTAACTGACACACTGACCTATTACTTTATTTATTTTTTTTAGGAAAACATATACTTTTACAATGTTTTAAATATGTGAGCATCATGTATCTATCACATAATTAATTTATCTGTCATTGCTTCATTTTAATTTGTGTTTTACCTATTTTGGTATAGTAATTTTATTCTAGGTGCATCGTCTTCACATAATTATATTATATAATGTACCTATTCAACATTTTGTAAAACATTCTAATAGAGTAACGGTGGAGTTTCTTGCCCATTCTTCTCCATACGAAACTACAATTTGGAAGGGGCAACTAGAATCAATTCTATTTTTTTGTAAATTTTGACGTTCAAAAGTGCCTTTTATGTGCATATTTGAAATAAATAATTTGACTTTGACTTTGCATAGTTGGAAGAGCATATAATTCCATCATCCAAGAGCGCCCGACAGACAGATTGTGGGCGTTTGTTGATAGCTCTTATTAAGTTGCTTTTGACATGCTATCATACAGCATAACTAACTATTCTTCTTTTACCCAGACTCAGCCGTCCTCCTCAGCACGTCGGGCAGCTTCGCCCGCCGCCCGGGCGCCGAGCGCGCCGCCTCCGAGCTGGACCTGCGCCGCGCGCGGGACGCGGCCGGCCTGCACGACGCGGCCAGCCTGCACGACACGGCCAGCCTGCACGACACGGCCAGCCTGCACGACGTTCACCATGAGACGGCCAGTCTGCACGACGCGCCGCTTACGGACGACACCGACAATGGGTCGGACGATAACGGTACCGACAATGATAATGGTACGCAAAATTTTATTAAACATACATAATGTAGTTATCTGACAGATTTGAAAGAGGGTGAATGAATGAGTGAGGCCTGTCAAATGCCTTCTCTACGCAGATGATCAAGTTCTACTTGCAGCAGAACCGTTGCAAGACATGGTGACTGTGATGGATGAAGCCTATAAGGTGAAAGGGATGAATATAAATGTGAATAAGATGATGATCATGGAGTTTGAAAGGTTAGAGGTGAGTGATGTGAAGAGAAATGATAGTAGTGTGGAGCAAGTAAGTGAGTTTGTATATTTGGGGAGTCTGTTTACAAGGGATGGAAAGGTGAAGATGTGGAAAGGAAATAAAATGAATAGTGCTATACATGCGATTGTGACCAACCAGTCGATGCCCAAAGAGCTCGACTGACTGTTCATAATAATGACGCATATGTATGGAAGTGAATGTTGGGTGTGGCAAAAGAAGCATGAAAGTAGAGTAAATGCTGTGGAAATGCGTTCCTTGCGAAGCATGTGTGGTGTGATCATGTATGGCTGAGGAACGTTGTGGTAAGCGACAGTGCGGTTTATAAGAAGATGTAGTGACAGAAATTGAAACGACTAATACAAAGTATTTACAAGGCAGATGTGAGTGGAAACGGCGGGCGAAGTTTGGTTTGTAAACAAAAACTGTCTCTCAGTTGGATCGGCAGCAAGTGTTTACAATCCAAGCGCCGTACCCACGTTTGAATGTGTGATAGTTTGTCCAGTTGTGGCATGCGTGTGAACCATAACGAATACTGAATGTTATTGGTAATCATTTTGTCTGTTTTGCAAAAAAAAATATTTTATAAATCACATTTTTCCATTGGCATTTAAAAAAAAACGAACAAGTGCGTGTCGGACCACGCACAATGAAGGGTTCCGTAGTTGGGAAGTTGGGACGAATTTATCCCAAAAACAAACTTAACTTTGTAGTTGAAAAACATGTTCTCTCATACATCATTATATGCCACGGTCAATTCTCCAACTGCAAATTTAAGTTGGTCGACTATTACTCGTTAACTCGTAAAGTCCACTTACCTGTGATGGTTTTCTTTTTAATTTCATTATATATGTACTATATTTTTCACATCTCCATAAGCAACCATTTAGCAGGCAAGGGGACACTTGACACTAATAAAAATTAGTACTTTAATGCTTAATATTATGCAAACGGATCCTTGAATCGAAAAGTGGTGTTCACAGACCCGCAATATTTTTGAACGGCCTATACAGCGATACACTATATATGGGATAGACGAGAAAAAAAATATCATCTCCACATTACGTGACAGGCAGCCCCTCCCTTTTTGATTTGTCGGCGTGATTAAATACCTATGCCAAATTACAGCTTGCTAATACTAAGCGTCTCTGAGCTACAGCGGGGACAGACACACAGACCTGGTGAGACTATAAGGGTTCCTTGTTTATCACGGAGCCCGAGCCCGGTCCTTATCGGGCGGCGAGCTACCCATTGCTCACCGTCCGCAAGAATAGAATAGAATATTGTTTATTACTTGGTTGAGGATATTTGACATGTCACTTAATGAAATAAATTTAACAAAGTGATATAAAGTTATATGTGTCCGTTTCAATGGCACGGCCACGACGTTTTTTTTAAAAAAAATACTATGCCAACGTTTTGTAACAATTTGTAAAAATTGATTCCCAAAACCATAAATTTGTCAAAGCTATGGTTAAAAAGTTATAAGGGTTTGAACGTGGCCGCGCCATTGAAACGCGGTGAACTTCGCGGCCTCGGAGATCTTTAAAACTAAGCATAGCAGAGACGAGAGTAAATAACAGATTGAATTTGTAAAAATATTAAAAAAAATCCTGGGTTTATATTTTAGGAGCTGTAAGACTATAAACCCATGGCCGCGCCATTGAAACGGTGAAAAACACATTATCGCCGTTATCTCGCTGAAAAAGCATCACAGGCGTCATCAGCTTTTTGACAACTTCTTTTGTGTGATGATTCATTGAAAGGTTTTTTTCTAGCGTTACCCTAGGTATTTAACTTGTTTCTTGTACTCGATACACTCTCCCTTCAATCGGATGTGATTTCTGTAGCCTGTGTTAGGATTTCTTCCTCTTGGTTTCTTGCTAGAGAACATAAAGCATTCGGTTTTGTCGACGTTACATTGCAATCTCCATCGCTTGTAGTAGTCGATTATTTCATCCGCTTCCCATTCTGCCCGTGTGGTGGCGTGGTCGGGGCGTTCTGCTGCGTTGAGAATACACAAGTCGTCTGCATATTGTGAGAGCATTTGACTTGCTATGCGTTGTCTTGGGATGCAGATATTCCAAGACAATCATCACGCGCATCCTCCGTGTTTCAGAAAACATAGAGGTTAAATAAAACCGGCCCGAGGATCGAACGCCCCCGGGGTTCCCCCACCGCGTGAGGGGGCTAGTTTTTCTGTTCCAGTAGTCGTGCTAAATCTTCCTCTCGTGGTTCTGTGCGAGAGAATTCTCTATGATCTTGATGATGTTGTTACGAGCTCCTCAGTCATATAATTTCTTGATGAGGCCTTTGTGATTAATCGAATCAAATGCTTTGGAGAGGGCGGTCGAAATCATCGCGACACTATGTCCTTTGTTCAAGGCGTGTGCGATGTACTTTCCTGTTCTCAGTATTTGAGTGGTGGTGCCTCGTTGTCGAACAAACCCGTGTTGGTGCTCCGGTATTAGTTCTTGGCATTCCTTCGTCAGTCGTGAGAGAATTATTCTCTCTGCCCATTGCATTGCATTCTCTGCATATTGGCTATGATGTCAACATGGTGATGCTAATAGGTCGGTACGACTTCGGTTGGGTGTAATCTTTGCCTTGTTTGTGTAAAAAAATACAGGTGCTTTCCTTCCATTTGTTTTGGGAAGTAACCTGGTCTTGATGATGTAGTCCATAACACGTTTGAACATTGCAATGACTGTTTCCCTACCCAGCTTCAGAATGTCCGCACGAAGTCCGTCGGGGCCTGGAGCTTTGTGATTTTTGCAGTTTTTCAACGCTTGTTTCAGCTCTGTTTTGGATGTTGAGTCCAGGGGTTGAAATGGCCTGCCAGGGTCGCGGGAAAGCCTGCCGGGGTCGCGGGAAGTTCGAGAGGGTTACCGAAGCCCCTGGCAACACAGGCAACGGAAGGAACACGGGTGGGTTTTAGTCAGTAAGAGTCTGATACACCCTCCGACCAGAGCGGGAGAAGTTATTTGATAATTTCCCACCCAACAAAAAAGGGGGTTGAAATGGCGTGAGTATTTCCGAGTGTTTATCTATATCGATAAAGTCCAAATTGGAGACTGTTGCAGTGTTGAAAAGTTCGTCTATGATTTCAAATTCTGTTTTGCAGTTTGGTGTCATCGGTAGTCGCTGGGGTGGCTTTTTCACGGCTCTTTGTACGCTCCACATCTTCTTTCTTTTATTTTCTTTGTTTTCTAAGAGTTTGGTCCATGTTTGTTCTTCGTGTTCTATGATTTTCTTTGCAAGGTTGCGTTTGATTGAGTTATAGATTGCGCGCAGCCTTTGGGATCTGTCGGTATAGCGTAAACGCCACGCTTTTTGTTTTGCCGAGTTTCTTTCTTCGATAATGTTTGAATTTCTCCCGGAAGGTTGTTTTTAATGTCCAGTGGTTTTTGTGGAGCGAAAGAGTCCAGTGTTTCGGTGATAGCTCGTTCCTGCGGCGGCTAGGGGCGTGAGGGCACGAACTTTGCCTCTCCCTCACCCGTTTCGCCTCCTACTACGGAACCCTAATTACCAATAATTGTCTTACTTTCCATTAAAATTTGAATTCTTTCGGCGACAGTGAGTACCGGTGCTGAGAGGGCTACAGTACCCAGGGCTGGAAAATATTATAATACATTTTTTTTTCAAAACCTAGCAGTATTTAGTTTCGAAGCAATACACATACCTACTCTTTTTACTTGCATCAATTCACGCATTCTTCCCATGGGGGTAGGCAGTAATTATGGAACGCCACCTGCTACGTCCTTACTTACTCCTTTTGCTTCGTTTATATTCTTTTTTTTAAACCCCCATTTGCGTGGCTAAAATAAATTTACGTGAAATTATAATTCAAAGGACCATTTTTTATAAAAACTGGTTAAGGTGAAACATGCGGGCTGTTCGTGGCCATTTTCCCGTTAGATGGCGCTGAAGTCAACATTTTTAGTTTATTTTGTTTTGTGTGTAATTGGAACATTAGTAAGTCGTAGAAGTAGTTTACGCGGTAATCGGACATTACACTTTATTGAACTTGATTATAATTTTGCATCAAAATCCACCCCATTCGACACCTCATCCTAAAATGACATCTGCCATTAAATACAGTGTCGTTTACAAAGATGGACCAACACGTGTATTAAAAAAAGGGGCCAAGTGCGTGTCGGACCATGCACAATGAAGAGATCCGTATTCGGGATTACTTAGGATTAGGATTACTTATTCCAAAAACAAACTTAACATTGTAGTTGAAAAACCTGTTCTCCCATACGTCGATATATGCCACGGTCAATTCTCCAACTGCAAATTTAAGTTGGTCGACTATTTTTTTATTCACAGACCTGCAATATTTTTGAACGACCTATCCAACGATACCCCACACCATGAGGCAGACGAGAAAAAAAAAAATATCATACCCACATTACGTGCAAGGGTGGTACGCAAAAAAAAAGTTTTAGCGTACCGCTAAAAAAAATGTTTTTTCAAGATTTTATTTTAGCACTTGTTCGGCGTGATTAATATGTATATCTATGCCAAATTATAGCTTTCTAGTACTAAGCGTCTCTGAGCTACAGCGGGGACAGACATACAGATAGACAGACGGACATGGCGAAACTATAAGGGTTTCTTGTTTACTACAGAACCCTAAAAAATTGGCTGAATTATTTTGTAGGAATAGTCTACATTTTTCCATAAGGGTAAGCAGAACTATGGAACGCCACCTGCTACCATATAATATATTATCTACGATTATGTTGTGATAACAAAAGTTATATTAGTTGGCGTAAACTATTTATTTTATTAGGGTGATATATATATTTTATTAGGGTGCGTAGTTGCGCATTCTTTACGAGGTCAAATATCGATACATAAACGATTTTTGCTGAATAAAAGCAAATACTTATATTAAGTTTTTATGATTTATTAACAAAAACTTATTTAAAAAAAGAACAATCTTCTTGCTAAGTAGCAAGGTTATCAGTTGATCGTCATATGTTGACTTTTTGAAACGACGTGATGTGACGCGACGTTGCCGTTCAGCAGCAAGGACGCGCAAGGTATCTAGCACTGTTGCCAATTTTATATTATGCGTGATTTTGTTGTCAAGTTGCGCATCGTAATTGAAGTGTTTCTTACAAGGCGGGGCCGCGGCCTGCCCGCGGAGGTTATATTTTACCAATTGAATTATGAAGTGAGAAAAATATGTACCTACATAAGTATTTACTTACACTTGAACTTTCCTCGAGAAATTTTCTGAATTAATAATCTTTTTTGCATTATGTAGGTAAGTAGTGATCATACATTTTCTGACACGGTTACTAATCCATGGTCTCGGGTTGAATAAAATCCATAAACTTGGTATTAGCTTGAAGTTCATGTAAGTATAAATCCGGCGGAGGAGGTAGGTGTACAAATCTATTACCTATTATAACCTATTTTTTCCCTAAGCAACGCTTCACCGTTGCGCATTGATTGAATTATATTTATTTTTTGTGAAACCAGCATTCAAATCGAAAAGGTAAGCGAATACAGACAAATATTTTTGTTTTTTATAATAATTGCACTTTTTAGTATTATTAGCATACAAAGTGCGTCAAGTTCATTCTCGGCGCACGGTGGGCTGAAAATCGCCTTCCATAGACATAGAGAGTATAATTTAGAAAGGTCCTTTTTTGGCTAGAAATGAAATCTGCTGATCATAACTATACTACTTGTATAGTTATGATCAGTAAATTTCATTTCTAGCCAAAATTTCATTTCATAAAATTTCGTATGAGGCAATTGCGGGTACAAATGAAGGAGTTATATTTTTTTTAAGACAAATTTGTGTGGTGCTGATATGAAAAATGAGGCTATATCTGGAATCATAAGGTTGGCCATTATATCCTTACACACAGATATAGTACTATTTATTTGTAATTTTTGACATACTTCGTATTGCGGCACCATTTGCGATTTTTAAATTAAAATCCTGAATATTAAAAAAAAATATATATGTTGATGATTCATTTGAATGCTTAAATGCTTTAAATATAAGTATGTCAAGTCTAGTTTACAATATTTATTTTATATCATAGGCCAAAACATCCTAAGAAATCAGAAAAGTTCGTTTTTAAACCTATGTGGGATATATACTATTCATAGTAAGTATCTAGCACTTTTAATTGTATTGGATTGTATGATTATAAAACAGTTGTACATTTAACTTGTATTTTATAAAAAAAAAACATCATGAACAATGAAATCAGTAACTAAATTAAACTAAATAACAAATGATTAAAAACAAATAAATTGTAATACTAAATTAGTATATTTAAAATAGAAAAATTGTTATAAATAAATGTCATCCAAAAGAAAAAAATACAATATTTAACAATCTATCTACCATAAACAATAAAAGTTAACTTATTCTAAACTTCTTCGTCACCATCAGAATCCACTTCAGAATCAGGCTCTACAATCTAAGAACTATCGGAGATACCTGATCCTGAAGTTTAAATAGGTCTAAGGTTTTCTTAAAGTATGTCTGCCTCTTATGGGCATTCAGTTTTGGTCTTATTGAAGTAATAAGAGGATCAGAAGAGACGATAAGCACATTGAGGAAATCCGTTTGATGCTTGTCTGCTGTTCTTCCTCGAATGGTGTTCTCTGAACCTCCTAAAATCTTTGTTTCGGACCTCTGAAGCTTCATCCGAAAGACTCCCAATTGGCACAATAGCATTTTCTGCGATTATGTCCCCTCCATTAACTAATAATTTGTGTACGGTCGATGTCATGTAGTACCAATTATACAGTTTCACGTATTTTTCCGCGGTTATTTTAGTGTATTCTTTAAATTTAGGCACATCTTTATGCTCTCCATAAAACATATTTATCCGGTCTCAAACAGATGACAGAAATTTACAAAATTTGTGTCAAGTCTAAATTAGAACAAAAATACGTGTCGTCCAATAGAGTAATTAACTTTGGTGTACCACAGGGAAGCGTCCTTGGGCCTTTGTTATTTTTAATTTACATTAACGACCTCCTACGCCCAATCCACCATCCCATGGTACTGTTTGCTGACGATAGTACAGCACTCTTAAAATGCGATATAAATAAATAAATAAATAATAATGAAAACTATGAAAACGATACAAACTACACCATTAAAATTATAATAAATTGGCTATTTAGCCAATATAATTTTAATGGTCTACTATTTAGTAACAACTTACAAATAAACATACAAAAAACAAAGATTACCAAAGACTTCGTATCAGTGATCTAAATATTAATTATAATAGTCAAAATGTGGACAAAGTAGATGTTACAAAATTTCTAGGAATATTAATTCACAGTCAACTGATATGGAAGGCACAGGCAGAAGCAATCTGTAAAAAACTTAGCGCATCTGCATATGCACTTTATAACCTTAAAAAAAGTTAATATCAAAACAGTATTACTAGCATATCATAGTCTTGTCGTTTCAATTTTGAGGTTTGGTGTTATATATTGGGACAATTGTATCGAAAGAGAGAGTATTTTTAAGGCCCAAAAACACTACCTACGAGCAATATTTGGTTTGAAAGTTACTGACAGCTGTGTCCCAATTTTTAAAAGTCTTAATTTATTGACATTTCCGTCCCTTTACATTTTAGTAACTGCTCTTTTTGTCAAATAAAATCGACGTCTATTTTTAATTTTATCAGAAAGCAGATACCGAGATGTAACTTTGTGATCTCAATACTTTTCTACTTTGCATGCCAAAATGGTAGAATGTACAAGGATTCTTTAATATTATTGTAACCACCTTATTGTAAATACCTACATTCTGAGCAAATAAATCAATATTCTATTCTTTTCTCCAGATGTGATAGCTTGCAGAATCATAGCAAACCTGCGGATAAGGTCTTCATCTAGTCCAGTGATCGCTGTTTTCGCAGTTTTATCAGGAAACTCAAAAAACCTCCTCGCTGTGTTTCTATCGTTAGTTGTGTCTGATCCTTGTTTAACGATGTCGATCAAAAGATTTAGATCATCTTTAAATCGATCTTGGATAAAATTTTTTCTTGACTGTAACAACTCTTTGTGATCTTCTACTCTCGCAGACCACTTCTTGAAATCGAGACTTTAAGCTATGTGTAGAAGACATTCCATCACATTAATGCGGGCATGTAGTGACGATAACCCAAACTCATATACACCAGGATCAACGGTTTTTGACGCAACGGTATTTAACTTATTCATTTCCGTAGGCTTAGCCAAACTACAGGTAGCAGGCCGCATTTGATTTAGCTTCAGAAAGATACGTACATATTTTGCCGTCAATCATCGTCATCATTAATTGATGACTAACCTCATTTCCTTGGGATTTTGAGGGAACCACAGCATTGATTTCGTTATTCGTTCTAGTTTTTTCATCCATGACAACTTCTTTGCTCTCCTTCAAAAAACTGAACTGCTCTGGACGACCATACGTAGATGAGCAGGGTTTTGGATTCGTCAATGCGGTATCATCTCCAGCTATCAACTTTAATGGAACCAAGCAGGTCATAAATATGCTTGAATCATCTTTCTCACTCACCATTTTTTGCTTATATCTACTTTGGTTGGATGCACCGTCAAATCCCCACTTAGATATTAGCCTGTTAAGCCCCGCGCGACACCGATTCGCAGTCAAACAATAGAAAATCAATTGTATCTCATTAGCTGTCCTTGACCAATTAATATCAATTGTTTGCCTTGTCTGACATGTACTAGGAAGACTTTCAAGAATCTTGTTCACTGTTAAATCTAGTAATGCTTGTAGTGTAATCTCAGCTGAGGAATCCGTTACAGTTTCAAATGCCTTCGGCTAAGGCTAAGCTGCAGTGCCACTCGCACTGCAGCTTAGCCTTTTGTATTTTATAGTAAGATGGATATACATCCTTTGACCTTCTCGAATTGTCGTTTCTCTCAAAGTGATGGATTGCCATTTCGATAGTTTTAATGAAAGTAACAAACCTTGGGCTTTCTTTGGTGAAAATAAAGGTGAAGAAAGTGGTTTCTTAATCATTTCCTTAATTTTTGCCGCTGCTTCTGGATTTTTAAGCATATATTCAATAACAGATGCAGTATCCTCACGACCATCTTGTTTATTCTTATTTTTATTTATTTTATTTATATAGCTGAATATGCTAATTCAATAGGTTCTTCGCCTTTATGTTCGTCAGATCGTCTCTTCTTCTGCTTGTTATCTAGATCTTCAAACGGCCTTCGAGATCTTTTTGTCATAGTTGAAGTCGATGTCATCGTTGACGTTGAAGGTACAGGTTCAGCGATCTCTTTTGAACTGTCCGTGTGAACCTTCGACAAAATTCCTTTAGGATAACACTGTCTTCATCAGAAAGGCTAGAACCAAACAAATCTAAGTTTGTAATTATACTTTCCATTATTCACAATCACTGAGACGCACGGTGCTATCAGATGTTAGCAGTAGAAATGCTCAAAATGACCTGAAGTTACTTTTTTTTATAATGGCAACTCGTAGTTGACCTTGAGAAGTCGTCACTACTCAACCGGACTATCCTGTGGCTGCCTTAAGCGGACTCAAAGCCTCCAGCCAGGGGCGAAATTCTTACATTACTAAGCTACTGCACGCTAAGGGCACCCCATGTGGGGTACGGACCTCGGCTTATGGCGTCGCTGAGGGGAGGACAGCAAGGTGGGACAGGCTGGATCTGAACTGAATTATTATTAAACGGGGAATTTAAAGCTACGGGCTCAGCTGCGGCGCGGGCTGGCACTTCGTCGAGCAAGGGTCGGGGGGGACAATTACGTCGGGGTTTTCACGAGGGACCTCGGCGGCGAGGTTGGAAGGTCGGTTTGCGTGATTTGTATTTGTGCATTGTACTCGCGGCCCTACTTCTTTCCTGGAGGGTAATGGGGTCATCGGGGTCGGTGAGCGTATGCCTTGGACGGCGAATAGAGCTAATGGAGGAGGGCCTACAACTGGCGGCCTTCACAACCAAAGGGTTGCGGTGGGTGACGGCAGAGTCAGTCAGCGGTGCGCTTCATAAACTGCTTGATGGTGGTTATTTTAAGATCGAGATGGAGGATCTCGTTTCGGACGAACCAGGGGGTGCCTTTCGGAGGAAACGGTTTTGGAGGCACTGCATCATGTGGTGGGGCCTAGCTTGTGCGGAGACTACACAGGCATATGTCATGATGGGACGGATGCACGCTGTGTAAATACGCAATTTGCATTTAAGACGGAGTGTAGTCTACCGAGAGCGAAAGTGGCACGCGAACGTACCTTCTTTATGTGCTCTGAGAAGGAGAAATGGTGGTCGACGGTCACGTCTAGGTATTTGGCTCGCTTCTCCCAAGGGATAGGCCTGCCGAACATGGTGAGTGGTCGGGGGGGGGGGGGGGGGGGGGGTGAAGTTATGAACCTGATTTTTGACTATATAATTAATTAATAAAAATAACAAAAATATCCTATCTTAACTAAAACTATACACAAACAAAAAGGCGGAAGAGCTCATTGGGCATCATAAAAATTCGTCCGCATCGCTGTCAATGGGAAAAGTGCCCAAAAGGCTGGCAGCATTGCCACGTTGGATGGCAATGCTGATTCTTTGGGCTATAAAAAGGCCAGCCCTCTGGTCACGTGAAGACTCTACCAACCTTTTGGCGATATCCCGAAATACTCGATGAGCACTCGGACCCCAAGGCCCTAGTGTTTCAACCCCAAACGGCTCAAACATATAGCTCCCAATAAGGTTGTTATATTTGCGCCGTTTGAGGTTTTCTGCTCCTGTAGCAGCCGCCCCAGCACAGCCCGCCGTGCTAGGAAGATGGGAAGGCGCGAGAGTGTCGACACAGATTGCATCCCACACCAAAGGCCTACCCATCTTCCACGGCATTATGGTCATTCCTTCTGGCCTCCTCCCATCATCACGTGCCAAGCCATTGGGTTCTCAAACAGCTGACACCCCGGTGGTGACAATTTTTGACTATTTATTGTTATTGACGAATGAGGTATCACATTTAACTAATTATCCTCACTAAGGTGGTCCTGCACTAATTGCTAAATTAACGAATACCCTAATATTAGGTACATAACTAGTTAATTCATTATGTACATAAGTATTTAGTCATATGAGGTGATTACCTCAGTCAGTTCATTAGCTAATGAAAACTTGATCATTAGAGGAGATTACGTTCAAAAGGTAATCCATAATTACCATGTCATTTGAATTTAGTAAAATTAAGTTTTTTGATTTCTCAGACCGTTTTGGCCAATAGCATAAAGAGTCCGTATCTGGCCGTCACACGGTGTGCACGCGATGTCGCGATTTCTTAGTTTTCGAATTCTCGCGAAGTTGTCGTCCTGATACTGGACTGTGTTGTGTTGTGCAAAACCAATGCAAATCTGTTGTGAGCTATGTCGCTCATTACTGTGAAGTGTAATAGTTGCAATGTTGTTATTAACGAGTTGTTGGCGTTTCTGCGAAACGTGTTGGATGTTATGGATGAAGAGAGTGTGCACCAGTTGTGTACCTCGTCTTTCTCTGCGGAAGAAATAGTAAAGGCCAAGACTTTGTTGTTTGAGTCGGTGCCTACTGGGAAGAAGATGCCTCTTCGAAGAAAGGCTGGCAAGAAGAAAATGTCACGAGACCTTGATGACATGATTTGTCTGTTAAAAGGATCTAATCCCGATCTTTTCCCGATATTTGTAGCTAGGGAGCTACATAGGCTTCCTCCAGTCTCCTTCGACCATGTGGATGTCACCCGACTCCTAAAGGACGTAGCGAAACTGCAGAACAAGGTTAGTGTTTTAGAAGAAAAAGTTGTCACAACAGAACAATTTGATCGCTTTAAGTTAGAAGTAGAAAACATGAAACATGCATCGTTAACTGACACTTACACGATCAACAGAAACATTAACAAAAGGAGAGGAGCATGTTTACAAAACAGTATTACTCTGGACAGTGGCCCTATAGGCTTAGAATATGTGCCCATAAAATATTCTCAAATAACAGCTGATTCAAACACAAACGGCCGAACGGCAAAAAGCACGTCAACAACAGCTGATCAGTGCGATTATAGCTGCGTCTCTGTTTTACAAACACAACAAAGTGGGACGGAGAATAGTAGGCACACAAGGCACGTCGGTGGTGAGCGAGACGGGTCGGCAGCTGCGCTGAGTGTGAGTGAGACCGAGTGCATGACGAGCAAAATTACGACGTTGGGCGATAAGGAACAGGTTTCGTCGCCGCCGGCTACCTGTGCGAAGATGTCCCCTACCAGTGGCCAGCGAGTGAGTGTTCTCAAGGCGTCGTGTGACTCGATAGCGAGTGAAGCAAAAGCGTTGCCTTCGCCCGCGTCATCGCCGCCGGAGGAGCGGGAGGTTCAGTGTGCGAGTTTGCGTAATAAACAAGTGAGTAGTGATCAAGTGGTAGGTGACAATGAATGGAAGTTAGTGCAGAATAAACGACACAAACAAAATAGGATTTCTAGTCAGAAGGGAAAGGCTTTAACTGTGCCAGAGGGTAAATTTCGGGCCGCGGATATAAAAGTGCCGTTGCTAATTTCCAATGTCAGTACTGAAGCCAGTGAAGATGACATTATTAATTACATAAAAGACAAAACTAGTGAAATAGTATCTCTTAAAAAGATCAACATGAAGTCATTTAGGAAGTACAATGCGTTTAAACTGTATGTTTCCAAATGTAAACTTGACTTTTTCCTAAATAATGAGCTATGGCCAGATGGCATTGTTTTTAGGCGTTATGTGCATTTTATGTACAGAACGAAGCCCCAGGAGTCTATAGTTAAAGTTAATTAATTATATTAATTCTAATGGGTACACAAAGAATTAACAATTACCTTAGATATGTTAGTTTTAACTGTAAGTCGGTTAAGAGATCGATAGATAATATTAAGGATTTATGTGTGTGGTCTGATGTGGTGGCCCTACAAGAGACCTGGTTACTTTCCCATGACATTCCAATCTTAGGAACAATAAGTCCTGACTTTGATTATACCGGTAAGTCGGCTGTGGATACCTCTGAGAGCCTATTGAAAGGAAGGCCTCATGGTGGGGTAGCCATTCTCTGGAGGAAAGGCATCTTTGATTCCGTGTCTGTTGTTGACTGTAGTAGTCCTCGCTTGGTGGCCATCACAGCATCGTCGAAGGGCCGTAATATTCTTGTTTTTTCTGTGTATATGCCTACAAATTGTTCAGACAACTTACCTATTTTTACAGATGTGTTAAGTGAAATTAGTGCTACGATAGCGAGCTGTGATATAGAAAATGTTTTTATGTTAGGCGATTTCAATGCCCACCCTCATGAGCTGTTCTATAAAGAATTAATTAACTTCTGTTCTGACCAATCTTGGATTTGTGCTGATGTACAGAAACGGGGGTTGGACAGCGACACATACACTTTTATAAGTGATGTGTACGGGTGTAGGAGGTGGTTGGATCACTGCTTGGTATCTGTATCAGCGTGGCATACAATTGTCAGTGTTGACGTATCCGAGGATATTTACGTGTCGGATCATCTTCCCATTTGCATGGAATGTGATTTGGAAGTGATGCGGCCTAAAATGATGCCGCGGACCATCTGCCGTGATTCTGTGGTGTGGGGTGAAAGAACTAAGTCTGAAACGCTAAACTACCATAATATTTGTAATAATAAGTTGCGAGATGTTGATTTCCCCCATGATTTTCAGAGTTGCGGTAGTGGACCGTGTAGTTTGGCTGCACATAAGTCTGTGCTGGACAATTTGTATAGGCAGATTGTAGAAATACTTAGTGCGGCGGCTAGGCAGTCTAAAGTAACACACAACGGGGGGCCGAGACGGGGCAAGCGTGTGTGTGGATGGAATGAGCATGTAAGGGATGCTCATCGCGAGGCCAGGAATAGTTTTCATGCCTGGATAAATAACAAACGCCCCTCTTCGGGACCTATCTATGATAATATGCATGAGAAGCGAAAATGTTTTAAAAGCCGACTGAAATACTGTCAAAACCATGCTGAGCAGATTATTATGGATAGATTGGCCGAACAACGCGCTAATAAAAAATTCAGCGATTTCTGGAAATCTACTGGTAAGTTGGACGGGAAACAGGGACTCTCTACCAGTGTGGGTGGTATAAATGAACCTAGTGGGATCTCTAATATGTTCAAAGAGCACTTTCGAGTTCAGTCCCCTCTCGGTCCCTCAACCGTGAAAGTAGATACTGAGCCCAACAGTCGTGGAGTTAAACCTCTAATGCGATTCTCAAGTAAGCAAGTGAGTGCAATCATGACTGGTATGAGCCGTGGCAAATCTCCAGGTCATGATGGGCTCAGTATTGAGCACTTGAAGCACGCGGGTGTACATCTGCCGCGAGTCCTGTCTATGTTTTTCACAATGTGTATTAGTCACGCGTACTTACCTGCTGATCTAATGAAGACTATCGTGACTCCCATTGTGAAAAATAGGACTGGAGATATTTCTGATCAGGGTAACTATCGTCCCATTTCTCTTGCGACTATAATAGCAAAGGTGTTGGACGGTGTGCTTGATACTTGCCTTAATGACTATATACATCTTCATGATGCTCAGTTCGGGTTTCGTCCCGGACTTTCAACTGAAAGCGCTATTTTGAGTCTCAAGCACACAGTTCAATACTATGTAGATCGCGGGACGCCGGTGTACGCCTGCTTCCTTGATCTCTCCAGAGCCTTCGATCTTGTCTCGTATGATGTGCTCTGGGGGAAAATGGCAAGCAGGGGTATACCCGCGGAAATATGTGGGCTATTCCAGTATTGGTATGGCAATCAGACCAATCACGTGAGATGGGATGGTACGCTCTCTGAGCCTTATAGGTTGGAGTGTGGGGTGAGACAAGGAGGTCTGACGTCCCCCAGGCTTTTTAACCTCTACGTAGATGACCTCATAGAGGGACTCAGCAGCATGCGTGTCGGATGCAGTGTTGGTGGTGTTAGCATTAACAACATCAGCTATGCGGACGATATGGTGCTGTTGGGTCCGTCTGCGGGGGCGGTAGGGAAATTACTGAAGACTTGTGAAGCCTACGCTGCCGCGCATGGTTTAACTTATAATGTGAAAAAATGTGAGTACATGGTCTTTAAGGTCGGCGGCAAATGCCGGGAAGAGGGACCCGAGCTGCTTATAAATGGGTCAGTAATTCGTAAAGTATCTTCTTTTAAATACTTGGGTCATTTTCTGTCCGACGACCTTAAAGACGATGTAGATATAGAAAGGGAGCGCAGGGCACTTGCCGTCCGGTGCAATATGTTGATCCGTAGATTTGCTCGGTGTACGGACCTAGTTAAAATCACCCTTTTCAAGGCTTACTGTCAGAGTCTGTACACGGGTAATCTATGGATCAATTACACCAAAAGGTCGCTAGATGCCCTGCGAGTCCAGTATAATAATGCCTTCAGGATGTTGTTGAGACTACCTCGCTTCTGCAGTGCGTCGGGGATGTTCGCGCAAGCTCGTACCGACGGGTTTCACGCGATGGTCCGTAAAAAAAGTGCCTCGCTACTCAGGAGAGTGAGAGATAGTCGCAACAGCATCCTGAGAACTGTGGCGGAGAGCTACAGCTCTCCAATTGTAATTTTTCTTGTGCAGAGGGTAATTGGTACTAACACTAGATAATAAGTTATTTAATATTATGTTACTAACACTCTATGGATCTTTTTGTGTCCGAAATAAAATAAATTATTATTATTATTATTATAAAAAAAAAAATAAACGAGACTTGGCATACTGATATTTAAAGCAGTTAAGCATTAAAATGAATCATCAACATAAAAATATATATTTTTTTAATTTTTGAGGATTTTTTATTAAAAAATCGCAAATGTTGCCGCAATACGAAGTATGTCAAAAATTACAAATAAATATTACTATATCTGTGTGTAAGGATATAATGGCCAAACTTATGATTCCAGAGATAGCCTCATTTTTCATGGCAGCGCCATACAATTTTTTCTTAAAAAATTATAACTCCTTCATTTGTACACGCAATTGCCTCATTCGAAATTTTATAGTATAGTTATGATCAGCAGAGTCCATTTCTAGCCAAAAAAGGACCCTTCAAAATTCAAGTCTCTATGTCTATGATAGGCGATTTTTAGCCCACCGTGCGGCGCGGTGCGGCGCTGAAAACCATTCGTTCAGAAACCGAACTGCATAACTAATTCTAATAAGAATATTTTTAATTTGAATAATTTCGTTTTCATTTTAATAGGTTAAAGATATAATATATATATATATTAAAATTAAAATATATATATATATATATATATATATATATATATATTTTTTTAATTTAATACTTAGAAAAAAAACTTTGAAAAAGTTTCAGATTTAGAGGAAATTCAAAATAGAGGATGGCAACACCCGTTGGTTGACAATGTTGACACCACGTATACAAATATTTCTGGTCTGTGGTGGCTGATGCTTTCATTATTATTTTTGATTACATATTGAATTTCTATTATGGTAAACCAGACTAGCAAATCAGCGTACAGGCGACAAGCGTATTCGGGGCCGCAGAAATTACAGAAGAAAGTAGATGCAGCATTAAAAAGGCTACATGGAAATTCAATAAAATTCATGGAATCGCATCCGACCGGGAGCATGGCGTAACAAGAAACAGAAGGAACTGGAGCAAACCACGGGCTGCCGTATTGTGGATAGGGTCAGACCTATCAATATGTTTTCTGTCTCACAACATAAAACCGTATTGTGGACTTGAAACGTGATTCAATGCGCAGTTCATATACCAACTTTTTCTGGGGTCTCGGAAGTTTGGGTTCAGTATAGAATAGTCTAACAAAACTGTAAAGTCATTTGTTGCAGCGAAAACTGCGGCTTCCAGCAGTTGGTTTTATTGTTCATGAGATAAGGACGGCAAGCATATAACGTACGATGGAAATAACAAGTGACGAGCAGAAGATTGATATGGCGGCAACAAGAACAAAATATTTTTTTAGTGTAATAATTTTAAATTTATGTATCTGTGTACGTAGCGATGTATAGTTTGATTGTGATGTTATTTATAATGTTATCTTTCTACATAATTCTTACTAATACGAATTCAGAATAATAATTGGAAATATAAAAATATTGTAAGAAGTACGAGGTGCATTCAATAAGTACCTAGCCTCATCGCCAGAGGGCGCTGTAGTTTCAAAAGAGTTTTACCACAGTGTAGCACATTCTTTTTTAATTCTTTTTTCAAATTTTCATTCCAATCCTTTCATTTGTTTTAATTTGACAACGTATGGAAGCGAACGTGTCGATCGGTTTTACAGAAATGGAAAAAGAGCAATACCGTTCGGTGATTCGATTCCTATTTTTGGAAGGGAAAACGCGCATCGAAATCAAAGAGCGCTTGGATGCTGTGTACGGTGACTCTTCTCCATCGATGGCCACCGTCAAGAATTGGTTCAACGAGTTTGCATACGTGGCCGTACGTCGGTTTTTGATGAACCACGTCCAGGTGCACCGAAAACAGCTGCTACGGAGGAAAACATTAAAAAAATCCATGATTTCGTATTGGCAGATCGCCGATTGAAGGTTCGGGAGCTAGCTGAGACTGTAGGCATTTCAGAAGGAACAGTGCATCATATTCTTCACGAGGAACTCGGCATGAGAAAGCTGTCGGCGCGATGGGTGCCGCGTTTACTCACACCAGAAAACAAGCGCAACCGTGAGACCACATCGGAGACGTGTTTGGCGCTGTTTAAGCGGAATCCAGCGGAGATTTTGCGTCGTTTTGTGACCGTCGATGAAACCTGGATCCACTGGTACACACCAGAGACCAAGGAGCAATCAAAACAATGGATCCAGACCGGGGAACGTGCTCCAAAGAAGGCGAAAACTGTAAAATCGGCCGGAAAAGTTATGACCACCGTTTTCTGGGATTCACAAGGTGTGATCTACATCGATTACCTCGAGAAGGGTAAAACAATTACAGGGCTTTACTATGCCGATTTATTGGGCCGATTCGACGCCGAATTAAAGAAAAAACGACCCCATCTGGCGAAGAAAAAAGTGCTGTTTCACCACGACAACGCACCGGTTCACACGTCTGCCGTTGCCATGGCCAAATTGGTCGAATTACGCTACGAATTGTTGCCCCATCCACCGTATTCTCCAGATTTGGCCCCTTGTGACTTCTTTCTGTTTCCTAATCTGAAAAAATCACTCGCCGGGAATAGATATGGATCGAATGAGGAGGTCATCGCCGCCACGGAGGCCTATTTTGCAGAGTTTGACAAAAACTATTTTTCGGACGGGTTAAAAAAGTTGGAGCATCGCTGGGCTAAGTGTATCGAACTAAAAGGAGACTTTGTTGAAAAATAAATTACCACTTTTCCAAAATTTTCGTTTACTTTTTGTAGGCTAAGTATTTATTGAATGACCCTCGTATGTATCAATGTCATTTCATGCATGTATTTGTTGCTTATTTTCCATAAATAGGTATAATTATTATTTTTATATATGAAAATATGTTTAGTAGATATTTTGGTAGGTTGGTATGGTAAGGTATTGACAATAAATAAAATACTTACATTGTGATCTTAAAATAACAACCTTTACAATTGAACAGTCTATTAGTTATTTAGTTTAAAAGACACGACAAAACCAAGTTTAGATTCTGTCAGTAACATAAACACAATAAACCTATTTTCAGTTTACAATTATTCGTGAGTTCGAACCCCGGCCACCCAAAAAAAAAGACTGGCGCTTTACTTCGTGTAAATAATTTCATCACCACTGCTCTCAAAACGGTAAAGAAAAACAATGTGAGGTATCGCCATGTCCTGGAACCAAAAATTCGAAGACACGTGACATCCACCAACCCGCTGGGCCCGCGTGGTAGATTTCAACCCTCTGCTCCCAGCTAGCCAGCCAGCTCCTCCCGAAGAGGAGGCCCGTGTCCCAGCAGTGGGAACATTATAGGCTGATTATGATGATAATTAAGTAGAATAACAAATAAATATGATATTAGATAATTGGATAATGTGCTGTGTTGAATAGGTGACCAATCATAATTTATGAGCCTTTATGAAACCAAATAAATATATTTTTAGTTAATTGAAAGAAGGACATTCATCATAAAAATCATCATCAAAACAATTAGGTATTTACTCATTTTTTTAATTAAGACGCTGACAACACCTAAACCGTGGTCACTGTCAGATTGCATAGAAAAGAAAGAGAAGCGCGATGACACAACGCTTGTAATGTATTGCAAAATATGAAGCAGTTATCAATTTACTCAAAATTGAGTTGAGTAATCGAAAATAAAAAACAACCAAGTTCTGAATTCAAATATGTATGACGTTCTTGTTATTAATGAAATACGTAACGTATGTTGATATTTAATACAGATATTTTGGATTAGAACTCAAGGTAAGAGGTTAGTTTAACGTTAGTTTGTATCGAGATCTTTTTTCAAAACGTGTTTTGGTAACAACCAAGTTCTGGGAAATATGTTCAAAATTAACATATATTTTTTCCGCTACAGATTTGGCAATTTTTTTTCTTAAGAGAAGCCTATTTTGGTCAATTGGGTCTTGTCAGCGCCTTAACGCCATCTGGATATTTTAATTTACAACCAAGTTTATGATTACAACGCCATCTAGTGGTAAACTATTTAAGGTACATGTGTGTGTAAAGAATAAAGTAAAGATGGCTAAATGTTTAGGGGATCAAATCATTGTATAAGACGAGTTAGACAAAGTAAATATCTAAAAAATAAATGCGTTAGTTGACGCAGTTAACCTTTTGACCGCCACGTCAAAAAAGCAAAGACGTGCCCTCAGCGCCAAGCTACAAATTCATCCTTTAATACCTACAAAATAGTAGTGAGTTCGGAATTATATCGATAAAGCACATGTAAAACTATCTATTTATTTTTTAACATATAGTATCTTTTTAATAAAAGTTACTATTTACCCGAAATATATAATACAGGAGTTTTATTTCATCCCGCTTTGTCCTATAAGACAGAAATGATAATGATATGTGTCACAGTTTCGGCGTTCTTTATAATTTAAATCCAAAATTAAAACCAACAATCGACTAAATCAAGTCAATACCATCACAGCACTATGATCAATCATGGCGTACTTTTTTGTCACCATATGATGACAGTGGCGTAGTAGGCACGGCTGTTTTTAAGTTGCTCGCCTCTGCACTAGAGGTGTGCAACCGATATTTATTAATAATATCGAAATAATAATAGGTATTTTATTTTTATGGTTTCGTATTTTCTTATCAGCATTGTCAAATAATAAAATTTAAGTTTCAGGTTGGATCTAGTATCGTTTGGCAGGAGTTGGGGGTTAAAAAGGGCTAAAGTTGGTAGGGGTTGGGTCCCCGATTATAATGCTACCACTCTTATTACAAGGTAATGCATATTTTTCGAGAAATTAATAAAAATTGTTTCTAACCTCAATTGCGATAAGAAGCGAAAACGAAACGTTTAAAATGGGCGATTGACAACAAAATCTGCCCCAGTATCTGAATGTGTATCCCCAGTATGTGACTACAAATACTGATACTGTATACTGTACAGTATCAGTATTTGTAGTCAGTCCGTGGTATAAAATGTCGGGCAAAATCGATAACACGAAACGTAAACAATAAAACAGGTATGCCATTTGCGTCATATGTCACTGTCATTCGTTTTCAATCGTTCCGTTTCTCCTCGAGTTGCGTAAATTTGTTAAAAGAGCGAGCGAAGCGTGCTCTGGATTTGGGGCACCCCGACTCGGACAGGTTAGGTTAGGTCTAGTGAGCGAGCGGAGCGAGCGAACTTAGACCCCGCCGTCCCCATCGAGGTTATTTTTTTTTTAACCTTATCATACTACGCCTTTTAAGCGACTTCACGTGTTTTGAGGCTAGGTTACAATATTTTTTTTTTCTCATGTACGGTGCGTTATCGTTTCATGGGAGTGATGCCAGGGGACAGGGGGCACCGGTGGGGATTCGGTGACTGAAATAAAACATATGGAAGTGCTTATCGACTGTGCTGACACGCATTTCTCTTCCGTGAAGCGGGGCTCATACTATGGCTTTTTAAGCGACTAAGTGATTTGAGGTTAGGTTACAATAATTTGTTTTTCTCAAGAACAGTGCGATATCTTTTCATGGGAGTGGTGCCAGGGGACAGGGGGCACCGGTGGGGATTCGGTGACTGAAATAAAACATATGGAAGTGCTTATCGACTGTGCTGACACGCATTTGTCCTTGAGCCAGAAATACATTTTAATTATAGTAAGAGAAAACAAGATACTGGTGCCGATTCCCTTGTTCACAAACTAAACTAAATTTAAGTTCAGTGCATCTTTTTCTTTCTATTTCATTAAGAAAAGGACAGAAGATAAATTTTAGTTTAGTCCTGTCAAATTAATCAGCGCCTGTCACTACTCCATACAAGTTTAGACGTGATTAAAAACTTGTCTACTAAAATTACGTAAATTTACGTCAAGCGCTGATTAATTTGACAGGACTAAACTAAAATTGATCTTCTGTCCTTTTCTTAATGTAATAGAAAGAAAAAGATGCACTGAACTTAAATTTAGATTAGTTTGTGAACAAGGGAATCGGCGCCACTGAAATAAGTGGGCATGCAATAGAATTATCAATTTACTTGATGGTAACAATCGTGCTTTTTATTCATAACTAAAACATTATTATCCAATTTAGAGTAAAGTTTTTCTTTTCTAGTGCAGCTGCCTCTAGGCGTAGATTTCTCTGATCTCAAAAACAGCTCTCTCGTTTTCAATTATACCTGTAACAGATTAACACAAAATATACAACAATGAAATGGAGCTCTTTATGAGATTTGATACAAGAAGTCAATCGGCTATCGTGTTCGTAATCCTTTATATCTAGTAATATAATTTTCAAGGAGTTCGACTTACCTATTAAACTCAAACTCAAAACATTTATTTCAAATAAACCAAGTACAGACTTTTGAATTGTCAAGGGGTCGGTCGGTCAGAAAGATGAAGCTAGTTGCCCATTCCAAAGCGTAGTAGGTTCCTATGGAGAAGAACGGGCAAGAAACTCCACGGACACTCTTTTAAATTAAAATATTGGTTACATCATTCATGTTGAAATTATACATGTGAGAACAATGTAGAAAGCCGTGCACGTTAAAATTGACCGTAATAAAAAGGTAAAAACAATTGGAAAATTAAAATAAGCCGTGGCAGCTAAGAAATGACTAGTCCCTGCTGACGGCGCCCGTTCACGAACATGACGCATGGATCAGCACAATTCAGCTGAACCATTTTGAAGGGAACTCAATGATCGAAAAGCTTTAGAATTGACAGGAACATTTTAGGATCTCGCCTCGAATAGGTTAAGTTCTCTGTATTAGGCGTTTTCGGATATTTTTATAGTTCTGAATATTTGTACACCTATATTTTATTTTGAGGTGCAAGTGCACCCTCTTGTACCCCGCTCCCGGCGCCTGTGCATGTAGGTCAAGAAAAGGAAGGGCAGCAACGTAGCATATAATAATTATATTTATGTTGCCACTCAACAATATTAAGTAATAAAATTGTTTACATTGCTGTCTTTTTTTTTTTTTTTTTGAGGGTGGGAAATCATCAAATAACTTCTCCCGCTCTGGGCGGAGCGGGAGGGTGTGTCAGACTCTTACTGACTAAAACCCACCCGTATTCCTCCTGTTGCCTGTGTTGCGGGGGCCTCGGTGACCCATAAGTACCTTCCCGCGACCCCGGCAGGCATCGGACCTAGTGGACCCCTACTTTGTGCTAACGACATCTCTTTGAGGCGCGCGTGGAATACGTCACGCCGTCGACCCGGGCCTGGTCCTTACCGGACGGTGAGCTACCCATTGCTCACCGTCCGCAAGCCCGCGCCTACGGTGGCCGGAAATCCGCCCGGGATTCCCGACGCCCTGGGCGTCTCCTGCGGCGGCTAGGGGCGAGAGGGCGCGAAACTTGCCTTTCCCTCAACCGTCCCGCCTCCTCCTTCGCGAGCATTACTGCTTCGCAGAAGGAGGTGACGGCTGCCCATGCCCTCTCGCTCCGTACCATGGCCTGAACCAGTGCCGGACGCGAGAGGTCTCTGCCGCCGATTTACATTGCTGTCTAAGGTCGCCAGTTTTATGTTATTTTAATGAAATGTAGGAAAGAAAATAAATCAATTATTGTACATATCAAATTGAGTTATCAGAATTATGATATCGTCTGCACGCCGTCTAGCGTTCTAATTTGTAAACTATCGCTGCTTTAGTTTGCTTGTCAAAACTAACACACACTAATAGACCACTGTCAAGTCTGGATTTCACGATTGTTTTCTAAGTAAATAAAGTAAGTTGTTTACTAAAAAGGTTCGACGCGACCACATTTCACTGTAGAAAAGTGATAAAATTATTAATTTAAATAAAGTGTGTCTATGTTTAGCGTATAATCCTAATGAAAAATGTATGGATGGAAGACCGGGACGTCTTCCTTTTAAGAGCGGGTATGCACTGCTTCCGATCCGAATCTGTGAAAATACGTTCCGAAGTAGTCATAGAACTATTTTACTACGCACTAGATCCGACTTCCGTCATCCGCGATTCTCCAATTCGGAAAAAATATTGACGAATCAAAGTAGCCGTAGTACTGTTTGTATGAACGCTTTTGCAGTACCTGGGATTCAAATCGGGCATGCCAAAGATGACCCCTGAATTGCTTGGATTTGGATCAGAGATCGGTTTAATGCGTAAGCAATATCCGAATTCGGTCCGAGTTTTTTAGACTTTAGATCCGTTTTTTCACGAATTCGGATCGGCTGCACTTCGAAAGCAATATCCGAATTCGGTCCGACTTTTTTATATCCGTATTTTCACGGATTCGTATCGGATGCAGTGCTATCTGCAGTGTAACTGCCCTAAGACACAACTATGGCCTGGTTTTTGGCATTTTCCTTTGCGTAGTGTACACAATTTATGCGCCGCATCAGTTTTGCACGACTTGATTGCTCAACGAGAACGAATTTCTGTACCTAATAAATACATCCTGAGAAAAATGATGCCTTTAACTTAGTTCGAATAGCTAACTGATCACCAAGACTAACACGCACGTTAACGGACAGGTACCCCCAAACAGATCCGCCTGGAGCAGTTCTCGCGCGCTTCGGAGCTGGACGCGCTCAACGTGAGGCAGCTAAAGGAACTCCTCGTGAGGAACCGCGTGGAGTACCGCGGCTGTCTGGAGCGCCGCGACCTGCTGGAGCGCGCCAAGACGCTGTGGAGGAACCACGCGCAGTACAAGGATGGTAAGAACAGCTCACCATCATGAGCCCATTAGCGGCCATGACAATTTCCGAATCGTTTGGGGGTCCTGATGCCGAAAATATAATTCAAAATCAAAATCCAAGATGACAGTCACCAAATTTGCATTTTTTGTTTTGTTTTGGTGGTTTTTGTCTTAGAAATAGGTAATCATAATGGTAAACATTATCGTGATTTCGGCGTCCTTGAACAATGGCGACGAGCCACTGTGAGTAGTAACGTTGTGGTTAGTGTGGTTTGTAACAGAACTAGCGCCCCGCCCGCTCCCCCAGGCCCTGCTTTGGACGGTTTTTACGACTTGGCGAAACATCAAGATTCCTTTATTTTAGCTTAATATTAACATACTATACAGATAAACCTTCCGGAATAAATTCTCTAAATGATGGTGAAAACCGCATCGAAATCCGTCGCGTAGATTAGAAAAACAACGCGCTCACACAGACTGGCACGGAATAGACTTTAATTTATAATATGTAAAGATGTAACGGTCGGCCCGCAGACATCGACAACCTGCCGGCCGAGGAGTGCTGCAAGATCTGCATGGCGGCGCCGCTGGAGTGCGTGCTGCTGGAGTGCGGCCACATCGCGGCCTGCACGGCGTGCGCGCGCCAGCTGGCCGAGTGCCCCATCTGCCGCCAGTACGTCGTGCGCGCCGTGCGCTTCTTCCGCTCCTGAGCGCCAGTTGGTTACGACAAACGTTGACTTAAAGCTTTATTTCATATGAACTTAGGATAGAAACGAATGTTTTTATCACGTAATCGGATAATAGAATAGAAGACAAAAAGAATCCTTCCGTGAAATCAGATATCGCGTATTTTTAGAACTTCCTAGCAGTGGTCGTGTTCGGCAACTCCGGACGTCCTGATCTCCAAGCGCTACTTTATATTCCTAGCATCGCTTAACTTTAGAAGACAAAGTGAGCGATGGCTAATAGTGATCCATTACCCATCACTCACCTTTGTCTTCCATGGATGCTCACTACGACTGGGCGGCCACGTCATGTGGTGGATGTTCACTACGACTGGGCGGCCACGTCATGTGTTGGATGTTCACTACGACTGGGCGGTCGCGTCATGTGGTGGATGTTCACTACGACTGGGCGGCCACGTCATGTGTTGGATGTTCACTACGACTAGGCGGCCGCGTCATGTGGTGGATGTTCACTACGACTGGGCGGCCACGTCATGTGTTGGATGTTCACTATGACTGGGCGGCCGCGTCATGTGGTGGATGTTCACTACGACAGGACGGCCACGTCACGTGTTGGATGTTCACTACGACTGGGCGTCCACGTCATGTGTTGGATATTCACTACGACTGGGCGGCCACGTCATTTGTTGGATATTCACTACGACTGGGTGGCCACGTAATGTGATGGATGTTCACTACGACTGGGCGGCCACATCATGTGTTGGATGTTCACTACGACTGGGCGGCCACGTAATGTGATGGATGTTCACTACGACTGGGCGGCCACGTCATGTGTTGCGAAGAGATTCGTACAAACCACAGCGGAGCCAAGCCGCCTGGCCGCACGGAACGGTATAATTCCAGCCTAAGGCGGTCCCTAATGTTGTTACACGTATTTGTACAGTCAACCGCACGCCTTTGGTAAAAATGTTCAGCCTTTATATCGTAGCAGTAAGAGTGGCTCCCGTAGTTGAAATGTTACGAGCGTGCGGCTGACCGTACCTGCAGACTACTTGAAGATATCGTCCCCGTAGAGCGAAAAGTCATTAAGTCGTAAATGATCAAAATGAAATACGAGGCCACAAAGAAAAAACATAACTTTCATTTGACATTAGATATTTCTGATTATGTTTTTATCTCATCACTGTTTGATTCAGGGTTAAGTTTTGATATAAAATATTAAAAGAAAATATTTTTTTAACATAATTAAGATAAACGAAAGTAATTAATTTTTACCCTTGAATCATTTAGTTTCGAAGTAAGTTAATGATTTTTCGGTCTTAGTTAGTGATATTTCGCCAATCATTAAACTAATTTGATAATTTAAATTGATTTAGATAAATTGTAACTTCTTTCTGAGAGCAACATAATATTCTAAAAATAATGACTAAGTATTTTGTCGCTCCTAGTAGTCATAATTGTGGATAAGAAAATCATTAAAATATAACTAAGTTTACCTAAGTATTGTGTCTTGCTGATTTTAGGTAGTCATAAAAAAATTAAGTAAATTAGGTATTTGTTCCCCAAACTTTAAGCTTCAACATGTCAACTTGATGTGTTTTCGCACAAGCTAAAATGAAAACTATATAACCTATTGAAATTAAAGTTAGATGGAAATTTGCAGAAAAATACGGTGAGTTTTATAGAGTTTAAAACCATTTTGACCATTTTTGGAGTTAGTGACTTTTCGCTCTACGGGGACGATATCGTCTCGTCGCCGTGTGAGAGAGACCTCACGACATGTTGTCTGTGGCCTGCAATCGACAATACAACTCGGTGACCACGTCACACAGTCTATGCCAAAAGTACAGAACTGATCGTGTAAATATTATATCTGTTAATATTTTTACCAATTTTTATAGAAATCTGAACTGTTGTTGTATTTCAATTGTCGCTCTCCAGCCGTTGTAATTGTAAACAAATGATGATGTATTCGGATTCGTCGTGTGCTACAATATAATGTGAATTTATTTATGCAAGGTATAAGCTCCGAACGTGCTGATAGTATCACTGATTTATATTTATATTTGCCGTAAAGCAGGTTACGTGCCCAAAGGGTGACGGACCTATTATTAAACGCCGTACACAAGTTACAAATAGCTGCTTAAGTTTCGCTAAATGTTAATGTTTGTACAAGCTTATTTTGATAGAGTATCACTAAAATAAATCATGTTGAACTATAATAACAAATGTCTTTTACCAGGACAGACTGGGCTGACAATAAGCGAACATTTTTTGGAATGAAATGTGGCAAGGTCATATCATTTACAGTGCGTTCGCAGTTGTAGTTAGGTGTAAAAATTATATAATTGATTAGAATTAGCTCAAAATTTAATGTTCAGCAGTAAGTTGAACATTACATTTTAAGCGACAAAACAAAATATTCGACTGCAGTCGGCCGCATATTGAGAAGCATCACAAGCTGATACGCTGTTATCATTTCTAGAGGAGAACTAAGACCTGTTGATTATCTGCATCTGGTTAGTCTAGCCAGAAGACACACGCTTTGTGCTCAGCTTATGAGCATGTGCGCTGTTAATACTGATTTGCGCAGAATATTGACGTTTGAATAAGCTTCTCATTGTTACTTACTTACCTTACATTCGGCGCTCACGCAAACTTGATTTCGCAAATGATAATGTAATTTTTCAAATTAAAAGTTATATGATTTTAAAAACGATATTATTAATTTCACGTTATGCGGCCGACTATATTCGCGGTATGGTCTATTATTTTATTTAAATTTAAATTGTTGTTAGAATGCTAGCAAGGCAGGCTGTGTAATGCTTAGAGTGATGATAGTGCGGAGCAGCAGGGGACTGTCGCGAGACATGCTGCTGCTGATGTTAGTATTATGTACATTTGTATTGGAACAACACGAACAATGGATGTGGCTCTTTATAGCATTCAGTAAGTTAATGTTTCATCTATAAATACCGCATTTTGGAAGATTTTGGTCCTTTGATATTTTATATCTTGAAAATTGTTGATTTTGATTTCGTGTTTTGTTTATATTCTCGAAAAATAATGGGTCATGTCTGTGTTGTATACAAGATTTAAAAAATACCTAAAAGGTTTTAAGCCAATACGATAGATCGCCGTTTATTCAGTTAGATGGCGCTGCTCGACTGAGTTCCAAAATGTATTATTTACGCAATATGTATCGTTTATATTTAAGTAATCATAGACCTGTTTAGCAGCGCGGCGCCACCCATATTTAAAAGTTCTCCTATTTCCATTATATCTTCAAGGTTTGTAAAAACACAGTTGGTGTAGAGGCGTTCAAGCTATACGCCGTTTAATAGTTTTCCGATAGAACGTTTGAACATAAGATGTTGCACCGCCCGCCCGCCGGTGGTGACAGTCTGACGTGATATAATAATCGCGCCGTGTGGGTCGCGGCCGTCATGTAACTGTATATAATATATTATGTACTTTATTTTTATATGTAGCTGTGAATGTATGCACACAGATACGAGAGCGTCTTCACTCGTATGGTACAACGTCTGTAGAGCACTCGCTAACATTCTGAACGTGCATGTAGATTGCGGTCCAGCGATGAACATATCCTGGCTGCCTGCACCTGCACAAATTTTTATTCAATCGATAAGTGCCATAAAATTGCATTTAAATTTTACATTTTCAAATTTTGCGCGTAGTTTGACGAAAACGCTGGACGCAGTGGACGCCATGTTGCTGACCATAGGGTCATGACGTCAATTGGCTATGTAAACAAATGCGCTGATCTTTTGTATGATAATTGATAATTTAAAATGAGTTCTTATTCTACTTAAGTATTTATATTATTTCAATAAAAATTACGTTGGTTACGAAAATAATAAGTACACTACCTACTAGCCTACTTTATTATTTTCGTAACTATCTATTATCTAACTATCAGTTGACAGTTGACACATTTTAGTTTACACAGCCGTAAGATGTAATAACATGGCGGCTACTATATCATGGTGTTTTTAACAGATTATAAAAACTGAAAACGTTGAATTGAATTGTAAAATTTATTTTGTTATTTTATGAACTAAAACTAACATTTTCCAACTCCTTTTTGCCTAAACTATCTCAATAACATTTATAGATTTTTCTCGTAGGTGTATAGTAAAATACCCTATTACATACGACTCACTAGCGACACAAATTAAGAAAATAAACAAAGTTATATTGACGCTGTGCGAAATCTATAACTTGCTATAGTGTACGATAACATTCGGTTGTGTGCGTTCTAGAGGAACACGATGACAACGTAGGAGTAGGTACAGGGTATAGAACAACACTCTTTGGGTGTATATAGCTTTTGAAATCCTGTAGTTTTATATTTCCTTCGTAACTTGACTAAATATGCGTAGCGATTCTATTTTAAGTTATATTTTCTCATACAAACGAATTTAAAGTATTTTTGCGAGCCTACGAAATATATTTTAAAAAATATTTCTGGGCTATATTGTTTTGCATTTTCTTAATATAGCCGACATTCGTTGTACCATACGTCAATTTTCATACATTAAAACAAGTTTCGTGTAAATAATAAAACGAAAATTGCAATAATTTCAATAAAATTGTAACACAGATAAGTTGAATACACGGTGAAGCCTTGATTGTCGTTTTATTTTATAACCATGCACGACACAAAAAAAAAACATGAATTAATTTGTAAGTAAATATGGAAATCCATCACAATGTAGACGCAAATCTGGAGATATGATATGAATATGTGAGTTGATGATGCTACCTCTAGTGCCCAGCCGCAAGTGGAATGGTGGTTTTTTGTGTTCTTATGTGTATTTGCGTTCGTCTCTTGGTCACGTAAGCTATGAAAGTCATTTTATTTATAAGTCCGGTAATAATGATGATAATAACCGTTTATTTTTTTAGAAAGTAGGTACATAAAGTAAAGGTGTTTACAAAATTTGTGATCTCTGTACAATCGACCCTAAAACACAAAACTCGTCAATCAAATTAAAATTGGCAAAAAAAATAAATTCTGTTATTGAGTTTAAAGCTAGCATAATAATAATAAAATAAATACAAAATGCCAATATTAAATCTAAAGTATACTGTCATTAAAAAAAAACATTAATTGAATATAACTCTTATCAAGTAATAGGGCTGTCAGTTTCTTTTTAACCTTTTGAACGCCAGAGCGTAAACGCATCGGCGCCACTGCTACGCCAAGCCACAAACTCAAAGCAAATACCTACAAAAAAAATAGGGATTCCAACATCTTATCGATAAGTTATCGATAACCAATTAATCATTGCTTTTCATTCCATATTTTTTTAATAAAATATTACTCGTTGCATTATTATTTTATTTAATTTGACCCTATTTGGTATAATACTATTATTAAAAACCAGTTACAAAGTTCTAAACAACCTAAAGCACAATTAGAACTACAAACGAATACTACAAATAATAATAAGGTACATCACTAATCTCGTTCGTGACGTCATCCGCTGTCGTGAAGACACGACTCTGGCGTGGCTGGCACGACTTTTGAGAACTTCCTCGCATGCGAGTAGGGATGTGTTATTGTGGGACATAATAAATAATAATCATATGGTATTTAAAACAATTTAATCAATTTACTTATTACTCTGATTCTTCGTAAATTGGCATACTTATGTCATCCAAGTCCTTTTGCTGTCGTACTTTTCAAATAACGTTCAGTATATTGACATAAGTTACTGAACTATGCAATAAATTTCATTCAATTAAGATTTTCGTGACATCTGAAATTAAACTAAAATACCTAATAAAACTAGTTGGTAAACAAAAAAAAACAAACAATTATAGAATCAGTCTTAATTGCGTTATTCTCGCAAGTACTAAATAAAATTATAAAAAAAAACCACAGATCATAATAATAAATGTAGGAAATCACTAGCAGCCTCCCGTAGCGCTAATGACGTCACCGGTTGACGTCTATTTCCGACTGTGGCGTACAGGTTACTGTTGGTGCGCTTTTGCGTAGTTGTTGTTGCGCGTTTCTGTGGCCGCGCGAGAGTGGACAGTAAACTATCGATCTATGGATATCAATTATGATTTTTTTCCACAATTTTATAAATATTATGCATTAGGAATATTAAGATACGAATCGTTAAAAAATATTTGTCGAAGTAACTCCTTTTAATAAAATATTTAATAAATTTGAAATATAAGTTACCTTACTTACCCATCACTAGCTGTCGTGTCTTGACGACTGTGGCGTGAGGAAGAACACTTTTACGGATATCGATTACCAATTTTTGATGATTGTTTTTTCTAGTGAAATGTAAGTAATGAATATATATTTGTGCCATTTTACAATATGTAATTAATGTAATTTTAAATAATATGAAAAAGAAACAGAAAACTTATTTTCGTATATTTATTTTGTACTTAAAAATGTCGTTTTCTTGTCGGCTGTAGACTAGTGTTGCAACAGAACTCTGCTTCCGCTTCCGCAACTGCAGAAGTTCCGCATTTTTTTCACTTCCGTTTCTGCTTCTGGTTCCGCAAACTTTATAACAGAACTCTGAACGGAAGCGGGGACCCTTATGTGGTGGAATGGAAATGCGCACAAATACCCCCATATTTTGCCAATAGTTCGCCAATACTTATCAGCTCCCCCCACCAGTGTAGCCAGCGAGCAATTATTTAGCGGAGCTGGTTTAATATATGAAGAACATCGAAATAGGCTGAAAGGTGAAAAAGCGGCCAAGTTACTCTTTATTAAATATAACTTGCCGCTGTTTAATTTTGACTACTAAAATACAAATTTAATAAAAAAAGTTTTAAATGTACAATTGTGCTTTTTTTTTCATAGTGTTAACGCTTCCGTTTCTGCTTCCGTTTCCGTTTCCGCTTCCGTTAAGATTTACTTTTGACATCTGTTTCCGTTTCTGCTTCCGTTATGCCAGTTCCGTTGCATCACTAGTAGACGACGGTGGCGTGTTTGGTACGCTTTCGTTTGTCGGCTATATCCGACCGTGGCGTTCAAAAAGTTAAACATTTGGATTAGAACATTTTTTATGTCTGGTATTTTGTTAAATATGGTGGGATCCATGCCGAAAACACTTTTCTTAAGTAAAGCTATATTGTAACTACCATTCTGTAATAGGTATCTATATTGGCTTCAAACAGTCCTTTTCTAGTTTCTGACACCTGTTAGAAAGTATTCTTATTTTTTCTTACAAAAATGGCCTTGGCTTGAATCGAAAAATGGTTTTCACAGACCCGCAATATTTTTGTACGGTCTATCCAACGGTATAGACGAGAAAAAAAAAAATATTACAACCTAAAAAAAAAATCAAGATTTTATTCGAGCTCTTTGTAAAACTACAGCTTTCTAGTACTAAGCTGAGCTACAGCGGGGACAGACGGACTTGGCGAAACTATAAGAGTTCCTTGTTTACTACGGAACCCTAAAAAGAGGAAATTGCCCGTGTTGGCAATTTCCTCTTTTTAGGGTTAGGGCACCCGCCGCAGGAGACGCGGATTTCCGGCCACCGTAGGCGCGGGCTTGCGGACGGTGAGCAATGGGTAGCTCACCGTCCGGTAAGGACCAGGCCCGGGTCGACGGCGCGTTGTATTCCACGCGCGCCTCAAAGAGATGTGGTCAGCACATATAGTAGGGGTCCACTAGGGCCGATGCCTGCCGGGGTCGCGGGAAGGTACTTATGGGTCATCGAGGCCCCCGCAACACAGGCAACAGGAAGGAATACGGGTGGGTTTTAGTCAGTAAGAGTCTGACACACCCTCCCGCTCCGCCCAGAGCGGGAGAAGTTATTTGAAGATTTCCCACCCTCAAAAAAAAAAAAAAAAGGGCACCCTAAGCCTGTCAACTGAAACTAAATATCTGGGCATCTTTTGTGGACAAACAGTTGAATTGTGCAAAACATACTAACTACATCATCACAAAAGCCAGCATATCTCTGTGGCAGTGCAAAAGACTGCTCGGCAGGAACTGGGGAATGAACCCAAAGATTACCTACTGGCTATTCACCACAGTCATCCGACTAAATATCATATATACGGCTCACTAGTCTGGTGGCCCAGGACAAAACTGAGCACAGCCCAAAAAGATCTCGAAAAACTGCAACAGTTTGCTTGTGTAGCAATCACGAGCTGTATGAGAACTACGCCCACTGCCGCCTTACAGGCGGCCCTGACCGCTTTTAGGCTTAACGGCAAAGACTCTATGCATATACGCATAAAGATGATGCGATCAAACGACTGCACTAGAATGTATAACGGTACTCAACCGCAATACAGTGACACTGCTATACATTGCAGTGTCACTGTGACTATTACCTAGCTGACGAACTAGCCAGGAGAGCATCCGGCACGTCAGTCTGCGGACCTGAACCAATCCTACTTATCCCCTTCAACCAACTACGCAGGTGGCTACAGGAGCTCATCCACACACAAGCGGAGAACTGGTGGTCAGCGGCACCGGGGTGCATACAGGCTAAGGAGGCTATGCCAAGTATGCCATCCTTGGATAGTATTTTAACCAGGCGCTTATTACGCCTGAACAGTACCGGCCTGCGCCTGTTGACGGGGACCATTACGGGACACTGTTCGTTAAACAAACGCTTGCACACAATAGGCATAACGGACAGCCCTATGTGCAGGGCTTACATGGAGGCAGAGGGAACCGTTGCGCATGTGCTCTTTGAATGCACAGGCGTCACGCAGATTAGAACAGAAACCCTCGGGGCACCCAGATCCTACACAAATGTTCTAAACAGACCAGGAGATGTGATCAACTTCTGGAGGGAGGTGGGCTGGTTGGAATAACCACCGTATGGCCGCCATGGCCCACGCACAATAATCCACCTGAAGGACTAAGTGCGGAAACCAAACCCTAACCTAACATAGAACATTGACCATTGGATGAGGAATGTAACGTGGCAAGTCTTTTATATAGAGCAAGAATAGTCGTGGGCCTAGCACACTGCCCTGTGTTACACCATATCTGATAACTCTATATTCAGATAAATATTTATTTTCCAGTTTAGTCTTGACGAATTTTTTTGTTATTATCCGTATATTGTTTGCGGTCACTAAGGGACGATTTTATGAGGCTGAGGATGTTACCTCTGACATCATATACATTGAGTTTATAAGCAGGGTTTCGTAATGGACACAATCAAAGGCTTTGATCATATCAGTAAAAATTGCGCATGTATGTATTTTATTGTCTACGTTTTTCTTGATAGTATTTAGTCATTCGTATATCGCCGTATTAATACCTTTGTTTTTTCCTTAAAACTTTCCGTTCATCACATAAAATATTATATTTATTTAAAAACTTATTAACCGATTCTTAAATTATTTAAGCAAAAGCATTTTTAATTAAACTTTTAAATTATTTAACTCAATTGATACAAAACCTATAAACGTCGAATTCTGTACCAAAACCTTAGACTGTTGGGAAGATACACCTTAATAGCCATAATAGTTATTTATTTTAAATATAATATTTATTATGTAAGTAAGCAAGGCACTATTTTGATCTTTTATAATCATAACAACATTAATAAAAAAGTACAACCCAGCACAGTAATGAGTTCGTCGTTCAATCAGTCGTAGCGTTCCATTCATCAATTGAGCAATATGAATTAATAAAGTGACTCGTCTTCATTTGAGGATTTAAACTAAAGTTTGAAGATTGCTTCTTGAATTTCACTCGTCACTTTACCCATAAGGGTGGGTGTTTCTAATCTCGTCCAACGACGTGGGTCTCTTCCGGTGCATCGACGCGGATGATGGAGGAGGCGAGCGCGAAGTACCCCTCGTAGTGCACGTCGTCGGGCGTGGTGTCGTAGTGGTAATGCCCGCCGTCGCCGTGCTCGCTGAACCCGTGGAAGTGCTGAACGCGCAGGTCCAGACCCTAGAGAGTAGATGGCTTGGTGTTAAAACATGTGTAGCTGCTCTAGTCAGGTATTTTTTAAGTTCGGGTTTGATAGGCCAGGGATAGTTGTGCTGTTATTGCTCAAAGAGCATTAGTTGGGTGCAACTGGTTAGAATACTAACATGGTCTCCAGTAACGAGGGTGCCGACATGTGTGATGGGCGCGCGCATCTCGAAGAAATGCAGCCAGCCGTCCACGTCGGCGTCAGTGCACAGCCGCGTGCTGGAGAAGTCCGGCATCACGTGGAACTTCACCTTGCCGGAGCGCAGCATGAACATGCCGCCAAGACCTGAAACTCGGAAGGTCATAAGTCTGAGATCAAAGTAATAGTATGAAGAGAGAAGGAATAACCTCGTTACGTACCGACAATTTTATCACCATAATGGTTTTTGAGCGTCTCTCTGATGGCCGTGATGAAGTTTGATGGACCGATACGTTTCTTCGCTACTACTTTGATCACCTGAAACATATATACACAGTGTTTTTTTGATGATTTCATTGACATGATACTTGTTACAGTCGTGTAACAAGTATCATGTCAATGAAATCATCTAAAAAACAACAAGCAAACAAGCTTACATGTCGATGTAAGCTTATTTGTCTTGTTGCTAAGGAAGGTAAGAAACGGACCTAGTACCCAGCCCTGGGGTACACCCATTTAATGTTACAAGTTAAGGCCCGCGCGACACCGATTCGGAGTCAAACAATAGAAAATCAATTCTGTCTCATCAGCTGTCCTTGACCAATTAAACAAGACGTTATATTATCGTTTGCAAGGAACTAACGTATTTCTACAGTGTATACTCGTAAAAGCTCAAAAATAACTCACACCCATACCATACCACTGAGTCGCATGTGACGGATGAACATGTTTTGATAGACACAATCACAACCTGAGAGAACTTATTGCCAATGGTTTAAGTCAAAGGATGCTAGAACAGTAAGTCACAAACCTTGCCAGGTTTTCCCTCGCTGAGCAGGTAGTTCCCCAGCAGTGCTGTCCTGGTCTCGGTGTTGGGTAGTCTTTGCTGCAGGTAGCTGCCCTTGCCCTTGGCGGCTCCTACCGGCTCAATGGACACTATCCGGGTACCCTGGTCTATTGTGCCGTTGCGGATGCTCAGGTTTATAATACCCTGGAAAAATGAGAGAAAGTGTTTTATCGTTTCAATATTAACTTTCAGCTATCAACGGCATTGTTTATTCTGTTGTACGAGTATCTACAAAGGCTGAGACTGATGTAGTAACTTGGTTTTATTACAACCAGCCAGGCCGATATACTGATTTTAAATGGCAATTCAGTATACCTTTTTAGTTTGTTATTATTAGTTGTGTTTCTTAGACGGATTGGTATATTCTCGTTGTTATACGCAACCAACCTCGCAGTTGACCCCGAGGTGCGGCCAGGGCCCCGCGCCAGCGCCGGCCAAGAGCGCGGGGTCGCTGTTGAGGTGGCGCGCGAGAGCCGCCAGGTCGTAGATCTTGTTGCGCTGCACCAGCGGCAGCAAGTATGGCGGACCACCAACCTCGACGAGCTTAGCATTGCCAGTCAGACCTGAATAAATAAGACTAAGTTATGAATTTGAATTTTAAATAAGTATTGTTTGAATTAAAAAATCTATGAACAAACCGCAATTTCGGATTCGATATGGGAATCGAACCACACACTTTTTCTCACAAGATTCACCAATATTTGTTATTCAATTTCATTCTAGATCATAGATGATGTAACGACTGTAATAGTAGGAAGTCATCTGATAGATAACTGTAGCAAAATATTGTCTCACTTTATCACTTATTTACTTTAGATAACGTGAGCTTTGCAACAACAATTAATAGGTCAAATTATTATTATATAATAATATTCATATTTATTTATTTGCTTAAAACATGGTAGATAGGTATATAGCTTTTTCATAGGCGTCATACTTATTAGGCCACTGCACAGTGGAACGAATGTATGGGAGCGGTTGGACGTAGACATGTCCGAAAAATAAGAGTAAAATTATGACAAACTAATGATGCCATCTTATTCGATTACTTAATGCCTTCATAAATTGTGGTGATGAATTTCTTCATAACTCCCATATTTCGGGAGTAATTTGAGAAAATGTGAAATTTTACTATGAAAATGAGTGTATCGAGCTCTCTCCCTCCTGATTCCGGGCTTGTTTCAAGTAGCGGTCTCTAATATCGTAATGCTATTACTAAGAGCTATATTTAATACTAAGACACATAGTGCGCCAAATGTGCACTTTCTGGGATAAAAGGAAATGAAAATTTAAAAAAAAAAACGTTTTTTCCCCATTTGTATTTACTTTAAACCGCAGACAGACTTATTAAGAGGTCTATAAATATATTATATATATACAGAAATATATATTAACAAAAATATTCACAAGAACTGATGAGAGTATGACTTTTAAGTAAGTTGATAATAAATTACCTAGTTTCATTAAAAGTACAATAAATAATTAAGATGTAAGCTCTAATTTACTAAGTTACACATTTTAAAACAATAACATCATTTAATTATCTTCGTCATCATCATCATCATCAATTAATTCAAATTCAGAATCGATGTCCGCTAAATCATTTATGTTAACAAATTCGATATCACTTTTCTCAGAATCCGTAAGCTCATAAAATTCCTTAAAAGAAGATTTTTTTACAAACTTATTTCCTTTTGGACGGATACTTGTAACAAGTGGATCAGAAGACAGTAAAAGATTGTGCATAATATCTTCATTGCATGAGATACTGCTATGCTTTCGAGAATGCCCCTCTCTATATTTTCTAAAATCTTTATTTCTAGCCTCAGATGCCTCTTCGGATAGAAAACCAATGGGCACAATTGACATGTTCTGAACTATGTCTGGCCCATGCATTAAAATTTTATGAAGTGAAGAAGGCATATAATACCATGGGTATAACTCCACGTAAAGCTTAGCAGTATCAAAGCAGAACTCTCGGAATTTAGTTACGTTGATCTTCTCTCCTGATGAAATACACTGCAAGATCACACAGATTTTTCTTAAAAGCATAGCATCTATTCCGGTCAGTTCAGCAGATTTAGTGTAGTTTTCAAAAAATCTCCTTGCCGAGTTGCCATTGTTGGTGGATCCACTGCCTTGTTTCACAACATCGAGAAGTAAGCCCGTTTCTCTTCTTACAGCCTCTTGAACTCTTTTCTTCCTGTCATCAACTTGCCTTTTTGCTATATCACCCCTTACTTGCCATGATTTTATGTCTAATTTGTAGGAAATGTGTAATAAGCATTCCATTGAGCGAATCCAAGCGTGAAGGGTGCTTAAGCTATATTTATACATGTCCTCGTTTGCGTGTTTATCTTTGATTAACTCTAAATTATTCATTTCTTTAGGACAAGCCTTGCATATGTCACACACTGAAGCTGCTGTATTGGATATAATGGAATGAATTTTACCATCAATCATTGTCAACAGCAGTTGGTGTTTGACACTAATTCCATCAGTGATGGTGGATGGAGTTAAGGCTTCAATCTCTGCTTCGATTTCAGCCATCTCTCTCTGCACATTTTCTTTGGTTTCCTTTATAAACTTAAACAATATTGGCCGGCAAAATGAAGTGGAAGATGGTCGCTCGTTTTCCCAAATTGTTACACCTTTTGAGACGAGCCGCAGTGGTACAAGACTAATCATAAAATTACTAGCAAGATCGATTTGCTCATCTTCACTCGTCCTTTGATGATAAATGCTTTGGCTAGATGATCCGTCAAAACCCCATTTGCTGGTCAATACGAGCTGTTGATTGGGATCAACAGGGGTTTCTAACGACCTAATAAGTCTTCTTGAGGTTAAATCCATCAAGGCTTGTAATTTGATTTTTGCAGAGCTCTCTGTAACTGTGAGATCTTCTTTGGCCGGATAGCACTTAATTTTTTCTTTAACCAACATGTAGTAACTCGGGTATTGAAGAGCTCCTTCTTGAGTGTTGAAATCCCGAAGAGTGTTATAGCGCCATTTCGATAAGTTCATCGATACATAAAGAGCCAATGCCTTCAAAGGGGATATTTCCCGTACCTGAATTGATTTACCTTCAATGAAGGCTTTGATTTTTGAGGCCTCTTCTGGATTCTCCGTCAAGTATTTCATAACATAAGCTGTATCGCTTTGTCCTGCCTTTTGAAGCGCCCTTTCGGCCGAAAACATAATTTCAGCGCTGCTACTGCTGCATGAAAGACTATCTTCAGTGCGTCTTCTTTTTTGCCGGTTACTAAGGTCCTCAAAAGATTTACGAGGACTAGGATGTGTACAAGTTGAAGCATCAGATTTAGCAGGAGAAATTATGGGCTCGATGACGTCACTTATATTTTCTGTAGAAGGTTCCATATTTTCATTCTGTAATTCCGGCCATTGAATTGCAGCCTGTAGCCAAATCTCATGTTTCTTCCGAAACTTATCTGTGCTTCTTCCAGACTGTGTCCATTTTGCATAAATGCGGTAGCAAAATCGACGACACCAGTCTTTTAAACTTGTTTCAGCACTTTCACATAACTGAACACAACTGTTATCTTTTAAAACACTGAACAAATAGTTAAAGTCGCGTAAATCTTTATGTGCGCGTGCGCATAAAGCAACGTGAATATCAAGATTTGTATTAAAATTTGGAAAATACATTGCGAGATTAGCTTGGATACAACGAGGTGTAAATCAACACTGATTTTAAAGTTACTAATAGTGACCTATTTATATAAAATCCAGGTATCCCAGGTATCCTTTGTTAAATATTGCAAGGTAATTAGTTATTGTGATAATTAGTAAATGATGCATGCTAAATTAGTGTATTAAGAGCCATTTAGTAATTAAATAATAGCAATGTTCTTATCAGTAATCATTAGTGCATCAGTTTTATATGTAAACCTTAAGTCCCTAATTATATATCCTAATTAGCTTATATCTTCTCTAATTGGCTGCTCAGAAATGTTATTGTAATAAGGTAAACCTTTAGAAAAACGGTTTTAATCAACAAAATAAACAAAAAATAAAAAATTGTGTTATAAAATAAACATCACTCTTTATCCCAGAAAGTGCACATTTGGCGCACTATGTGTCTTAGTATTAAATATAGCTCTTAGTATTAGCATTATGATATTAGAGACCGCTACTTGAAACAAGCCCGGAATCAGGAGGGAGAGAGCTCGATACACTCATTTTCATAGTAAAATTTCACATTTTCTCAAATTACTCCCGAAATATGGGAGTTATGAAGAAATTCATCACCACAAGTTATGAAGGCATTAAGTAATCGAATAAGATGGCATCATTAGTTTGGCATAATTTTACTCTTTTTTTTCGGACATGTCTACGTCCAACCGCTCCCATACATTCGTTCCACTGTGCACTGGTCCAAAGAATATCGCGCGTTAAGTTGTTAACCTACTTATCTACTTTTAGCTCAATTAACAATTTCATACCTGATGATATGAGGTTGTACGGTGACTTAGTGAGATCTGGAGAATCAACTGCAGACACGTCGACCAACTCGAACGTGCTGGTCAGTCCAACAGACAATACTGCAAATAACACACATGTTAAAAGATATAGTCTGTGCCATCCTAGCTCAATAACAAGCAGCTGGATGCGGAAAGAAGCTAGGGTCTGCCGTCATTTAGCAAAGCGATCCCAGCGTGACAACTACACATTTTTTCGGTCGTTCATTAGCTCGAATTAAGTAGGTATTTAGCAGGGCAGTTGACATGCATGTAGATATGAGGAAGGCAGCCTTTGCTGTCGTCTGAGTTAGTAAGGATAACTTACCGTCTACTATTTCCTGCAGCGGTGGTTGGAATAAAGGTTTCTCCTGTATCGGGACTTTTGCGTAGTCGACAGACGTCATGCTGAAACATTAGACTAAGTTATGATTGGTGTCAGCGTCGTTTCAGTCACTCCATCGCGGTTTTTTTTTTTCACAACGCTCATTTACAATCAACAATAATATGTAAGCAACTGTAATCCTCACTAATATTATAATTGCGAAAGTGAGTTTGTTTGTTACGCTTTCACGCTAAAACGGCTGAACGGACTTGGATGCAATCTGGCACATGGGTAGAGCATGACCTGGAAGAACCAAATATACTTTTTATCTCGGTAGAATGTTCCCGTGCGATAATATCCGACATCCATGCGGGCCAAACCGGGAAAAAGCTAGTATAAAAATAATACACAAAAACAAATATGTATGTTTTGTCCTACTTCCTGACAAGGGTCTCCCCATAGCTTCCGTTCTATACACTTTCATTATATTCTATACAGGAACATAATATATTATATTTAACGTACATACTCGCAAAAATTGCATCATTCTGAAGCGTTACCTACTTCGTGTATTCCACTCGTGGTAAGTGGGTGATCGTGCAGTTATTGACAGTATTAAAAAAAGTAGCTCGCAGTTAACGAGTCATTGCTGTTACTCACCTCGGCGCGTTCAAGGTCGCCGCGTTCAGCGCTACAACAAACGACCACGCGAACAATATGTTTGCGAGCATTCTTACCTTACTCAATTAACTATTGTAATACGTACGTTGGTATATAGCGTGGGGGTTCAACTGTAGAGTTTTTGTTGACCTCTGGCGACCTCAGAGATTGTGCCGGAGGTGAGCGGGCCAGTGCTGGCGCGCGACTGTGGCGGCGTGCGCCGCGCGTGAATGTCGCTGAGATTGCGCGCTATCTGACGAGTGCGCTTTATCATTGTTTGAGAGCTTCCAGTTTAATGACTACTTATGTCGAGGTCACCAAACATCTTATTGTGGTGATAAGCAAACACTTATTGCTGTGATTGACAGTTGCTAGTTACTTAATAGGGTTTGGTAGTAGAGATTATCTACACTAACATGGCCCGCCCCTCCAAAATTCAAAAAGTTTGAAAGTGTTTGTGAAAGTATTTACAAAATGCCACCAAGACTCACGACGTATGTGTGCGTAATGAGACGGCCGTAAAACAAAACAAATCCACTAATTTGTTGCTCGACTAGTGTCGTCATTAATCGCTCATTATTATTAGTATGGCGCTGCACTGACGTACTCTATGAAAATGACACGTGCGTTGTCTTGCGCGGTCGGCTGGTTATGATTAGTTGACCAACAAATCTGGTAATAAGTGAGATATTACGAGTACTGATTGCACAAAAACTATGAATAAATATTATTGTATTAAAATATTAAAATTTAATTTACTCTATCATACTATTTTGCATGTTGAATGTTTTCAATAATATGAAACCTTTAGTTATAATGTAAGTATTTGTAACACATTTATTTTTAGTTACTAAAACATCAAAATCATTTACAAAAATACTTACCTGATCATTATCATTATACAAAAGTTTATAGGTATGAAAAGATCCAAGTGATAACATTATTAATAAAACTCTCATAACATTTATATAAAATTAAAAGTCTTAATGATCTCTATTGGCACTGGAACTAAAATTTTGTTCATCGCTGTCATAGAAGCTTGATATGTCACTTTCAGAATCTGATTCTCCTACATGAATAATAAATTCTTGCTCGTCGTTGTAGTTTTCCTGTATTTGGATTCCGTCTCCTCTACATGTCTGCAAGTGTTGTTCCACATCGTGCAATCGATCATGTCTAGACGTTCATTTAGTAATTTCATGATAGATGTGTAGTTTTGGTCTACATTTTTGTTTGCGACATAGTTTTTTAACACTTTCCAAATTTTCTCAATCGGGTTTAAGTCGGGATGATATGGAGGAATTCTTAAAATATCGCAATTAAACTTTTTTGCTTCGCCATCAACGGCGTAATTTCTAGAATTATCTTTATTTTTTAAAATGATATCATAGAGTTCGATTTTCTTCATGTCTTCCTCGAAGTGGATGTGTTTATTCACCAGCTTTCATGGCTGCTTTGTTGCTGTTGGAGGTGGGAACTTTTTCTGTAAATGTGTTATGGTAGGACGCGTTATCCATAACAATTACGGACTTTTCTGGTATGTTAGGTAGTAGTTGTGATATGAACCACTTCTTGTAATTGTCATGGTTCATGTTGTCGTGGTAGTCGCCTGTCTTCGAACTAGCCTTGTAAATTAAAGAAGCATTGGGGACAAAACCATTTCTCCCACCAGCGTGGACAATTATGATGCGTAACCCTTTAGAATTTTTTTTCTTTGCTACAGTTCCCTGTTTAGTTCCCCATGACTTATTTTGTACATGTGTGGTATGAATGTAGCTTTCATCAGTATAAACAATATTCCTCCCTTCTTCTCTATATTTCTTCAATTGTTTTAAATATTTATGGCGGAGGAACTGTACGTCATGTTTTTCAACAAGCGCTTGACGATTGTCTTTAGTAGTTTTCCATTCATATCCTAAATCAAGAAGTATACGCCGTAATGTCTCCAAACATCCGTCAAAATTTATATTTTCAGTAAGCACCCTTTTCAGAGCTCTTAATGTTGGATATTGTTTATACTCTCTGTGAAAGTTACTGACAGTACGCCTTATTACCCCCTTGTCAAATTCACCGATGTCACGCTTTAAACGTTTGCGAGGATTTTGGTTTTTACGCGGTGAACTCATTTTTGTGCCAGTTGCATCACATTTTGCTTTTTCTTTGCGAATTCTTGTTATAGTCCTTTCACTAACTCCCACAGCTCTTGAAGTTCTCCATCTAGCGTCTGTCAAGCGCTCCACTCCATTTTCAGCCTCATACTTCATTTGTTGGTATACTGTAGCTATCACTTCTCTTGCCTAAAATATATAGAAAAGATTTTACATTAATAGCCATAAAAGTCAATCAAAACATTACGTAAACTTATTTCGCAAACAAACAAAATTACCTGACTCCGCATAATTATTTTTCTTGAATTTTCCATGACTAATTATTTTGCAATCTTTACTTTCGTGTCACTGAGCGACGTAGTCACAGAACATATCGTGGGTCTAAAGGTAAAACTCACGAAGTGACATTTTTGCGAAAATTATCTGATTATCTTTGAGACAAAAGTGTCTAAATTAATTATGTTTACCACTTGTTTAACAAGTTTTTCGTAAAAATGTCATTTAATGAATTTTACCTTTACACCCACGATATATACCCTAAAGGGAAGAACGTCAACTTCATACAATATAAATGCTTACATAGAAGCATACTAGCGCTGCCGTGTGCACCATCAGTAACTTTTGATAACGCGGGTAATTTGAATAGTGTTTTCAATCTCCTTTTTTATATTTCGATACCGGAAATTATTTCACATAATTTTTGTTTCCTGTTTCTGCAGATTTATAAAACATATTGTGCATAAACATCGAACGCAAATTCTTCGTGTAGGGAATTTCTAAGTGATGCCAAATAATACAAGCTTTTTAAACATATTTCAGGATATTTATTTTTCGTATCAAAGATTTTTTCGAGGCTTCCTCAATAAATCCTCGATTTTGAACAGTACAAAACCGTTTCAGGCATATTTCAACTGTACTATCAATTATTCTTTTGAAATTTATCTCACAGTGTTCGCTACACCCCTCCAGCCAATCTTTATTTAAATTACCTATTTTTTTTTAATAAATGTAATGTTTTATTTTTTTATTAAGCGAATGTTCTTTTAAATAATTATTTATTAAACTTGCAGCATTTTCAATCATTTCACAGAAATTGGGCTGGATGTATTTTAAGCTGCATCTTACATCGTCGTATTCTTTAAATGATGTAAATAAATGACATACCTCAGAGTTTGGATCAGCAAGCATATTTTTTTTACATTGATCGCAATTATTTGCCATGTTTTTTGCAATAAAGCCGCACACATATGCACATGCTTGCATTTCTCCAGAACACTGAGGTATAATATCTAACTCTTCTACACCTTCAATAGAAAGTTCCACTGGAAAAGGTGTAGAAGAGTTTGCATCATTTATTGTTTGTTCACAACCCTTACGAAGAAACACTATAAAATTATTCAATATATCATTCTTATCATCCAGGCAGTTTCTGTTTTTATTATTATTAATTAAATTTGTTATTATGCTAGTTTTTAATGCTGCAATAAATTGAACTGAAGTGGGGTTCGGATTACAACCACAGTTGCTTCGAATGCATCCGAAACAGTTTTCGAGAGGATCTTGATTGAGCCTTCGGACACATAATGTGTTGTAATAATATATTTTTTTTTTAATTTTTAAATATGCGCTCAATTGCGTTCATCGTCCTCAACCAGCCATCTTGTGATGGGGGCTTACTTCTTGCCCCTAAAAACTTCAGTTCGGTGAAAAAAACTCTCATTTTATTAAACAATTCTAAATGAGGGCTGGTTGAGGACATATTGGTAAGGTATTTTTTCCTCTTTTTCTGTCCGGCGTGTCACCATTCATGGCGTCAAATAATTTGTCCATGCTTGAGATGAGCGTCGCAGTCCCCACGTCAACTTGTGGTAATTTGTCTGAAAGTAAAAAAAAAAAAACATCTAATGTTAAAAGGAATTTCTGCATCTAACATTACACTCTGACCCATTATATTTAACCGGGTATTCTCAACAACAAAACGTTAATATTGGTAGTACACTAGAACAAACAGTTGTTATGTAAATCAGCAGCTAATCTCATCTGAAGACATTAGTAAGCGCTCACCAATTTTTACAGTTACAATAAAAAATCGAAACAATCTTTCTGAGGTTTGGTTTTTAGATAGAAAAACCAAACCTCAGAACGATTGTTTTATTACGACTATCAGTATTTAATTTTACTTGAATGATTTTATCTATCTGCCGCGAGCTATACTAATATATTGAGGTGTGATTAAGTGTTGTTTTTTTTGTAAATGTCTTTTCTTCAAAATCAGTTTACTTGTTTAGTCTCTACGAATGCATTATAAAAAATACGTATATGAATCATATTCACATACTCGTGAGAAAAACATGACCCTCCTTGTGGGCCTTGGCACAGTTGGGTAAAAAGGCTAGAAAGATGATAGTACCTAGACATATTATGTTGAAACTTACTTTGGGCTACTTTGGCAAATAATCCTGCTGCAACGGAATGACTCAAAACTTGAGCAGCTAGCCGACTTACATCTTCTGTTTGCCATTCGGCTGAAGGTGTTGATGAGTCAATGCTGGAGCAAACACGAAATTTGGGTTCTTTTTATCTATATTAAAGAATTCTTCGATGTGGCTCCATTTAGCTACTCCTGCAATAGAAGATTATAAATCAATGAACATTCTGTTTGTTTTGTTTTCAACTTAACTTTTTATATATCAATACACTCTAATATAGAGAGACTAAGGTGGATTTAGTACCTATAATGATAGTATTGGCTCATCATATTATTATTAAAGGTGTAATCACACTGTCTTAAAACATTTAAAGAGGCAAGGAGGGGAAGGTTTTTTTTTTTAATTAATTGCAACAATATTGGTATCAAATAAAAGCTAGTAATGAGTAATTTTCAAATATATATGTTAATAAAACTAAAAAGTTTGAAATAAAATAAATTATTTAAAAAACAAAAAACCCGACTGCAAAAACACAATTGAAAAGGGAAAAACAAGCATTATAATCTATATAATTTTGGTCTTGCAGGCGGGGACAGTTGAATAACCTGAAATATGGTGTAACTTTTGATTGTCCCCGCCTACGATACCAAAATTATATAGATTATAATGCTTGTTTTTCCCTTTTCAGTTGTGTTTTTGCAGTCAGGTTTTTTGTTTTTTAAATAATTTTTCAATTTGGAGTTTGTCATTTGCATGTGTCAATTTAGTCTCCGAGATTAAAAAACAAAAGTATTCAGAAATTAGGTGTAATGAACTATTTTTAGTGACTAGACTAGTTTAGTTCAGCTAGTGAGTCTACATTAATTTAAAATAGACTTACCTACTTTAGAGATCCATGAATAGAGAGGAAATCTGTGAAAGGTCAAAGAAGAATTTTCCTTTGAGGTTTTGCCGCATTTTGCGCACTTAACATTCCCTTTTCCAACCATAGTGGAAAAATACGTCAATATCGCACAAACAAAAATAAAGGTAACAAAATTCACAGGTTTCACAAAACAAAAGCGTCAATTTCGCACAGGAGTCTCTATCTCGTAATTATTGAATTCACAATTCAAATAGCGTCAATTTCGCACAGAACTCTCTATCTTGCATTAAAAAAGCAATAAACAAACCGGCAAAAACACAGCAGCTGAAAACAGAAAAAAGAATTCTTCTCCCCGTGACAACTACTTGGTAAAGTGTTAAGCTTTAGATTACTTTACTCTTTGGTGTTAAGAGTAGTGAAAGTTGCCATCACGTAAAAATATAAGTCCGACCATAATTTATTTGTGATAATTGAATCTTAAACAAAGACAATATTGTAGAATTCGTGGTGTTCAAAATTTGAACACCGTGATTTCTATAAAAAATCACTTTTTAAAAAAACTCGGTAAATATCCATCATCCGTATTCTTCAATTAATAACAAAATCTACCAAAATGGTAGTATTCAATCGGGCATGTACATTTATGAATCGACTATCTCAGTTTTACGTAGAGCGCTATCCTTTTTTTGCAAATCTTGCCAATGTTGGCATTGGTCGCTTAGAAAGCTGACCACCCCTGATCGCTTCTTATTTTGAATAGTCCTAAGTTTTTGACGTAGTAACAATAACTTGACTGTCTCAGACCACTGCCGGCCTGCTACTGAAGACGAATACTTACAACTAGGGTAAACTTGCCAAATTCGTACCCCTTAAAAGAAAACCATCATATTTAGAAAATTAGGGAAGATAAATTAGTTTTAATTAAAATTATTTTTTGTTTGCTAAATGATTTATTGGTTCTATAATCAAATTTAACATAAACCTTATACATTTCTCAAAAATAAACAATTTAAAAAAAAATTAAAAAAGTACGATTTAAGACCATTCATCCCAAATCGTACTGCTATATCCTTAATTCGTACTTTGAGATCTATTCATTGGTATACAGTATTGAGACTCAGCATCATAATCAACAATGTGTTATTAAAACAAGTAGTAATTCTTAACAAATTCGACGGATGGTCTTCGCCAATTCTCGGCAATCATCGCAGTTATAAATCTCAAACCGTACCAGTACGTTTAAGAATTTAACTCGAGTACGAAATAGGAGCAAGAGCCAAGCATATTTTAAATTTACCGCCAACAAAATTGACAACAGTTACGAGTATGATAACACGTCAGATGAAATCGCAAAGATACATATTAATACGTGTCAAATCGTAAAATAGGTTACACACGACCTTATTTGAGTAAAACTCTTACGAAATGTGTAAAAATATTACAACAATCGTTGAAAAAAAACTTAATTTTTCAATATTTTTGTCCAGAGCAGCTTCACAGGCGTTATCTGTCAGGTGGTGAAATGGCCGACTGTTATTTCTATTTTTTCACACTAGAGGCGCTGATAGCTGTTACCAAAGCCGAGTTTTAAGTGGAGTACGAATTCGGCGTAAGTACGAATTAGGCAAGTTTACCCTACAAACAAACTCTTTCGTAAGGATGTGACTACACACATTAAAACAGTCAACAGTCATCAGTCTTTATCTATGTACTTAATTTGTTTTTTCCGTGTCACTGACTCTGGCAGGGCCACCATCGGAGCCTAGCGGGCAGGCTCAGTTCGGCCGCCTACGCCGTCAGAAAAGTAAGACAATACACTGACGTTGATACAGCTCGATTAGTTTATTTTAGTTATTTTCATAGCGTTATTTCCTACGGTATTCTGCTGTGGGGCAAAGCCGCTGACATTCAAAATATATTCGTTCTTCAAAAACGAGCTGTTCGAGCTATGTACCAGCTTGGTGCCAGAGTTTCTCTGAGAGATTTTTTTAAAGATGTTGGTATTCTCACGGTGGCATCACAATTCATCTTCGCCAACATCTTACTCGTATATATTAGGCAAAATATACACTTATACACTAAAAATAGTGATATTCACAATATTAACATCAGAAATAAGGACAAATTACGAGCTCCATTTCACCGGCTTCATAAGGTACATAACTCATTTGTTGGGCTTGGTATAACTTTTTATAATATGCTGCCCTCTTCTTTGCTAGATTTGCCTTTTAATGCGTTTAAAACTAAAGTAAAATCCACCCTTTGTTCAAAGGCATACTATTGTATCAATGTATACTTAAACGATAAAAATAGTTGGTCGCTGTGATTAACTCAAGACAATGTTTATGTTCTTTCTCCAGAATTAGCTTACCTACTGACAGGTTATATGAGTTCATATAATTGATTATTTTTTTATTTGACTGTATAAGTCAATGTAATTTAATTTAGTTAAATTTTAATTTATTAGTGACATAATCTACTCATCACAATGTGTGTTTTAAGAGTTGTATTGAAATAAGTGGTTAGCTAGCGTCCTCGACTATTGATTATACTATTCTTGCCTGAGCAACCGGCAGCAAGCTCGTCATGCTCCCTTAGATGTCACTGCCTGCGGTAGCGTCGGGGGTCGGGTTGCCTCCTTCCCTCCAATATGGCGAAGGGGGTGATGGCTGATCTTTGCGTTATGCTCGTGAACGGGTGCTGCTTGTGGTGACTGGTCGTCTTGCTGATCATGGTTTTAATTGTTATTAGTAATTGTTTACTTGTACTCGTATATACTATTGTTGTTTATTTTACTTCGATGGGGCTAGTTTATCATTTCTCACTTCGAGCTACAGCAATAGCCTTATGTAAGCGGGCACGCCCTTTATGCCTGGAGGCTTTTATTTAGGTATTAAGTTCTATTTAAGTTTTATTTTTATGTTGCAATTTTTATCTGCTTGAGTACAGTTTGTTCATTATTTTGTTGGTATACTGGCGTGTGCTAGCTAACATATGGCTTGTGTGTAATTTAATCCAATGTTTTGTGTTTCGTAATGTTAATTACTTTGCATACGATTTGTATAGAATCAAGTTTATATATCTAAACAGACAGACGTGCTGCTGGGGAGTTTGTTCCACCACTTCTTCTTCCCAGCTAAAGCACTAGGAAGTGGTGAAGGGCGGGCATTTTTGGGAGACTGTCTTATGTAACTTTGACGTTCGAAAAGTGCTGATTTTCAGCCTAGTTTGAATAAATGACTTTTGATTTTGATTTTGATTGGGGGAACTATCAAAAAAATACTTAAGAGCCATTTCACGTTTTCGCGCGAATATCGCAGATTTCAGTCGCCTAATTTACCATCTTAGGTAATACTCTGACATTGGTGGATACATGTAAAAAATAGACTAATCCTTCTTTTTGACACTTCATGTAACACATTTACAAAAACTTATTTGTTTACTTTGTGGTGATTAATCTCCCACAACCAGTTTACTGAAATATCATCGCCGAGTCAATTTCAAACTCCTATATCTATCATTAATATTTATAAATTTAACTGAAAAAAATACATAAAGCATCAGAAATATAATTTGATCGACACATACAGTACTAGAATATCGATTCTTAATAACATTAATTAGTAAAAAAATAAAGTCTTATGCCAATTTTTAGGTTTTGTATCGCTAATAAATCGTGATTTTTTGGTTTAAATAAAGCGTAATTACATTTTTTTTTATTGGCGAAATAAACTATGGTTTTTAACAAACCGAATTCTAAAGTTTTATTAAAATCCCTTCATTTAATTAGACATAATATCGTTATTAAAATCACTCTAAATTAGAATAAATTCCGATGCTAAGCGGGCAACCGTTTAGTACGGCGTGAGTGCCGGTCGAGGTAGGACCTGCGCCAAATTTTCCCGCGTCTCGATTTTCGAGCGCACGTATTGTGAACGAATTATTATACTACGACTACAACATTTTGATTCACTTCGTATTTATTTTGCATAAGGTAAGAGTTTAATTTATTATCAAGTTAAGTATTAGTTTAGTAGTTTGAGAATAATTACATATTTTTGTTTTATTAGTTTTAGCAATGGAGCGAAAGGGTTGTGTATACCATTGTGTCAAAAAAAGGAAAAATAAAAATTCTGCAGCCTTAAAGAAAGCAACAGAAGCGAGATATATATAATTTGCGATTCGATTGCGATATTATGTACACAGTAATCGATCAAATAAGTACATATCGACATGAACTATAAAACCGTAATTACAATTTTAAGGATTTGTATACACTGACACTTCGACATATAAAAATATTGATGTTTTTGATAATCATTTATTGATAAAAAAAAATATTTATTCGTAGATATTGAAACTTGACAGCTATTTTGTTTTCATTTCAGAATGAGAAATCGCATGAATCGAGTAGAGGAGGATAGTACCTTTAGAAGACACGCCACCACCGTACCGGGTACAAGTGGAACGTCAGATTCGATAACAGAAATTGTATGTTTGTAACTTGCTACTTCAAAAATATACAGCTATACCTCTAAACGAACGTAAACTTTTAAATATCGACCGACTGAAAAGGTTTTACCAAAGTTTTACCAAGATTGTGTATTGCTAGAATTTTTTTTTTTTAGGGTGGGAAGTCATCAAATAACTTCTCCCGCTCTGGGTGGAGCGGGAGGGTGTGTCAGACTCTTACTGACTAAAACCCACCCGTATTCCTTCCTGTTGCCTGTGTTGCGGGGGCCTCGGTGACCCATAAGTACCTTCCCGCGACCCCGGCAGGCATCGGCCCTAGTGGACCCCTACTTTGTGCTGACGACATCTGTTTGAGGCGCGCGTGGAATACGACGCGCCGTCGACCCGGGCCTGGTCCTTACCGGACGGTGAGCTACCCATTGCTCACCGTCCGCAAGCCCGCGCCTACGGTGGCCGGAAATCCGCCCGGGATTCCCGACGCCCTGGGCGTCTCCTGCGGCGGCTAGGGGCGAGAGGGCGCGAAACTTGCCTTCCTCTCAACCGTCCCGCCTCCTCCTTCGCGAGCATTACTGCTTCGCAGAAGGAGGTGACGGCTGCCCATGCCCTCTCGCTCCGTACCATGGCCTGAACCAGGGCCGGACGCGAGAGGTCTCTGCCGCTGAAATCATAGACCCTAGAAAGGCAAAATCAATGCTTTTACGAATTCATATAATGTAAATGATATGTGATTTTTCCCAGTTCATTTTTATTACATACTTTACATAACATATATTTGTGTTTTTTTTATTAGTCTAGAAAGCTTTAGTAGACTGAATAAATAAAACAACTTTTTTCATAAATCTCTAACCATGGTGCATTACGATTATAAAGGCTCAAGACTGTTTAGTCCATCTCAACACTCGCGCTACACTGCTTGCATTGTGTATGTGTGGATAGCTGCGCACACATACACAATACTGCCGTCTTTTACCTAAACTCGAGCGCAATAATTTTGTGAAATGGCTCTTAAACAATACTTAAAAATAAAAATACTTACTTAAAATTTCGCGACCAAATTCGAGGTAGCGCTCGCCGGCCGCTGCCGTGGCACCCCTCGCTTCGCTCGCTCGGCTCGCGCGTAGTTGGTCACAGTTCTAACCTTTTTTTTTTTTTTTTGTTCCGGGTTGGAAAATCCTCATGGATGTCCTCCGCCCTGGGGTAGGCGGAGGGGTCTGTCAGACTCTTACTGACTAAAAACCACCCCGGTGTTCCCGTCCCACACTTGCACCGGGGATCATGGGATCTAATGCGACTTCCACGATCCCCGGCTAGTGCCGGCCCGCCTCTGCGGGCCACCTCAAGTCTGGGGGGGGGGGTGAGGTGTTTAAACCCCCCCCGCGACGTCTGAAAGGGGCGCGCGTGGAACACTACGCGCCGCCACCTCGGGTCCAGTGTGATGGGGGGCGGCGGACGTCCCCAAGTCCGCCGTCCCTGGACCCATTTAGGGGGGCCGGAAGAGGGCGTTGTCTGCCCTCTGCCGACGCCCGGTGCGCCTGCTGCGGGCCGGGTGAGCGGAAGAGATCTCCCGCTCCCGTTCCGCAGCCTCCTTCTGCGACACGACTGTTTCGCAGAGGGATACCACCGCGTCCCAGGACTCCTCGCTACCGACCATCGCCTCGACCACGGCCGGCAGCGACAGGTCACTGCCCACTCCTGAGATGAGGGCACGGCGTGGCTCCTCCCAAGCGGCACACTCTGCCAGCGTATGCCGCGCCGTGTCCTCCCGACAGTCGATGCAGTGGTGACACCAGGCGTCCGGCTCCCTGTTTATGCGACACAGGTACTTCCCGAAGCAACCATGCCCCGAGAGCACCTGCGTCACCCGAAACGACAGGGAGCCGTGCCTCCTCCCGAGCCAGGGCTCGAGCACCGGCCGGACCGCCTCGATGGTGGCGAGGCCGGCGGTAGGGCGTGAAAGCCTGTCCCGCCATTCCGCCACCAGGGCTGCGCGAAGCTGTGACCGACGCAACTCCACATGTCGCTGCATCAGCCACTCGCCCCGCGCCCTCACTTCCTCGCGCCACCGATACAGTGACGCGAGTACTTTCGCCTCGAGGTCCCAGGGCGGGGATCCGGCCAGTACGCAAGCCGCCTCGTAGGAGATCGTGCGATATCCCCTGATGACTCTGACGGCCATCGCTCTCTGCGGCTTCCGCAGGACTGCGATGCTTCCGGCCGTCAGGTCAGCCGCCCAGATCGGGGCCCCGTAAAGGGCCATCGATCGCACGATCCCCACGTAGAGCCGCCTACAGGCGGCGCTCGGGCCCCCCAGATTAGGAAGCAGCGTTGACAACGCCCCAGCCGCGCCCAACAACTTGGGCGCCAGCCGCCGGAAATGGGGGCCAAAATCCCACCGGCTGTCGAGCACCAATCCTAGGTACTTCATGGTGGACTCGACAGCGATTTGAGCCCCCCCGACCACGATGTGTGATCCCGGCGGCGGCGCCCGCCGGGGGCCATGAAAGATCAAGGCCTCCGACTTGTTGAGGGCAACCTCCAGCCCTAGGCGACGTATGCGACTCACCACCTGTGAGACCGCAGCCGTCGCTAGCAACGCTGCTTCCCGGTACGAGCTCCCCCGGGCCGTGACCAGTGTGTCGTCCGCATAACACGTCAGGTCCACGCCCGGCTGGAGCTCGCCCCGCAGCACCCAGTCGTACCCGATGTTCCACAGGAGCGGTCCTACGACCGAGCCCTGTGGAACACCGCACGACATGCGGCGCTGGTTTCCGCCATCACGTCCCGTGTAGGTGACACACCTCTCCGCCAAATAAGCCCCGACGATGCGGCGGACAGTTCTAACCTAACCTAACCTATGGATATCTTTGCAGGTACACACCGCTATAAATAAAATTAAAGAAGACGCTTTAATTAATAAAAACAAAAAACCAATTCATATAATTAGTGAGTGCGAAGCAAGCACTTCCTCAAGTATATGACCTAATATGCCAACAAACTTGAACTTGAGACAAGTAATATATCGTCAAAGAAACAAAAAATAAAAAATTACAGAACCTGATACTATTAACTTAGAAACAAATCATAATATTCTTCAATTGGACATAAGTCAAGACGATATGATCTTAATTCATGAAAAATGGCATGAAAAAAAGAGAATAGTATTATATACAACTAAACAATTTCATACTTATTTATGTGCTTCCACTTATTTAATAATGGACGGAACATTTAAAGTCCCCCGAAAAATATTTCAGCAAGTTTACACAATACACGGCTGTATAAACACGAAAACGTTTCCTTTAGTTAGTTATGCATAGAGCCAAGCATTGTCACCAACCGTAATGAGTTATGCCTAGCTAACCATTTCTATGAACTATATTATAAGGCTCGTTCATAATGTGCCACTCAGTAGTTCCGGGTAATAATATATAAATGCAATAAATCCTAAAGTAATGACTGTCAAAAACATTAGAAGTATGATCCGTCATCCGAGCTGCCTTCCCATTGTTAAGAACCACCACAGACACAACACATGTAAACCTTCCATACACATACATTTAAACCCTCTGTTAGTATATAAGTCCTTGTAACTTAGATTTAAGGTTTCTGCGGGATTGGCTCGTGGCTACACCAGAGTACATTCCACACAGTGTTCTTTTTTAATCCGCGCGGACCGCATAAATATAGTTAGTTTTCCCTGTGTGTGTACAGGCCGCTCTACAGTACCTGTGCGGACACAGGGGGAGCCCACCGTGCCGCCCGGTGTCGTACACCAGCGGTCGCGGAGGCCGCCCCTAAGATGCCGAAACCCGGCAAGCGCGGCTCGCTGGGCCGCGATGCCGGGTCCCCGGAGGACCGTCCGGCGCTGGACCGGGCGACGTCGCTGCCGAACATCGGCGACGCGTCGTTCGGTGCGCCGCCAGCCGGACCACGACCAACGAAAGACAGAGGGGGAGAAGAAAGAAGAGGGGGGGGAACCAGTGCCTCGGCAGCTATCGGCCCACCGACGTCATCGGCGCCTGCGCGCGTTGCGCCAACGCCGTCGTCGAGCCGACAGCACGAGGTGCCTATCCGCCCCGCCGCGTTCCGCCCGGTGCCCATACAGGCCCCGGGGCCTGCCGCGCACCACTCAAGCCGCGCGCCGCAAGCGCGCGCCACCGCGCCACCCGCGCGGGCGCCCGCGGTAACTCGCGCTGCACCCGCCGCACCCGTGCTGCATGCGCATCCCGCGCCTCCCGCGCGCGCACAGGTGCCATCCGCACGCTCGCGCGCACCACCCGCCCGTACCGCGGCACCAACGCCGCGATTTGCGTCGCCGCCCGCGCCCTCTGGCGCAACGCAGCAGACGCCGCCTACCCAAGCTGTGCCAGCCCAGCGCGCCGCCGCAGCCGGCCCCCGCCGCATGCTGGCGGGACCGGCGGCGATCGAGCGCGAGCAGCCAGCGAGTGCCGGCCCATATTCTAGGCCAGCACCACCGACCACAAGGGTGCCATACTCACCGGCGCCCCCACGCAGCGCGGCCTGCGACTCGCCCGCAGTGCTGTCGACATGCTCGTCACGTGTGGGATCGAGCATGTCGCTTGCTTCCATGGACTCGGCCGCATCTGGTCGCGAGGACGTGTCCCCGGACACGACCCCGCGATCCGGACAGCGGCCCACCGTGGGAGGAGCTGCGGGCGCCGCCGACGTCGCGACCAGAGGGCTGACGTCACCAACACCGTCGCTGGGGTTCGACTACGAATTCCAGCTCGAGGCCAGACCCCAGCGACGAAGGAGGAGCTCCGGTGAAGCCGCGTCGGAGGAGGCGAAGCGCTACTGCCTCGACCCGCCGCGACCACAGCGCGATAGCGCGCCGCGGGGTCGGGGTGCGCAAGCGTCGCCTACCTTCTCCGATGCGGTGCGCCGAACACCGACGCCACCAACACCGGCAATATCAGCCGCAGGGGTAAGTACCACGTGCCCCCCCCTGCCCCCCTGGATGCAACCACCCTCCCTGCTGCCGTTTCAGGCGCCGCGACGACAACGCAGCCCAAACCGCAGCAGGGAAAAAAGGAAAAGAAACTGCGGTACCCCCCGTTGGTAGTCGAGAAGCTGCCGAACTGGGCCACGCATTTCCGGGCCATCAGCGCGAAGCTGGGCCGGCCCCCAAACGCTCGTCCCTACGGGAGTGGAGTGAGATTCACCCCCGACACAGAGGACGAGTACAGGCTGGTACAGCGCTACCTGACTGGCCTGGAAAAGGACAGCGGTGTGTCCTGGTTCGCCTACTCTTTACCGGCGGACAAGAGCCTAAAGATAGCCATACGGGGGTTACCGGCGGACACGCCCCCCCAGGAGATAGAGGAGGAACTCCGGGCGTTGGGGTACCAGCCGGAGTATGTGCGCCACATAAAGGGCGCACAAGGACGACCCGGCTGCGTATTCCACGCAATACTTAAGAAGACACCCGACGTCCGGGCTATCTATGACACCACCGTGTTTATGTACATGCGTGGTGTCAAGATAGAGGCTTGGCGTGGCAAACGTGGGCCCGCCCAGTGCCACCGGTGCCAGCGGTTTAGACACAGCTCGCACCAGTGTCACCGCCCGCTCGCTTGTGTGAGATGCGGAGGCGAGCACGCGGCCAGAGACTGCCCACGCCCGCGGGAGGAGCCGGCCACATGTGTCAACTGTGGTGGCCCGCACCCCGCGTGCAACATTAAGTGCCCCGTATTTCAGGAGGAACTAAAGAACAGCGAGCGGGGACCGCCGCCATTACGGCCAGACGCCGGCCACAAGCGGCCACGGAGAGAACGCAAGAGCGGCCAACTGAGGCTCAAGGCACGACGTTGATGGCGGCGGCCAACGAGCCTACAAGTAGAGGCCAAGCCACCTCCTCAGGGCGGAGGAAAAACAGACGCGGGGGTAAAGGAAGAGGAAAGAAGCCTCAACCGGCTGCGACCCAGGATAAAATCCCGAGGGCCGACCCTGCCTCAAATGAGGCGCAGGCTGTGGATAAGCAACAGACCACTGGCGCCGGCATAGCGCCGCGGGAAGTTGGGGAACCACAGAGGTACCGCAAAAAGCCGAACGCCGCTAGCGCTACCGACACTAGCGCCGGCACGATGCAGCGGCAAACGAGTGAACAAATTAAAAGGTTCCCCAAAGAAACGAGTGGCGGCGCTACCGGCGCACACACCACTACTACCACCAAGAAGGGATTCACAGCCTGCGCTATCAAACTGTTGATGGACTTAATTAAGGCCATCAGGCAGGGTCAGGATGTGGAGACAGTTATCCTCGATGGCTTAGCCACCTTATTAACGCTGTACCATGGCTGAGTCATTGAGGATATTACACTGGAATGCCCGCGGCCTCCGGGATAAGGTCGCCCCCCTCCGCCACCTCCTAAGGGAACAAAACATCGACGTGGCGCTCATAAGCGAGACGCTACTGGGACCCGAAGATAGGATTAGGTTCCCGGGATACCTCGCTTATAGAAAGGATGAACGGTCGGCACATCACTCGAGGTACCGTGGTCTGGCGGTACTAGTGAAGCGAAGGGTCGTCCATCAGGAAATCCCCTTGCCGTCACTCAGTAGTTTCTACGCGCTGGGTGTCCAGCTACATGTAGCCGGCGAGGACATCAACATATACGCGTGTTACAAGCCGCCCGCGGCCCGCTTGGACCATACAGAGCTGCGGGCCTTGTTAACCCAGACATCGCACGCCACCCTCCTCGCCGGTGACTTAAATTGTAAACACCCAGCGTGGAATTCCTATCTAACGAATACCGAGGGGAGACGACTCTTCGCGGACGCGGAAGCCTTCGGCTATACGGTGTCCGGACCAGAGACGCCGACCCACTATCCAGGTGCCGTAATGCACATGCCGGACGTACTGGACATCGTAGTCCACCGAGGGCTACATTGCCAGACCACGCAGCAAGTTATAGACGACGAGTTACAGTCGGACCACCAACCTGTACTCGTCGTCCTATCGGGTATGCCGACCCGACTGAAGCCAATTGCGCCACGTCGATGCACGGACTGGGACGTGTTCCAGGACAAAGTAGAGACCACCACGCCAACTCGGCCTATCGTCACCTCCGCGGACGTAGACCAAATGGCGAATGATGTCACTGCTTGCATACAAAGCGCCATGGAAGCGGCGACAACAACGCAGCCGCAGGGGAGAGGGCTACTGCCGCCCCTGCCGGCTCGTATTAGCGCGATGATCGCCGCGAAGAGGCGCCTACGCAAGCAGTGGCAACAACTACGATGCCCGCACCTAAAAACGCAGCTAAACCGTCTCGCGGAAAAGGTGAAGGCCGAGTTACAGGCACACACCGCCGCGGGCTGGGAGGAACGGATCGACGCCACAACAGACAGTTGGCCGTCGGTCCATAAGTTATGCCGCCAGCTGACGAATGCCCCAGCCCCGGTGCGTCCGCTGATAAATAGCGACGGGGCGCTCAGATATGTAGCGGAGGACCGGGCGGAGGTCTTCGCCGAACACCTGGAGCGTCAGTTCCGCCCCAACTCGACCGACGACACCGAGCATGTCGCAGCGGTCGAGAGACACCTGGGAGACTACTTCGCTACGCCGATAGCTCCCGATGAGGACCCGATTTTCTTCCCGCCCGGCGCAGTCAGACGCGCCATCCTTAGAACGAGGCCTAGAAAGGCCCCCGGTGCCGACGGTATCACCAACACAGCGCTGCGCCACCTGCCGCACCGTATGGTTGCGGCGCTGGCGCGCCTGTACACGGCGATACTGCGCACGGGGGCCTTTCCCGCTTCGTGGAAGGAAGGGCGCGTCATAATGCTGCCCAAGGCGGGGAAGAACATCCTGAAGCCGGAGAGCTATCGGCCGATCACTCTGCTGCCGACAGTCTCCAAGGTGTTTGAAGCACTCCTGCTGTGACATCTCCAACCTCACATCGCGCCGCGACCCGAACAGTTCGGGTTCCGGGCGGAGCACAGTACGACGTTCCAGCTGTCGAGGGTACTGCACCACCTCGCAGCCACAATGAACAGGAAGGAATACTCGGTGGCAGTATTCCTCGACATGGAGAAGGCCTTCGACCGTGTGTGGCATGACGGCCTAATATATAAGCTGGCCACGTCAGATGCGCCCCGTCGCATCGTGCGGGTGGTCTCTACTTTTCTATCCCACAGGACTTTCAGGGTGGTGGTCGACGGAGCGCTATCCAGCGCCCGACCGGTGCTGGCCGGTGTGCCGCAGGGCAGCTGCGTATCGCCGGCGTAAACTATACACCTATACTGTAGGAGCGTCGAGTCGGCACCTACGTCGCTGGTCGCCTTCACTGGGCCTCCCCCGGGTAACCGGGGGTCTCACCTGGCGGGGGTTGACCGCCGTGGTGTCGTGAAGAAAGCGGCGCTAACAGTATTAGCGTCGTGATGCGCCTACAGTAATCACAATAGCAATCACTCACATGGGCGCGTTATTATTAAACGCGCCCAATCATCTAGGAGTCATAGTGACCAACACCACGAGGGGCCCGTATTTACGGGCCAACGTATGGCTTCCGCGGCCGGGGGGCGATGCCCCGGATCCGCTAGCCGCGCCCCCTTACGGGGACGCAGCGACATCCCAATGTGTTTAAGGTTTCTCTCGTATTATAAAGCTCATGCTGAGCACACCGTGTCTTTAATTAAATAAATATATTTTTTTAACAAGTCTTGCTCGTTCATATTTGACTGGCGCAGCCGGTAGGATAAGTAGTCGCGAATAGTGAGCGTCGATAAGACACATAAACGGTCGTGACGTTTCCTAGACGCATAGACTTCTAAAAGAACCTATTCAAACAAATCTGTCAATCGAACGTCGCGTGTGCAGCAGCAACAACATCAGCAGCATCAGCAGCAGCAGTACGGGTTCCGGCATGGGAGCAAACAAACTGTGAGTAGACCTTCATTCGCACATATTTTTCCGCTACCACAAACTATACAGATATGGCAATTTATTTTTCTGAATAGTAGCCTATTTTGGTCGATTGGGTCTTGTCAGCGCCTTAATTAAAGTAACATAATAACTTTTGGAAATAATGCTTTTATTTTATACGAATATGACGATATTTTTACGAAAAAGTCGCTCACCCCACTTTAAACTTTGAATTAGCAATATATTTCAAGGTAAAACTGCACTAAACCCTCTAATATCTGGTAGCTTATTTCATGTAACAACTTCAATGAAAAGGGGTTTCTAGAGATACGATGCGTATTTTCTACGATATCGTAGTTTTAGTGAACGCTTTCGGGTTTCGGGCGGTTACTCTACTACGTGTCCGCCGAATTTCGGCGGACGGGCGCGACGGCTGAGGGGTTAGAACATTTTAGCGTTGTTTGGACTAAAATTGCCAACTGCGTTATATTATTTATTTTAAATAATAAAATTAAATTGTGAATAATGAATATTCTACTTATCCCTAAGGAAATTCAAAGCATCATCCCTAGATTTGACGGAGATGATAGGTTACTCAACCTTTATATTTCAAAACGCGAGTATGTAATTAGAAGTTTTAGGGGGGAGAACAACCAAGCACAATCGGTTTACCTATTCCACAGCATTCCAAGTAGATTATTTGGTAAAGCTGCCGTATTAATTAGCGAACGTGAAAACGTCACCACTTGGGAAGGCCGTAAAGAACTTTTAGTTCAGCACTTTGGAGACCCGAGATCCGAAGCCTGTCTTGGCATCGAATTAGAAAATCTTAAGGTTAAACAGGGAGAGTCCTTTGTAGATTTCTGCCACCGAATACAGAATGTTAGGATTTCGCTTATTTCGAAGGTTTAACCTTCTCACTGACGAAGGTGTTAAAGCAGCGATATATATTATTATAACAATACCGCGCTAAATGTCTTCCTCTACAACTTACCAGAAGACATTATTAAATTTGTAAGATTTAATTAATGCGTAACACTAGAGTCCGCCTTAAGTGTAGTGATGGAGTAAGTAAACATCCAGACTCGATACAATGCCCGAAATAAAAATAAAACAACTCCAAATAATAATGTTAGCAGCTCTAACAATCCTAGACCAAACCTTATGACACCAATTCAATACAAGTTTGGCATTACAGCTAACCAAGGTTTTAGACCAGCGTACGGTTTTAAACCTAAATTAATAATTAATATGTATGTTCGTTAATAAACATAAAGACCTGTTTATATCAGCCAATGATATTAATCCAAGGAGCCGGCGTGATCCACAGAGACTCGTTCTGCATGATCTTCCCAAGTTTGCTAAATATAATAAAAGCTGCTTATATAATTGTGTTAGTATATATAATAACATACCGAGTAGCATAAAAAACTTAAACTCCAGATTATTTAAGGGAAAATTGTTTGACTGGTTAAACTTGAAAAAATTCTATAGTCTTAAAGAATTTATGGATAACAAATTCTCATGTTAGTATTAAGTGAACATATGCATGCTAAGTACAATTCTGGCAAAACATGTAAGATCTTTATTGTAAATTATTGTAACACCATGTATACCATGTTTTATGCAAATAAATACTTACTTACTTACTAATTTTATCTCGAACCTAAATAATAATTACCAAAAATTTGTAAACCAACCGCAAACATCTAAACCAAGTACCACTATCAATTCAAACCAAAAGCCAATTCACCAACCGCAACAGATTCCGCGTACTTTAAATAATTATAAGCAAGCGGGTTTCTTTAAAGCCAATCTAAATCAACAATTCCGATTTGGAATTATAAATCAACAGCCTAGACAAAATAATGACGTGTCGATGCGAACGTTTCGTAACAACATGATCGAAGAACCACTTGAACTTGAATCTGCCTCTAATGGTGAACAAATATTTCTATTAGACGACGAGAACGTTGTAGTTTTGATAGATGAGACTGATAATCAAATCAACTGCGTAAAAGCTGAAAATGAATCCTTAAATTTTCAGATAGAAGCCTCCACAACAGATCAACCAGAATAAATTTAAATTATAGTGGTCTTAGACTACCACATATCTATTTACCAGAAATGAATGCAATTTTTCTTATAGACACAGGTAGTACACGATCTTTTATTAACACTGAATTAGCCAACCAATACTTTCTATGTTACAAGAGTAATGAACCATTTGAAGTAATCAGTACTCATTGACGTAGCAAGCATAGTGAAGTCGCATACATACCGTTAACAGACACTTTTAACTCCAATATTCACCATAAGTTTTATATCTATAACGTAGACAAAGCATATAACGGTCTTATCGGATCTGATTTATTAAAAGAACTAGAAGCTACTATAGACATGAAAGATCAGGTTTTAAGAACAAATACTACAGAAATTCCCATTTTATATAATCCTTCTTATCAAATAGTAAAACCCCCTAGATCGGAAACGCGCGTCAAAGTGCCCACCATGTTAGACAACGGAAGCGCTATTTTAAATCACATAGAATTCTGCCCAGGAGTTCGTATGCCCGACGCTCTAGTTAGTGTAGACTCTCTAGCTCAGACCATCATTCAGAACACTACTGACACTAAGATGACTATAACATTTAATAAACCCTTTAAAATTCATAATTTAGAACAGGATTTAGCAGATAATTGCTTAATAAATAATTTAAACCACAGCCCCACAGATTTAGAAAATCTATTACAAGTAAACAAATTACGCCTTGAACACCTATACGTAGAAGAAAGGTCACTAATAACTAACCTATGTACCGAATACAAAGACATATTTCATTGTGAACATGTACCTCTATCTTTTACTAACCAAGTTAAGCATAAAATTCGCACAAAGAACGAAGATCCAATTTACATACGCCCGTATAGACACCCAGTTATTCAAAACGAGGAAATACAAAAACAGGTAGATAAACTTTTAGAAAATAGAGTAATTACAGAATCACACTCACCTTGGAGTGCCCCTGTATACCTAGTTCCTAAGAAAATGGACGCTTCAGGTGAACAAGTTTAGAATGGTTATCGACTATACGCGACTCAATGAGATAACGATAGACGATAAATATCCCCTACCAAACATCACGGATCTATTCGATAGATTAGGAAAAGCATCTTATTTTACCACTATAGACCCAGCTAGTGGTTATCATCAGTGAGTAGTAGAAAAAGGATTAACCGAAAACTGCGTTTACAACACAGTCAGGATTACGAATTAACTCGTATGCCCTTTGGTTTAAAGACAGCCCCAGCTACATTCCAACGAGCAATGGACAATGTACTCCGTGGACTACAAGGCATACATTGTCTCGTTTATCTAGATGACATAATCGTTTATTCAACCAGTCTTCAAGAACACATAGATAATCTTAGAAAAACATTCGATAGACTTAGACAAACTCATCTCAAAGTAACCCTAGACAAATGTGAATTTCTTAAGAAATAAGTGTTATACTTGGGACACACAATAAACAAAGATTGTCTCAAACCAAATAATCATAAAATTATGTCGTGTTACAATTCCCTTTGCCTAGAACACCAACAGAAATCAAGAGTTTCTTAGGTCTAGTAGGATACTATCATAAATTCATAAAAGATTTCTCTAAAATAACACATGCCAATAGACAAACCGGAATTAGTTAAAGAATTCTTAAAAGAATATACGTCCTAAAATCAAATATTACATCTATTTTGAAGGTGAAAACCACCGTAATGAATTTTCAAACATCATTACAACTTTATTTAAAAAAGATGCGATACGCATTTACGAGTGTACCGAAAGAGTCGTTTACGTAGAGGATGAAAACGAACAAAAGGAAATATTCATAGATATTGTCACAATAGAAGGAACATATTTTCTTACAATCATAGACGCATTTAGTAAGACTAGGTCAAGCATTTGAAGTACCTAATAGATCTACACCGGAAGTTATAAGAGCACTTATAAAATATTTCGCTACATATGGTGTGCCATCAAAAATTAGTGCAGACCCAGGATCAGAATTTAATAACAATTTATTAAAAGAAATGTTAGCATTCTACAAAATATTTACACATAGGTACGCCTCATAACCCAAATTCCATGGGACTAGTAGAAAGATTCCATTCTACTATTATATGTAGAAATTTATTGATTTGCGAAATACGAAAGGAATAGTAGATTATTAACCAAGGGGATAAAGCAGTGTCTTCTGTCGCGGGTGACGATTTAAACCGCGAGCGTAACGAGGATTACTCCCGAGCGTAGCGAGGGTGTTAAAAACTTAAATCACGTACGAAGCGAGGGATTTAAGACGAGTCCTGAGTGTAGCGAGGGATTTAAGTTCACCCAAGACTAAGACAGCTTTCTATTCCGCAAAATTTCGAGTGTTGCTTCCCCAGCCTTTTTGTCGTCCACCCATAGCACGTCACGTCTCATAGGTAATGTCCTAAGGGCTTTGCCCACAAACTATGAGACTGCGGGCTTGGAGGATGCCAAGAATGCTTTTCAAATTGCTTGCCCGGGTAAAGAATTTTCAGACAACCTAAAATCTCAGAGAGCTGGGACGATATTTATTGCGATTTAACATACAAATCGATTCTGAGCCGCAGTTCAGGTCCGGATCGCGCAAGACTTTTGGCGGTCGGAACCAGAGAGGCCGGTCATTGGCTACATGCCCATCCTTCTCCATATACCGGTACCTTCCTGGATCCGACCTCGCTTCGTCTGGCGACTGGTCTGCGGCTTGGGGTCACGGTATGCACTCCACACACATGCCCTTGTGGCACGGACGTGGACCGACTGGGTCACCACGGACTTTGTTGTCAAAAAAGTGCAGGCCGCTTTTCAAGACATACAACACTTAATGACATAATCCGCCGGTCTCTTGCCAGCATCAATGTGCCTGCTCTTCTTGAGCCGACTGGCATTGTCAGAGATGATGGCAAAAGACCTGATGGTGTGTCTTTGGTCCCGTGGAGTTTGGGACGGATGCTTGTGTGGGACGCTACCTGTGTAGACACACTGGCACCGTCCCACCTCCAACGGACTACTTCTAAAGCGGGTGCAGCGGCAGAAAATGCCGAAAATCTGAAAATTATTAAATATGGAGGCCATGGCAGAGAGTACAACTTTGTGCCCTTTGGCGTCGAGACCCTCGGTCCGTGGGGTCCCAGTGCGCATAAGTTATTTGCGGAAATCGCGAAACGTCTAGTTGATGTAACTGGTGACCGAAAAGCTGGCGGCTTTCTCGCGCAACGCATCAGCATTGCAATTCAGCGAGGAAATGCCGCCAGCATCCTCGGTACAATGCCCCGAGGGCCTTTTTTAAGCTTAACTTAGTTTTAATTTAATTTAGTTAATGTTAATAATCATCTTGTAATTTGGTTATGTAAATAAATGTATTATTTCAGACAGCTTTATCACCGAGGAAAATACTCTACTTTTCGTACCATTAGCGAAAATATTAATACAATAATAATATGAGATAAGCATTTATTTAAAATAATGACAATTAAAAGTAAAAGTTTACATTCGAAACATTGGTCCAATTATTGATAGAGAGAGTTACATTTTTGTTTGGTACATTTATTGTTGATTTGAGTATTTCTCTGTTCTTGCGTCTGAGGAACTTGCGTTTCATTGTAGCTAGTATACGTCGGAGTTAGTGGTGGTGGTGCATCGTGAGTTTCGGACGAAGATAAGATGCCGGAAGTTGATGGTTGTGGCTCTGATGGATTAAGTTTTATATTTTTGTTAATTTGACTGCTTAATATGGTTTTATTCGCCATTGAGCTTTCGATATAACCCTCAGCTACTCCATCAAAGCTCCAACCACCGTGTCTTTTTATTGACGTAATATCCGCCCCTGAATCCGCCAAGAAAGTCGCTGAAGTTCTTCTAAAGCAGTGACCGGTGTAGAGTTCAACATCTTTAAGTTTTAAATATTTAGCAATTTCCTTTGGCATATTGCTAATTTTATTTTTGCCGATGGCTTGTCGAGTACATTTCCCATTCCGATAGTTTATAAAAAATCTATTGTTTTCCATGTTGGTGGGACGTAATGCTTGGTATTTATGAATGATTTTAGTATATTGTCCTTGTACAATGAATGACCGATTTTTCTTTGTCTTAGTTTCCTTTACATTAATCAGCAGCAACTCATTGGAATGATTTTCAACGTCCTCCACCTTTAAGTTTATAAGTTTACATCTGCGGCAAGCACCATTGAGTCCATCAATTAAGGCCACCTATAACAAAGATAAAAATCAGGTAAATATATAGAATAATTACCATTACTAAGATACGAAATATTCATAGTTAAATCATGTATAGTTAGGTAATAGGTAATACGGGCTGGTGTCCGCAACTCCACGTCAATGCGCGTATTTTGCGTAAGGGTGGGAAATCGATTATTCGATCCACCTCAGCTCCTCAAGGAAGGCCAGCAACGCCTTGGTGTTACTGACCATCTCACGGAGGGTACCTGGGTTACCGAAGTACTTTGCCCTGTATGTGGCGACCACCGGGCAGTTTAGTAGCACATGTGCTGCTGTCTCGTCGTCCTTCATGCAGGCCCTGCACAGCGGACTGTCTGTGACTCTTATGACAAAGAGGTGTTTGTTAAATGACCCGTGGCCTGTTATAGCTGCTGTAACAGTGCGCAGCTGTAGTTTAGTTAGTCGGAGAACCCGTTTTGTGAGGCGACCATCAATTGTAGGGAGAGCTTCCTTGGCCTGCCTGCACTCACCTTGGTCCGACCATAGTTTGAGATGTTTATCTCTGGTGCGTTTCCTTACCAGAGTGCGTAGGTACCCGAAGGGAAGTGGCACGATGGGTTCAGGTCCCACTGGTGCCATGCTCGACCCCCTTCTGGCAAGTTCATCGGCTGCATCGTTGCCTAGCGAACCGCTGTGTCCTTTAATCCATTGAATGGTTATGTTGTTGAGGCTACCCACCTGGTTGAGGCGCTGGTGACACTCATCATGTATACTTGCTTTTGTGGCCAGAAAAAATTCGTCAGGAGCTTCATTAAGAAATTTTTCCACATTTTGAGTCGTAAAAATTTTAGACTTCTTTGCGCAATGCCCTTCTGATTTTCTTTTTAAAAAAGCCATTAATTTTGTGAATCTATTTATTTCAATGCTGTATTTGATGCTTATTTTGCTTTCAGTTTTAAGTATATGCACCAAAGTGTATTCGGATTCTTTGTTTCGCACTTCTTCACGTTGAAAATTCTTCATAAGTTTTTAAATAATTTTCCTTGGATTTTGTTGGAAGCAAATTATTTATAATTGCGGCAGCATTTGCACTGATGGAATCCGACAATTCACTGTCACTGTCGCTTTGATTTAACATCGTAACGTATTTTTAGAACATTAACTTATTTAAAAAATAAATTAAAATAAACATAACGTTTATGTATTTGAAGAAAACAAAAACGCGGCAAATTTTTAGACTAATATTTTTTTGTCGGAAAAACAAAGGCATCAAGCTCATACGGCCTCGTCCTTTTTCGTAATTTTATTTAATAATCATAACTGCATAATAAATGCGTATTCCTTTTTCAAAAAGATGTATAATGCTTAATTTAATAAATAAACTCAATGGTGTAAACACAGATGTAGTTCAGTATAAATTTATTAAATAAATTGTAAAATTGAAGAATCCGGAACAAATATTTGTCAGATAGGAATTGTCTTCTAATGCTTAAAGGAGCATCCCCGCATTCCACTTGAACTTGGGACTAGACTTCATTGCACCTGAAATAATGCATAATGCTTTAGACTGGATGCGATCCAATTTTTTAAAAGCCATTACACTACCAGGTTCTAGAGCGAACAATCCATAATCCAGAGTGCTTCTGATGATTGCGTTGTAAATGAGTTTCAAAGAAAAGGAATGTGCACCCCACCACACACCAGAGAGGCATCTAAGCATGTTTAGGTGATTTTCGCATTTGTTAACAATATATTCACAATGAGGGACACTACTTAATTTACAGTCAAGTATTATACCTAGATATCTGAATTTATCTTTAACTGGAATAGGTATTTCCTTATAAAAGAGATTTACTAAGGGAATATTTTTCTTCCGGGTGAATAAAACAGCCGCGCTTTTAGATGTGGATAAATCCAAACCGTTTAGATGTAACCATGACTCCAAAATAGATAAAGCAGAATTGATAGCAGAGCTAGCTTGCTCAACAGATTGACTTGAAGAATATAATAATAAATCATCGGCATATTGAAGAACCGTAACGTGACTAGTTAAGGATAGATCTAAATCAAAAGTGTGAATATTGTATAGAAGGGGACTGAGCACAGAACCCTGTGGGAGACCCCTCCATACAAGATGTGATATCTCATGGTCTCCTATTAACATTTTAACAGAGCGTTCAGTCAAGATATTAATAATGAAATTCGACAAATTCAAAGGAACTTGTAAGGCTTTTAATTTATTTTGTAAAACCGATAATACAACATTATCATATGCCGCATTAATATCAAGGAAAACTGCAACGGTGGATTGGTTATTAGAGAAGGATAACCGAATATCAGATGTTAAAATACATAAACAGTCAATTGTACTTTTACCCTTTCTAAAGCCATATTATGATTCTGCCAAAAGACCCTTACTTTCAACATACCATTTTAGGCGATTTTTTATTAAGTTTTCCGCTAATTTCATCAGAATTGAAGACAAAACTATGGGACGATAGGAAGAAGCATAAGAAGGAGTTTTATTTGGTTTAAGGAATGGCAACACCATTTGACGTTTCCATTCAACAGGGATGTTCCCTGTTTACAGAATAGAATTAATAAGTTCTAAATAATAGCTGAGGACGTCGTCATTTAAATTAGATAAAAAGGAATACGGGATGCCATCCATGCCTGGTGCAGAATCATTAGTCTTATGAATAACAACCTTTAATTCAGTGAGAGTGAATGAAAGATCTAGCGTCGAATGAGTGTCTTGATTATTGGATACGCGAGACAGGCTATTATTAGTACAAATAGCCTCAGGAACCCAAGGCGGAGCTAATTCATCCAAAAATTCACTGGTTAAAGAAACAGGGATAGGAGAAGAGTTGTTATAAATGGACCTAAATCTACGAATGTTGCGCCAGACAATCGTAGGGTGAGTATTCGGTGAAATTGATAAGCAAAAATTACGCCAAGAATCAATTTTTTTCTTTTTAAAAAGTTTGTATGTTTCATTAATAAACTTAGTAACTATATCAAAATTAAGATTAGACATATCAAGGTTATAATTGTATTTAGCCTCTTTACGTTTCTTAATCAATTCAGTGCACTCAGAGTCCCACCACGGAGGCAAGGGGATTGTACTAATGTTGTTATTTTTTACAGGAAAAACGTCATCTGCCGCTGCAATTAATATGAGTGCTAAAGCTTCAGCACAACTATTTTCATTGCCATCAGAAATTACAGGCAATGAGCAAAGCTTACTGTCAACAATGTTCCTAAATTTGTCCCAGTCATTACTATTTCTATTAGGTAGTTTATATTTTACGTTTGATTTCCTTAATGGTGCATTTGGTTTGGAAAGAGGATAAGAAATAACTATTGGAAAATGGTCACTACCATAAGTAGAGGTTAAAGTATGCCAAGTTAATGAAGAGGCTAAGTTTGGAGAACAGATAGAAAAGTCAATTGCGCTTTGGCTCTGATTGGGATCTGAACGACGTGTGGCAGCTCCTGAATTTAAAATACATAAGTTATGTAAGTCTATTATATCTAGTAACTCATCGCCATAACAGGTAGAAGTTGCACAACCCCATGATTGGTGATGGCAATTAAAATCCCCCAGTATTAATAATGGCTTTGGAAGAAAAGAAACAAGATTATTCATCTCTTGAAGAACAGAAAAAGAGGGATGAGGAATGTAAATAGAAACAAGACAAGTATGATGCACTTTAATAGCTACAATAGAAATTTCCTCACTATGAGGAGGTAATGTAATAGTGGAGAAAGAGATAGAATTCTTGATAAGTATAGCTACTCCACCATACCCATCAGATCTATCCTCTCTAGTGGTTAAATAACCATTAATTTTAAAACTATGATTAGATTTGAGCCAAGTCTCTGCTAAAGCAAAGGCAAATGGCTCATATTTATTTGTAAGATATATAACATCACTCTTTTTGTTTACTAGACTGCGGCAGTTCCACTGGATTATTTTGGATGTGTTGTCCATTATGAATGGATTGAGATACATTGAAAGATGGGGCAACGTTGGACGGTGAAATGTTGAACTGAGACAGAAGATTGTGTAATGCAGAAAGAAAATCGTTTATGGAAAAACTTGCTTCAATTTGTCCATTATTGTGATTAGAAAAAGCACAACCATTTGATGGTTGGGGAATGTTGAAATCTTTAATAATAGCATTGTGAGCCTCTTTATTATATCCTTGTACAGGTTTGGGTGGTGAGCGTGGTTTAAGGAAGACAGTTTTTTTATAGCTACTTGAAACGGGTACTCTATTAGTTGAAGAGAAAGATGGAGTATCTGCAAAGTTTTTGGAAGGAGAAGATAAAAGTGTATCGGCATACGATTTAGTAACATTTTTGCCGCTTCAGCATAAGATACTGAACTCTGTGCCATGTATGTTTTAATTAATTTTTGCCTAGACATTTCTGGGCAAGATTTATTAGTAGCATAGTGAAAACCGGAGAAAAGGCAGCAAGATGCACTTTCTTGTTCTCTTTCACAACTGTCCCCCGTATGTCCTTGGCCACATTTATAACAACGTGGTTTGGACCTGCACTGAATTTTTGTGTGACCAAAGCGACAGCAACTGAAACACTGTACAGTAGGGAAAATATATAAATCTACAGGTAATGCATTATAACACATAAAAATTCTTTTAGGCAGAATCTGCCCATCAAAAGTAATAACTATAGATTGGGATGGTTTCCAAATGGTTGTACCATCACCAACAGTTTTAAAATTGAGACGTCTGACTTTTAAAATTGGACCGCAACCAATTGGTACCGTTATATTATCAATAACTTCCTCCGGAGACCATTCCGCAGGAACACCACGCACTAAACCCATTCTAGTGACATTAAAAGTAGGTATAAAAGCTTTATAATTATATGTTTCAAGGCTATTATGTGTAATAAAAGAATTTGCGTCCAGGAAATTGGAAAAAGAAATAGATATTTTATTACGTCCGATTTTTTTGACGCTACCGTTTATAATATTTTGGAAAGCGTTGTGTTTTAGGAACTTGCCAAATGTAATAGGGTGCAATGACGTTACATCATCTGGTGATACTAATATTTTTTGTACGTGAACAACGTATGGCGCGCTGTCAGTTTTATCATAAGTTTTTCGACCAATCTGAGTGGGAATAACTGAAGGCGGAGCAGAAATATCCGGAATATCTTTACATACAATAATTGTTTCAGAGCTTTTAGGCTCCGATGGAGTTAGAGAGGGAGGAGTAGAGTCCAAGCAACCACAACCCAAAGACTCGGAACCTAGGTTTTTTCGGGTACGACGGCGTTTATTGCAATTTTTGCACACATGCACGCGGCTTCTTTTAAGATGGCGAGCCGACGACGACCCATCGGTATCCATGCCCGATTCGTTGGACATTATAGTAACAAAATTGCCTGCCGGGGGAACAAAGTCCCCCGGGTCAGGCGGGTCTTTCATGTTCCCGCGCTATAAAATATTAGTAAAAAAAACTTACCCTACTGAAGAAAATAATTTAATAATTTTCAATTTAAGTAAAAAAGGACACGTCCACAAAGTTATGTTTCCCGCGCTTTTGCAACGTCAACTTCAGCACGGCGAATAATGAGTAAATACTGTCTTTCTTTTTTTTTTGTGTATGGCATCTCGTAGTTGACCTTGAGAGGTCGTGACTACTTAACCGGACTTTCCTGTGGCTGCCTTAAGCGAACTCAAAGCCTCCAGCCAGGGGCGAATTTGTTATATTACTAAGCGACTGCACGCTAAGGGCACCCCCTGTGGGGTACGGACCTCGGCTTAGGGGGTCGCTGGGGGGAGGACAGCAAGGTGGAACAGGCTGGATCTGATCAGAATTATTATTAATCGGGGAATTTAAAACTACAGGCTCAGCCGCGGCGCGGGCTGGCGCTTCGTCGAGCAAGGGTCGGGGGGACAATCACATCGGGGTTTACGCGAGGGACCTCGACGGCGAGGTCGGAACGTAGGTCGGTGTGTTTTGTGCACTGTACTCGTGGCCCTACTGCTTTCCTGGAGGAGGGTAATGGGGTCATCGGGGTTGGTGAGAGTATGCCTTGGATGGCGAATAGAGCTAATGGTGGAGGGCCTATAACTGGCGGCCTGCACAACCAGAGGGTTGCGGTGGGTGGCGGCGGAGTCGAAGAAACGCTTCGTGATGCGCTTCATGAACTGCTTGATGGTGGGGATTTTAAGATCGAGATGGAGGATCTCGTTTCGGACGAACCAGGGGGGCTCCCGTAGCCTTTCGGAGGAAACGGTTTTGGAGGCACTGCATCCTGTGGATGTGGTGGGGCCTAACATGTGCGAAGACTGCACAGGCATATGTCATAATGGGACGGATGCACGCTGTGTAAATACGCAATTTGCCCTTAAGGGACAATTTGCTGCGCGCATTTAGGACGGAGTGTAGTCTACTGAGAGCGAAAGCGATACGCGAACGCACCTGCTTAATGTGCTCTGAGAACGAGAGATGGTGGTCAAGGGTCACGCCTAGGTATTTGGCTCGCTTCTCCCAAGGGATAGGCTTGCCAAACATGGTGAGCGGTCGGGGGGAGATGAGGTTTCTACGCGGTTTGGTGAAAAGAACCGCCTGACTTTTGTCGGGATTAACTTCGATTCTCCACTTTCTAAACCAAGCGCCAAGCTTGTTGACTTCGGTCTGGAGAATGCGAGATATCTGGTGGTGGATTAACCCGGTGTAGTAGATGGCCGTGTCGTCTGCGAACAGAGCCAACTGCGCCTTTATACTTTTCGGGATGTCGCTGGTGAAGAGAGTGAAAAAGAGAGGGGCTAGTACAGAGCCCTGAGGGACGCCTGCACGGATAGGATGAGGGGAGGATAGCGCTCCTTCGATGCGATAGCGGAAGGTGCGATTTGACAAGAAGTCTCGTAAGATGAGCACGAGACGATCGGGCACACCGAGTTTGTAAAGCTTATATAATAAGCCGTTGTGCCAGACCTTGTCGAACGCTTTCGCTATGTCGAAGAACACAGCACGGCTTACCGGGCTTCGGTATGCCGATGACGGTGGCCTTCTTCCACTCTTGTGGAAAGATGTTATTGCTCAGGGCTCCATTGAAGATGGTGGCCATGAGCATTATGAGGTGAGGCTTTGCGAGGTTTTAAACCCTTGATGATATCATGCACTTCGTCTGGAGTGACGGGAGGCAGAGGATAATCAGGGTCTTCAACGGGCGGGAGTCTTTATTTAAATAGTGTCACATCTTTTATATTGTTACACACGTTATACATAACTTAATAATATAAAGGTGCTTACATACACACGACACCTCCCCGGGGGGGGGGGGGGAGAAAAAAAAACTAAATGTATTTTTTTTTATAGTTTAGGTTACTTTAGTTATTTAAATAGGTACACATTATTACGAATAATAAAGTCTAATTAGGTTAAGCACATAATATTGGATGCTTATTACTAGTTCATGGTTACATTTAGCTTAGTAATTATAACTACATATATAGGACAACGACAGGCTGTTGTTTTGAAATTACTGTTTTATAAGTGCCTATAATAATTATGTAAGAATGGTTACAGTGTGATTTCAGTACATTAAATACATCATTCATAATAGTGCTTTGTTCTAGAGTTTGTTGTTTTTATGTATGACATCAGTTTTACCTTTAATTTCGATTTCTACATTTGGTGAAATGTCCCTGATAACTTTGTAGGGTCCTGAGTGTAAGCTTGTGAGTTTATTGCCTGTTTCGTTTTTTACTAATTCTTTGTCATTAGGGTTGTAATGCGTGGGGTTAACGTATGTGTCGTACCTGCGTTTTGTTACCAACTTAATGTTAATTAAAATTTTCCGAGCTTGTGTTTGTGTCACTTGTAACCTGTCTTTCAATTCCAGAGGGTAACTGTCATAGTTATATAGCGGCTCTATTTTTTGAGTGAGGTTGCTTGGCAAAATGCACTTCTTACCGTAAACTAATTCAAACTGGGTGAATTATGTAGACTTGTTTACAGAAGTATTGTAGGCGAAACACCAGTAGGGTAACCAGGTACTCCAGGATTCTGATTTTTGTTCTGTTTGTATACGAAGAAATGCGGACAAACTTTTATGTGAGTTTTCTAAAGCTCCTATGCTTTGATGGTGATATGCAGTTGAGTTGAGTTTTTTTAATATTGAGCAAAGCATATACCTCCTTTACCGTATCTGCTATATAAACTATATAAACTCAGTACCCCTGTCGGTGGCGATTTCCTTCGGCACACAATGATGCAGCACGAAGTTGTCCACAAAAGAACGCGTAACTTCTACTGCTGTTTTTGTTTTAAGCGGATAAGCACATACATATTTTGACAACTCGCACTGTATTGTTAGAATATATGAATATGCATTATTGTCCTGATCTAAAGGCCCAACTAAATCTAGGAAAATCTTTTCGAAAGCATTGTGTGCTGTAGAGGTGATGGCCATGGGCTCCTTTACCTGTTCTGTGTACTTTTGTTTCTGGCACTCAGGGCATTTTGTCACATAATTTTTTACATCTGTTTCTAAGCCGGGCCAAAAATAATATTTCCGTATTTTATTTACCATTCGTCTTATACCCGCGTGACCACTTGTCGGTAAAAGATGAAAATTCATTAAGTATTATCTTCCTATCGACATTATTTTCTACGCGTTCTAAGTCTTGTATTATGATTAATCTAGGCCCTGATCAATTTTCGCTGTCTTTGAATTGATTGATTAATTTTTCAACATATATTCTATTATTCTTATTTTTCATAAAGTACACTTCCTCTACGACACATATCTGACTACAAAAAGTACTCAGCACTTTCATAAGTTCTGCTCGAGTAATTTGCGAGTGAGTCGCTGGTTGTATAAAGATTGTCTTTTTATTTTCTGAATATATGAAAACATTGTTTTCTTTATTAAGTTCGTTTTCTTTCCTTAACTTTCCTAACCCTGAATTGTCTATAAATCTCAATTCAACTACTTCTTGTAGTCTATTCTGTGTCTCTACGAGATTTGGTTTTTCAAAATAATCGCTGGGCAGAGCTGCCTCGTCTGTTGATGGTTTGGCATTTATTTTTAGTTTCTGTGCTCGCGTCATACACACATAAATTATTGTTCATATCCTGCAAATCTTTGGAAGTTAATCGAGACATTGCGTCCGCAGCTGCATTGTCTCGACCTTTTTTTTTTTGAGAGTGGGAAATCATCAAATAACTTCTCCCGCTCTGGGCGGAGCGGGAGGGTGTGTCAGACTCTTACTGACTAAAACCCACCCGTATTCCTTCCTGTTGCCTGTGTTGCCAGGGAACTCGGTGACCCATAAGTACCTTCCCGCGGTCTCGACCTTTGACGTACTCAATTTCGTAATCGTACTCCTCAAGTATCGATTTAAATTTAAGTAGCCTGCTGGATGGATCTTTGAGATTAAATAAGTAAATCAATGGTTTGTGATCAGTTATAATTTTAAAATGACGGCCAAATAAATATGGTCTAAAATGTTTCACCCCCACACTATAGCTAATAATTCTTTTTCTATGGTGGGATAGTTTTTCTCTGATTTATTTAGGCTTCTGCTATCGTAAGCAACTGGACGCCCATCAGCATTTGATAAAATAGCTCCAATTGCATAGCCTGTCTATAATATGAGTCATGAGTCTGTAATATGAATTTATTTGCTAGCGAAAAATTAGTTTGCAGTAAATTGCAGTATAGGTGGTGTTGTCATAGTCTCTTTTAATATGTCAAATGATTTCTGACAGTTGTCATTCCGAATAGTTTATTTGAGAAATCCCATAAGTCAACAGACCCTAACTTTACAGGAAACGAAAAAAACCTCTACGTGAAAAAAAAATATATGGAAGTGGATGTGTTTTGTATTTAGTTTAAATGGTTGAAGTGATATCTATATAAATTGATGCTTTTTTCTTAAAATTTTGTCGTTATCATGGAATAAATAGCGCCGGAATGTCGTTGACTTAAGGGCTTTCTCCAATAAACAAAATGAAACACGTTTCATAGGTTTAAATATCATGAAATTTTAATCAGACAACATTATAAAGCAATAATTATCTTCTGAATAATTGAATTATTAATTGCTTAGGCCAAAGTCTCATCTGTATCGCGATCTGTGACCGGCCATGCGTATATTTTTTCGTAAAAGTCCTGTACTTCTTTATCTTGAGGCAAGTAACTTTTAAGTTTATTTAAATCTTCCATTTTCTTTTTGTTAATTGGTATTTGACCCTCTGGATACGCTTTGTTGGTTGGCAAAACAAGTCTCTCTTTATTTGCATTCCTAAGATTGAAAGAATGTTCAATCAGACCATCAATAAAGTCCCTTACGACCACTACTCCATCTCTTTCGTGAAAATAGCGAAAGTAGCAATATTGGCTGATCTTGAATGACACTTTCTGTTCTTTGGGTATGTGTCTACCAGCTGATTCAACCACGAGCATATTATTTTTGTAAAATTTTGGCCACCACTTTTTGTACGACCAAGAAAATGTTTTTCGCCGTTGAACTTAGAATCAATGCTGCAACTTCCTTCACTGTGTAGATCCGATCAGTTCGTCTTATTTTTCTTTTCAAGACGGCGAAGTCTCGATCGCAAGGTAAAAACGAGTGACCTCGAATCGGAAAATACTGCTCGATGGTCTTAAACATTCCGAGCGACACCAACGCCGATAAAGCTCTTACGATCGTGTGGTTTTTATTTTGTCCACCACAGCCATCAGTAAACACATGCAAGTGCTCAACATCACCCATATTTTCTTTCAAATATTGATGAAGAAATGTGCTTACTTCGTTAGGCCCTTTACCTCCAACTCCTTCGTGATACACTATGAAGTGGGCACTGTTATCTTTTAGGTTGTGAATGCAGCAAACACTTACAGTTAGTTGCCTTAGGTAAAAGGTTTCTTGCACTGGTATAAAGGGAAGGCTAATATTTTGCATGTAATCTATGCAAATGGCTCCATTCTTACCGGATTCATTTTGTACTAGCTCCGTAACAGATTTAATTTTTTTATAAAATTTGTTTGCACGTCGTAAATGTACCATTTTTTCTGCCACTGCCACACGTTTAGCAGAGTCATTTAAAAATTTACTTTTTATTTTCACTTCCAACTCTTCACAAGTACAGCAGGTATCTACTTGGGGTCGCCCAAAACGAAGTAAAAATTGTTCCTTAAAAATTTTTATGTAAAAGGAATATTTTACATCCAAATATGGATGTTTCGCTCGAAACATTGAGTGCATAATTTTAACATTAAGTCTAGCATCCAAATAATGGCACTCTTGACTAGCGTAATGTGATATCTTTTGAGGAAAAGACTCAATATCTTGCTTCACAGCTTGTATTAGGGCTCCGTCTTTCGCGTTCCCGGGTGTATTCAGTCCTCGTTTATCAATAGGTGCCTTTCCTTGAGACAGTAGGGAGCACAATCGTCTTATACGGTCGATGGTAATGCCGTGAATATTAGCAAATGCTAATTTGCAGACTTGATATTTACCAGAACATGTCGATATATTATACTCGTAACTTGAACCACGTGACGGCCTTGTAGTATCCGACACAGGCCTTCGTGGTCTTCTCTGTTTTATTTCAACTGAAATTTGGCCCTGTAGGTAACCATCTTGTTCGTTTTTTTGTGTTAAAACTGATAATTTTATTAAAAATTAATAAACGTTCTTCTTCACTGATTTTATCGTAACACTTTCTTTTGCAACTGGAACAAACATAGAAAATCTTGTACCTAATGAAATTAGAATTAATATTCGCTAATATGTATAAACTGAACCTTACCGGCAATCTTCCTTGGGTGTTAAAGGGTTAACAATCCGCCCCTTCGAGTTTGTGTATTGAAGTCCTTTTACTCGAGCATGTTTTATTATTTCAGATTTATAGGCAGATTTATTGATAACGCCTCTTTTTCTCTTCTTCGTACTGTCACAGTAACTGCTTGAATCACTACTATCGGCCATTCTTACACTTTTTTAATTTTAACAAAATCAACAACGACAAGAAACCGTTACAAATATAATTAAAACAAAACAACGAGTGACACACAGACTATATAAAGATTGACTGACAGTGACAATTGACGACAGTTGATTCGGTGTTGCCATTCATTTGTTTGAGAAACACCATTAGTCACTGACTTAAGGGGTTACTCAAATAAACCAAATATTCAGCATGTTATAATTTCCATACTAATGCATTGACTTGTGGGATTTCTCTCTGTAATGTGTATTTACTGTCAAAGAATGCATATTACAAAAAAAGTAATTTTGCCAAAAAAGCTGACTTATGGGGTTTCTCAAATAATCGATTCAATTAAATACTACATTTTTCTTACACAATAAATTTAGATAATAAGCTTTATCTGCAAAATTGGGAATAAATTTACGATAGTAGTTCGCAAAAGCGACAAAACGTTTTACATCGTCTATATTTTTGGGAATTGGGTAATCCTTGATAACACTTATTTTTGCGGGATCTGGCAGTACACGTTCACTTGATACTATATGGCCTAAATAAAGCATCTCTTTCCTTAGAAAATTGCATTTCTCGGGGTTTAGTTTTAAATTAACTTTGCGTAAGCGATCAAGTACGTCTATGAGGTTTTTATTGTGGAGAGAAAGAGACTTCCCGAGGACTATCAAATCGTCGAGATATACTAAGCACTTATCATATGCTAAACCAGCCATAGCCATTGTCATCATGCGTGAGAAGGAACTGGGACTGGTTTTTAAACCCATGGGCATGGCAAATGCTGTATATTTGCGGCTATCTTCGTGTAAATCTACGTTATAGAAACCTTGGTTTAAATCTAAATGGCTGAAGTAAATGCACCCTGATAAAACAGGGTAAGTATAGAGGCATGAGGAACAGGGTGTCAAGTTCACTCATCCTCCATAGAAAAGGGAGGATCCTCCGACCAGACGGGTGTCGTGTCTGGTGGGCAACTGCCCGACGGTTGATGTCGGGATGTTGTATATATGCTAGTTGCACGGTAAACTCTGCTTGCGCGATGCAGGATTTTGCGTGACGTCAGTGTGATGCGTAGTTTTGTATGTGGCGCTGTAGATGCCGCCACAGAGTCAAATATTTCATTTATATTAGGTAGAGGAAACTTATCATCTCGAATGCAGCTGTTAAGTTTGCGATAATCGACAACTAATCGCCATTTTTTATTTCCAGTTGCGTCTGGTTTTTTGGGTACTAGTAATATTGGGCTTGACCATTCGCAGTGGCGTGCCCAGGGTTTCAAAATAACGCAAGCCCAATAAAATTTTAACCGATTTCAAAAAAAGAAAGTTCAGTTTTCGACTGAGTATGTAGGTACCTACGTATCTACGTATGTATCATCGCAATTTTCTCATAAACTACTGGTTAGGTACAATACACATTCGCTGTTACATTTTTCTATAATTCCTTGCTGAAGTAAATTTTCTATTTGTTTGTTTATTTCTCCTTTCTGTGAGTATGGAAGTCTATATGGCTTTGAATATACCGGCGCTACGTTAGGTTTCAAGTTAATTTTGTGCTTATACTTATATAAGCACAAAATTAACTTGAAACCTAACGTAGCGCACTGTTGAACCGAACTTATGACTTTATAAATTGCGGACACTTACTCACTTATTTTAATTTTTTCTTTTACGCTTCTTACTCACTTTACTGGCTTTGAGTTGGAGTTGGAGGCTTTGAGTCCGCTTAAGGCAGCCACAGGAAAGTCCGGTTGAGTAGTCACGACCTCTCAAGGTCAACTACAAGATGCCATCATAAAAAAAAAAAAAGATTTAAGGGTTCTCTCGTATTCTAAAGCTCATGCTGAGCACACGTGTCTTTAATTAAATAAATATATTTTTTAACAAGTCTTGCTCGTTCATATTTGACTAGTTATAACATTGTGTACAAATAAAGACAAAAGCACATACGACAAATTGTTCTCATCTTTGATCGAGTATTGTCAATCATTAAATTTGTTTTTATCGCCAAAATACATATTAATCGATTTCGAAAAGGCGTCACAGTTAAGTGCCAAGTATAATTTTGAAAACGCAGTGTTAAAGGGTTGTTATTTTCACTTGGGCCAAATTTATATAGACAAGTGCAAAGTCGAGGTTTGCAAAAACTATATGGATCAAGCGAATCGTTTTCATCAGAAATCAAATGCACTTGCATAACTACCAGCAGAAGAAATTCCCACATATTTTGACGAATGGCAGCAAAATATCTCTCCCGAAGCAAAAGTGATAGCAGAATGGTTTGGTGAAAATTATATATGGGGTACCAGTTCTTCACCACCTAAATATGAAACATGCTTATGGAGCACGTATGTTTTAAACGAGGAAAACATACCACGTACTCAAAATAGTGCTGAATCATGGCATAATCGTTTTCAACAGTTCGTAGATCAGCACCACGCAGGATTTTATTTGTTATCTAAGAAAGTTGTTCAAGAATTACAACATCAGGCTGCAGAAATCCAAAAACATCTTAACATGGAGCCCCGTTAGTCCCTGCCGCCAAGAAAATAAAATACAACGACAAATATGATAGAATTAAATATATATTGAATTTTGAAATTGAATTTAAAATTTTACTACAAAAAAGGTAAACTTGCAACGCAAGCTGCATAAAAAATTTGCGATGTTTATGGACCTAGTGCAGTGTCTGTGAGAGTAGCACAAATTTGGTTTAAGCGTTTTCAATCCGGAAATTTTGATGTCAAAGATGCACGTCGCTCTGGTCGCCCTATTACGGATAATATGGATGCCATTTTTGAAAAAGTTGAGCAAGATCGGCATATCAGTAGTTACGACGTAGCTGAAGAACTGGGAATTGACCACAAAACAGTTTTGGCGCATTTGAAAAAAACTGGGTACACAAAAAAGCTCGATATTTGGGTACCTCAGAGCTCACTGAAAGAAACCTAATGAACCGTGTACTCATTTGTGATTCTTTATTACGACGTAATGAAACCGAAGCATTTTTGAAGAAGCTGATAACTGGTGATGAAAAGTGGATCACGTACGACAAGAACGTGCGAAAAAGGTCGTGGTCGAAGGTCGGTCAGGCTTCACAGACTGTGGCGAAACCCGGGTTAACTCGCAACAAGGTGATGCTGTGTGTGTGGTGGGAATGGAAGGAGTGCGTTACCCCAGCAAAATGATGTCGAAAATAGTCATTTAAATCTTACAGGTATTTAGTTGCCCAGCTTCTGTAATTGTTGCGCACATTTTTAAATTTGTTGCACTTATAGTTTTTTAGTTATTTCACAAAAACATTTCCTGCTGGGGTAACGTTTATAACGTTACTGCAGCCAGACATTTTATTTTTAATGGGAATATTGAAATAAATATTAGCTATAAGTATAATTAGTTGTCTAGACGAGGTAAATGTTGCACTTTATTTTGTATGTATTATTTCTTTGGCTGCGAAGTTATTCGAGATCCTGCTGGAGTAACGTTTGTGGTTTTGCTGGATCTCTGAAACGGTTTAGCGGATTCTTATCATATTTTTTACATAACTTTTTAGGAATTAGTTGTGATTAGTTGTGCAATAAAAAAACTAAAATAATGCACCTTTTAAAGGTTATTTAATTAAATATAAAAACACTTCAATAGGTCCTAACACTCTAAATAAGAGCTCTAAAGACTTACTTTAAACGTTATTTTGTAGCTTCTAACTGCCTTCAAATGTATGTGAAGTTTTATTAGTATCCTGTAAGTAACTAACAAATTATGATGATATTCAGTTCTCCACGTTCACGGTCACAATGCGTGCGGAGTTATTTGGTCACCGATAAACCTGTATGTGGATATATAAACTGAATTTTATATCAATAATTAGTTGCTTAGTTCAGTTTTATACCTGTAAAATTTCAGCGTAATACATACAATAATTAACGAGATAATAAAATATAAGTCATTAGGAAGCGCAAGACCGTGGTAGCCCGACCAAGTTTAGGTGCGACCAAGGTTATTATGCTATCTTCTAAAATGTTTAGTATAATACACCTTACAAGTTTGGTACAGACGCGTACACTGTTAAATACATAACAATATTATAATATCTGTAGGTACTATGAAAACATTATTATTATTATCGTTTGCATAGTCACATAATTTGTCTTGTAGAGTGCGTGTGCGCTTCTGCAATTCCGCTTTCTATTTTTGCAAATATTTAACGAGTGCGTGCGAGTTAATCAATAAGTGTGTACCTAATTACTTTTATAATTAATGTGGACTGCTCCTCTTGAGGACCATAATTATTGTGTGTGTGGCTTGATGAATTCACGCACATACTTACGTATTTAAAAGCAAACATTTTACCATGATTTTACCTCAACATGCGTACCTAGTTATTACCAGGTATTTGTTACCACAAACTCCTTGGATTAAGTAACTCTGTCTAAAAGAAATTCATAATTATCTTGTTGTGACACTCGCTTAGATATTACAATTTAAGGTGGCTCAGTTAAAAGTAAAACTGACATAATTATTTGACTGCAGTTTAATATACTTTTTCAACATACTTGCTCATAAAGTGGCACTATGGTCACCACAATTAGGCACAGAATGACACCCATAATATCAAACTATGATTTTTTCATTTGCTATAACTCACTAGTGAGTTATTGATTTTTTTTTTAATTTTATTGGTTGAGTTGTTTTGTTCTTATAAAAAAAAATATTCAAAAAGAAGATCGTGTTCAATAGAACAAATAAATTAGGAACCGGTACCGGCAGCGGAGGCACAGCCAATAAATTAATGTTCCTATTGCTTGCTAATTTCATGCAACTTCTTATTTAAATAGATAATTTTGACTCGTACGTGTTTAATAAATAAAACTTTCACTCAAATATAACTTTTGTTTTCTCTGTAATAAAAGAAAACTTTAAATTCCCTATTTTGTACGTGACAAAATAGGCGCAAAAACCCTATGCGCAGAAAATAAAAAAAAAACTCATCTCTTTAGTCTGTGGTCGATCGCAATGCGCACGCATAGGAAAACTGATTAATTTTTCCCGCCATAGCGAAACATTTTTCACAACTCGTTTTCACTGTTGAAATTATAGTTATTTATTAATTAAAATGTCTACAAGTACTAGTTACGAGGAAAATGATTTATGTTGTACACCGCCCGATATAAGATGTGAAGCCCTTAACGTTATGGAAAGTTTACTACCTGAAAACTCCAAGGAAAAATATCTATTAGCGTACCAAAATTTCATAAAATGGCAACACAGCAAGAATACGCAGTCTTTTTTCAGAAATTGTGTTCATGGCGTACTTTAAAGAATTATCTTCTAAGTACAAACCTAGCTCTTTGTGGTGTTTATAGGTACTCAATGTTAAAAAGTACAGTCCGAACAAAGAGTGGAGTGGACTTAAAAACATACTCTAATTTGTCAGCTTATCTAAAGAGTCTATCCGATGGATTTAGAAGCAAGAAATCAAAGGTTTTATCGTCTGACGATATTGAAAAATTTATAAAAGATGCTCCAGATAACCAATACCTGGCTACTAAGGTTAGTTAAATTAATTTTAAATATCTACGCGACTTCAGCCTGTGTTGTGTGTTGAACTTAATGCCTGTAGGTTAATTCTTTAACAAATATAACCGTAAAAAAAACATAGAGAACCATGGCCAGATGCTTTTAGTGAAGATACCTATCACGAAAAATAAAATACCGAGGTCACTCACCATACACGGTCCATTCTAAGAAATTGTTAAGAAGTATGAAAATTTGCGGTTTTGCGGTCACCAAAAGCAAAAACTGACCGTTTCTTTCTAAATTACCAGAATGGTAAATGTACCTATGCCTAAAGAAATCGCTAAGTTTTAGGTTTAGCAGATGTTGAGAGCTACACTGGACATAGTTTCAGAAGAACATCTGCTACATTACTAGCTAATTCAGGAGCTAATATAATGACTTTGAAGCGTCATGGTGGGTGGCGATCTAGCAATGTAGCAGAATCATACGTAGAAGATTCCATACAAAACAAGAAGGTTTGTGCAAAAATCACAAAAAGAATTCAACTTGATTCTGAGGCGCTTCCTACTGACGAAACACCAAGTACATCCAATTGGATTTCACCTACCTACACGAATAATGAGCCATCTCAATTACAATAGAACATGAAAATTATTGTTTTGTCCGTGTAGTGTCGGACGTAAAGAATAGTACCATCCCATTTCTTCCCGTGGGTGTCGTAAAAGGCGACTCAGGGACTGACTAGAGAACTAGCGTTCTCTATGCATATTAACACCATACTGCGATCGCCAAACCCCCCCCCCCCCCCCCCCCCAAGGGGTGCTAAGAATCCCCGGAAGAGATCCGGCTACCAAAACCACCGAAAACTAGACCTGGCAACATATAACACGCGTACACTCCGGACCGACGAGAAGATCATCGAACTCGAGGAAGAATTGAGCAGGTTACGATGTAGGGTTATCTGAAGTCCGAAGAGAGGGGGAGGACTCGATAATCCTCAAATCCGGGAACTTGCTCTATTTCCGGGAGGGCGACCAACAGTCCCAAGGTGGTGTCAGGTTTATCGTCCACAAGTCCCTTGTGAGCAACGTGGTGAAGATCGAGAGTGTGTCGACAAGGGTGGCGTACCTTATATTCAGAATATCCAAAAGATATTCGCTGAAGGTCGTACAGGTTTACGCCCCGACCTCGTCACACCCCGACGATGAAGTGGAGACCATGTATGAGGATATTTCCAGAGCCATGCATGGCTCTTTTATATACTCAATTCACTGATGCCATAGAAGAACGGGACAGGCTTCAACTTGTTGTGGACGGGTTCAGTCAGTGTAGCATAGAGTATGAACAAGCTCTTAGTCACAAACATTTACTTCAACAACAGCTACATGAGGCTCATAGTCAAATTACACAACTGGAGACCACAAATCATAACATCACAGCCTCGCTGAATCAAAGTCTGTTCAATGAATTGATGCCTATCGCCCCGTCAATGGTTTCTGCCATAAAACCCTCTTACACTATAGATTCAACCAGTGATGATGATTCAAAGTCATGTAATTCAGTGAGGGTAGTCACCAGTAAAAATAAACTAAAAAAATATATTAAAATTAATAAATATATTGTAAAAACTCAAAAAATGGTAAAAAGACAAAGGTTCTTTATCAAAAATGTTAAACTTAATAGAGAAAGGTTAAATTTACTTAACCGCTCAGGCCCGTGGCTCAATAACGTCATCTCTCAATCTCAAAAAAAACATTTTTATTCGATAACTACTTTCAAATCGCGCGCCGCGAGGGCTCCTATTCGGAGCCATTGGGGCTTTATCGGTTAAACAATTAGATATGTATTCTTTTAATTTGGAGCAAAGTACTAGGAAATACAACATTGACACACAGGACTTTCAATCTCAACTTGAACTTCTACAAGAGAAACTTAGTTCAATGACCAACAAATATAATACCTCAGAAGACCTTATGAGGGAATATGTGTTGGCAATGAATGAGCTGGTAAACTCACAAACAATCAACTGTGAGCATTGTCAATCAGCATCTAACGTACCAACTCCAGACCATTCATTGTCAACATGTAATACCACCTTACCGCAGCCTTGTGTTGATTTGACAATTCCCTATACTAATAACTCCAATAATCAATGTAAACAAATTGTAAATAATGATATTGTATTATTTTGTGATGAGATTGGGAAGGACTTAGGCCACTTGTTGACAGATGAATACCCAGGACAGTCAATAATAAATTACTGTATGCCTGGCTGTTCATTATTTGATATTATGAAAAAAATCATTAAATGTAATTTTAAACAGGAAACAACATTATTAATTTTTATGGGAAATAGGGGAAATGTGAACAAAGGAGAATTGCTCCAATATCATAGAACTTTGTGCAATCTTAGTTTAAGAAAAATTGTGTTGTTTACATTGCCCTATAGTAACAGTTTGCCACAGGAAGAAAATAACTTAAGATTTGACATTAACATGACATTGCACAATTTGACCTATAATGATAATCTATTCCATTTAATTGATACTAACAATTATGTTGGTAATAATTTGTATTTGACTAAAGATAGATATAATATTGTTATGTACTATCTTTCAAACTATCACAAAAGACAGATAGCTGTGTCGCTATCATATTTTTTTTCTATTTCAGCCAAATATTTGGCTAAACAAATTGCTTCTTTTGAGCAATGCAATGACCTTATAAACTTTTCTGGTAATAATTTGGTCACAATTAATGACATTGATTATCATTTAAATTAGAAATTAGGACAATAGAGTCAACCTCTTGCAAAAATGTTATGAAAGTAAATAATAAATCAAATGAAAGTGTAAAAAAATTAAATAAAATCAACCTGGTGCATCAAAACATTCAAGGGTTTTTGAACAAAGATTTAGAAGTAGAATTATTCCTGAATTATAACAATATAGATATTCTTTGTATGACAGAACATTGGCTTAAAAGCCACCAGTTCATGTTCAATTTTAGTAATCACCAGGTTGGTAGTTCGTTCAGCAGAATAAATGCTATACATGGAGGCTCATTAATACTAGTAAATAATCAGCTTAGATTTAAAGACCGCAAGGACATTGTGAGCCTCTCAGTTGAGCGGACCATTGAAATAGCCTGTATAGAGTTGGAGCAGTTCATTATATTATGTGTGTACAGACCTCCTTCAGGATTGTATGATTGTTTTGAAAAGGTTATGGATGATGTGTTGCACAAAATCTGTAATTCGAATAAGTCTATCATCACTTGTGGTGATTTTAACCCTTGGTATGCCTGGTAGGGTCTGTTAGACCCACGTCTGTTCATAAACCGTTGTTTTTCATTCAAATTTGAATATCGCACCTAACCACACTCAGTAGCTGGCCGTTATGAAACGCTCGCCCTCCGCGGAACACAATATATCTGTGAGACCGGTAAGAGTCACTTATGTCTGGCATGCAATTTTTTAATCTGCAATTTGTTTCCGTACCAAAAAAAAAAAAAATGATAGAAGTGACGAAAACTGAATATTCTACAGTTATTTATAAGTGCATGGAAGTGCCTTATATTTTATATAGTCTGATTGACATCTCTTTAGTTTTTAATAAGTAATTTATGTTATAAAAGTAACAAAGTCATTTTGTTGAGTGCCAGAGTTTAATTAGAAAAATAATTAATTTGTTGTTGATTTGTAATATTTATTTATTTGAACTCCTAATATACACCCCTAGTAAAAACATAACCTACACATAATAATAACCTATTTATAAAAAAATAATTGAAAAATAACAAGTTAAAAATCCGGGTCGGACAGACCCACCAGGCATATCGTGTAACTTTTGCCTCCAGGCATGCCAAGGGTTAATGTTAATCTATTAGAAAATTCGGGTTTAAGTACTAAAATTATAAGTTTGTTTCAGTCATACAATCTTGCTCACCAATTTTTAGAGCCCACTAGAATAACCCCCACTAGTGCCACATGTCTAGATAACATTTATACAGATGTTACACCAGCCCACAAAAAAATTATTAATTTAATAGAATCAGATCATTGCGGACAATTTATCACTGTTCCATATCAAAGCAAAAAAGTTACTAAAAAAGAAATCACTGTAAACCCAAAAACGACTAAGCGTTTGGAAACATTTAAAACTAAAATTCTGAGTAAATTACCACTATTGTCAACTAATGATGCCCCTAATCAACAATATAATGATTTTTTTAATATGTATTGCACACAATTTGAGAATACTTTCGTTCCTAAGACATTGTCGGTTAATAGTATCACTTCCTTCAGTGACTGGGCCACCATTGGTATACATAAAAGTAGAAAACGACTATATGAGTTGTATGATGAACGGACTAGTATAAACACTGCTGAATTTAATTTATATGTTAAGAATTATTCTAAATTATTTAAAAAAGTTTGTTGTATGGCCAAGTCACGCTACTTGAGCTCAAAAATTAAAAATAGTGGTAATGTGATTAAGATGACATGGAATATCATTAATAGTGAAACGGGAAGGTCATCCAACCGAAGTAGTGACTACAGCCTTGCTATTGATGACAATATAATTAAATCAGATTCTGAAGTCGCCATGGCATTTGAAAATTTCTTTACAGAGATTCCTATATCAACTACAAAATCTCTAAACTCATCACCCACTGCCGCAGAGTCTTTACTTATAGAAAACGTTCCAGTTTGTGATTCAGAATTTAGTTTCCAATATGTCACCTGTAAAGATGTAATTAAAACCTTTCACACGTTAAATGTTAAAAAGACCGCAGATCTATGGGGTAATTCTGTGGACGTTGCTAAGTCGATTATAAACATTGTCGCACCTACTTTAGCTGTTATTTTTAATAATTGTATTGACTGTGGTGAGTTTCCTGATCTTATGAAAAACAGTAAAATAATACCGTTGTTTAAATCGGGTAGTACATCAGACCCTACTAATTATAGACCTATTTCAGTACTACCTACCTTTAGTAAAATTTTCGAGAAACTTATTTTAGATCAAATCCAAATATTTTTCAATAAACATAAATTAATGCATAACAAACAGTTCGGTTTTACAAGGGGTCGTTCGACTACTGATGCCGGTGTTGAACTTTTAGGACATGTTTACGAGTATAATGCATGGGAGGATAAATGCGATGCTTTGGGTATTTTTTGCGATTTGTCCAAGGCATTCGATTGCGTTCTTCATGAAACTTTGGTCAGAAAACTGCACCACTACGGAATCCGAAACTCTTCTCTGGATCTTCTTACTTCATATTTGAGTGATAGGATTCAGAGAGTTGATGTTAACGGGAAAAGATCACCCGGATCTGTAGTAAGAATGGGGGTCCCCCAGGGCTCAATTCTCGGCCCATTTTTGTTTCTTATTTATATAAATGACTTGCCTTGCCTCATAAAGGATAATCATGATATAGTGCTGTTTGCAGACGACACTTCACTTTTATTTAAACTCAAACGTCAGCAGTTGGTTACTGACAATGTAAATAGTGCCCTCGAAAAAGTAGTTAACTGGTTTAATGTTAACAACCTACTTCTTAACGAGAAAAAAACCAAATGTATTAAGTTTACAATACCTAATGTTAGACAAGTAAAAACTAGTGTTCTCATAAAGGGTGAAGAGTTGAACCCCGAAGATACCACTGTGTTCTTAGGCATAACTTTGGATGCCAAGCTTCAATGGGGCCCCCATATAGATAAATTGTCAAAAAAGCTTAGCTCTGCAGCATACGCCGTTAGAAAAATTCGTGATTTAACGGATTTAGACACAGCCCGTTTAGTATACTTTAGTTATTTTCATAGCGTAATGTCGTACGGTATTCTGTTATGGGGAAATGGCGCCGATATTCAGACAATTTTTGTTTTACAAAAAAGGGCAATCCGTTCAATTTATAAATTAAGTCCCAGATACTCCCTCAGAGAAAAATTTAAAGAGATTAATATAATGACTGTAGCTTCTCAGTATATTTATGAAAATCTTTTGTACGCACATAAAAATATCAATTTGTTTAAAAAATACAGTGATATCCATAATGTAAATACTAGGAACAAACACAAATTTGTTGTTCCTACAACCAGGCTCAAAAAAATAGGCAGCTCGTTTAGATGCCAATGTATACGTTTTTATAATAAAATTCCTAGCCACATTCAAGAACTAAGCCTTAATAAATTCAAATGTTTTATAAAACAGAAACTGTGCCTAAAAGCCTTTTATACTGTTAAAGATTATATTGAGGACAAAAAGGCTTGGGATTGAGCTGCTCCAATAAACTTACAGTGAATGTTGTTTTTTTACTCTTTTTATTTTGCTAGCTATTTATATTTTCTTATTCTATATAACATTCTATATAAACAATGACATGAATATTTACTTTGTATAGTATTATATTATATTATTTTAATTATTAGGAATGTGAGGACTATGTGGGTCATTGTTTTTTTTTTTTTTTTTTTTTTTTTTTGTCTCTTACTTTTAATGATGGTCTGGCAGTTTGAGTACTTTATGCGGCCTACCCAAATGTCTTTTCTTTGGAATTGTTCGTCAAATCATTGAGCTCCTTAAGTTTTGAGTTGAGCTGCATGACAACTGACAAATGCGTGCACTGACTGGACAGGTCCACTCAAATCTGTGTGGTCTTTCCTCAAAAGACCATTTCGGACACAAACCTACATGGTCCTCAAATGATCACATTGACATCCGTCCTAATATACACATTGACATTGATGAATTTTATTTATGCAATGACATGAATATTTACTCTGTGTAGTATTATATTGTTTTAATTATTGTAAATGTGAAGACTATGTGGATCATTGTTTAATTTTGTTTTATTCTCAGTTAGTTTTTAATATGGTCTGGCAGTTTTGAGTATTTTTTGCGGCCTAGCCAAATGTCCTTTCTTTGGTATTGTTCGTTGAATCGTTGAGCTCCTTTAGTTATGAGTTGAGCTGCACAACGACTGACAAATGCGTGCACTGACTGGACAGGTCCACTCAATCTGTGTGGTTCTTTCATCAAAAGACCATTTCAGACACCAATCGACATGGTCTTCACATGATCTGACCAAGATTATGTCTGGACTTTAAAAGAGACGGTGACCTCTGAGTTTGTTTCGGCCTTTCTTCTCAGAGTAGTCAGATAGGAAACGCCGGCCTCATCTAGTTTAAAAAAATATGTTTTGACGTGTAAAAGTGTTTGTAAAAACCTACTTACAGAAATAAAATCATTTATCATTTATCATTTATCTAAAACTCACTTCACCGTTGTCATGGGGGACTTCAACGCGAAACTGGGCAAACGAAACGGTGAGGAGCTGCGAGTGGGGCAATTTGGAGTTGGACGTCGGAACCACCGAGGCCACTTACTAGCCAGTTTTATGGAGAAGGAAGGCCTCTTTATGATGAACTCCTTCAGAAAACGTGAGCACAGAAAGTGGACCTGGCAGAGCCCTGATGGTGCAACAAAAAATGAGATTGACTTCATTATGTCGACGAAGAAGCAAGTATTCAATGATGTCTCTGTGATCAACGCGGTGAAAACCGGAAGTGATCACCGAATGGTAAGAGGCACATTGAATTTAAATATCAAGCTGGAAAGATCTCGACTGATGAAGTCTACGCTCCGCCCAGCACCGATCCAAGTCCAAAACCCCGAGAGCTTTCAGCTCGAACTTCAGAATCGTTTCGAGTGCCTAGGGAGCTCCGTGAACGATTATAACGATGGGTTCGTGGAAACTGTCCATACGGACGGGTCTAAGATCTTCAAGACCCGTCGTACAAATAGAAACAAGAAGCTCTCTGATCCTACTATACGGCTCATGGAGGAGAACGCGAGATGATCCTGCAGTCTTTAGTTGATGCGCTCAAGTACCGCCAGCTCAATAGACGGATCTCTAAGTCCTTAAAAAGCGACCTTCGCCGCTTTAATACAGAGCGCATTAAGGACGCGATAGAGCGGAATAAAGGCTCCAAGGTCTTTACAAGAGATCTGTCTGTTGGGCAGAGCCAGCTTGTGAAACCGAAGACCAATGATGGCAGGATCGTATCCGCCAAACATGAGCTGTTGAGAGAGATCGAGATTTTCTATGGACAGTTATACACGTCAACAGGCAACCCTGGTATGAATCTGGCAAACGACCCAAGAGCTAGATTGACCCGACACTACACCGAAGACATCCCGGACGTCAGCTTGTACGAGATTAGGATGGCTCTGAAGCAGCTCAAAAACCACAAGGCGCCGGGTGATGACGGAATTACGGCTGAACTTCTGAGGGCCGGTGGAAAACCCGTTCTCAAGGCCCTGCAGAAGCTGTTTCGTTCCGTCATACTCGAGGGCAAAACGCCACAGGCATGGAACAGAGGTGTGGTGATACTGTTCTTTAAGAAGGGCGACAATACCCTCCTTAAGAACTATAGGCCCATCTCACTTCTGAGCCATGTCTACAAGCTGTTTACAAGAGTCGTCACGAACCGTCTCGCGCGCAGGTTTGACGACTTCCAGCCTCCCGAACAAGCCGGATTCCGTAAAGGCTTTAGCACTGTAGACCACATACATACGCTGCGGCAGGTTATACAGAAGACCGAGGAGTATAACCTGCCTCTCTGCTTAGCGTTTGTGGACTACGAAAAAGCCTTCGATTCGATCGAGACATGGGCTGTACTGCAGTCTCTTCAACGGTGCCAGATCAACTATCGATACATCGAGGTGCTTAAGTGTCTGTACGAAAACGCCACTATGTCAGTCCGACGAGTCAAAGATCATGTCAAATGCCCATGTTACACCCACTCTCATGAAAATCGGAGACGCTACGCTCGAAGTTGTGGACGAGTATGTTTATCTAGGACAAACTGTCCAGTTAGGTAGGTCCAACTTCGAGAAAGAGGTCAATCGTCGAATCCAACTCAGCTGGGCAGCGTTCGGGAAGCTACGCAATATCTTCTCGTCCCACATACCACAGTGTCTCAAGACGAAAGTCTTTGACCAGTGCGTGTTACCAGTGATGACCGATGACACTGAAACGTGGTCGCTTACAATGGGCCTTATCAAAAAGCTAAAAGTCACTCAAAGGGCAATGGAGAGGGCTATGCTTGGAGTTTCCCTACGTGATCGAATCAGAAATGAAGAGATCCGTAGGCGAACCAAGGTCACCGACATAGCCCGAAGAATTGCCAAACTTAAGTGGCAGTGGGCAGGGCACATTGCTCGCAGAACAGATGGCCGATGGGGCCATCCTCAGGCCAAGGTTCTGGAATGGCGACCGCGTACCGGAAGACGTAGCGTTGGAAGGCCTCCTACAAGGTGGACCGATGACCTTGTGAAGGCCGCAGGAATCCGCTGGATGCGGGAAGCACAAAACCGGTCGAAGTGGCGGTGCTTGGGGGAGGCCTATGTCCAGCAGTGGACGTCTTTCGGCTGAAATGATGATGAATGATGATGAAAATATTTCAATAAATAATCTATCTGATGAGACCGCTATGCCATCAAAAACAGTTAATTATAATTTTACTAACTGCACATTTACTGATTGTTTCTCTAAATAAACTTTTTACCTACTAAATAAAATGAGTTTTTTTTTGTTATTTTATTCACAAGTGTGTTAAAAAACGTCTTACGATACACGTGTGTATTAATGATTACCGTCCTCGGCTCTCTTAAGACCCGAGCCTACGGTTCGGGTCTCAATGGCGCCTCAGCGGTAATCACCAATGTTACAAACTAGTACCATAATGTACTATAGTTTTATTATTTTAGATCTGTGACTTAATTACTTTAAGTTAACTGTAGAATACATCTATCTGTAAATACCTAGAAGAAAAATTGTGATTACCTAGTATTTGAAATTAGACTACGAAACAGCAGGACTTACTGTAAGCATTTTACTACATTGTGATATCATTTAATATTACCATTGATCTGTGATTTTTAAGCGATATCATCTGCCTAGCCTTTTCCCAACTATGTTGGGGTCGGCTTCCAGTCTGACCGGATACAGCTGAATACCAGTATTTTACATGGAGCGACTGCCTATCTGACCTTCACAACCCAGTTACAGTTAAAGTTCATTTGAAATGATTATTTTACCTGTAAATAAATATTATTTAAGTAACATGTAGATTTTTTTAACACTTGTGTTCACATCTGTACTGAACTTGTAGCACTATCCTACATATTTTAAAAGATAGCATAATGTACTACGCGGTCGCTTTTTTGTAACCACCTAAACTTGGTCGGGTTATCACTGTCTTGCACTTCCTAATGACTTTTATTTTATTATCTCGTTAATTATTGTATGTACTACGCTGACATTTTACAGGTATAAAACTGAACTAAGCAACTAATTATTGATATAACATTCAGTTTATATATCCACATACAGGTTTATCGGTGGCCATACAACTTCGCGCGCATTTTGACCGTGAACGTGGAGAACTGAATATCATCATAATTTGTTAGTTACTTACAGGATACTAATGAAACTTCACATACATTTGAAGGCAGTTACAAGCTACAAAATAACGTTTTTTTATTGCACAACTAATTACAACTAATTTCTAAAAAGTTATGTAAAAAATATGATAAGAATCCGCTAAACCGTTTCAGAGATCCAGCAAAACCACAAACGTTACTCCAGCAGGATCTCGAATAACTTCGTAGCCAATTAAAGAACAAATACAAAATAAGGTGTGTTTGTTGATGCTGGCTTTTATGCAGTGGTCCCGCGGGGGTCCTCGACTGCTTTACCGGGTTTCGGTGGGGTCAGAAGGGCCTCTCACCTATTTAAATTAGAATTAAGGTAGCACAGCTAAGGGCGTCCCATAGTAGGACTCGAACCTAGGCTTAGGGCGCTACCGGTTACTGAGCAAGCGGGGGCTTGTTGTATCTGTGTTATATTATTATTGGGGATATTATTTGAATTAACTTGCTCCGCGCGGGCGGGCGGGTTCAAGGGTCGGGGGGAGTGAATTTTTACTCTTTTTAATCTAGCTCGCGGAGGTACTCGCCGTCGAGTACGGGAGGTCAGTGTGGTGTGTTTTTGTTTATGTTGAGCTAACTTAATACTCTCTTGGTTAATGCGTGTTTTGGGCGTCGTGTGCGTGAAATGCGTGAGGGAGTGTAACTGGCAGTTGCTGCCACTAGTGGATTAGTGTGCGTGGTAGCAGAATCGAAAAAGCGTTTGCATGTTTTTTTAAGAAATTGCCTGATGGTTGGCAATTTTAAATCTACATGTAATTGGTCATTGCGTACAAACCAAGGGCTGCCCGTGGCTCTACACATGAATCGATTTTGGAGTACTTGCATTTTTTTTTAATAGTGACGGCTTGGCGTGTGCGAACACGACGCCCGCATATGTCATAATGGGACGAATACATGTGGTGTAAATTCGCATCTTTGACTTAAGGGCTAGTTGACTACGTGTATTAATAAGATAATGGAGGCGACTGAGCGCGAAGGCAGCACGGTTGCGTACTGTCTTTATGTGCTCGTTGAAGCGGAGGTAGTGGTCGAGTGTTACCCCTAGATACTTGGCCTTTAGGTCCCAAGGGATCTGTTGGCCTGACATAGTGATGGGTCGGGTATGGGTGTGTAAGTGGCTGTTTTTTTGCTTTGTTTTACAAAAGTACTGCTGTACTTTTTGATGCATTAATTTCTATCCGCCATTTCTTAAACCATTGCTCTAGAGCGTTGGCTGCTGATTGGAGGTGTCTATGGATGTACTCAGTGCTGCGACTTGAGTAATAAATTGCAGTGTCGTCAGCGAATAGGGCCAACTGACACTTGCTATGCTTGGGGATGTCGCTTGTGTAGAGCGAGAAGAGGGAGGGGGAGAGCACGGAACCTTGTGGAACACCAGCTCGAATTGGGTGGGGGGATGAAAGGGACTCTCCTATTCGGTAGCGAAAGGTACGATTTGATAAATAGTCCCGTATGATGAGCACGAGACTGTCAGGCACATTAAGTGTGTATAGCTTATAGATTAAGCCATTGTGCCAAACTTTATCAAATGCTTTCGCTACATCAAGGAAGAGTGCGCCAGTCTTGTTGCCCTTTTGGTATCCTACGCTTATATGTTCGATTATGCGATGGACGTGGCGGACACAGCAGTGTTTGGGTCGGAATCCAATCTGCTCATTGGGTAAGAGTTTATTGGATTCGGCAAAATCTATTAATCTTTTAACGATTATTCGTTCATATAGTTTCCCCACTGTGTTGAGGAGACTGATGGGACGGTAACTGGACGGTTCAGCTTTAGGTTTGCCGGGTTTGTGAAAGCCTATAACTACGGCTTCTTTCCATACTTGAGGAAAGAGATTGTTATTCAACAGAGTGTTGAAGATAGCTGTCATAAGGACAATTAATTGGGCCGGGAAGAGTTTAACTACCCGGTTGTTGATGCCGTCTGCGCCAGGTGCTTTCCTGGGTTTCAGGTTCCTAACAAGGGAGAGTACTTCGTCGGGGGTTACTGGAGGTAGGGGGTTTTCTGGGTCCTCGATGGGGGGGAGAGCTGACCTGCGTTCGACCTCTGCGTTCACTATGTCGCAGTGTGTTTGGTCGGCTGGCAGTAGGCTAGGCGAGCATTGGGCTTCTAGGCTATCGGCCAGGCACTCGGCCTTTTCATCGTCCTCAAAGGCTAGGCTTTGATCAGGACGGAGGAGAGGGGGGATGTCTGTAACAGTATCGGACTTGAGCTTTTTGGTTAGTTGCCAGAAAGCTTGATGGGAGGGTTTAATGGTGCTCATTAGCTCATCCCAGCGTTCGTCCCGCATTTCTTTCATGCGTGACTTTACAGTACGCTGTAAGCCACGTATGCGAATGCGGTTGTCGGCATTTGGGAAAGAGTCATAAGCACGGATGGCTGCATTCTTCTCCGTCAACAGTGCGCGCACATCGGCTGGCAGTTGCCAGCGATGGTCGTCCATCGCTGGTTCCCGCCGTGAACTTTCGTTCACTGCCGCTTGCACGTGACCGGTGAGTGAGTCGATTGCGCTTAGTGCGTCTGTGACTGAGTCTATTTGTTCAGGGATTTTGTCTAGGTGGGCTGATGTTGTGGATTTATGGCGTTTTTCAACCTTTGACCAATCGGTGACGAGTTTCGTTATAGGGGGCTGACCAGTATCATGGGGTCCTGTGCGGGATGTTAGCATTAAGATGACTGGTCTGTGGTCGGAATCTAATTCGTGTAGCGTTTCTATTGAGCATAAACGTAAGTTTGTGTGATTTAGTAGCGCTATGTCGAGAATATCGGGATTGTGACTGACGTTGGCGGGAAAGTGAGTGTACGTCAGTGGTGCTATGACGTCAAAGTTGTATTTGGTAGATAAGCGTGATAGCTCACTATCTCGGGTTGGTAATTCGAGAGTTCCAAATAGGGCTTCTAGCTTTTAAATCGCCTGCTAAGATGACTGAGTTGTCCCGGTTCATTAGTATGTTGATATCTGAATGATTAATTCTGAATGGTTTAATGGTGAGATTGCTGGGGGTAAGTATGCCGATACTATTGTGATAGTAGGATGACCGGTCATGCCTAGCCGACAGATTGATGCCTCTACTTGCGAAAGGGGGGGGGTTAATGGGAAAGCAGTGTAGGGAATTTTTGTAATATATGAGGGTGCCGCCCCCTTGCTTGCGAAACAGACGGTAGTTCGCCATTTTAGGTGTGAAGGTGTGAAGGTTTGAGGAAGGTTTCTTGAATTAGGAAAAGGTCAAGTTGATGGTCACGAACGAATGTCGTAATCTCATTTCGTTGACCTGAGATGCTGTTAGCATTGAAATATCCTATTTTAAGGGAACGGGGTTTGATTCTGCTACTTGTGTTTCGTGTATCCATTAAGGAGTGAAATTAATGTAGAAAGCTGACAAGTCGGAGTATTCCGACATAAGGGCCATGTTGGCCTGTATGTTGCCTTTAGCTGCGATGAGTTTGGCGTGTAATTCATTGCTTCGGGCAGTGACGGTGGTGTTGAAAAAGCGCGCTAGCACGTCGAATGTGCTAGGGCTGTAAGGGGCCTGTGTGGGCGCGTATGATGGCGCAGTCGTTGCTGGCATGGGGGCTAGTTTTTTGGTGGGCGCGGGGGCGCGAATTGGGGTTGTTTACTGGGTTGCAAACATTCCCATTGGGGGCGTGATGGGGTAAGTCATCAACTGAGGAATGGCTGATGGAGGTGGGACGGGGTGAGCCATCAGTTGAGGGATGGTTGGGGGGGCTGCCTGTGTGGGCTTTAGGGCGGGGAACGCTTGAGCGTGGTTAAGTTTATTCCACGGCGAGGGTCGCTGTGGTCTTAGATTCTCAGGGAGTGTATTGCCCTGGGGGAGTCGGGGTCGCTGTTGTGGTTTGGGGCGCGGGGCTCGGGGGCACCCACGATAGCTCGCAGGGTGGCCGGTCTCGCCGCATAACACACAGCTTGGAGGCTCTGTGCACAAACAACATTTACCTCGTCTAGACAACTAATTATATAGCTAATATTTGTTTCAATATTCCCATTAAAAAAAAAATGTCTGGTTGCAGTAACGTTATAAACGTTACCCCAGCAGGAAATGTTTTTGTGAAATAACTAAAAAACTATAAGTGCAACAAATTTAAAAATGTGCGCAACAATTACAGAAGCTGGGCAACTAAATACCTGTAAGATTTAAAGGACTATTTTTGACATCGTTTTGCTGGGGTAACGCACACGATTGGAAGGGCATTATTCATTATGAGCTGTCCACCAGGACCACCAGGCAGGACCATCGATTCTGAACTCTACTGCGAACAACTGATGAGATTAAAGCAAGACGTTGAGAGAAAGCGGCCGGAATTAATCAACAGAAGGGGTGTGGTTTTTCATCATGATAAATGCGCGAATCGATTGTAACATAAACATAATCGATCGTTGTATCAATTAGCAATCATTTTACTGTTTTGTTCACACTGTTAGACGGAAAAACGATGTTCTTGTTCAATTACGTTAGACGCGCTGAATATTTATTTACTGTTTACGACTGTCCTTAACTTGTTGAAATATTTTGATCTGAATTCATAAATTTTGAAAAAAAAATACTGTCAGCAAGAAAATGCATCTATTTATTAGTATATATTTTTGATTATCAAGTTATCTATCCCTTATGTGGCACCTGCCATGTTTTGTCTCTGCGTTTTTTTTTTGAGGGTGGGAAATCATCAAATAACTTCTCCCGCTCTGGGCGGAGCGGGAGGGTGTGTCAGACTCTTACTGACTAAAACCCACCCGTATTCCTTCCTGTTGCCTGTGTTGCGGGGGCCTCGGTGACCCATAAGTACCTTCCCGCGACCCCGACAGGCATCGGCCCTAGTGGACCCCTACTTTGTGCTGACGACATCTCTTTGAGGCGCGCGTGGAATACGACGCGCCGTCGACCCGGGCCTGGTCCTTACCGGACGGTGAGCTACCCATTGCTCACCGTCCGCAAGCCCGCGCCTACGGTGGCCGGAAATCCGCCCGGGATTCCCGATCATGATAACCCTAGACCTCACACATCTTTAGCCACTCACCAAAAATTAAGAGAGTTTGGCTGGGAGGTGTTAATGCATCCGCCGTATAGTCCTGACCTTGCACCTTCAGATTTCCACCTGTTTCGGTCTCTTCAGAATTCTTTAGGCAGTGTCAGGTTAACATCACGAGAGGACTGCACAAACCACTTGCCGCGGTATTTTGATCAGAAGTCCCAAAATGTCTAATAGCAATGGGATCATGTCCCTACCTACAAGATGGCAAAAAGTTATCGAACAAAATGGTACCTACATACTTTAGTTAAATGTAAATAAACTATATTAAAAAATGTTTTGAATTTTCTTAAAAAATGCGAAGAAACTTTTTCCCCAACCTATTATTTTATATACTAATTTTATTCCATGCAAAAAGTGTTTTGTTCTGAATCGACATAAGGAAACCGGGATAATTAGATGACATCTGACATCTTTATTTGTAATACAATAAAACAAGATATATTTGAAGTGTTTATTTCTATGAAACTAAACCACAACAGTTGGTATTAAATAATCAAGTGTTAACTTCATCACGGTCATACTTGTAATAAATAAATAAATACAAACGGAAACCTTACCCACTTAAAGTTTAAGCCGCACTTTGGTAATGTTGGGTTAACTAAACTAATTACTACTAAAATGAACTCTGACGTCACATATGAATTTCTTTTAAACACCATTAAAACGACAATGTTAATGACTCATACGATCCATGTACTTAAAAGATAAAATTTGCAAATTGCATTGTCAATTGATACAATTATTTAACTATTATTGTTAATCGTAATGCATCCCATTCGAGGTAAGTAAAGCTTGAAGCATTACAATGTAATAGCAGCTGCAATGTAATAATAGCAGTTTCACTAAGCTAATGCAAATGTTTTTGAATAACCTACTTCAAGAAATATTTTACGCATAACTGAAGATTATTTTACACTGTAATTATTCCAAAAGATCAGTAAATGGGAAGTACTCATGTTCATGTAACATACTTTAATTACTTAAGTACTAGTTCTGACCAGTCGAACGAAGCAAAGTGTAAACGGGCCTCTGGTTGGGATGTAACGTCAGAAAGAAACGACTTCACTTATAAAATAATGAGCAATCTCTAATAAACTCAGCCTGCAGACACAAGAGTCACGCAAACAGACAAACAAACCAAATTAAGATAAACATTATCGCTTCTTATTATTTTTACTTCCGTCTTTTAATCAAAGACAATTCACATTTTTTAAGACAATATTAATTTAATTATTACTGGCATCCGTTTTCTTCCAATTTTATTTTAAATTTATTTCCATCCTAACAAATTAGGCATTATTTAAATATTACCATAAAATTAATTCATACAATTTTACAACGTCTTTATCAGGACGTTCTCCGTTATAAAACACAATTTTCGTTTTTCACGACACTACTAGAATAGCCACTTTACGACAGAAACTAGCAACACTCCGCAGGGGACGCAGTCTAACCCAGCGTGTAGTACGATCGCCATTACATTGCTTATCACTGCGAAGACATGGAATCGACACGTCAAGGAACCGGCAATGGAATGTATGCAAAAAGGAAGTGTTGCCCGGTTCCGAAGTTTGGCCCATGTGACGATTTGTCATAAGTTTATATCACAGCCTAAGATAATTTTGATCATTCTAGACTCATCAACTCTACTCCCGTACGTACACAAAATATATTAATCTGGAGTTATATTAAAGGACTTAAATTATGTTGGAGGAATGTCATTAACGCGTTCTGCCCCGACAGTGTACAACTGTGGATTGACTTTGGAATGAGTATCCTTAGATTCTCTTCAACGTTTTCTTTCTTTATTATCTTGATTTTAATAGTGCCGTTAACACATCATATTTTTCTGCTATAACGCGTTAAGAAGATTCTTTCATTTTACACTAAATCAAAGTCACATAGTCACCCATACAGACTCATACAAGTATCACACATAGGTAGTTCGACACGAGAGCGTCACGACTTCGTCGCATATCATTATACAGAACATACAACACATGAACAGCGGACATTGCCCGTGTCTTTCTAATACTAGGTAAGCAGCACGTTCTGCTGGGCATTTTCAAAACAGTACTTTTTACTTATGACATAACTACTAGACAAAAAATCACAACGAAGATGCTGGTTTAATATAAATTATCTCAGAACTCACCAGCTAATGTGTGAAACATCCGTGCTGTAGGCAGTGAATTAACATTGCTTCTTATATTGAAGCAGTTTCATAGTGCATATTAATTTCTTATTTTCCACATCACCTAGTTAATTCTAAGTTTAACCCTTTATAAGGCTCTGTCCATATTTTGGACACCATACTTTTTAAATTTTTGCGGCTGAATGAAACGTCAGTCAAATTCAGTTTTTGTACTCTGTGATTTGACAGTTTGTTAGCAATAACCTTGTGTGTGGTTCCATGCTTTGCCGAATTCCATAAGCCCTAGTAAGGCTCTGGCCAAATAATGGACACCATGTTTAAAAAAAAACATTAAAAAAAAAAAAACTCATATTCTTAATAAAGAGGTCCTAGTTATCATATTTATCAATTTTTTATTTCCATACCCTTTGCAGTTTTCTGTGCCTTATAAAGGGTTAAGAGTCAACATAATTGAAATACTATTATTATATATCACCATTCAGAGTTTAGTTTTAATATAATAAGAATAATTTTAATATAATAAAAATATTTAATATGATACTACTGGTGTATTCTGATTCGGCGAATTAGGATTAGCAAATGATTACATATAAACATAATAAAAAGGAAATACCTGCATAGTCCAGATACTATTAATAAAGTCGAATTATATATATCTTTTTTCAAGTAAACAGTCTGGTTTCGGAATCTCTTTTAACATAATTTTCATCATTAATTTGCGAGTCCTAAGTGTTACCAGTCGATGTTGTGTGAACAGTCAGTTAACTTTTTTCCGAATATTGTGATGTATGTGTGAATAAGTATGTTATAATATAAGAGTATCATAAAACGTAACACTACAACAGTTACCGCGCTGTGACTTTTACAATAATACTTACGAATACTTATCGATATCTCTACTACGTAATAATATAATAGGGAATATGCACGTAATTCAAAACTTCTCCATTATTTAAAAATACATTGTGTAGAAGGCAAGATACAAATTCCTATTTTTTTTTAAATGCATTACTTATGTTACAGTTCATTATTTTATATTGCGGTTTTTATTTGGGGAACCGAACGCATATTTAAAACGCGTTGCCTTCAATGCCGGAAGTGACGATAAAACTATGTGAATAAAAATCTATTTTTTGCCAATGCTTGAAATCTCACTAAGGTAGGTAAGTACGATTTCTGCCTGAACAAAGCACAAAAAATAATGTAATTTATATGATTTGGGGTAAAAAACAGATGTAAACAAAGCAGATTCGAGGTAAAGGACGTCACATCATGACCTCGACAAAAACGGACGTTTGATTTGTAGTAAAAAAATATTGAAGTGTCATAACTTTTTGAGCAACAAGCAGTAGTTGAATTTAACTTTTAATACTTTTCTTGGTTTTATATTACTGTATTTTATTGATTTAGTGCAAAAATGACATGCATATTCCCTGTTACTAACTTCAGGAAATTGTCAGTCTAATAAGGTTTTGGGAGGTCTTCGGTCCAAATTAAATTGAAACTCAGAATACATTTTTAGAAGGGGAGAAACACACACATTGATATATTTGTGCATGTATTTTCTATATTTTAAGATCGTAGTGTAAAGAATATTTTTTTATGTAATAAGCTCATTGGTCGGATGACATTTCTTTTCATATTATTGAATATGTCGTTCGCGTCGTATTTGTAAATCTTAGTTAAGAGATTTCACAAATGTTAACCATTTAGCTATCATATTATACAATGTCAGTTAGGTCGTGTTTATCGTCGCATCGTGTTTATTCGTTAATCCAGGATGTTTTTAGAATCGATCGCATCGTTCGCAAAAAGTTAATTGCTAGTTTTATGCTGAAGGCAAAATATTTTGCTAGATTTTACTCATAAGTCAATTTGTCAAGTATGGTCAAATTAAGAAGAATATCGATGTTGTGAGTATTTCATTTCGTAGACAATAATATCGTAAGGACGAGTCGAAAAGTTTATAAACACATTCAATTCGTTGCTTATACACTCACGATACCAGACACATAATAGAGTGAGGCAACGTTTTTGAAAATAGATTCAATCTAGGTAAAAATGACGCCTGGTTCAAGAGTCCTCTTCAGTTTGCTCCTCGAAGCTGTATGGAATGTGTTCCTTCCATCGCAGTAGTTGTGCCACAGGCGGGCAGCTCGCCGCACTACAGCTCGGCGCTGGGCAGCAGCGTGTGCACGTGCTCGTGGTACAGCTGGCGCGCGTAGGCGGCGTGGCGCGCCACCCAGGCGGCCAGCTCCTCGCTGTCGCACTGCACGCGCGGTCTCCGCACGCCCTCCGCGCCGCCGCCACCGCGCACGCCCAGCTCCACGAAGTAGGCCCCGTCTACCGACACCACCGTGCACGACACCAGGTTGCTGGGGGACCAAGGAGCTTATTACTAAAAAATTCGCTATGAAGTTGAGTCTGTCCGCCACGATGACGGATGTCCGCCACAGACGGCCCGCGCACGGCCACGTGTACGGTACCTGAGATGCGTCTCCATGACGACCTGCGGCGCCGGGTGCTTGCACGTGATGACGCGCACGTAGCAGTCGGACAGCAGCGCGCGGATGTCGTGCGGCGCGTCGCGCACGGCGCGGTAGGCCAGGAAGTGCTCGGCGTAGTCGGCGCGGTTGAGCGCGTACAGCAGCGCCGCGCCCGCCGCCTGCGCCGGGCAGTAGCGCGGCAGCAGCCCGCCGCAGCCCGCCACGCAGCGCGGCCCGCGCACGCGCGCCGGGACCCACTTGTCCGACCTGGGGAGCGGGACACCGAGCTGAGCGACGTGAAACAAATATTGGAGGGGGAAATGGGAGAGAATGATAGTTTGGAGCTTAAGCTCCCTAATTTTTAAGGCAAAAGCGCCAAGGTAGGCCGCGAAATGAAAATTTTCTTACGTTTTTTTTTTGCGATTTTCAGATCAATACGTTGGAAGAAAATATTATTCGTAACCGTAACAAATACATATTTACATAATTAGAATCATCAACAGAACTCGCTAAGTTAGAATTTGCCTCGAATGTTATTATTTCATTAAATAGTCATTTGGATAGTTTGAAAAAGGGTTGTTGCGAACATCAGCATTAGCATCAGCATCCGCGGAACTTCAGCATCATTTTCAACATCAGCATCAGCATCAGCATCCGCATTGATCGATGCTGATTATTAATGCTGAAGTTCCAGTCGTGACATGACCGCAGAGGGGGTGGGGCTTGTAGCACGAGTTGTGTTCGCTTGCGTGTCCAATCCAGAGGTCGACCGCGGTGATTGCGATTGTAAACAAACGCAAACTTGTCTAATTACGTTCTAATACGTCATTGCACGTGAAAGTTATTGTTCTTTTTGTAAACTGTTGTGTGATAAAAATAATGCCGCCTCCGTTGAGAAGTGGAATACGGTCGTATTTTAAATTAGTGAATAAAGGAAAACTGTGCAACTTTTAGGTATAAATTTATAATGGTTACTGCTTTTTTTAAGAAAATAATTAAAATCAGCATCAGCATCCGCTGATGTCAATGATAAAACATCAGCATCAGCATCCGCTGATGTGAAAAAAATATGCATCAGCAACAACCCTGGTTTGAACTTAGAGTCTATTGATGATTCTTGTACAGTCTTAGTGGGATTGTACATTGACAATGAAGTTGTAGTTGTAGTTTGTTGAGTATGTCAAAGAGATAAAGTCTCACAGAAAATATTTAAGTTTATTCCCGTAAGTTACAGTTAGGTTGTTGTTGGCAATTCTCACACGTTAGTTGGCGTGGTCGCCCAAATGCACACTGCCTAAAATATAACATTCTAACATTATAGTCGGCGCGTATTGACAAGTAAGCTAAATCAAAACTAGGGCAAATGTACGTAAACCGTACATATTCCCAACCCGAAAGGATAACTGAGTGAGTGAGGATCCCCAGTACACAGCAATGCTATTTAAAAATAAGTATACAATGCATTATGAAATGTAAACAAAATAGTAAAAGTGACGTAAGTAAAAGATAAGAATAAAAAGTAAAGTAAACAAAATTAAGTATTAAAATTAAATTCAACTTCGCGAGAGGAGACCGCAGGGTCCCGTCCAGGCTTCGGTCGACTGTGATCCCGGTGTCCCGTCGTTGATGACTCAGCTGCCTCGGTTCGTGACTCATCCTTTGAACGTGGATGTCTTCTGAGTGAAAGAGAACGGTACCATTTATCAGGTTTGCGGGACTGCAGTTCAACGTCTTCCAGTTTATTAGATTCTTTAGATTTTTGTGAATCTTTTCTGGCGCATATTATCTTTCGTTTCTTCGTAATCCATACAATGGCTGTTATTACAATCACTGCCAAAAGAACGTAGCAGATAGCAAACTGGTGAATGTCATGAGTCGTTATTTGCGTTGGTAGCACCTCTTTATTTCTCAATTGGTGTAGCTGGTGTTCTACCACAGTGATGTCTTCGTCCAGACTTATCTTTAGTTGTGGTGCAGAATTTGTGCTTATTATGCTGTTGATCGTTTTGTTGAGAAAGGGTACTTGTAGGTTGTAGTCCATTCTCGCGTCACTGTCGTACTTGTTACGAGAATGAATTTTGAGTTCGTTGGTTTGAAGAAAGCATCCCTGTTTCAGTGTTATTATAGCCGATGTGTTGATGACTCGTGATGTGACGTCACCGTCGCAGACACTTCGAATAGCGCACGCGCCGCAGCACACCGCTAGCCATGTGTTTGTTGTATGTAATTCTATCCAGGCCGTCTCACATTCCGTTTTCCTGGTAGTACATGGCAAGGACGTTTGATGCCCTAGTAACTTAGCTTCACACGGCGCGTCAGCGTTTTGTAAATTGTAAACAGGCAAGTTTATAATACAAATGAAGTTATCCGGACTGCGTTGAATACAATTAGTCATTTCCTTTTCAGTTAGTTTCACGTAAGTATTTTTCTCGAGGTTTACTGCTAAGTATTTTGATGATACATGAACAGCTGCGGTTGTCTCATTCTTTATCCTTAAGGGCAGAGGTAAAACGTGATATACCATGAAATCTTCGTCACTTGCCAGTGGAATATGAATTTCGTACATATAATAGCTGTCAGTTACTCTAGCCTTCACGAAGAGTAATTTATAGAGGTCCTTTATATCATCTTGAATGTTGTCTACTGTCAGTTGACGAATTAAATGGGCTGGACTAAGCAGGTGGACATCCATCCGACCTTTGTATGTGTCGACTAAAGTATTGAAGAGAGTTTCTTGTATGGTTTTCAAGTTGGTCAGCAGTAAGTGTGCGGTGAGCGCCGCGGAACTGAAGTAGCTAGTGGCCATGGCTATCTCAATTCCAGATTCGATTTTTGCTAATCTTAATTCAGTTCGATTCGTGTAGTCGTTTATAAGCGCGAATTGTCGATTTATGTTTTCTTCACTTTTCTTTAGGATATCGTTTTCGATCTCGACAATAGAAGTTTGGTTACGTATGAGTTGTAGGAGATAGTCTTCATTCTCTTGCACGGCTTGGATGTCCGATTGATATTTTTCGGCAAATCTCTGATCGAGTATTCCGAATAAGTTGTTCGCTAAGTAGCCCACGCCGTCGATTAATCCTCGTTTGTTGCGCCCTGATAGATGTTTGTTCGGTGTCAGAAGTATGTTGTTGTAGTACTTCAAAAGATCCATTTCATGAGCCAGCTGCTGACTTGTGGTTTCGCAATATCTAGGCTCCAGGTTCTTGCACAAATCTTGAATTCCTTGTAAGTAGTTTTCAATATCCCGAACGCCACTCCAGTAAGTAGAAAGATTGTAATACATGAGTAGTCGCCACTCGTCATGTATTAGTTGCACCTTCCCGATCGTGTCGTAGTAAATAGGTCGGTCACTTCCCAGGCTTGTTACCCGAACACTTGGCGACGAGTCTTCTGTCACGATGCCGTTTGTTTCCGCAGGAAGGGCAAATAGAAGTAGCAATGTGGTTAACATTGTGAAAAATGTTTTCTTTCCTATATGTCGCTGCCCTCGTTTCGATGATGAAATATCTTGATTATTATTTGATTTATTTATTTCTGCGTTGCAAGTTTCGATCGGTAACAGCGATAGTTTCGTAATGGGCCGTTTCAATATGCCAGCTTGTGTTTTTATTGTTGTGACACGAACTAGTCCATCGCGGCCAGGATGGACTTCGATCACGCGACCTAGTGCCCACTTTCCTGGAGGCAGATTGTTTTCTTTGACCAGGACAATGTCATCTTCTTTGAGATTAGGTGAAGGTTTTAACCATTTGCTTCGGGCTTGCAATGATGTTAAATAGTCACTGGACCAATGCTTCCAGAATTGATGGAACATATTTTCTGTTAATTGCCATCTTTGACGTAGGTCTAAGTTGCGATCATCTTCGTAGTTAGATAGCGGTAGAGTCATTGTAGGACTACCAGTCAGAAAGTGCCCAGGAGTTAAATAGTTGAAGAATTCGTCTGGATCTTCGGTCATAGGACATAGTGGGCGTGAGTTCATGCATGCCTCTATTTTCGTCAACAGTGTCGAAAACTCTTCGTAGGTAAGTTTTTGTTCTCCTAAGACCCGACGGAGATGATGTTTCATTGAGCGAACGGCAGCTTCCCATAATCCTCCAGCGGTAGGCCACGCCGGAGCATTAAAGTGCCATTTTACTCTCATTTGACTCATCTTGTTAAAGAAATCGGGGGGCAGTTCTTTAGTGAATGCTTCGTACTCGCTATTCAGAATGTTTGAGGCCCCTATGAAGTTGGTTCCGCAGTCGGAATAAATGTGTTCCTCGTCTTGCGCACATTCTTTGAAAAGCGCCTAGGAAGGTTTCAGTGCTCAAATCTGAAACTAGTTCGATGTGAACCGCTTTTGTTGCCAAACAAACAAAGATTGCTATATAACCTTTTGAGGTTTTAACGCCTCTGCCTTTGTTCAATTTGACATCCACATGACCCGTATAATCAACTCCTGTATGAGTGAAGGGCCGGGATGGTGTTACACGTTCTGATGGAAGGTCAGCCATGAGTTGATAGTTTTCAGTTTGTTTAAATCGATGGCAGCGAACACAGCGACGTAGATAAGTTTTCACTGCCCGATTTCCTCCTACAATCCAGTATTCTTGACGGATGTAGGCGAGCGTCAGTCGTGGGCCCCCGTGTAAAGTTGCAGCGTGGGCTTGTTCTATCAATAATTGAGTTAATCTACCATTTCTTGATAGAATTGCAGGGTTTTTCATCCCAAGCGGTAAATTAGTTTTGTTTAAGCGGCCGCCAACCCGCTTAATCCCTTCTTCGTCTATGAAGGGATGCAATTTGCTTATGCTACTTTTGTTGATCAAAGGCTGATTTTTTGATAACAAGTCGTATTCTGTCTCAAATTCATGCCGTTGTACATTTCTTGTTATTATGTTTATTGCTTGTTCTAGCTCATTAGTTAGTAGGTACTTGGGCAACGCAAGATTGCAGGCGTCGCAGTTCTTCAATGTTGTGAAATTGTTCCGTGCATTTGTTTTGAATCGCAAAATCCAAGCAATGACACGGGTCACCCGAGTCAATGAACTGTGATTATTCAATAAATCATTGACTATGTTTTCCGTTTGTTTTGTAGTTGCCACAATATTTTCTTTTTGCGCAGTGGTTGCAAATATATAATTGGTTGAATTGTCTTGTTGTTTTCCGGTAAATGTTTGCAGCATCTCAGGGCCTTTCCACCATAGTTGAGCATTCAAGAGCTGCTTCGGGGATAAACCTCTGGTTGCGCAATCTGCGGGATTGCTTTTCGATTCGATGTATGTATATCATGTATATCACTTTTCTGATCCTGGTGACTCGATTTTCTATATATTTCTCTCGTTTGGATGGTTCTCCTTGAAGCCATGCTAGCACCACTTGGGAGTCGCTCCAGGCCCATACACTGGTAGTATGTTCATTGAGTGTCTCCAAAACTTTCTTGACTAGCTGCGTCAGAAGTAAAGCTCCCGCAAGCTCAAGTCGTGGAAGTGATAGTTTTTGTGCGAGCGGAGCGACTCTAGTTTTAGCTGCAAGTAGGCTTAGTACAGGCAGCCCCAACTCATTAATTACGCGCGTGTATATGACGCATGAGTAAGCTTTTTCACTTGCATCGCAAAACGCAAGTAATTCTATGTTGTTTGTAATACCTCCGATCCATCTTTTAATTTTTACAGTCTTTAGTTCTTGTAGTTGGTTTTCTAGTTTAAGCCAATCTTCTTGTATTGATGTAGGTAACAGTTCATCCCACTCAAGGTTTTCTGTCCATACACGTTGAAAAATAAGTTTTGCGCTTATTGTTACAGGCGAAAACCACCCCAATGGATCGTAGAGTTGAGAAATTTGCGAGAGCAGGGATCGCTTAGTTAGCCCCTTCTTGCAGATTTGTTTCAGATTCCAGTTAAAGGTAAACATGTCAGATGTAGAGTTCCAACCAAGTCCAAGTGTTTTCATGGAATCCTCTTGCTTGAAGTCAAAGTTAGTTTTGGAAATTTGATCTTCGTGTAACGTTTCTAGCAGCTCGACGCTATTACTCGACCACTTCCTTAAGTTCATTCCACCCCTGTGCAGTAACAGGATCAATTCAGTTTGTAGTTTCTTAGCGGTTTCTAGTGAATTGTGCCCACTAATCAGATCGTCGACGTAAAATGCATTCAACAGTATTTTTGCTGCGTCAGGGTAAAGGTGCCCGTCGTCTGTTGCCAGCTGTTGTAATGTTCGCATAGCTAACCACGGAGCACTTTTGGTCCCATATGTCACAGTTTTTAATGTGTATTCTTGCAGTTTTTCGTTGGAAGAGTTTCGCCATATGATTTTCTGAAGGTTTTGTTGATCTTCCGCTATCCATATACCTCTGTACATTTTTTCTATGTCAGCTGTAAAGGCGTATTTGTATGTTCTCCATTTTAGAATGAGAGCCTGAATGTCTTTTTGTAGGTTAGGCCCCTTATCCATTAGGCTATTCAAGCTTTTGCCACTTGACGTCTTTTGTGAGGCGTTGAAAACCACTCTTAGTTTGGTGGTGGTTGAGCGATCTCTTAGTACGCCATGGTGTGGTAGATAGCATTCATTGTTATTTTCCACACTCTGTGACGTCACTGGCTTCATATGTTTTAGTTCCACATATTCTGTAATAAAGTTCTTGTACATATTGTAAAGCCGTTGGTTTTTGGCTAGCTTTTTCTCTTGATGTAAAAATTGCGCAATAGCTGCTGATTTGGATTTCCCAAGATCTTTTTCCCAACCTTGTAACATCGGCATTTTGACTACATATTTCCCATCAGAACTTCGTTTCGTAGTTTCCTTGTAGTATTTTTCGCATTGGTCGTTTTTATTGACGTCCGCAGTGTTTTGGATTATGTCTTCGTTCTCCCAGTATTTAGACAATTCTGCGGTGTCGATTAAAGTTATATGACAATTGAATGTCTTAAGTTTTCCGCATAAAATCCAACCGAGATGTGTCTGCTGGGCTATTGGTGAGTGACATTCACCTTTTAGGACTCCGTCTAAGATAATATCTGCATAAATGTCGGCTCCCAGTAAGAGGTCAATTGAACTGGAGACGTTGTAGTCGGGATCAGCAAGTTTTAAATTTTCTAGATGTTTCCACTCTGCCTGTTCGAAATTACGATTAGGTAAGTTGTTAGTTAGTTTTTGAAGTACCAATGCTTGCATGTCGAATGTATAATTGGAATGCATAGATTGGCATTCGAGACGTAGGAGTCCCTTGCAGTTTCTCGATGTAGATCCTACTCCGGCTATAGCAGCATTGAATTTCGAGCGAGGCAAGCGAAGTAGTTGAGCGGCATTTTCGGTTATCAAATTTACTTGCGATCCTTGATCTAACAGACCCCGTAGTTTTATGTATGTTCCGTTTGCTGATTTTATCTTAACTTGAACCGTCGTTAAGAGAACTTCGATGTTATTCGTTGATAAGTGATGAGCCCCTTGTTGCGTTGATGTTGATGGGCGCGAGTTGGTGTTGTCATCTCCGTTTCTAGAAGTGGATTCCGAGTCGTTGACCTTTTTTATGTGCAATAACGTATGATGTTTTAGATTGCATTCTCTGCATGTTTTCCAAGAATTGCAATTAGTGTTGCCGTGGCTGTACAGACAATTTTTGCAAAGTTTGAGTTTCGTAACAGTTTTGTTTCTTTGCGGAATATCCAATTTAATAAATTTATCACATTGCATCAGCACGTGATCGTTGTTGCAAAGTGGACATTGTCCGTATGACGCATGAAACGTTTTCGATGAGTCTTTATTTTGTTCACCAAAGGTTGATTTCCTTCCGTTATTTTGCGTATTGTTGAAGTTAGGTTTGTTATTCAGCCAGCTTTTGTTATTTGATCTTTGGAAAGGTTTACCACCTCCTTGTTTTTGAGAAGTCGGAGAGTCCTTTAACCAAGTTTTTGCAGTTTCATAAGCAAGGAACGACCTTTCCAAAAATGACAGAAATTCTTGTAGGTTGGGTAACTCTCTGTTGTTCTGTATTTCTTTTGAATACTCGTTGAGTGTGGCTGTATCCAATTTCTGTGACATGTAATAAACAATGATCGGCCCCCAACTGGACACTTCAACGCCCATGTTAGAAAGTCCATTCATGCTTTCTGTTATAACGTCATGCATTCGTTTTAAATTGTTAGCGTTGGGTTGTTGTATAGTGCATAACTGCTGCATAGTATTCATGAAAGAAGTGAATTGAAGTCTGCGATTGTCGTAGCGATGTGCCAGTATTTCCCAACATGAGTCGTAGTTCTCTGCGCTGATCGACAGATGCTGCACCAGGCGTTCGGCTTCACTTTTAAGTTTCGTTTTAAGGTGTTGCATCTTCTGCGTTTTCGAGATGCTGGGGTTGTTGTGTACGGTTTCCAGAAAGATATCTTTGAACGAAATCCACTGTACGTAGTTGCCTGTGAATTCCGGAATATCAATTTTTGGTGCAGACTTTTGATACTGAATGTTTGAGAAGATCTTACTGTTGAGATTTCTTTTCAAACTCTCGTATTTCTCTTCAAACTCTTCGAATTTGTTGTGGTAGTCTTCTTTCATACTAGACCCTTTAAGTTCAGTGTCTAGTTCCCAATGTATCTTGTCTATGGGATCCCATTTCGCTTTTAAAGTTGAAAGATGTTCTTCAAACTCCCACTTCTCAGTTATTAACTCGATGTTTATTTTAGACATAGCTCTACTAAGAGCCTTAAAGTTGCGCTCTTGTTGATTCACGAGTTGTTTCAGTTTGTCGTCGGTTTCTTCAACCAACATTCCAGTTAGGTCGAAATCTATGTGTTGCTGTTCTCGTTGAAGATCTATTAATTCCATCATATTCCTCATAGTAGACTCGTACATTTGCTTAGTTTTTTCGTAAATGTCGTTAGTAAAGTATGGAATATTTTTAGTTTCGATGGTTTCCAAAAGTGTGTGGTGTTGTCCGTCAAAGACTACCCATAGTTTTTCTAGGTTCTTTAGACGCTTCTCCAAGTAGTCTGGAGTTTTTCTTGTGACACTGTCCTTTTTGTAGTTGCTGCAGAGGGATTTTATTTCCTCAAACGTAGCGACTTGTTTGTTCAGTAGTTCCATGGTAGTAGAGGAGCAGATAGTAGTTGGGTAAGTACCTTAATTTAGTTGCAGGTGAGTTCCCAGGAATTGGTTCAGTTCAGGACACGAAGACGTCGATAGCACTCTAGTAGTTCCTTGCTTCAAGTGTTCTTCGGTATCCTTTGAATAGTTGTCATTAGACCCAAGGCGTTCCTGTATCCGCTGTGACACTCGACTTCTCAATTTGATCTGGTGAGACCCGCTTGTGGGAGGCCAGTCAAACCGATTCGCTATCGCAGTTGAAAGACACAGTAAACACCCTGAATCCGGCTCGAAGGACCATAAAATGTACAGTCTTAGTGGGATTGTACATTGACAATGAAGTTGTAGTTGTAGTTTGTTGAGTGTGTCAAAGATAAAGTCTCACAGAAAATATTTAAGTTTATTCCCGTAAGTTACAGTTAGGTTGTTGTTGGCAATTCTCACACGTTAGTTGGCGTGGTCGCCCAAATGCACACTGCCTAAAATATAACATTCTAACATTATAGTCGGCGCGTATTGACAAGTAAGCTACATCAAAACTAGGGCAAATGTACATAAACCGTACAATTCTAATTCTGAAAATATATGTATATCTGCTACAGGCGTGAATCATATATTGATCAACATCAGATCAGTATTAACTTTTACGTAACACTGGAGAGGAGAGATACTAGAAGAGTTTCAACAAACAAAATGATAAAGTGTATGCACACTCTAGTGAAAAAGCAAGCAGACGTGTGCCACGTGTTCAGCGTGGTCATCACCCTTCGGCATTCATGGTTTGGCATGGGGTGTCCTATTTAGGTCCAACGGAGGTGTTTTTTTGTGAAAAAGAAGTGAAAACCAGTGCCCTCGTATATCAAAACACAGTCCTAACAAACGTTGTGGAACCTCTTTCACAAACAATATTCGAAAACAGACACTGGGTATTCCAGAAGGATTCTGCGCCGGCTCATAAGGCGAAAAGTACCCAAAACTGGATCACGACACGTGGAATCGACTTTATCAGGCATGAGGATTGGCCCTCATCCAGGCCAGACTTGAATCCCTTGGATTACAAAATATGGCAGCAATTGGAGGACAAGGTCTGCGCTAAACCACATCGCAACTTGGAGTCACTAAAAGCATCCCTGATTAAAACAGTCGCCGATATTGACATGAACGCCGTGCGTACTTCGATTGATGACTGGCCTTGGACATTGAAGGCTTGTATCGAAGCAAGAGGAGGACATTTCGAATAATTTTAATGTGGTTTAAATCTGTATTTTATAACCTTTTAACTTCCATATTTGACAAAACTTATGACCAGACTACGTAAATATCTTCGCGGGCAACGTTGACGCATTCGCCTTAAGACGCTGACAACACTTAAACCCGGTCACTGTCAGATTGCATAGAAAAGAAAGAGAAGCGCGATGACACAACGCCTGTAATTTATTGCAAAATATGAAGCAATTATCTATTTACTCAAAATTGAGTTGAGTAATCGAAAATAAAAAAAAAACAATTTCCACATCCAAATAAGACGTTCTTGTTATTAATTAAATGCGTAACGTATGTTGATATTTAATACAGATGTTTTGGATTAGAACTCAAGGTAAGAAGTTAGTTTGACGTTAGTTTGTATAGTTTTTTTTTCAAAACGTGTTTTGGTAACAACCAAGTTCTGGGAAATATGTTCAAAATTAACATATTCATATTTTTTCCGCTACCACAAACTATACAGATTTGGCAATTTTTTTTCTTAAGAGAAGCCTATTTTAGTTAATTGGGTCTTGTCAGCGCCTCAAGGTGGATCCGCAACTGTAGCCCGTGAAATTAAAATTGACTTACATTTTCTCCTATTTGCAGGTCAGTGTCAGGTTGTGTCTTAGAGAGATGTATACACATACACACATGTGTATACATCTCTCAAAGATACAACCCCATTACAAAATATACATTATGTAGGAGTCAAGAAAAAAGTCCAATTCTTTTTACAAAAAAAGCCATTCGGCAGAATTGATGTTTCCTTTTGAATTCTTGAAGACGAAAGTTAAGAAAAGTCGAAGCATTGGTAAGGAAAAAAGGAAGTTGCTTCTTTTTTCGGCAAAGCAGGACATTACACAACAGTGTCGCTTGAAGACCAAAGTATAACAATAGCTTTATAAGATTTTTGTGTTACTAACAGTATATGGACTACGTCTGAAATAAATGTCTTATTATTATTATTATTATTATTTGGTATACATTTTTGTATCTCGGCACTGATCTGTCGGTAACACGGGCCAAAGCCTACCCGGGCTACCCTGAGTGTACTAACCTAAGTGATAATTGATGATAATATATGGCGTGATGATTTTATGTTTTGGCTTTGTGTTGCAGCGGTGAATGTTGTTTGTGCGTGTGATATTTGTGGGTCATTGTTGTTTGCAGGAATTTTCGAATTCTGCAAGTGTTCAGGATAGCAGCTTTCTGTAGGGTTTGGTAGGTGGAGGGAGCAACGTCTGTTGTTCTGTGTGTGAGGATGGCTCCATCAAAGTATGGCTTGTGTGTTAGGTTTTCAAGAACCGTTTCTGGAGTTTATTTGTAGTAAGGTTTAGTAATTAATTTATATTGAATGGCAAGTTTTTGATGGATTATGTTAGCTATTTTATCGTGCCTGTGTTTATAGTCAGTCTGAACTATTGCTTTACATGCTCCAGTAATGTGTTGAACAGTTTAGGAAGAACTATGACATCGTCTACAAATGTCTGTTGGAAGAGGGGCTCGCTTGATGTGCTTTTGGTAATTACGGGTTTTAATAACTTGGCCTTGAATTGCTGTCATGATCCCTTCAGTCTCCGGGAATAAATCTCCGCGCCTGAACCATTCGTTCGACGCTAACTTGTCGACGTTAGGTTGGCAAAGGCCTTGGCGATGTCTTCCATGGAGTGACTTCTGGATCCATTATTATTATTATTATTTCCTTTATTCCACTTGAAAACATATCATTTACATTTTTAGATATTTTTATAAAAATATAAAAAAAAAATATTATTATTATTATAGTGACCGCAGATTGGTTCGTCAACACTTGCTTGACTTGTCTTATAAAAAGTTCATGAAAAGCGTCCTGGAAGCAATGCAGCACGATAACGCGTCCTCACATTCCGCTAAGGTAACGGAAGCGTATTTGAAGGCCTATTTATAACTGATGTCGCATCCGCCATACAGCTCAGAGTCTGGGCTGTATGGCTACTTCAGTTTCCTAAAATTAAACACAAACTTAGAGGCACACGTTTTACGAGCCCTGAATCGGCCGTGAATGCGTTCCACAAAGCCATTGAAGAGGTCCCTAAGAGTGGCCCAATTGCTTACAATGGTTCCAGCGAATGCAAAAATGTATACTTTGAACAACAATAAACGTATCTGGTCTTACTTATCAGAAACCAGAAACGTTCAATATGACCTAAGTACATATCTGTTTTGGTCGTGAATCATATTTTGATCAACATACAACCTGACCCTGACCTGCAAATTCCAAAAAACGTAAAAAAACCATTGAATTTCGCGGGCTACAGCTGCGGATTCACCTTAACGAATTTATCTTTCTGATTTCAAATGACATTAGAAGAGTTTTAATAAGAGAGAGAGAGATTATATTTATGGTTGTTAGACATACCTGCGACTGGTGTCCCTCAACGCGGACGCGGTCTCCGCGGCCAGGTCGAGCACGCCGATGACGGGCTTGGTGACGGTGCCCACGAGCCCCTTGCCCACGCCGGCCAGGAAGCCGCCCAGCCCCTCCGACGTGGCGCCCTCGTAGCTGTGCTTCACCAGCGACGTCATGCCACCTGCGGATCACAACGATTAGCTATACTACCTCTAGGGGACATTATAGAAAATTAGTTTCGGGCTAGTCACGATTAGTTTTAAACTAGTGACGACTAGTTTTGGACTAGTCAGAATGTAGTTACAATAGTCAGTCGTCGTGAACAGAACGTGTTAGCTACCCAGCAGGCCGAGCCCCAGGCCGCGCAGGCCGGCGGCCAGGTGCGCGCCGGGCGCGGCGGAGCGGATGTTACAATAGTCAGTCGTGAACAGAACGTGTTAGCTACCCAGCAGGCCGAGCCCCAGGCCGCGCAGGCCGGCGGCCAGGTGCGCGCCGGGCGCGGCGGAGCGGATGTTACAATAGTCAGTCGTGAACAGAACGTGTTAGCTACCCAGCAGGCCGAGCCCCAGGCCGCGCAGGCCGGCGGCCAGGTGCGCGCCGGGCGCGGCGGAGCGGATGCGGCGCCGCGTCTCCTCGTGCGCCTCGTCGCCCACCACGCGCTCCAGCCCGTCGCCCAGAGATTCTGTACGCAAACAAAACAATCTGATACATACATAAACTCACGCTTTTGTCCCATGGAGGTAGGCAGAACCTACAGAGCGCCACCTGCTCCTTTTATTTTAAATCGTACGAGTAATGGAGATAAGTAGCAGTAAACAGACATTGGGACGGGGAAATTGAGGGAACCGGGATCCCTGACAATGCACAATTCGTCGTATCGAAGCGAAACTGAGCGTGCCACACGCCTCCAAGCTGTGACATTATATTAGGCTCATTTGAAACGTCTTGGTACAATCATTACTGCGGCAATAATAAAATAGTATTCTTAACTCGTTCGGAACGAAAGTTTCCATTGTATTCGAAGTATTATTACAATAATTTTCCTAGTGCTGTCTCTTACCTGTAACTTTAGCAGCGGAGTTGGATATGCCATGGGTGACGTTCTTGAACAAGGCGCCCACGTTGCCTTCTAGTAATAGCCCAGTGACTCCCTCTGACACGTCGGCTACGAAGCCCAGCGGGTTGCCCAGGAAGTCTACCGATCCCAGGATCTTCGCTGCTTGCCATTTTAACTCCTGTAGGATCATGTTTATTTAAAAAAGAACCAGTCATAACAAAGTATTTAAAAACCAACTGTCACTAGCAACAATAACATATGCCGAATACTATGTAAACCACATTTGCTGGAAAACGCTGGCTCATCACAATTACACATTCATTATTAAAAGAACATAAAAAAATCGTGTACTTACATCCTTGAAGTGCGCTAACATCTGCCTGCCGAGGTAGGAAGCAGTATCGAACACGTGCGCTCTCACGAACGGCTCGAGCTCAACTGCGGCGTCTTCAAACTTGATGAACGTAAGCCCCAGTCGCCGCTTCAGCGCGCTCAGCGACCCTTCCAGCTTGTTCGCTGTACACATCGAGAGGCGGATCTGGGGAGGCCAAGAAATAATATTTTTGTAAGCACTTAAATGAAACAGCGAAACCATTTCAACAATTTTTAGATTATAATTATAGACAAAAATCGCACTGGCCGAATTTAAAGCGTAGACATTACGTACGTAGAAGTGATTGTATTGAAAATACGTCGAAGTTATACACTGCATGTACGTTCGAGGACCAAATACGCTACTCCAACGCCAGATGCGAACTACCCTAATATTCCGGGAGGTAGCGTTGCAAATACAAAAGTCATAGTAAGCCGGCTGATGTTGACATCGATAGTTGATCTTATATGACCAATAAGTGAACCGACCGTCAGCTGCTCAGGTAGCGGTGGGTGTGGATGTGGGGAGGTTACGAAAGTAGTAAAAAAAAATATTGTACGCCGGCTGAAACTTTTTTATAAATAGTTAACATAACACTGAGCAGAAAAAATAATCGTCAGCTGCATCGTGGAGGGGGACTATGTATCAGCTCAACTCAGCTGCTAGCATGAACTTGTAAAAAAAAACTTATAACGTAAAATAAAGTCATAGTACGCCGGCTGAAATTTAACTAGGTGATTGTTTCAATGATTAAAAGTATGGTTTCACCAAAGAACGTTGTACGACCGACGCCGGTGTAACCTTATTAAGACACATTTTTAACGCGTGTGAAGACCACAATCTATTGAGACCTCTCAAAGGCATTTGATTACGTCGATCACGAAACCTTACTCTTGAAACTTGAATATTACGAACTTGGAAAACTTGCGCTCAGTTTAGTCAAATCTTATTTAAATGACACACAACAGCACATTCATATAAATGGTTTTAATTCACTCGGTTTAAAAGTAAAAATGGGTGTTCCACAAGGCTCGATATTGCGTCCTTTCCTCTTTTTAGTGTATATTGATGATCTACCCAATTATTAAATAATCACCCACAAATGGTTTTATTTGCTGACGATACTTCCATAATTTTTAAGGTAGATAGACGTGTTACTAATTTTGACGACGTAAATAACGCCCTACTGCAGGTTCAAAATTGGTTCACTGCTAATAATTTAGTATTACATGAAAAAAAAAGGAAGTGCACAAGATTTTCTTTACCAAATGTCAAAAGTAATGATTATAAAATTAGAATTCGTTGACAAAACTGTTTTCCTGGGGATCGCGCTCGACTCAAAGCCACAACGGGGTCCTCGTTTAACATCTCTTGCAGGAAGGCTAAGTTTAGCTAGTTCAGCATATGCTGTCAGAAAAATCCGTCAATTTACTGATGTAGACACCGCGAGACTGGTAAATTTTAGTTACTTTCATAGTACGGTCGGTGCGGTAGTCTTACGGTATTTTAATTTGGGGACGGGCTGCAGACATCGAGTCTATTTTTATACTGCAGAAAAGAGCTATCAGAGCCATATAATATAATCTTGGCAGGCGCGATTCTCTAAGGGATATGTTTAACGATATTAACATCATGACTGTACCTTGTCAATATATCTATGAAAATATCATGTACGTATGAAAAAATTACATCCTTTTAGTAAAAGAGGTGAAAGACATAATTATAGATCTAGAAATAGGGACCTATTAGCTCAACCAGGTTTCAGACTTGCTAAAGTAGACATCTTTTATGGGGTACTGTTTAAAATGTTACAATAAAATTCCTCCCCACATACTTCAACTAAATGAGACGAAATTCAAATTTTGTATAAAACGCACACTATGCAAGCAGGCATACGAGGGCGGCACTGAAAATTTCGGGAATCAAGGAAGTGACACAACATTACTATTTAAAAATGTATTTATTGCTTTTCGAAGTATTCTCCGCGAAATTTGACACATTTTTCCATACGATGGAACCAATCATTGAAGCAACCATTCCATTCGGAAGTTGGGGTCTCCAAAATGGCCGTTTTGTAGGCGTCCACAGCTTCTTCAGGTGATGAAAATCTCTGTCCACACAATTTATTCTTTGTTTTAGGGAAATATAGAAATCATTAGGGCTTAGGTCGGGGCTGTACGGCGGATGGTCAAATAATTCTGTTTTCTTGCTCTAAAAACTCTTTTGTTCTGTGCGCGGTGTGAGAACTCGCATTGTCGTGGTGGAGGATAATGCGGCGGTTGCAGTTCTCTTTACGGAGTTCAGAAACGACCTGTGGCAAACAAATGCTAGCATACCATTCTGCATTAACCGTTCTTTGTCCCTCAAGAGGAATAGTCGTAACATGGCCGGTTTTGGAGACAAACGTGGCCACCATTTTTTTTTGCAACACTCCGTGAACGAACAATTTTTGTTGGCTTTAACTCATTTTCGAACACCCAAACTCGTGACTGGTTTTTTGTTTCGGGTTCGTACGCGTATATCCAGGATTCGTCACCTGATACGATGTTGTAAACAGCATTTGAGGATCCTGCGTGGAATCTTTCGAGAGTTCTGATGCACCAAGTCGCTTTTTGCTCTTCACAGAGCGAATGCGGTATCCATCGGGAAAACAACTTTTTTACACCTAATTGTTCATGCAAGATTATTTGTATTTGACTCATGCCAATGTTGCCATGTCTAAAGTTGCCTGAATTTCGCGGTATGTCACATGTCGATCTTCCTCAATCAGCTTACGCACAGTATCAACGTTTTCTTGGGTGACTGCAGTTTTTGGATGACCTTGACGGGGATCATCACAGAGCTTGACACGTCCACGTTGAAATTCAGCAAACCAGCGATAAATTGTGGTTTGGGATGGGGCTTCATCACCAAATGCAGAAATCATCCTGTCAACACACTGTTTTTGTGTTAAACCACTTCGAAAGTCATAATAAATCATCGCTCTTGAATTTTACCGAGAATCTTTTTTTTAAATAAATAAATGGTATTCGATTTTTAAAACCAAGGAGTTTTCAATTGAAAAGATTTTAATATGACAGGAACAGTGGAAATATTCCATTCCCGATACTTTTAGTGCAGCCCTCGTATTATAAGTTGGGGGATTACATCGCTGATAGAAATACTTAGCTCAATGCTGGTGCAGGACCAGCATTGAGCCAAGTCCACAACTACAACTAATTGATTAATATATGAAAATACTGTTTGAGGTGCTGAACATTGTAAGACTCTTTGCATTGTATTAACTCACTCCTTTGTATTATATAATTGCATAGCACAGGTGTGAGTACTATGTATAATACAGCTACTATTTACCGGTTAATATGTCTTTCATTAACTTAAATGTGCCCTGGCGGTTGAGAATGTCATGCTCAGTCAGTTGTCTCGCTGATGGTTGCGCGTGTGTTGGATCATTTAGCTCACTTCAAAATGGTTGAGCTAAATGATTCCAATCCATGCGTCACGTTTGGGGACGGACGCCGTCAGTTGGGACTTGTGGGATTTTTAAATTGTTTTTTGTTGTTTGTTTTGCTGTTTATGGACGCGTTTTTTTATATCGTTTTCATATTTAGTTATAAATTCAACATTATTTATACTAATCTTTTCGTAACAATATAATTTAAAAGAATTTTCATGGAGTGTCTTGCCCGTTCTTCTCCATAAGTACCTATTACGCTTTGGAATGGCAACTAGCTTTATATTTCTAACTGACCGACTCTTTGACAATTCGAAAGTGCCTGTAATGGTTTAATTGAAATAAATGCTTTGAGTTTGAGTTTGTACGAAACCAATAATCAGCTGTGTGGGTAGATATGGAAAGACCGTCAGCTGACGCAATAAAGATCAAAAATATTGGAGCATTACTACTGTTTCCTTTTAAACATATATTTCGAGATAGATTCTGGAGCTCCTTAAGCCCATAACACGACCATCGGGCTACCTAAGCACCCTCCCCCTAAAATTCCAAAGCAACATCTTCGTGTGCGTGTCTCTTTGTCGTACGTGATCATTTTCGGTTGTACCCTTCGAACGAACGGACGCAAGTCCAAATATGTCGAAGATTCAACCGGTTTGTGTATACCGTGGCAAAAAAAAAGTTGTAACAAATATGAATTATAAAGTAATGAAGTTCTAAAGATCAGTCACAGTATATCGGATAGCAGCGAAAATATTGACGGTATGGATGTCGGTGACCCTTTCTTTGAGCGTGTATATTTCTAGTAAAAATGAAGAGCATCGAGCTCAAGATATCGAACAAGATGAAGAGAACGATTTACAGAGGACAGTTCTGATGAGGATTCATCCGAGAACATATGCGATAGCTAATGGTATCGCTATCGTAATTGTTCTCTGATGAATATATAATTTCTGCAAAGTTATCAATTTTGTTATTTCTTTCGCAACCTCCCCCACCTACACCCACCGCGGGTGCGTCAGCTGACGCTTGGTTCACTTATTAGTCATTCGAGATCTATTGAAAACGATGGTAATCGATCGGCGTAAAACACTACCTAAAATACAACGCTACTTTCCGGACTATAAGCTTATCAAGCGTTGGCAAATATCTGTGCTATAATTTGATGTTGTCATTTCAGTGATGTCAAGTGCTCACTTGGCTAGGTATGATCTTGATGAGCGCGAAGTAGTACCGCGTGCTGTGCAGCGCGGTGAGCTCGCTCAGCATGCGTTGCGTCTCGTAGTCCGCCTCGTCCGGCTGCTCACGCGCACTTTCTTCCTCGCCTCGCCAGGCCCACGCCCACAACTGGAGGATTAGTCTACGAAAAAGAGACCATGATCTTTTTAAAGAGAAATGTGTTAGAGAAAGTGTGAAGGAGAGAGGAAGCTATACAGGATAAATAACACGATCCTTTTGCGCAACGGATCGCTCGTAACTGACACTCCGTCGTAGGTACGTCTTCTGATGATCTTCTGATGAGAAAAATTAGATCATCGTACATGATCTAATTTTTCTATGTATGATGATGTAACTTACGTAAAATACAAATTGTAGGACTTCAGCCCTTTGTGATACCTGCTGCATTTTCGAAAATAAATGATGAGTTGTGAAATATATTATTATTTTTATGTGTATTATCAACTTAACACATATTTCTGAGAATGTTGGTTAACCTATAATTGACGACAGTGTAAGTCGGAGGTTATTGTTACTTAAGATACATTATATACAGAAACTGTTGGTGTACCTTTATAAATAAATAAATATTTATTCTGAAAATAGAATTTAATTTTTGTGTTAGTACAACTCATGTCTTACCTTTCTTCCAGCCTGATCGCCAGCGGTCGGAGCGCCACCACGAGATGCCTGAAGAAGTACGCGTTGTACCGCTTGGCGGGCGCCTTCTGCAGCTCCACGGCCGCGTGCAGCGCCGGCAGCGGGCCCGCGCCGCGCGCCGGCAGGCAGTACAGCAGCACGGGGCTGGGCGTGCCCAGCATCTGCGCGACGAGCAATTGTGCATTTAGATTCACTTGTGGAGTGGCGAGTTAACAAAAACAAATTCAGTTACCCGAACGGCATCAAATCAAATCAACTCAGCCTATAACGGTCCACTGCTGGACATAGGCCTCTCCCAGGCTGCGTCACAACACCCTGTCCTCCGCCTTCCGCATCCAGTCTGTCCCAGGCACCCTTTTTAGGTTATGGATCCATCTAGCTGAGGGTGACTCCCACACTACGCTTGCAATACGCGGTCTCCAGGACTCGTCTGCTCCACCGGCCATCGGTCCTTCAGAAAACATGGCCAGCCCACTGCCACTTCAGCTTGCTTACTCTGCAGGCTATGTCGGTAACTCCGGTTGTCTTCCGGATAACTTAATTTCTGATCTTATCCTTCAAAGAAACTCCGAGCATAACCCGCTCCATAGCGCACTGAGCGACCTTGAATTTGTGGACCAGCCCGACAGTCAGTGTCCACGTTTTGGCACCGTATGTCACAACGAGCAGGACGCACTGGTTATCCCGCAGTGTTTGAAGACCTTAGTCGACGAGAAGACGAAGTTTTCCAAACGCTGCCCCAATCGGATCTTCCTGTTGGCTTCTTTCTCAAAGTTGTGCCTACCGGATCCTACTGGATAACTTGTTTAGGTAGACGCTTTCCTTCACAATTTCGAGAAGCGACCCTTCGATGTGGATTGGACTCGGCAAGACGTGAGAATTGTACATGACTTTCGTCTTGTCCAAATTCATGCCGAGGCCAACCCGCCGAGTGGCCCCATTTAGGCTGTGCTGTGCTGGTCTAACTGTTCCAGCGTCTCATCCACTATGACGATGTCATCGGCGAAAGATGTACTCGCCGTTTACGTTGTTACCCTGTTCAGTTCCTGTCCAGCATCTTAAAGACGTCCTCCAACGCATTGGTGAACAGTTTCGTGGATATCACACCACCTTGTCTCACCCCCCCTGAGCAGTTGGATAGGGCGGGTTTTTTTTATCCTGGATCTGGCCAGTCAATTCGACATCGTTGCAGAGAGGCCAGAAAAGCCCATATTTCGATGGAGTCGAAGGCTTTCCAAAAATGCTATACACAGCGGCTGGTTATACTCTTCGGTCTTCTGCACAATCTGCCGAACAGTATGGATTTTTTTTTTGGGTGGGAAATCATCAAATAACTTCTCCCGCTCTGGGCGGAGCGGGAGGGTGTGTCAAACCCTTACTGACTAAAACCCACCCGTATTCCTTCCTGTTGCCTGTGTTGCCAGGGGCCTCGGTGACCCTTTTGTACCTTCCCGCGACCCCAGTAGGCATCGGACCCTAGTGGACCCCTACATTTGTGCTGACGACATCTCTTTGAGGCGCGCGTGGAATACAACGCGTCGTCGACCGGGGCCTGGTCCTTACCGGACGGTGAGCTACCCATTGCTCACCGTCCGCTAGCCCGCGCCGACGGTGGCCGGAAATCCGCCCGGGATTCTCGACGCTCAGGGCGTCTCCTGCGGCGGCTAGGGGCGAGAGGGCGCGAAATTTGCCTTTCCCTTAACCGTCCCGCCTCCTCCTTCGCGAGCATTACTGCTTCGGAGAAGGAGGTGACGGCTGCCTGTGCCCTCTCGCTCCGTACCATGGCCTGAACCAGGGCCGGACGCGAGAGATCTCTGCCGCCGGAACAGTATGGATGTGGTTCACGGTACTGAAGCCTTTTCGAAAACCTGCTCGTTCTGGTGGCTGGAACTCGTAAAGTCTCCTGGCGAGACGGTTCGTGACGACCCTCGAGAGCAGCTTGTTAACGTGGCTCAGAAATGAGATGGGTCTATAGTTCTTCAGCAAAGTTTTGTCGCCTTTTTAGAAGAGCAGAACCACTGCACCTCTGCTCCACGCCTCTGGCGTTGTACCTTCTTGGATGACGGAGTTGAAGAGACTCGCTAGCTCTCTCAGGAGTGGAGCCCCGCCCGCTTTAAGGAGTTCTGTCGTTATTCCGTCATCACCAGGTGCCTTGTTTTTTAGCTGCTCGAGACCCGCCCTAATCTCGCCCTGGTCGACATCCGGGCATGTCTTCCGTGTAGTGGCTAATTCGGCTCAATGGTCATCGTCACTTGTGGGCTAAGTAATAACAGCCGCACGGGTCAATCGATCAGGTTAAGCTACGCTTACCGCGGTTGGTCCGTAGATGGGTGACCATCTTTACATACCAAGACGCCTCCGTGCCTCGGAAAGCACGTTAAGCCGTTGGTCCCGGCTGTCATTCGTGGCTTTGCCCGAAAGTCTGACAACAAGTCTTACCATATTCAGCTGCATCCGGTTAGACTGGAAACCGACCCCAACGTAGTTGGGAAAAGGGTTAGGCAGATGATGATGATGGTCATCGTCACTCTGCCCCGCTGGCTTCGCCGTCCGCGTTGAGTACAAGTGCCCGTAGAAATCCTCGACTTCCTCGAGTATCTCGGACTTCGAAATCACGATCCTACCATCCGCAATTCTCAGTTTCGTCATATGGGACGTCCCTAATTCCTGAGCGAACACTTTCGACCCTCGGTACTGCTCAATCGCGACCATAATGTCACGAGTGTTGGAGCACCGAAGATCGCGTCCCGTCAACTTCCAATTTTTAGGTTTAAGGTCCTCTTATCTGACGAAGCCGGCGGCGTGGATAGCAACCCGAAAGTCTCCGTGGAAAGTTTTAACACCTTACTTTTTCGTTGCGACGGGAAAAGTCTGCGGGACACGTCGCGTAGTGCTTTGACCACCTCGTCAGACTTCGCGTCATTCTTCGACAGTGCCTGTGGTTTCCAATAGAGCGAATCGATCGAAAGTTCCAGTTGGAACTTTTCGGATCCTAGACCGGCTTGAAGCTGCATGGTCGGAGGGAAGGCCTCATCATGCGGATTAATTCTCTCAGCTCGAAAATTGATATTTAGAGTGCTTCGGACAAGCCAGTGATCGCTTCCGGTATTAATCCTGCTGATCACGGAGCCATCTCTAAATATGTGCCACTTATCCGTCATAATGAAGTCTATCTAGTTTCTTGTCACGTTATCGGGGCTCTACCAGGTCCAATTCCTTTGGGGTTTCTTCTCGAAGAAGAAATTCATCAAGAAGAGCCCCTGCGACTCTAAAAACTTGACCAGCATTTGCCCCCTGTGATTCCTGCGCCCCAAACCGAACGGTCCAACTTTCATTTCGCTGCATTCTTGTACCATTTTGGCATTGAAGTCACCCATAACAACGTTGTAGTGGACCTTTGTAGTACTGTGCATGGCCTTGGCAATGCCCTCGTTCATGGCCTCGGCTGAGCATGTCAAAGTCGGCGCATATACCTGTATCACTTTCAGGTAGTAGTACCTGTCAATGAGTTTCAGTAAAAGGTACGCTACCCGTGTCGACACACTACTGATTTCCACAACGCTGCTAGTGAGTTCCTTGTTGACAAGGAATCCAACACTGCCTTGTGAGAGCTAATCACCATCGCGGAAGTAGTAAAAGATAACCCCAGAATATGCCAGTTAATGCGACCTAACTCTACCTGGAGTTCGGCAAGGTGATGGTCCAGCCTCATCGAACGTCCATTGTACGTAGCCAGGTGTAGTCGTCGTTGGTAGCCTGCCGTAGCCCGGGGATTCTTCGCACCCCCCGTCCCGCTGTTACCGTGATCGTTACCTTGACCAGGAATAGCGCGATCACTGGGAAACGGGGGCATTTGTTTTGGCACTTTATTCATTAGGTAGGTTTTAATGTCCGTAGTCATCACACTGGGCTAGCGGGTTGGTGACCGCAGTGCCTTTCGCAACGATGTCGTTGCTGCCCGTCATCGCTCTGGACAATTTAGATTGGCTTGTTGGATGGTTATACCGCCATCGGTCGGTCGTCAGTGCCTCGTCCGTCAGTGGCAGGGTGTACCGCGCGCAGGTGAGGTTGATATTTGGGGAGTCTGGTTGTTGTGTCTTACTCCCCCTTACAACCCGAACAACTCGAAGTGCATGCATTATTCAAATTAATTCATTAATTTCTTAAAATGATAATTAAGTATTTATGTCTAAATTGCACGACGAAATTAAAGACAGAATAAGATATCTATGTAATTCTCTTTTAAAACTTTCTGTACCTTACATACGCTGATAAATAACGGATTTTAATCCATGTTACTCTACTTAAAGTGAGGCTCTCTCTAGGGCCCTGCCTGATAAACGGTACCAAGGACCCTTTCCTTATTACTGGTGCAATACAATGTTAAGCAATCTGTTTTATATTAGAACCGTGCACTGACTTGGTTGTCCCACTGCATGTGCGCCACCTGCAGCGCCAGCGCCAGGCTGGCGGGCGCGCCGGCCAGCTCCAGCAGCACTCGCTCCAGGCGCGCGTGCACCAGCTCGTGCGGCGGCGCGCGCGCCACCAGCGACAGCGACGCGCCCGCCAGCGACACGCGCACGCCCCACTCGCGGCGCCGCCCTGTGCTGTCTTCGGCACTGTCCTCTTCGTCGCCGCCCTCGATCCAGCCCGAATCCTAGAAAACAATTGATAAACTCAAACACAACATTTTCAATACCATCGTTCTGGCAAATAAATTACTTGGACTTTTGACTTATCGCTTAAAATAAAGTAAAGTGCCCATTCGATAGCCGTTACCACTGACAACTCCATGGACACTCTTTTAAGTTATATTGTTACAAAATATTGGTTATATAATTAATGTTGAATTTATACATAAACAATGTGTTACTCCCTCTCACAGAGAGGAGGCCTGTGTGCCAGCAGTGGGGACATTATAGGATTATGTATGTATGTAATGTGTAACTGAATGAACACATTATGAAAGTAGTTTGTTCAGAATCGTTTACTGAATCGAGTTCTGTAATGTTCAGTATATGTACTATGATTATAACGTCATATTCTAATTAGTGCGTTTCGTGGTGCGTTAATTCCGAGACATGTTTTTTATGAGAACGACGTCACAAGACGTCCACAAGAATAGTGTAGTGAATACATACAGGGTCCTTATGATCGCGTATCCGCACGACGCGCGTGGGCCCGTCGGCGCACAGCGTGACGTCGAGGCGGCCGGAGCCGGGCCGCAGCGTGTGCCACGACACGGCCTGCTCCGCCGGCACCGGCGACGTGGGCGACCAGCCGGCCCGCCCCGGCGCGGGCAGCCCGAGGACCACGCGGGTGCCTGGCAATGATAGTCATTGATATACATGGGGACTCCGATGTAGGCAAAAAAATCAAAATATTTTATTTCACATAAACCTACATGGGCACATAAGAAACGTCAGAAGCTAGCTGCGCGATTCCAATTGGTCGTTTCCTATGGAAAAGAGCCGGCAAGAAACTCCACGATTAATCTTTTAAAAATAATTGGATTCTACAATGTTTTTAAATTACTGTGTAAATGTATTTTTTTTTTAATAAATTGTTAATTTCATGGTATTCCTTTTATTTTAGATGCTATTTTATTTAGAAGAAATAATTGTATACGATCGAGCCTTTCGACCGAAAATTACAAGTTTTTTTTTCACATTTAGCGGTTTCGATTCCCGGTTCAGACAAGCGATTATTTAAAATTCTTTGAATGCCGTTCGTATTGTTTTTAAAATAAAAATGAAGTCTTCATTCAGTAAATGTATCTATCTACGGTATTTAAGGTACTTTCCCTCCATGTGGCAAAGTCGTGGGACGCCCTGGATATTACTTTTTTATCCCGGCCTATTAAACTAAATGACATTACAACTGTAACAAGACTGAATTAATACTCTGTCCATAAAAGCCACTAATATTCCGTATAATTATAATACCTACAATAATACCTATAATTCTTATTTGTTTTTTTTTTTATTTAATTAGATTTTTTTTTCATTATAATGTCAAATAATAAGATTATGGAGTATGAAAAAAAAAGTTAAAAAAGACGTAATTTGGGAACAGTTAATAGACATTTACATAGTTATGCCGTTAATGAGGTACCAGGGGAGCCACATGTGAAACTAGCAGTGCAAGGAGACGTTTAGCGTATTGACCGCCCCCGGCGGTGCCCGTGCCGCCTTGCTTGTATTTATACCACGTAGAACCGTTATTCGTTTTCTTTGTTTTTTAATTAATTGCACGACCCGATATCATAAATCGACAAATCGAGGATTTGTCGATTTATGAACTGGGCGCTGGGGCACGTCAATTGATATAAAACTAAGCGGTCCATTAGGTTAAAAATGTATGGGTCCTAGTTCCAGACCCAGAGTAAAAAATTGGTACAGTGTGTTATATTTTTGAAATCGTCTCTTCAAGCTCTTTATTTTGATACTACAACTCATCAACTCATGGCATTACAACTTTTTTTTTTCAAGACTTTACTGATGGACGTCTTAAATCCGCTATTATTTTATAAAAACAACGCGCGACCCAGACGATTCGATGGACACTTCATGTGTCCAGTCGTTACGATGCTTCCAGGGAATAAAGAATCACACATAAAAAGATACAGAGATAGGCATGAAAATATTTTTAATTTAGTCAGAAATGCTCATCGACAGCCACGCTTTTGAAAAGTTACCAGGTGTGAGCGCCATGAGCGCCAGCCCGTCGGGCTGCACGCACAGGTTGGCGTGCGCGCACGCCATGCGGCCGGGCGGCAGCAGGCGCCAGGCCTGCGTGCTGGCGCGCCGCGGGTCCGCGCGCCGCAGCGCCAGCGCCGCCGCGCGCCCCGGCCGCGGCGCCGCGTCCTCGATGTCCAGCACCTGTGGCGCAGGCCCGCTCCAAATATTATCAGCACTTATATAACGAATGCGCTTCTCTTTATGAACCTCCAATCGTTCCTATATAGCGCTCGCCAGCCAGTAAGCATGTAGAAGATCAGTTAAATATTTCCCTGCAGAAGTTCATATTAATGGTCATCGTTGGCAAGCATAAAACATGAAGAGATTCTTTTAGAATAAATGTTAGAGGTAACAATGTCATTTCAATGTTGGAAATCACAAGCGTACAGTAAGATTCACGAAAGATGACCACGGCGCAGAAGACATATTTTAGGTTGACGTATTCGAGGTGAGGCGCGGGCGGAATGCGTCAAGACCGGAGCGACGCCATTGTCGTGCGCAAGTCTCGTGATAGGCCGCTCAGTCGCTATTCTCTCTATGCTCAGTCTATCGCGGCGTTGACGCGCTCACACTGCTCTCGAGTACAGTCGAAAAGAAGTGTTTCTTTGATTTAAATTGTTTTTTTATTTGTTAAGTTTCGTTGTTTGTTAAGTTTTTTGTTGAGATTTGTTATTGTGTTGAACTTATTTGCTATTTTAAGCCATCACAATGCCTTGCTTGAATAGACAGTCGAAAAGTTTGGTGTACAACGTGTTTCAATATTTTTCACAAGATTTTAAAATACTCGAAGCTTACAAAAAAACGGCCGCGGCAACAAAGACATCTGTATCGACAGTACAAAGAATTATAAGAGAAAGTAAATCTTCGCCGTTCTTAGTGGTTTTTAGAACTCCTGGTAAAAAGAGACCGCGCCGCAACCCTGCCTCTGACGTTGACGACTTTGACAAAGGGTAATTAAGAGATGTATCCATAACTTTCATTTAACTGAAAAATAATTGCCAACTTTAGAGAAGTTACGAGCAAAATTAAGTCAAGATATTAACTTTAAAGGATCCAAAACAAGTTTGGGTCAATTAATAAAAATAATTGGATTTAAGTGGAAAAAAAAAACAGAAAATAACCGAAATATTTTAATAGAAACATCAGCTATTCGGTTGTTACGAACCAATTACCTAAAAAAACTCCAAGAATATCGAAAACAAAATAGACCAATCATATAAACTGATGAATCGTACGTCCATGCTACACATGCAAAACCCATGGGCTGGGCTGACGGTTCTACAGCAGGTCTGAAAAAGCCTATCTCAAAAGGCCAACGTGTCGTAATCGTTCATCGTCCGGGTCAGAGGCTGGATTTGTGCCCAATGCATTATTAACTTTCAAGTCGGGCACAAAATCAGGAGATTATCATGACGACATGAATTTTGAAAATTACCAGAAATGGATTCGAACTCAATTGGTACCCAATCTCCCACCGAACTCCGTTGTTGTGGTAGACAACGCCCCATACCACAACAAAGAATATGATATGGCTCCGACATCTAATTCCCGAAAATCCGACATGCAAGCGTGGCTTACCAAAAATGGAATCAGCTTTGATTCCAATATGTTGAAACCTCAATTGTACGACATAATAAAACATAACAAATCTCGTTTGAAGAAATACTCAGTAGACAAAATTTTGATGGAAAATGGTCACGATGTTCTCCGTCTCCCACCGTACCATCCGGATTTAAATCCGATAGAAATGGCTTGGGCCTCTATAAAGGGTTACGTGAGTAGCAAAAACGTAAAGTGGAATATTGGCTGCGTTATAGTTTTAATTAAAGAAAAAGTGAATCTGATGGGACCAGAGGAATGGAAAAACTATGTGTCAAAGTAAAATCTATAGAAGAAAGCTATATAAAAAGTGACCACATCGTGGATGTCCTTACGGAGGAATTAATTATACGTGTGGGAGAATCTGATGAGAGCGAAGATTCGACAGATGTGGATTTTCCTGAATCATCGGAAGATGAAGCGGAAGACTTTAATATGGAACCCGGCCCCAGTTCCTCAAGTTCCATGATAGAGGGAATCACGGAACTTGAGAATAGCGATAGCGACTAAATTAATATTAATAATAATAATAATAATATTAATATTTATAGCGTAATATTTTTAGTTCAATTTATTTTAATAAACATTTTAAATTACTTACGTTTGATTTATTTGCATAACCAGCATTTACAACATTACACAAATTATTTAACTAACATTAAAATATTATTTTGTCTTTTCTTCATGAGTGTACGTGCGCAGACGGCCGCCATTTGTGGTCATCTTTCGTGAATCGTACTGTACGCCGTGTTACTTTTATATACATTGTTGATGTATTGTTTGTCAATATAATAGGTTTAAATTACAATGATTGACACGCGCTTGTGACATGCAACAACTATATTAAATAGCTGATCGCCAATATTAATATTATTGGCGATCTAATTACGACTATATTGACACATTACGAGCCGAGAGCGAGACAGCAAATTTTTTACCATAGCATGAGGTGAGAGTGGTGCATCATCAGACAACAGCGCGTCTGTGGGCTGTGGTGGGGAACTGCCTTCATGGATCAGCTGGTCGTTAGGACCGCGGCGCCACAGTTGAGATCTGGATACCGCAAAAGATTGATTATAACGACAAGATTGCAAAAACCAGACTTAAAAAAAAAACACAAATTTTCGGTGTTGTATTTTCGTTTTACGCCACCGACTTCCGAAATAGACTTACTTTTCACATTGCAGTTTTTTTTTTTTTAAGCCGGTTGTTTTATTTTGTAACAAAGTTAATATTTTTCAGTTGTAGTACAGTCTATCATCAACATTAACCCATTCAATGCGGCGCACGCCGATCGGCGTATTATTTTTTCATACACAGATTCGGACCACGCCGATCGGCGTAATGTAGATATGTTTTATATTTTACCCAAATTTGAAGATTTAATAATAAAATATAGATCAATGTGCTTGTAATTTATAAGTGAAATGGCCGGTACAAATCGTTTTTGGATATTTCAGTTCTAGAAACGTTGAGTTTTCTTACTCTGGTGCGGAAAACGCCAATCGGCGTGTTCCAGGGATTGACAAGTGAGGAGTTCAATTTCAAAACCCGCCAAAACGATATTTGAACAAAAACATTGTTTCGCTTGGTTATGAAGCGCCATCATTCATTCTTTTTTCTTGGTTTAAAAATTATTATCAAATCCCGCTATAAGCCTAACAAATCAGCTTTCAAAAGTAACAGTTTGTTGCAAACAGCGCTAAAAGAGTTCCAGTGCATTTCAAATTCCGCTAAATCCAAATCGACCAATCACAGCACGGCATTTGCTCAACGTAACACAACAAACAGTATGGCGATTTTGTCAACAAAGTGAAGAAGTGCTGTCGGTTTTTACGTTTTGTCAAATCTGTCAGTTGCGAATCCCGCTAAAACGAACAATGTTTATTTCAAACCACGCTAAAATCAAATGTATACATCAAAATCCGCTAAAACAAAAATATGAATGGTTATTTTTCCGTTATTTTTAATTATTCTCCCAGTAAACAAAGTTCTTAAGTATTGTCAGTCTCAATATAAAGCTGTCACTGTGGTTTTTTAAAGATGTTGTTTAGAATAATGATTTTGTAAGGTTTTTTACGTTTTACCGTTATTTAATGAAAAGTGTTTTGGCGGGTTTTGAAATTGAACCCCTCAAGTATTGGTTAAGTAAGTTAGTCCTCTTCAGAATCAATAAATCATTATTCAATTTGAGTATCGTATTTTATTTCGTGCGTGTGAGAACCTTTTGCATCATTTAAAAATTTTAATATTTTGGCATATGTGCGAGTACGAAGACATGGTTTGATATGATCCAATTCTTCAGCCTCTAACTGCCCAAATAATATAGTTCGTTTATCTTTTTTGTCAATATTTTCAGTGATCATCTGGCAATTATCACATGCTTCCTGATATTTTAATCTCTTTATTTGAGCTTTCACATTTCGGTTTCTTCTGTGGTGCCAATAACGACTGAGATAAGTAAGTGCGATCCGAAACTTGACTATCAACTAGAATATTAGGCGAAGGAACGTTTTCTCTCTGAAAAAGAAGAACTGCATAATAATAAAAAATACCTAATAAAACAATATTTTACGGGTATTATCGCGGTATTTTAATATGATTTATATTCCCACGGAAGTGTGAAAAATACAAAAATTCAAAGTATCAAATTTTGTCCATTGCACTGAAATCAATTCTTTTTAACGACACCCAAGTAGGTATATTTTTTCAATCAAGAAGATCGGGAGAAAATATTTATGAAGATATTTAAATGAGATTGAGAAAGACCGACAATTCACAATCATTTGCAGGTATAAAAAAAAAATAATTTCGTTTAAATAAATTTGATAATATTAATAATACTATGTACGGTGGCTAGCACATCAAGCTACCACAATCTGTCAAATTTCTTTAATTGATTTTCAATTTTAACGCTAAGCTTTTGAACCTAATAAGGTTCAAAGTTGATTGGGAAAATTTGACAGATTGTGGTAGTTTGATGTACCCACTGCACCTATCCATTAACTATGTATTGAGATTTAATTATTATGAAATTAAAACATAAAATGGTTTGCAACCCCTGATAATATTCGGAGTTACCAATCATATATTTTTGTATGCTTAAAAAGGATGTTTGTACGACGGGAGAACAAATAGAATTACTTATCAATTAAAGAGAGAAATTACTCACCATTTAAATCCATAATCGACAAAAAATCTGCAGATATTCCTTTTTTCAAGTTTCTATCACCAAAACTTCACGAATCTTATTTAAAACTGGCTAAAGTAATAAAATTAATTCTGCTACTCACTAAAAACAGTCGTTATTGCAACAACTATAGCACACTACTAGAGAAATCTCATGAATTCGAAATGATTAATTGGCGTGTTATTTTTTATTCGTCAAGTGCGGCTCACGCCGATCGGCGTTTACGTTAAAAACTATGCCGCATCTGGGTAGCGAGAGCAAAATTTGTTGCCGCATTGAATGGGTAAACTAGCCCCTTTAGTTTTAACCAATATAAACCTTATTGCGATTTTAGTTATAATGAATTTTGGCCTGTCATACTCTTTCTCTTGCTGCTCCTCGCTACGGAGGAGCAGTGTGATCCAGCCGGATCGTAGGATCGAGAGCCTGGACGACCACTGCGGTGACCAGTCCGCATAAACCATGTTCGCGCGTGCCGACGCATCTGCTTAGCCTCACGTCAAGCATAGAGAACCCTGCCGTGCACGCCCAGCCCGCGACCTGTTGCCGGACGCAGACGACCCCAACCCACCGGACTGAAGCCTGAGTAAGCCACCTCCACCTTCACGCGGCTTGCTTACACAATAATACTCCACATACATAACATGCACTCAGTATGTGTGTAGTGTGCGTTTACAACACACATATCCCCACATACTTCAACTGAATGAAACAAAATTCAAATCTTGTATAAAACGCACACTATGCAGCCAAGCATATTATAAGTTGGGGGATTACATCGCTGATAAAAATGCTTGGCTCAATGCTGGTCCTGCTCCACAAGGGCGCAAAAACTAATTGAGTAGCATTTGAAAATAGTGTTGGAGCTGCTGAAGATTTCAAAAACTATCTTTGCATTGTATAAATTCAATCACTTAGCATTGTATAGTTGCACAGCACATTGTTATGTGAGTACTATGTACTATAAAACTGCCATTTACTGGATACGTCTTTCATTGACTTGAAAGTGCCCTGGCGGCTGGGAGTATGTCGTGCTCACTCGTCTCGCTGATGGTGGCGCGTGTGTTGGATCATTTAGCTCCCTTCAAAATGGTTGAGCTGAATGGTGCTAATCCATGAGTCATGTTCATGAACGGGCGCCGTCAGCAGAGACTGGTCATCTCTTAGCTGCCACGGCTTATTTTATTTTATGAATTGCTTTTTTTTTTTTTGTTAATTTTTTTTATTACGGACGCTTTTACGTTTTGCAACGTTCTCACATGTATAATTTAAAAATGAATGATTTAAACAATATTTTGTAACCATTATACGTTGATTTAAAAGAGTGTCCGTGGAGTTTCTTGCCCGTTCTTCTCCATAGGTACCTACTACGCTTTGGAATGGGCAACTAGCTTCATCTTTATTAGTGACCGACCGACCCCTTGACAATTCAAAAGTGCCTGTAATTGGTTTATTTGATATAAATGGTTTGAGTTTGAGTTGGGTGCAGCTATGATCATCTTTAGTAGCGATGTGGTTGCGCCGTACTCTCCAGAGACACTCACAGCTCTGGAGAGCTAAACACCCCGCCCCGCCAGATGACCTCTCCTTCCCTGACCCACCCGATCCGGAAACCAAATTACAGCTCATCAAGTATGTGCGGCCTTGAGCTCCTTTCGAAGCATCGGCCTCGACGGCTTGGCACCTCAACATTTGAAGGACCTAATGTGTTCAGGCGCCGGGGAGGCTGGTGAGTCTCTTTTGAAGGAGCTGACGGCTGTCATTAATCTCATGATCTCCGGCAATGTGAACGAAGCCGTCATTGATATCTTGTATGGGGCAAATCTATGTGCCCTACGCAAGAAGGATGGCAGTATTCGTCCCATTGCCGTAGGTTCCACTTACCGCCGTATCGCAGCCAAAATTTGCTGTGCTTTTTACAGTGAAAAATTGGCCAGCAAATTCCAGCCCCTACAGCTGGGCTTCGGCTCTAAAGGGTCTAAAGGCTGCGGTACACGCTTTATCCACTTACCTCAATAGCGGTAAAGGTGAGGTCATACTTAAGGTTGACATTAAGAATGCTTTTAACTCCGTAAACAGGGACACCTTGTTGACAGAAGTTCAAAAAGAAATACCCAAAAATTTACAGTTTTCTCTATCAATGTTACAGGCACACCTCTAAATTACTTTATAAAGACAACTTTTTGAGATCAGCCGTTGGATGTCAACAGGGTGACCCTATTGGGCCAGTCATTTTTAGTTTGGCAAAAAATCCAATTATTTGACAGCTAAATTCTGAATTCAACGTATGGTATTTGGATTCTGGACGAGACTGAAATACCAATATTGGCAATGAGAAGACCAATGATTTTTCAACAAATTGGTTGTCCAGCACACTGGACCCTAAACGTGAGAGAACATTAAAATAATTGTTTCCCAGATAGCTGGATTGGCCCATTCCTTGGCCACCTCGATCACCCGATTTAACTCCTGTGGATTTTTTTGTTTGGGGACGGGCCAAGGAGCTCGTCTACGCACACGTTGAAATTTCAACTAGAAAAGAATTAATAGAAAGAATCCAAACGGCTTTTCAAGTCATGAAGCAGGGGATGAAATTAAAAATCACCGCTACAGAAGTGAGAAGATGGGCACGCGCTTGTATAAGAAACCGCGGTCAACATGTTGAACATGAACAATAAATTATTTTAACAAAAATGCTGTTTTATTGATCTGTTCGAAATAACAATTTTCATACTCAATTTGCTTTGTACACATCCTAATTCCAAGAGCTAATGAGATATCTGCGTAAGTAGTACCTCAAAAGAAAGGGCAATAACTAAGCATGTTTTTAAAAAGGTTTGAACGACTGAGACAATTTTTTTTATTCTTTTATTATGCTGTAAACAAACCTTTTCTTGATTTTTAAAAGTTTCTTAAACTTAAATATGGCGTAGAATGTTTCTCTGATGTCGCACGTGCTTGTGATTTATTTCGTTTGAGTAATCACACATTACATAAATAAAAAACAAATAAAAATAATAACATAACAGCTTTTACTGGACACTATTAACAATTAATTGAAAAAAAAAATGGGTTTTATTGTTAAAAACCTTAGAGTTTCAAAAAAATACAAGGAACAGACTTCGTCTAAGACAAGTTTAGCTTAATACGTTCTAAATGGTCTAAGATATCACCCCCTTCAGGCTTTGCACCCATCTACCAAACACCCTGTATAGTTAGTAATTTAATTTAGTGTCTAACTAGTGTAAATAGTTAATATATAGATCAATAAGATATAAAAAAGCAAAACATGCAAGATCGGATATAAATTGCGTGTCACATTAAACAACATGGCTTCTAATTTGTCGATAAAAAAACACTACCAATTAAAATTGTATCATTGTCATACCGTGTTCTTCCACAAATGGGTCTACTATGTTTTGCCGTATACTCGTAATACAGTCCAGGGTTACCGAAACTTATTTTCCTAACTCCCCAAAAACCAAGCGGAATTTCCTCATTTTTTAATTGTCTCTAGTTATAAATATAGTAAATTCCCCGCAATTTGGGGAATTATCAAAAAATTGGGAACCCTGGTCTTCAATACTTTCCATTCGACTTATTTTATCTTTTCGTTCTTTTTGTTTTTTTATGTTTAAGGTAAATAGTAGTTTTTTTTTAGGTAAACTAGGTATAAAATATTGAATTAATTACATTTTGTCACTATTTCAAGATTTATCCTAGTACAGGCACCTAACATCATAATACCTTTGTAAATTATTTCGAAGATTTTATGTTAAGATTTTACCAATTGTAATACTGAATAAACATTTATTATTATATTATAACAAGCTAAAATTATAGCACTCTGCCATTTATTTTTAGGTTTTAAGCTTGTTTTATATATTTATTATGTCATTGTTTGTTAAAAGAAAATAATTATTTGAATTTGATTTTACTACGCATGTTAAAGTTAACTTGTACGTAATCTGGAACAGTTACGTTCTAGGGCAGCTGTCAAAAAGTAAATAACCTGGTGGACAGAGTATAAGTAATGTTGATTACAGACTGTACATATTTATACCTCACACAAGAATTAGTAATGAAACTTCCTGACACTGTGACAGGAAGTTTTATGACATCAACACAAAGTAGATTAAATACGTGGAATTGAAGCTAACTTAAAAACTATCCAAGCAAAGTAAATAAAATTTATATGTAACCACCGCGCGAGCTTGCAGTAATCACGGAGAAATCGGAGTACAACCATGAAAAAAACAGAAGACGGTAATCCTGCTCCTTTTTGAAATCAAAGATTAAGTAGATAAGTACGGGATACCTTATCCCAAACCTTATTTATGAGGGTAAAATTAGTAACCTGTCTCCATATCGTTTCCTGGCGAGCACGACGCGCGTGGTTCCTAGTGGCACTTCCAGCACCAGTACGTTGTCGTCGGGCGCGGCGGCCGACTGCTTGCCGACGTCATTGTCTCTGCTGTACAAGTTATAAACAATCTTACTGCCGCACTCAGAGGTGAAAAAAATTAATCATACGTGATGGGTATCGATATCCAATGACGCGATAATCAGCTGTAGTTACTTTAAATTATTTTAGAAAATCTTTTTTGGTTTATATTCATTTCATATGCTATCGCGTCTGACAAGTTTCGCTAGCTTAATTAATTTGACCTGGTGTACAGTCAGCGTCAATAATATCGGGACGAACAGACTGTTCAAAATGATCTAAACAACTATGAACATTAAATATTAACTCAATGACACTATTTCAAAATGAAGAAAGTACACGACAACTGTCATTCTGACAAAAATTTTATCAAATCGAGGTAAAGTTTAATTTTCTTAGTTGTTGAGATAATTTTGAACAGTCGGTTCGTCCCGATATTTTTGATGCTGACTGTACATCTACTTCATCAAAACCTTAATTTCATTCATTGACACACAATGCAAAGCTTAAACGGCTGGGTCTAGGGGCATGACGTTTTGCCAAACAGTACCTATACCAAAAGTGAGTACTGAGGAAGGGTTATTCACATCCTATAGGGGTTCAATAGGTGAAGAAAGTTTGTATGGAAGTTTGTTCATCGTTGTTGCCGATGGGGAGTCTCATCGGGGCACGCTGCATGCAAATAGACGTTCGTGTACGTACGCCTGGTGCGTGGCGGTGAAGGCGACGTAGATGAAGTTCTGGTAGAGCAGCTGGTGGTGCGCGGGCAGCGTGTCCAGCGGCAGCGCCGTGCGCGGGCCGCCGGGCGCCCGCAGCGCCAGCGCGGCGGCGCCCTCGGGCTGCGGCAGCGCCCAGCGCGCGCGCGCGCACGCGCCCACCACGCACTCCTCGCCGCAGCCCACCTGTGAGCGACAGGAGGACATGTGACGATCACTTCTGTTGCGGTTCATCCACGTCGACCGCGGAAATTAAAAATGTGTTGTGGTGTAGAATGTATGGTCTATTCCTAATGAATTTATGTGTATTTGGTGAAATGTACAAACCCTATTCAGGTTAACTTCTTACGCAATAATAACTCACTAAAAGGAATTAGGAAGAGATCTATATTTAGAAGACCTGCAATTTTATATGTCACCACTTTTTCATTTTGTTTGACTTTTATTAAAGTGAAGGTCTAAGTTAACCTCAATTGTCAAATGAAAAACATCTTTACGGTGATTAAAATTATTATTTTGGGTTTAAGTATTCAACTGATCAAATCAAATCACTCAATTTGTACAAATTGGCAACTAGAGGTAGATTGTCTAATCCAATTGCTTAAATTTTCATTAGATACCTTTGGAAGAAAGCTCGCTAAGCCTAACTCGCTAACATTGTAGTTGAAAAACATGTTCTCCCGTACATCGATATATGCCACGGTCAATTCTCAAACTGCAAATTTAAGGTGGCCGACTATTACCCGTTATCTTATAAAGCCCACTTAGCTGTGATAGTTTTCCCTTTAATTTCATTATATGTACTACTGCCATGATTTTTTTCACATCTCCATAAACAACCATTTACCTGTCCGGGGGGGGGGGGGGGGGGGTTACACTTAACTCTCACAAAAATTAGCGCTTTAATGCTTAATATTACGCAAACGGTCCCTTGAATCGAAAAGTGGTACTGACAGACCCGCAATATTTTTGAACGGCCCAACGATACGACACCCCACACCATGGGATAGACGACAAAAAAAAAACCGTCTGTCACAGCCGATTGGCTTCGAATCTACCGATCAAGTTGAAATTTATTCAATAAAAAGTTATTCAAGAAGATAGATGAAAATTAACCTTTTCCCGCCTTTATATCCGAAACTACTGAGCCTAAAAAATTGTAAAAAATACAAATTTTTTTTTTCTTTACTTATAGATTACAGGAAAACCTACAAGAAGTCTATGGTCTCAAAATAACTGAAACTCAAATTTGTGTGTACAAAACTTGCATTTGTAGTTGGAATGTATGTGGGAACATGTTTTGCAACTACAATGTTATGTTTGTTCTTGGGATAAATTCATCCCAACTACGGCACCCTTCACTGTGCGTGGTCCGACACACGCTTGGCCGCTTTTTTAGTCACTAAGCTGATGCTAAGTAGATACTTACACCCCGACGGACAGTACCTCCACCCCGATGGTAAGTATTAATTACCTGGTGGAACATGATGGAGACGGGCGAGTAGTTGTCGATGCGCAGCGGCGGCGGCGCGCAGTCGGCGTCGGTGAGCACCACGAACATGCTGGCGCCCTGCGCCACCACCTCCACGCGCACGAACTGGTAGCCGCCGCCCGGCTCTCTGCGGGACACAATCGGTACACTATCTCTGAACACAAGGCAAATATAATAGTTTAGCCGCGGCACGAGCCAGTAGATACGCTACCTATCTCTGACTAACATTAAGCGAATCACGGGAATAAATTGAAAAGTGATTTCTTACGATGGCGGATAGAGTACAGGCGCGTAGTCGTTAAAAATCTGATTCGTCATCGTATTCATCAAGTTCCTCAAGTTCCTCTCAATCACCCCCGTCGGATTTAGAGGTTGATCAGGTAGGTAAAGGTTCATGCACACATGTCAATCACGTCAACGTCAATTTCAGAGACGTATGTGAACAGATCGTCAGTCAGTCATGTTAGCTTCATTTATCTGTATTTTTGAAATCGACTAAACTGACATATCGATTATTCAGAACGATTATTTAAGTGGCAATACCAAGCGGTTGGTGCTGCCACTTAAATAATCGGTTGAAAGTGGTCAAGGAAGGCGCGATCCGGCAATCGATTCCTTCCATATTCCTTCATTTGTTTTTGGAGCGAGCAACGGATCGGACAAACTACTACTTAAAAAAAACTTATAATTCTACCGTCATAATATGTATTACGTGATAATCCAATATATAATGGTATCATTTCGAAATGGCACAGGAACAAACGGTTACCGAAAGGTTGTCAGAACCCGTCCCAGATCCTGTATCAGTTCAATCATTTGATTTTGATTTTGCACTGCAATTAAAGAAGCCAGCTGTTACTCCATCAAATCAGTTAAGATTTGCTCAATTTTATTCAATATTTTAATACTTTTTACATCTCTTGCATGCTAAAAATTCGTGTTGTATGTAATAAATAAATTAATCCAAAAATTTCTCGTCCTCAACCGAGGGGACAACTGGCTGGAAAACGCTTTTATCAGTCCTATAGTTTTCGATAAAATGAGTCGCAAACTAATGCACAACGGGGCAAGAGCTCGCCTAAATTCAATAAAAAGTTCTGACTCAGGTTGCTTACAAAATCATGTTACGGAATGGAAGAGCCTGGGGTACCAGAACCATTATTAAAAATAGTGAAGGGTTATCGTATTCCGTTATCGTATTTCAAAAGAAACCGCCGCTGACCCCGCCAAGGCAGGTGAAACGTTGCAATCTTACTCTACCATCTCATGGACAGAGTCATTCAAACTTTTTTATTAACCGAGTATTTTAGAATATGCCTCCGAGTTTCATATCTTTCCCTCTGATTCCCAAAAGCGACGGATCCTACCATTCATTCAGAAAAGGGATGGGATGGTCAAAATAGACCTCAGACAAGCTTACAACCACGTAAATGTAACACCCGCTCACCGTTGTTTTCTCCGTCTATTGTATCGAAATCGGTTACTGCAAATGGCCTGTTTGCCGTTTCGCCTGGCGACGGCGCCAGAAGTATTTGCATCATTGACCAACTGGACAACCGAGATTTTCTGGAATCTAGGCATTCGAATAGTGGTTTTTCTCGACGATTATCTCCTACTAGCACAGGACAGAATGACAGTTATAAAACACGTCGACATTTTTCTTTAAACTCTCAGCCAGGTGGATTGGCAGGTGAACAGGGATAAATCGATTCTTAACTTAGGATTGAATGTGGAATCCATTGATCAAATGATTTTTTTTTTTTTGTAGATTGTTTCACAAGGGACCAAAATAATGTATTGAGGACGAGAGCGATTATTTAAATCCAGGGCGAAACGAAGGATTCTAGAGTAGAATCCTAAGCGTAGCGAGGGAATCAAAGTACATCGCTCGAATTTAAATAATTTTTGTACCATGTGGCACACTCTGATTTTCATCCTCTCTCATTTCATCTATGAGAAAAATAAATAAGAGATGCTTTTAGTAGTGACGAATATTTATATTTACATAACCAAATTACGAATTTATATTAATATCAAATTAAAATTGTCTGTAATATTTTGACAAAAAGTAATGAGAAAACGAATAAGAAGTTCCCGCGTATTTTTTTTTTATTTGGGCAATGCCGCGTCGGTAGGCCCACTTTTTTATTACCGGCCAGGACTTTATCGAAGCGAAAAGCGTTCAAACTTTTAAATTAAATAGTGTTCCGAATTCAAAAGTAATTTCGTCACTGTTATTGAGTGCGCCGGAATGACCCATTTTGCTCGCACTTATCGAGGAACCCTTCGCTCCTTTTCGAATAGATGGGATGATAACATTATTTTGTCATATTAATAATCCTACAAGACGTTTGAAGTATGAGAATAAGATGTTGTATACGTCATCATCGTGTTGTCAAGGAGATAGTTGCATATACCTATATAGATGTGATACGAAAACGGAAGAAGACTATTTATGTTTAAATATGTCTCCGAATCAGTCTTCAGCCACAGCAACCATTTTGTTTGAAGGCAAAACGCTGCAATTTTTTGTTTTTATTTATTTGTTGGTAGAAAACCTTGTAATCTTCGATCAATAACAGTACTAGATTCCCGATAAGCGCTTCAAAAACGGGCCGAAAAATAAGAGCACATACTTCTGTGGTCTTATTTCAAATTAGTATGATCCAATCATAGCCAACGTTAAGACGTCAACAAGCCGCAATGCGCGTTTGAAAATTATGCAAATAACCACCGTAACATCAAGATTTTAGAAGGATTTTTTTTTCGGTATGTTTATATAATGTAAGTGTTTTTCATAAAATAAAAACAGAATTACAAATGGTAAATATAAATTAATTTGCATATATTATGATTGTTTGAAAAATGTTTGCGACAACGCGCCAACTATTATAATAAATATGGACTGGAACAGGGAATGCATGGAGAAGTATTGTTATTTTTGTTTGTAGCTTTCCTAGCGACCCATTTCGCTGTGATGAATGGGTATCTATTGTTGCGAAATAAAGAGGAAATTAAAAATACAAGCCATATAAAAATCGATGAAACTAATTATAGAAAAAATCATTGATGTAAGATTACATTATGTTTGTAAAAAGAAACCACTCATATAAAAATTTATTCTAAAAGACAGCTTTATAACAAGCTAAATCTGTTTAAACGTAATTAAACATACGTTTAAACAGACAAATACGATTGTCCAGACACATTATTAAAAGCATCCATCTCGCACGCACCTTCAGTCATGGTTGTTTACCATACACTCTTATTTGCACTTTAATTTAAATATAAAAAATATTTGATTTAATACAATTTTTTTTGTAACTTCTAAATATCGCACATAAGTAGACCACTCATTTGTTTATACCGGTTGATTACAATGAGCCAACCTGCACATAATTAATAACTATTTTAGTCCTACTAGTTTATTAAATCGGAAAATGTTTGTCACATACAAAACGATTCTTTGCTAAAAATAATATATTTTGCAACTCTACGTGTTTCAATACTTAATTTGTTCAGGGGGGTAACCATCATCTCTTATAGCAGTATTATTATAATATTACTTCACAGTGGGAAAGTGATGGAGCTATACAGGACTTATAGCTCCATCTCTTTCTCACGCTGAATTTTTGTTACAGCAGTATTATTTCAATATTACTTCAGCGTGAGAAAGAGATGGAGCTATAAGTCCATCCATCCATCAATTTCCCACTGTGAAGTAATATTATAATAATACTGCTTTAAGAGGTGATGGTTACCCCCCTGAGCATTGAAATGTAATACCAAGAACTACGTCTGGTTCCAAAATAGAGTAAGCTCGAAAATGTCAACATAATGATTTTAACCTTATTGTTTAGACTTTCAAGTTCCATTTTATAATAAATAATGTTTGTACTTACATAAAAAAATATTTTACATTTATTGCTTTTAACCTTTCTCCGATGGCAAAAGGACTTAAATATAAATATTTTGCAAAGGTAATTAAACTTTATGTATGAGGGTTAAGGTTTATAATAAACTGAAGTTGTTAATATAATTTTACTTTTTCTATATTTCGTAGTAAGAAATATAAATGTGTGTGTACAAACGTGGCCACGTGAGCGGCTTATTTTTGTTTCTGAACCTTCATTCAGTGCTATTATCGATCGAAGCTTGTAATGCATATCTAAGATGCTTTTGAAGAACCTCGAAAACTATCAATGTCGGCCACTTTTCAGACATTTATAACAATCACGAGGTTTGTTCAGTGCACAGCGGCGTTACGTGGCCGCACGAGTCACCTGCAGGCGACGTGCAGCGAGCGCGCGGCGTCGACGCGGAAGCCGCCCGACCACTGCGTGCGCGGCGCGGGCGCGGCCCCGGCCCCGGCCCCGGCCCCGGCCTGGCCCAGCACGCGCACGCACAGCAGCTGCTCGCGCTCCCAGCGCGCCCAGTGCCACGGCAGGCAGCAGCCCGCCACGGCCGACACGTGCGTCGCCACCGCGCCCGGGTCGTTCTGTGCGCGAATAACAAATACAAAATTCAAGTAAATAATAATTAAAATAAATATTTACAGAACTAAAATTGGTAAAATATTAACAAATATCTAAGAAATAATTTACAAAGGTATTGAAATGTTAGAACCTGTGCTAGGATAAACCTGTGACAGTAACAAGTAACTACACTCAGCACCTGCCAGACTTTTCTGTACAAATCTCACCATGAAAACGTAGGTACAAGGAGCTGACATTCCACTAATGCTTGCGGTCGACACTGTTGACAGCTTATTTCATCTAAGTGTTCACGGTGAGATTTGTACAGAATAATAAACGCAAGTTGCAGTTGCCTCCTAAGATAAAAGTACAAGCCTCTTACCTAGTAACATGCAACAACATAACGATTTGATCGTGCTAGGCATACACCTTGTAACGATTACCTACTACGAGCATATACTGTATTTATTAGAGCCTTTGTGATAACATGTTGAAGAAGCGACAACTCACGAGCGTGGTCGCGCAGCACTTCTGCGCGAACTGCAGGTGGTGCGAGGTGTTGTTGTGCAGCTGGTAGCGCGGCGTGAAGGTGGCGATGTTGGTGTGGCGGTAGCGGCCGCGCCCGCTGCGCACGCGCACGCCCACCGCGAACACGCGCTCGCACGCGCCGCCCTCGCCCTCGCCGCGCACCTCCAGCTTCTTCACGGCCACGCCGACTCCCAGCCCGAATGGCGAACACCACTGAAAATATCCCAGATATTTAGCAAATGCTCACATGTCATTGGTTTATTTCACATGATCGACCTTATTCAGCACAATTATGGCGGTTTATCACAATTTGGTCTATGTAAAAAATACTTGCAATTTTTTTTACAATCAATTTAAAGAGAAAATACTTGATCTGACGCTTGTTAGACTCAGCTTTGCAGATTAACAATAATGTTGTAGTAAAACTTTATAACATCCATGCTCCTGTTAAAAAAGTAAAGTTGAAACACCCACCTGCACCATGGATGACAAGAAGGATACAGATGGCAATGCGACATAGGGACCGCACGTTCCGTAAATTTAAAAGGGATCGTGCTGATGAGAACTGAATAGATGATATGTAATGCTAAACACCACCTTATTCTGGACACTATGAATTCTTCCTCTTCTGCCGATATTTAGAAATTTCTTGGAACTCTAGGTATCGGCAAACCGCAAAATTTAGACCTTCCTAGTTCAATTGACTTAGACGATCTAAACCGTAATTTCTCCACTGTGTCTACCATGGATCGTCTAAACAAGCAACAAATGCTGTCTTTAATATCTGGTCTAACGCGTCATCGCATTAATCCTTTCATTCCAGTTGAACCGGGAGAGATCAGAAAGATCATTCTCTCAATAAAGTCGAAAGCGGTGGGATGTGACAATATCACCCGTGGTATGATCATAACTATTCTGGATCATCTCTTACCCGCGATTACCCACATTGTAAATTTTTCCCTGTACACCGGAGTATTCCCTTCTTTGTGGCTCTGTCCCGAAGCGCTGGAAGGGTTCTCCTCTTACCTTCAGGAACGACAGCAGTCCGTTCATGTTGAGGATTCTTCATTATGCTGGTGTGATTTGGAAGCTGGCGTTCCTCAAGGCGGTATTCTTTCTCCTCTTCTGTTTTCTATTTTTATTAATCTTATAACTTCCGAGCTTCAGTGTGCGTATTATCTGTATGCAAATGACTTGCAGTTGTACTGTCAAGGGAGGGTTGATGAAATACCTGACGCTATCGACAAGTTAAATAGGGACTTGACAGCCATTCAAACCTTAATGTGGTGTTGCAGTAAACCCTAATAAGTGTCAGGCGATCATCATTGGGAGTCATCGTAGTATTGGTAGGGTGGATGATGATTCAACCTTGCCACCTGTTCTCTTCAATGGCACGATTGTTCCGTTTAGTACTGACGTGAAAGACCTAGGCTTGCATATCGACTATACTCTGAACTGGCGTACTCAAGTCGCTAGGGAGAGCCAGAAGGTTACTGGAACTCTGCGGGCTCTATACCGACTGAAAAATGTATTACCATCAAGTACCAAGACAATGCTTGTGCAGTCCTTAATTTTCCCTATCATCGATTATGGTGATGTGTGCTACTATGACCTGAATGCAGACCTCCTCGACAAACTAGACCGTCTTCTTAATAACTGCATTAGATTCGTTTTCAATCTGCGTAAATATGATCATGTCTCTGCGCATCGATCGCTTCTAAAGTGGTTGCCCATACGCCAGCGCAGAGAGCAAAGGGCGCTGACCACCTTGTTTTCATTTCTTGACTCTCCCTCTTCCTATAGTTATCTCGCCCACCACTTTCATTACATTTGCGCGAACCATAGTAAAAATCTACGTTCATCACGCAATCGTCTTCTTCAATGTCCCACTCACCGCACTGACTTTATTTTTCACTCTTCCTTCTTCGTTCAGTCTATCTCTCTGTGGAATGCGCTCCCCCAGGAAATCAGGATGGCAACCAACCGATTATCCTTTAAAGTTAAAGTTCGCGAGCACATTCGTAAGAAGCTGGCAGTATCATCACAAGGGTAATGTTTTCCCATTGTTTGTCTTATCTGTTTAGTATATTCGTGTATTTATTTGGTCTTATATTTATGTATAATTAGCTATATGTATTATATTTAATGTTTTAATATGTATATGTATGTATATACTTATATTTTAATAAATATTTATTCCAGTTTTCGTTATTGCACCTACCACTGTCTGTCTCTGCATCCCCCAAAGGTTGACTGGTAGAAAATTCCTATGGCATTAAGTCCGCCTCTATACATTTGTGTGCTTAAAGTATTAAATAAATAAGCTAGCTAAGCTTTTTATTGTGACATACATATACTATTCCCGAATAGCTGAGAGGCAATTCCTGTATTTTTAAGAACGTTCTAATTTCATCTGTCAAAAAAAAATCGTACGTTCTTGGAAAATTTTTGACATTGATTGTCGCTGTGATGTGATTTTGAACGTTTTTAATTACGAATTGGATTTCTGGTATTGATATGCGAGAAGACTTTAAATCAGTTTAAATGCGTGCAACTAGCGTCGTGTACCTCGGGCTCACCGGGCAGGCCGCGGCCCAGGCGCGCGGCCAGCGTGGGCCCGCCGTCGGCCTCGGCGAAGGAGAACAGCAGCGGCGCCACCATGCGCGCCAGCTCGTGCTCCGGGAACTGCCCCGCCGCCTCCGTGGCGCCGCCCTCGGCGCGGAACACCAGCGGGAGACCCGTGCGGTTCACCAGCCAGTATGCTGCGGATATCGACACCTGAAAAACATATACTAGTCAAAACCTAGACAATTTACAAGCGTAAATATGTACATATGATGTGTGCACACGCCGATGATTGTTCCGATTTCGCTCCGCAATGTAGGCCGGGCCGTCATGAAAATGATGGCATTGAACTTTACGGTGTCAAAAACGTTTAGTACGGAACCACATCAATGATTTTGATTTTGACATAAGTTTTTTACGGAATTGGTAAAAAGTGTCGGCAAAGATGTCGATGTTGCTGCTATTGTGGATTATATTATAATTAGCCATAAATCGGTTCATAGGGGCAATGCGGCCAAGGTTTGTTCTTGATGAGGAGATAGCAAGTATATCTGTACTGCGTACAGATCTAGTTATAGTGCACTTAGGTACAGTGATATTAAGTTCGGATAATGGCTCCGGAAAAATGAACCGATTACGGATAATTTTTATAAAGAAATATCTGATCGGAGAGACTTCTACGTTGTTCCAGGGATATCATTTTGAAATGGTTGTTTCTTTGTCTCGATCGCAACTAGAACATCTCAAGAAGATACCTGGTGAAGGCCTTCTGTATACGTTCTATCCTATTGACATGGACTAGATGTACACATCTATCAATCCTACAGGATTCCATGCTGGAGATGCGTAATCCAGTATACTTCTAACAAGCGTGCTGAAAAGAAGATTTAGGGTCGGTATTGACCGAAACTCCGAGCAAGTTCTTTTCACAAAACCTGCCATTTTTGACGCTTTGGATACGATTAGGTCGATGTGGTTAATGAACGAAAGTTTACTGGCGGGCTGGACTCCTAAGTCACGGATGGTGTCAACCTTTTGCAGTGAAACTCCATTTAATCTATAAGACGAAGGTACTATATTTTTGTTACGCGTAAACGTCATGTGATGCGTTAAGGGTCATCATGTTTAACCGACACCATTCATGTATTGCATCCAGATCCTTCTGAAGAAGTGATACGTGCAAGTCCGTTTTAAGTTCCTTATACAGTTTTAAATAATCTGCAAACAGGGAACATTTGCTGTGTCATACTGTAAAAACAATGTCGTTTACAAATATAAGAAATAAGATCGGCCCCAGGTGCTATCCTTGTGGTACTCCGGAAATGGAAGAGTAGAAGAGCGATTCGTATCCTCTTACAACCACTATCTGCTTCGGCCCGGTCAGGTAAGAGGTGAACCACTTCAGCAGTTGACCGTTAGGCCAAAATATTCCAGTTTCATTAAAAGTATATTATGATTAACCTTATCAAAAGAACTGCTGAAATCTGTGTAGATGAAATCAACCTGTACACGGGAATCCAGAGATTTAGCAATGTCGTTGATGTAGTGAACCAATTTAGTGGTAGTAGATTTAGGAGCTCGGAAGCCGTGCTGGTCAGAGGCCAATTGCACATTAGTATGCGAAGACAGTTCAGGACATATCAACGCTTCAAATAGCTTTGCAAAGATAGAAATAAAAGATATGGGGGCGATAATTAGAAGTATCGCTGGGTTCTTTCTTCTTAGGAAACTCGTAACAAATACACGAGAATGGCGTCATGATAGCGACGAAAACGTTTGTCATATAATAATATGGTCCATCAAAATAAATTCTTTTATCGGGCCAGGTTGTAAGACTTAATTACGCATTGGTAACCTACCTTGATGCCATCAGTCTTCTTAATAGTGACTCTTGCATTGAGATACAGCCTCCTTCCCCTGGTGTCCCTGAGCTTGAGCCTGGCGCTGAAGGACCCGTTACCGCTGCTGCCCACAACCGCACTGCTGCTGCTTCCACCTCCAGACCCGCACACGCTGAGCGCGGTGGACCAGCCGAAGCCTTCCAGTTTTACGCTAAGCTCTACGCCTTCTTCTACGTTAACCTGTGTTGAATAAATAGGCATGCTCATATGCTGAATTTTTCTTTTTAATAAGAATTCCCAACAATATTATTTTCATTTTATTTTGTTATTTGTATTTTGTATTTCACGAACTGTGTCTGTATTGGAGGCATAAAATACAGGATAGTAATTTAAGTTGGGATTTTTTTCCTCTGATCACAATGGTTACTCTTACTTTCGCGTTTCAAATTAACACTCTGTATACGTGACATTTGAAGCTAAATCAATCAGCTGACTTTCAAAAACTGTATAACAATTTTTGTTTAACAACTTATCAGCCCTTTCTTACCTCATGGAAAGGCATGGTATCTCCGGGCGGTATATTGCCAGCAACACTGGCAGATGCAGATCCCGGAGCGGCAGGATTGGTTCGGTACTGCAACTCTAGAGGCAATAGGTTCTCTAGTCGTAAGGCAGGTACTAATGTGAGCGTGTGTCCGGCTATCGGTGAGCCTCTGTCAGGTGGGAATCTTTCACGGATAATTACGCAGCAGAATCTGGAAGACAAAGTTTTTATCAAAACATTTAGGGAAATTTACAGACTGTATTGGATTGGATGGAATTTCTTAGTGAGTTTGGGGTACTTTGGATTCCCCAAAATACCACGTGCTGACCAAGGTGGTGGTACTTTGGTGTGATGTTAAGTTATAATAATTATTTTCCTATATATTTACTTTTAACCTTTTGACCGCCACAGTCATGTATAGATGATAGCGGAAAATGTGCCCAGCACGCCACGGTCACGACTACATGACAGATTTCAAGGAATAATTCGTAGCTTGGCGCCGAGGGCACGTCTTTTCTTTTTTGACGTGGCGGTCAAAAGGTTAATGCGCTGTTTAATCGTTAGGGTATCACTGAAAGTCATTTCATATTTTTACTTATGTTGGGTTGTGTGGTGTGTCGGTGTGCGTTACACAAGACTAGTTTTTTGACGGGTCAGGTTATAAAAGAGCTATTGTTAGTTTAGGTAGCGACATCGTCTTTGTAATAGATAAACATTAACTGGAAGAGAAACAAATAATATATCTGTGAGAAGTTCACCTGTAGATGTGATCAGGCGGGGCCCGACACTCGTAGTGCAGCAGCGCGCGGGCCGCGGGCGCGGCGCGCCAGTCCACGGGCGCGGGCGAGGGCGCGGGCCCGGCGGCCCCGGCGCGCAGCAGCGGCCGCGTCCACAGCGCTGCGGGCTGCGCGGCCAGCGGCGCCGCCCAGTGCGCGCCCGCGCTCACCGTGGCGCAGCGCACGCCGCCGCCGCCACTGCTCCACTGGGCTAACGGGGTACCACAACGATTAGCCGACTTTTGCCAAAGCTTTTCATATAAAGTTCATAACTTTGTCTTTCTGTTAATTAAATTTTAGTATATTATACCATATATTTTGTATATACTAGCGTTAAATTGGCAATGTGGTGATTAAGGCGAGACCAAAAATAAATGCACCAATTGTACGTGTAATGTGCACGCTGTAGAATTATCATTTTATAATAATTTTTGGTATTTATCCTCCATGCCGATATCTCACATTCAACATAATCAGCCTATAATGTTCTCACTGCTGAGACACAGGCCTCCTCTCTGCGAGAGGGAGTGGGCCGTAATAATAATAATAATAATAATTTATTTATTTCTCAGTTTATGGTACATTGAGATCTTAAATTAAACATTGTTTCACATAAACTACCATTGCTGGTGTAGAAATATTAATTATCAAGCTACATGCGGATCAGAACCAGGTACATTATACAAATATTATATAAAATTATGTTATGAATTAAGTTTATAAAATTTCAATAATTTTAGTGACAAATTAAAAGACTGGTTATATTACAAACTGCATTATTTATAATGTCAAAATATTAATATTTAAAAATCAAAAATATAAATCATAACGTCGAAAAAATAAATCATAATGTCAAAGAATAAATCATAATGTCAAAATATAAAAGAAAATTTCAGAATAAAAATTACAATGTCCAAGAATTCATAATAATGTCAAAGTACTAATGTCATTATTATCTTATTAACAATGTCAAAAAGTATGATTTAAAAATTCATTGACGGAATAAAAACACATGTCTAAGAGCCAAGCAAACGTCTTACATTTAAACTTATTAACTGGTAACATTCTCAGGGCAGGTGGTAATTTTTTATAAATTTTAATTGTCATACAACTGGCATTTCTACTGTATAATTGCAACCTCTGAGCAGGTACTAGTAATTTTCCGGCATTTTTTTTGTTCAGTCTTTCGGAGACTTGTTCATTCAATTGAAACAAATGCTGGTGTTTTTTTACAAATAGACAGACTTCTAAAATATACAAACATGGGAGTGGGAGAATTTTTAATTCCTTAAATAATGGCCTACAATGATCCAAATATTCTGCTCCACTCATGGCTCTGACACATTTTTTTTGTACTATGAATGCTCTTTCCACCTCCACTGAATTACCCCATATCACTAGGCCATAACGCAATACTGACGAAACATAACCATGATATGCATTTAGGACTGTTTTTTTACTGGACACTAGTCTTAACTTGCGAAGGGCATATACAAACTTATCAAGCTTACTGCACACTCTGTCTACATGCTCCTTCCAGTTCAATTTGTTGTCAATTACTATACCTAAAAATAAAGCTGATGATTCTGGTTGCAGAATTGCATTATTATGTCTAATTGCTGTTGGTATGACTGACAAGTTACATGTTTGAAATTTAATTATTTTAGTTTTCGCAATATTAACACGAAGATTATTCTCCCCCAGCCATCTTATCACATTACTTAATTCATTGTGAGTATCGATTTCTATGTCAGTTTTGTTGGAACATTTTATTGTCAAAGTAGTATCGTCAGCAAATTGGATACATTCATATTTTAAACATTTTTGGAGGTCATTAATATATAATATAAATAGTGGCGGACCCAGTACACTTCCCTGCGGGACGCCAGAACAATTGATTTTTAATTCGGAGCAATATGTCATCATAGTATTATTTTCTATCCTAGAGATAACAGTTCTCTGTTGGCGATTAGATAAATAGCTTTTAAGCCAATCATGCGCTTTACCTCTTATGCCATATTTCTCTAGCTTGTAGAGTAGTCGCTCGTGTGATACAAAATCAAATGCCTTGCTCATATCTAAGAATACCGATAAAGTAGTCATTTTTTTATTAAGAGCTTCGGTAATCAGTTTCACTAAACAAAAAGCAAAACATGCTAGAGTAGTTGAACTGTTTTTCCTAAAACCAAACTGACTCTCCACAATTAAATTGTATTTAGTGACAAAGCTATTTATTTTGTAATGCATTGCTTTTTCAAATATTTTTGCAAAGATTGGGATCAGTGTAATAGGCCTGTAATTGCCCATATCAGTACAGTTGCCCTTTTTGAAAAGTGGTTTAATTATAGACTCTTTTAGTCTAGATGGGAACACACCTTCTTCAAAAGAGAGGTTTATTAGATAGCTAAGTGGGGATGCTATAATTTTCGCGCTTAATTTAATTATTTTAGTGGTTACTCCGTCATATCCGGTAGAGTTTGTATTGTTTAATGTATTAATTATTTTAATAACGTCAAATACATTTACGGGAGTCAGAAATAAAGTATTTATATTATTGTCAATGTTAATATTGTTTACGTCATGATTGTTATTGTTGGTTTTTGTGTCAGCTCAATGAAATAATTGTTAAATTGGTTACATATGTCATTAGGATTATTAATTTTTTTATCAAGGATTGTTAATACATTTATATAGTTGCTATTATTAGGTATGTTTAAATTATTTTTAATGATTGACCATGTTGCTTTACATTTATTTTTTGAATTATTTAAAAAATTGTTGTTGTTTATCTGCTGGGATTTTGATATGCATTTTTTTAAGATTTTAGTGTAATTAAGGTATTTTTTCCTGTGATAACCTTTACTTATAGCATCATGCTGATATTGGTAATATAATGCTCTCTTTTTAATGCATGATATTTTTAAACCCGTACTAAGCCATTTGTTTTTTATGGGTTTATTGCTCTTTTTAACGAGGATTTCGGGAAAACACAATTTATAGAAGAGCGTGAATAGGTCGTGGAATGTATTGAAAGCCTTATTGCAATATGTCACATTGTAAATTTCAGTAAAACTTAAGGCTGTTAAGCAATTTAAAAATTTTGTTATGTTGTCCTTACTATAATCCCTCTTCTTATCATACCAGAATTTTATAGGTTTTGATTTATTATTCGTCTCTTGAAAGAGGAAACATTACTGGCTATTTGGTCTATGCTAGTATTTTTCCTAGTAGGCATTCTAACATGTGGTAAAATATTAAAATTGTTCAGTACAGATATTAGTTCTTTTGAGTATTTATTGTCTTTTAATATGTCTATATTCCAATCTCCGCACATAATAATATTTTTTTTAACTTTGCGGGTTAAATTGTGTAACAATAATTCAATATTTTTAAAAAATATGAACACGTCGGAATCCGGAATTCTATAAACGCAGACTATAATTAGATTATGGCTTAATATTTCTATGCCACAGCATTCGAAACAAAAATCACAGGACAGTTCATCAGTTATCGGTAACGGACTAAAAATTAGACCTTTTCTTACTGAAACGCATGTTCCACCACGTTTTTTCCCGTGTCTTGTGTAACTAGCAGCTAAGTTAAAATGCGTAAGTGTTAGATTACTTTCATGTCCTGATTTTGTAAAAGTTTCACTCAGACAAATAAAATCTATATGGCCAATCTGATTTTCTAAGTTAGAAATTGTGATTTCGAATAAATCAATTTTATTTAAGATGCCAGCTATATTTTGGTGCAATAGTATAAATTTTTGTTTTTTTTTCAGAACTGCCATCAGTATCAATAACCTTTTTACATGAGGGCGCGAAAAAGAGTTTTTTGGGATTTTTTAGGCGATTTTGGAGAATTACAATAGTCATATTCCGTTGGATAGGTCTCAATATCAACGAGTAGGCGGCGGTAAATACTGTCATAAATACGTTTCTGACAGAGTTTGTTAAGTTTGCCCGTATTATATGAAAATGTTTCATCGGATAGGTCACGATTACTGTCCAAAAAATAAGCATATTTATGGTTTTCTATGTCCATGTTAAGTAATCTATTAAACATTTCTACTTTATAACTGTATATCAGAGCCCCTTTTACATATGTAGGGCAACATATAATAACATTTGTATTAGTTATATTTTCGAAAGTTTCTCTAATTAGTCTGACCATTTCAATTGATTCGCTGGTGCCTTTAAAATCTCGCTCACCAATCATAATGATGCAGTAGTCATCCAAGCTATAATGCTGTATCTTATTAACTATATTTGATATTATGTCCTTTAAACTACTATTACGTGACAGGTAATGACAGAACTCGAAGTGTCGACCAAAAGTGTTTTCCAATATTTCTAGTGTATCGCTATGATTGCAGTTCATATATTCATATTTATTTATTCAATAACAATACAAATTGTGTCTGAATGTGTTACATAAAAAAGTTTAAATTAGTAAAATAAAATTAGGTACTAAACAAAAATAAAAACACAACTTGACTAATAATAAATACAAAAATATACCATCACCAAATTAAATAAAAACAATAAAAATCACAATAATAAACAAGCAGTCAGTCATTGCATTGTCTAATGTTACAAGTAGGCTTCACATATAACGTCCTATACCTTTTGCATCAACTCAGATAAATACCTACACACATACCCTTAATTATAAACCCAATAACCTCAAAAAAAAAAAAATGTTACTGAGAATGCATAGCTTTCTTTTTCTGCTACAGTCGTTTGTTATTACTCTTTGATCTTTTTCGATATAATTGCTATACTCGGTAGATTCCAATGCCTCTGTCTGTGTTTGCTTATCCTTGAATATTGGTGCCGAAACTGTTGTCTTTTTACTTGATACTAGATCGCAAGCAATTTCTTCAGATATTATGACATTATTCTTGGCAAGTAAGTCGTTGTTCATTGGTTTCAAGTTAAGGTTTTCTTGTACTATCGGCCAATCTTCCGCATGCTCACCTCTAAGGCGATAATCGTATAGCACGGCTCACGACTCGATCGCCCGATGCAAGCGTTTTGGCCAATGGGATGCATGAAGCGTATTTTAGTCGTGTTTGTATTAATGTAATTATGTATAGTGTGTGTGACAGTCACACTAGGCGCGTGCTATGCTCACTTGTTTGTAAGACATTTTTTTAATGGGCACGGCCAGCGAGAGCGCTTTATGAATTGTTATTGTTGACAAGAAGTAATTTCGTACTAATATCTTGCGTTTGGTTTAGAAAATGTATTGTTGGTATTGCTATACGCGTATCCTAAAAAACTTTATTTAGCATTTTTGTTTACCACTTTGCCAAATTACAGCTTTCTAGTAAGAGTCTGTGAGCTAAGCCGGGGGCAGACAGACAGACAGACGGTCATGGCGAAACTATAAGAGTTCCTTGTTGAGTACGGAACCCTAAAACGAAGCAAGTTACCTACGTAGTTTTGTTAGAAATTGTCATTTGCTATCTCTTTCTTTTATTGCTGTTTTGATTAAAATAGCAAAATTACAGTAGTATTTGAACCATTACTTGGCGCAGTTTATACAATGTTATCAGATTTTTTTATTATTGCTGTCGCAACTTTTAGCAACTGCAATAAAAATAAGTTCATTATCTAAGCACCATTGTTATTCAGTGGGAACGTCAGAACATCCGGTTAAACAATAGATCGGCTTTATAGAACGGCCATAAAATACGGTCGCAAAAAATTACGAAATATTTCTTCAACACACTTGCTTCTAAAGTGACTCAGAAATTCAGCTTATTATACAGAAGTATTTTTGAGAAAAAAAAATTCGTTACATCAGATAAATCAATCATCAAAATTATCATCATTTCATAAAATTATATATTTTTCACTACATATTAACCTTAATTTGCTTATTCAAAACATTATTTTGTTTATTATATTTTTTATATAGGCTGTTTAGCGGTTTTTCCAGCGCCTTTATTTATACCTGCGGCGCGCGGGATAAACAAAACAAGCGCGGCATTTTCCAGAAATACTTGTTAACGTTTTCATTGTGTGGTTAATTATTATCAAAAATGTTGACTTCAATTAGGAAAGAAGAGCGAAGAGCAACGCGTAGATTTAACCCCCCGGAAATACTAATCTAGGCACGAAACCTCTAGTGACAGCCTGTTGCCAGCAAAATCTAGAGAGAAATATCTAGCGGCGTACGAAACTAATAACAATACCAGTCTCTTTTTTTCCTCTCAAGTTGAAAACCGTCGTATGAAACGCGCACACACTCGACTCCCTTATCGCGCTCGCTCGCCTTCGGCTCGCGCGAATAATACCGGCACGAGTGCAGTGAGTAACCAACATACCACACATGAATCATAATGTACTATTATGTCTGTTGTTATTTTTTGTTACACGCCCTATACTCACACAAATTCATATTGTCTCTAATTGGACGAAACCAGGAAGGGGTGTGGTTTGTCACTAGCTGCGCTTGCCGCAGAAATATTTTCTAAAGTGAGCATGCTTAAGTTTTGCCAATAGTACATCAGATGTGGATACAAAGGTTTTTGATGTTCTGTCATAGTCTGTCTTTGTAGGAGATTCACCTAAATGATCTGACTCTAATTTTGAGCTCTCAATGCAGTCCTTTTCATTGTGGCTGGATGAGTATTCTTGGCCTAAGGATACACGTAGATTGTCCGTAATAGAACGTCTATTTTTTTTCGTACAGACAGTAACTTTTGTCTTTGCGACTTTATAGGACTGGTACAAAGATCCTTTAATGTATTAATAGAAACTTGCTGTCGCAATACTATTTCTTTAAGTTCATTGTTTTCGCATATCACCTTGTCCAATTCATTTTGTGTTAATTCAAATTGTTCTTTTAACTGTGATATTTCAACCTTCATTTCTTCTAATTCATTTTTACTTATACCCGTTGATAGATCAAGACTTCTCGTATTTTTGTCCGAGTTTGTTAAGTCCAATGACGAGTTATTACTCAATGAATCTATTGACTTTGATCTAAACAACTGCTTGCGTCGTCGCAATGTTACGTTGTGGTTTATTTCTGTAGACATAGTCAGAAAAAACACGAAACAACTTACAAAAAAAGTTTAGAAATCGTGAGGATCGAGAACTCGAACTACGCCGTTCTCAGGTGTAGCCACGTTATTGCCAGAGCTATTCTCACAGTTACACAAGTGAATGAAATAGTACACATCAATGTAGATAATTATGAGATTTTTAAATTAACTAGTGGCGGTTATTACTACGGAATATTTTGCACAGTTTCTTTGTTCACCTGCTTTTAGAAATTATCAATAATAATTGTTCACTTATTTGGAATTGTTCTTTCACTTTTAAATGTTGATTAACAGACTGTTATTGTTCATTCGTATTGTTTTTTCCTTTCTTTTTAATATAATAACACTGTATTCACATTATTTGTTCATATCGTTTATCACTTTTTTCATGTCACTGTAATCCACCACGCGGGCCCAGTGCGGATTGGTAAATGTCACATGTCTTCGAATTTTTATGTAAAAAAAATCGTAGCAGTTCTAAACCATCACATTTAGGCAGTTAAACATTCCAGTTGTGTTTACGTGTGAAATTAAAAATTATGTCGGTTTTCTTTCTTAGATGAGTGACTTCCAGGTACTGCACTCGTAACCATTATGAATCACGCCTACTAAACACTTGAAATTCTGAGACTGTGAAAATAAGCGGGATTTATTTCGTTTACGTCTGACGTCGGCCGATACGGGCCGATAGCGTGGACGTGCATGGTCTCATCTATCTATCTCGCTGACTCTAACGTACGTTTAGACTATGCTGTTTCTCTTTTACATTGCCAATCTAATGCTAGTAGTATATACTAATTCTATAGTATATAGGGTGACTGGTAATTAGTGACCGATACCTAAACACGTGACTTTACTCATCATTATGAACAACTATTTATTATTAAGGGACCAACCTGAAGTCGCGAAAAACAAATCAACTGTTCCCTACATTCCCTCTGTAGCTTATTTCTTATGTAATTTTATATTTTTCTGTTTGTATAGTTTGTTAACACTTTTTTTTTTTTCATTTCCTTTTTACCTTAGGTTATCACCGTATTTGAGTATGTTGGTTCACCTGTTGTTGGCAACTGTATAAGCCCATGGCTGTTACCTATAATTATTTGATCTTTTGTATACAGAAGCTGTTGGTGTACCTTTATAAATAAATAAATTCATTAATGTTCCCATAACTCAAAATTGTAAAAATTTCGAGCCGATTTTTTTTTCGCGATTTCATGTTTGATCCCATACGATGAGTAGTAAATTACGAGTGTGAGTATCAGTCACTAATTACCAGTCACCCTATATACACAATGTGTTATTATTGCCACTATGTCGCTGGCAGTGAAGAATAACAATACAGCAAAAAGCCTTTAGCCATACAATTCACCGCTGTACACAGAAATAGCGTCGATTGAAGGAACCAGAATGTGTGAAAAAGATCACTTTTCACATATTCTGACAGTAGTGTAAACTTGAATTGTCATCAGGTATTACGCAAAATTTTTCAACAGAGCAATAACATTTTATGTTAGAAAAGTAATTCATATGTAAGCAAAAAATATTACAATATCATATACAATTTACAATTAATGGCGAAATGTAGGTGTCTATAAGTACACCTGTGCGCCTTAATTCCCCAAGGAGTAGCCTTCGGTAGTAAAGGCGTGATGGTATGTATGATAAGTTAAAAACAATTGAACAACCAATACACACTACAGCAAAAAAATTATACACGATGATTGCACTAAATACAGCAAACTATTATATTTAACTACCTACAGTAATTATTTCATAATCTGGTATAGGGTGCAATACAACAGTAAGTAAGGATAAGGGAGGGTACCGCAGTTGACAAGTATAGGGTGTAGCGGGTAGTACGGCGCTGGCGCACGCGGCGCATGCGTGCACGCGCGCGCTCGGCTCAGCGCCGCGCACCACGCACGCACCGACAGCTGCGCGCGCACCAGCGCGTACACGCGCTCTGCACGCGCGGAACACAACACAAGTCAGTTAACGTATAGCACACCCTCGTTGTCAAGTGCGGTAACAGACGCTACTAAATGTTCGCTTCGTCGTCTATATTACACGGATTCAATATTGGCGCAACCATTTATACAGTTCCATGCCGGATTTCTTAGGGCGCTTGTATAGAGAAGCGGGTTCCTGGTAAAGACAACTTGGTACCGACCGGTGCGAGTGACGTATTCACATAGCATGTCCATGTGACGGTAGAACATGGAGTACTATTATAAAAATATATATATATATAGGACATGGTATGTAAACCATGGTATGCTTCCAGGGCACGATATGCTAACCCACGGTGACTCATTCCTAGATCACTTAATAGTTAAATCTAAATTAAATGCCACTTGCTTCGTTATCGAGTCCTCAATAATAGACCATGAAAGTGTGGCTTTTAATCTTAACTCGAGCGCTAAGTTAGCTTGCGATAGAAAGTCTTATAAACGTATAGACTACAATGAATTGGATCTTACAATGAACGCTTTAAAGTTTACGACGGTACAAATCTAGACGGTAGTAACGATGCCAATACTGCAGCTGAAATTCTGACATCATTAATAAGCACAACCATGATAAAGAATACCAAAACAATTAAAACTCCATCAAGTAGACGAATAAAACAGCCTTGGATAACTGCTGGCTGACTGCGCTGCATGAAGAATAGAGACAGTCTATACAAAAAGGTTAAAAAGAACCCAGGTAATTAAACCATCTTAACCGCTCAGGCCCGTGGCTCAATAACGTCATCTCTCAATCTCAAAAAAAACATTTTTATTCGATAACTACTTTCAAATCGCGCGCCGCGAGGGCTCCTATTCGGAGCCATTGGGGCTTTATCGGTTAAGTACCTATAAGCGGTACAGGAATTATTTAAATGCTCTCTCAAAACAGCAAAAACTACTCTTTGAAAGGCAAGAGATTGCGAAGGCTAACAAAGACAAAGAGAAACTCTGGGGATAATCAAAACGATTTGTGGCAAATCAAGCCTGCCTGACTCTTCATCCAGTTTTATATCGAACGAGAACCCTAAACAGAGTATCAATGAGGTGAACACCTAACGCTAACATGGGAAAAAGACTTGCTGAAACCGTTAAAAGTAAAAACATGGCTGTTCTGACCTAAACGGGCAAAACTCACAAATCCGGCAGAATCACACGTCCTGCTCCCTACGGACGAAAATGAAGTTGAATTGCGTATTGCAAACCTGAGGGAGAATTGTGCAGTGGAAGTGGACGAAATCTCGCATAAAATCATCAAACGATACAAGCCATTACTCACTTTTCCCATTACGTATATCTGTAACCTTGCCCTTTCTATGTGCGTTTTTCCTCTGGTCTTTAAATCTGTTCTAATTAAACCCATCTTCATGGTGACAGACACTGTGTCAATAACTATAGGCCAATCTCAATACAACCAACCTTGTCTAAGATCTTAGACCGTCTAACACCCGCCTAATGAGTTTCTTGTTATCAAAAAACCTTATAGCAACGTCGCAGTTTGGTTTTAGTCGCGGAAAATCTACTACTGACGCGGTGCATGAGCTTAATAATGCTATTGTTTCTAATTTAGACTCCAAAAGAAAATGCTTAATCATATTTTTGGATCTGGCCAAGGCCTTTGACACGGTCTCTGTCCCTCAACTTTTGAAGAAGCTAGACAGAATTGGAGTGAGGGGCCTTCGCCTCCTACTTTTTGAAGACTATCTCAAAAACCGTACATAGAGAGTGAGGATAGACAACTGGACCAAGATGAGATGAGATGATGATGATGATGATGACTAGTGACGAGGTCAATGTGAGCTATGGGGTTCCGCAAGTAAGTATACTCGGACCTTCACTGTTTTTAGTATATATCTAAGATCTTTCTCAGCTACAACCTCATAACGGAATAATATTAACATTCGCTGATGACACTAGGCTTGTTCCTTGGAAATAGTTGGGACGATGTTTTTCGTAATGCGCAGGATGGACTTCAGACCGACGAGTGTCCGACCCTCCAAAGAACGGATTCTCTAAAATACTTAAATGTCACTATAGACCCTATCATTCCAATCCCACTTGGAGGTTCTTGGTACCAGACTTCGCAAGGCAATTTATACATTTAAGACGCTTAGACACATTGTTGACAGTCAAACAATCAAAATCAAATTGAGATTGGCACAGGGCATTGTGATGTCCTGTGCCAATCTCTTATTAAATATTGCGAAGACTCGTTGGGAGGACCGCAAAAACTCATCAAATTTGGTGCTGGACTTCCTTTTCGAATTCCTACTGCACAAGTTTTAAAAAAATAGGATATCGTGACAGTCAGACAAGTTTTTAAAAACACTCCCAATTGAAGTACAATAGGACTTATCAAAAGATAAACGCAGGAAGGGTAAAGTATGTCATAATCCCTTATTTAAAACCACCTTTTCTCACAAATTCTGTTGCTTCCTTGGTCCATTCATCTACAACAAAGCAAACACCGCTGTTTCCGTCTACCAGAAGCCCATTAGTGGTTGTGATGGTGGATGTGATGTGATGTGATGGCTGAAAACTGGATTATGAAGCAACTGAAAAATTATTGATTCCTTTAACTTGAGACTTCTTACTTACACAATATCTCACATACAACGTTTGTAACGCTACACCTACACAAATCAACTCCTAAACTTCTATCCTTAAGCTAGTTTAAAGCGCTACTACTGTACAATTGTGAAGAGAAAATAAATATTAATAATTAATTACCCATTTTTGCAAACGAATAAATGATTTGATTTGAAACAGCTAAAACATGTAACCGAGTCGGGCCCGAAAACGCGCTTCTTTATGCAAGCACCCTAAACCAGTCACAGGCGTCGCAAATATTTTATTGGCAGCGCGACTACGATTGTGCAAATCAAGGTGTCCCAATTTAATATAGCACAAAAAGTGATGAGACGAAACCATATGACTGGGAACAGAAATTAGAAAATATGAATAACAGGGGACTACTTTGGAATAAAAATATGACTATATGTTTTAGGTCTGTGAACGTAACCCGATTACAATTTTAAAGGATAGTCCTTTGTTGACGAGCTGCAACATCAAGGTGAAACCTGTATCAAGAAAAACAAGGGTATTCTCACCTGCTGAAGGTGCGTGATCCACCCTGACTTCCACAGGATGCGGCAACTTGTTGACTAACTGCAATGCTGACCGCACCGTCACCAACTTGCGAGCTGATCCCTCCAGGGATACTTCGAAAACTATGCGAGCTTCGGCACCAGATTTCTGAAATAATAATAACTTGATAAACATTTTTTTAATATAAATATTTTAGTAGAAGCATTAGGTTCACAATGTGTAACCCATCAGTAAACTAAGTACCTAGAAAAACACTTTCTAACGAGAAGGAAGAATTGACCGGAAATATTTTACTTTCTCTTTAATTTCCATCTCGAAAACTTCCTGTTTATGATAAATTGTATGAGCACTTACAGCATGCGTGAGATTTCTGAAGAACACGCCGACCCTGTCGACACACACGGGGTCGGGCGGCGCCCAGCCGTCCAGCCGCAGCGCCAGCTGGTTGAGCGCGGCGCTGTGCGCGGGCGGCGCGGGCGCGCGGCCGCGCCTGCGCCCGCGCCGCAGCCCGAACGAGAACGGCTCCGTGTCGCCCTCGCGCACCATCATCCACGAGTCGTCGGGGCCGGACCACGTCGGCTGTTCGCGCAACCTGGACGTATCATAACACATATTTTTATGGTATTCCGACTGTCCACAACTTCCAGATTGACATACTAGAGAATCTTTATTTTTTGGCCCATAAACTTTTACGATTTTTTTTAGCATTCGTAACTTTTCACGATTTTTAAGCTTGTGAATAAAAAAAATTCAAATCAAAAATCAAAATCAAAATATGTTATTTCACATAAACCTACATGGGCACTTATGAAACGTCAGATGCTAAGTGCACGGTTCCAATTGGTCGTTTCCTATGGAGAAGAGCTGGCAACAAACTCCACGGTAACTCTTTTAAAAATAATTGGCTATTACAATGTTGAAAATATTATGTCAAAATATTATACATATAAAAAAATAAAATAATATTGTAATTTGCAGTTAATAATAAAAAACAAATAATAATAAAATGCAGTTAATAGATATTTACATAGTTATGCCGTTTATTAGGTACCAGGGAAGCCACATGTGCAGAAGGAATTATTGCCAAACTTCCTTGTCTTCAACGTAGTCTTTTATCTTATAATATGAGTTTTTGACAAGGACACGTTTTTTTTTTTTTTTGAGGGTGGGAAATCATCAAATAACTTCTCCCGCTCTGGGCGGAGCGGGAGGGTGTGTCAGACTCTTACTGACTAAAACCCACCCGTATTCCTTCCTGTTGCCTGTGTTGCGGGGGCCTCGGTGACCCATAAGTACCTTCCCGCGACCCCGGCAGGCATCGGCCCTAGTGGACCCCTATCTATGTGCTGACGACATCTCTTTGAGGCGCGCGTGGAATACAACGCGCCGTCGACCCGGGCCTGGTCCTTACCGGACGGTGAACTACCCATTGCTCACCGTAACGACACGTTTGATGTGGGTTTTGAACTTTCCATCGCTAAGTTCTGTAACCGACTTTGGCAACTTGTTATAAAAGCGGATACTGTTGATAACAAATGATTTGCTTGTTTTTGTTAATCTAAATTTGGGTATCACAATATCATGTTTACTGCGTGTATTTATTTATGGAATAAGGATTCACAAGCTTAAAAATCGTGAAAGTTACGAATGCTAAAAATATTGCATTAGTTTTTTGGCAAAGCGTTTCCTTGCAATACATGTTAAATAATCGTTATTTATGACGAATCACAATTCGATTTACTAAAATGTGAACGTCTATTTATCTTTAACGAATTGTTATAAATAACAGAATGCGTTGGATGATTGGTTTTACCTCCGAGTAAGCTTAGAAGAACATTAACTAACATTGGACATTTTACTAGCTGTCAAATAAGTACTCACACATCGGAAGTAGTGATGAGCGTGGTGAACCACAGCCGGTGGCCGGTGTGGTTGCGCAGCGCGTAGGGCACGAAGGGCGAGCGACGCCGGTGCCCCGCCGGGCTGCCCTTGGGCGACTGCTCCTGTGTGCCGGGTGACTACGTAAACAGAGCACCGCCTTCAATACCCAGCTAGCCGATACTGATGGTAACTGTGCTTGATATGGGGACGGTGAAGAGAGGTGGATGCCACGCAAGATCACAGGAGTGGTTGGGGCTTTGTAAATCTACTGCGTAAAACGAGTACTAACAGAAGAAACTCTGAAAAACTAGCACATTTGATTGAGCTAGAGTTGACTTCCGAAATGCAACCATGGATACACTCACAACTAACCGTGCGTGATTGATTGACTTTGACGTGATTGAAGTCAATCTTACGGCGAGATTCCAAAACATACATTTACACATTTCCCTAAAAATAGTACACGATGACACGATTTTCCCTACGTACACTAGCACTACTTTAAGGAGTCCTACAATGATGATGCTGAAGTAGTTACCTGCGGCGCGTAGTAGTCGGCGGTCCAATTGGCGCGCACGAGCTGCCACAGCTCGATGAGCGACGACGTCACGTTGGTGTTCAGCACCTCCGTCGACGACACCTCCACCTGCACGCGCCCCAGCGACAGCGAGCTCGTCAGCGTGTACTCCCAGGACGTCTCGAACCTAACCCAGCAGTAAAGAACAGTAGAGAATGGCAGAAAAATGAAGAAGTTGAGATTCAATTCCTCCTTGGACTGTTTTGGAACACTGTTCGGTTCGACTCACGTGCATCAATCTAAAATTTGTTTGACATCGCAAAAGCTTATCTAAACGTAACTTATTTGTCAAACACATAAATTACGTTTTCTAATTGTGAAAAGATTTTTTTTAAACCCACGTGTTTTTCTCATTCTTAAGTTACTCAGAATTCGCTCAGATTAATACAATAATTGTTACCTCCACGGCTCTACAACGGGCTCCCACCCGGACAGCGTCCGGTTGTAGTAGTCTATGGTGAGCAGTGAAGCGAGCCGGCCGCCGCCCGCGCCCGCCGTGCGCGGGGCTAGGGCGCCGCCCGGGCCCGCTGGGGTGGACACTAGCATCGGGTCTTCAAATGACTCCTCTACTTTACGAAGATCCTGGATACGAGAAAATACATTTATTGCAGCACGGAAGTAATTCCTAACCTTTTCATGAATATAAAGGGAAACCGGGATGTTTATTAATAATTTTAGTTTTTTTTTAACATTCATGGTAAACAAATGTTTAATTGTGAATCATGTTGCCAGTGATACATAACGATGTTCCGCATGTTTGGTTGAATACGGGGCATACATGATCAAGACGAAATGTACACGATACCTGTTCAACTTGCAGGTCACTGAGCGACACTTCCAGCAGAGGCACGTCGGAGTCCAGACAGTCATCGATCACACACAGCGTTATACAGTCCGCTGCTACCTACGCATACAATAACATTTGAGAACGCTTTGATTGTAGGTGTAAACTGCAAAATTATGAATAATATTGTATAAGACATCTTGATATAAAAATGTATCTGAAAAGTAACACATGTTTGTCATTAATGAAATATTAATTTATTTAAACTTTATGCGACATAAAAGGTATACTTAAAGGCAGACTTAATTCTTTAGGCATTCTCTACCTGTCAAACAAGGGTGGTGGAAACAACAAGGCAGCCGGTGTTTGCGGCTGTTTGTAGAGACACCATCGTGCACTGCCCTGCAAAGGGGTAAAGTGGAATATACCTGCACAGCTTTGAGCGGCCATATGGACGTGTTGCGCTTGGGCGCGGGCGGCGGCGGCGGCGCGTGCGCGCGCGGCCAGCGCGGCCGGCCCAGCCAGGCGTGCTGCGGCCCGCCCGCGCGCATGTGCACGCTGTTGGCGGGCTCGTCGTCGTCCTCCTCAGATAGCACGGATTTTCCTAAACACAAAATTGGCTATAAGACCGTCCAACCGGCTTTTAACCGTCTATTCTGTAACGCAAGTCGATGTCGTCACGAGAATGTTGTACTTTTTTTTTGGGTGGTAAATCATCAAATAACTTTTCCCGCTCTGGGCGGAGCGGCAGGGTGTGTCAGACTCTTACTGACTAAAACCCACCCGTATTCCTTCAGTTGCCCGTGTTGCCAGGGGCCTCGGTACCCTTTGGTACCTTCCCGCGAGAATGTTGTACTGGAAATGTTTGAATTGCATAATGTGCAACTAGTTGTTTTTAAACTACCAAAGCGAGTAAAATACTAGATACCATTTCCTTATTATTTAATTTGTAGGGTTCCGTAGTCAACAAGGAACCCTTATAGTTTCGCCATGTTCGTCTGTCTATCTGTTCGCGGCTTACCTCAGAGACTCTTAGCACTAGAAAGCTGTAATTTGGCATGGGTATACATATTAATCACGCCGGCAGTGGAAAAATAAAATCTTGAAAAAAAAATTGTAGTCCGTACCCTACAAAAACAATGAGGTGGGAATTATATATTTTTTCTCGTCTATTTCATGGAGTGGGGTATCGGTTACCCATTTTTCGATTCAGGGATCCGTTTTAAAATACAAATTGTTGTTAGAGTCAAGTGTCGTCGTCGTCGTCCCCCCAGCTTTTTTTTTTGGATAATAATATGTGAAAAATTCATGACAATAGTATATATATATAAATATAACAAAGTTAAAAGGAAATCTATCACAGCTAAGTAGGCTTTACAAGTTAACGAGTAATAGTCCACAAAAACTATTTGCCCAAATTTTTTGTTCACTGACTGGGCAACTAAGGGTATTAGGAAAAGTAGGGAAAATTTGTTTTAGCTGTATAGCCTTAAGCCTTATGTTCACTCTGAAACTTTTAATAAATACGTTGTTACCTACTCTAAAACTTTAAAATAACCTGCTAAAGCCTTGTACATTAGCAACAAGATCAAATCGGCGGATAATAAAATAAAGGCGGTTTGCAAAAATTATCAACGATGAAACTAACAGGAGTAAAGACATAAAGACATAATAATGATTTCACTCTAGAAACTTCGCGTGGTCTCTTAAGCTCAAACAAAGAAGTAGCGCAAGAATTTGTAAATTTCTTTACCAGTATCCCAATTAAAACTACTGAAACCCTAAATTCCTCGCCCTCGCGTACTATTGTTTTATTAAGAGCAAACGTTTCATCCTGCCCGACTGAATTTAAATTCAAGCATATAAACCCCATAACAGGAATAAAAGCTTTCAAGCAAATCAAGATCAAATTAACAGAAGATCTATGGGGAATGTCAATCAAAGTTTGTTAACTAGTAACTCCATTATTGAGACTATAGCGCCATACGTAGCATTATTATTTAATTTGTGTTGGTGAAGGAGTCTTCGCGGATCTAATAAAATATAGTAACGTAATACCACTTTTCGTGAGGGGCTTGTGGCCAAGTAATAACAGCCGCACGGGTCGATCCATCAGGTTAAGCTACGCTTGCCACGGTTGGTCCGTGGATGGATGACCATCTTTACATACCAAGACCCCTCCGTGCCTCGGAAAGCACGTTAAGCCGTTGGTCCCGGCTGTCATTTGTAGATCTTTGACAGTTGTTACGGGTCGTCAGAAGCCCGAAAGTCTGACAACCAGTCTTACCAAGGGGTATCGTGTTACCCAGTAAATGGGTTGTGGAGGTCAGATAGGCAGTCGCTCCATGTAAAATACTGATATTCAGTTGCATCCGGGTAGACTGGAAGCCGACCCCAACATAGTTGGGAAAAGGCTAGGCAGATGATAAATACCACTTTTCAAATCCGGGGATAGTAGAGACACCAATAATTATAGACCCGTATCCGGTTGCCGGTTTTCAGCAAGGCGTTTGAAAGGGTAATGCTTAATCAAATGCTCAATAATGTTAACACCAATAAAATCTTACATGATCAACAGTATGGCTTCACCAAGGGTACTACTGATTACCGTTGTACTACTGACGCCGGTGTCACCTTATTAAAACACATATTTACGGCGTGGGAAGAGGCCTAAGACGCAATAGGAATATGTTGTGACCTCTCCAAGGCATTTGATTGCGTCGACCACGAAACATTACTCTTGAAACTTAAGCATTGAACTCAATTTAGTAAAATCTTATTTAAATGATAGACAGCAGCAAGTTCAAATAAATGGTGTCAATTCACTCTGCTTAAAAGTAGAAATGGGTGTACCACAAGGCTCGATATTGGGTCCTTTCCTCTTTTTATTTAGTATATATTAATGATCCACCCCATTTGTTAAAACCCAACCACAAATGGTGTTATTTGCTGACGATACTTCCTTAATTTATAAAATTAATAGACGTGCATAAAATTTTGACCACGTACATAAATAACGCCCTACTGCAGGTCGAATTGGTTCACTGCTAATAATTTAGTATTCAATGAGAAAAAATACATAAGATTTTCTTTACCAAATGTCAAAAGTAGTAATTGTGAGATAGTATAATAGAATTCGTCGATAAAACTGTTTTCCTGGGGATTGCGCTCGACTCAAGGCTCATTGGGGGCCTCATTTAACTTCCCTTGCAGGACGACTAAGTTCAGCAGCACATGCTGCGAGAAAAGTCCGTAAATTTACTGATGTAGATACCGCACGGTTAGTATATTTTAGTTACTTTCATAGTATTATGTCGTACGGTATTTTACTATGGGGACGGGCTGCAGACCTTGAGTCTATTTTTATTCTGCAGAAAAGAGCCATCAGAGCCAAATATGGTCTCCGCAGGTGCGACTCTCTAAGGGAACTGTTTAATGAAATTAACATCATGACGGTACTATGTCAATATATCTATGAAAACATCATGTACGTAAGAAAAAATCGACTTCTTTTTAGTAAAAGAGGTGAAAGATGCAATTATATCACTAGAAATAGGGACCAATTAGTTCAAACAGGTTTCAGGCTAACTAAAGTCCTCATCTTTCATGGGGTAATGTTTAAAATGTTACAATAAACTGAATGAAACAAAATTTAAATCTTGTATAAAACGCACACTATGCAGCCAAGCATATTATAAGTTGGGGGATTACATCGCTAGTAAAAATGCTTGAATCAACGGTGGTCCTGCTCCACAAGAGCGCAAAAACTAATTGATTAGCATTTGAAAATAGTTTTGGAGCTGCTGAAGATTTTAAAAACTATCTTTGCATTGTATAAATTCAATCTCTTAGTATTGTATAGTTGCACAGCACATTGTTATGTGAGTACTATGTACTATAAAGCTGCCATTTACTGGATACGTCTTTCATTGACTTGAATGTGCCCTGGCGGCTGGGAGTATGTCGTGCTCACTCTAATGTCTCGCTGATGGTGGCGCGTGTGTTGGATCATTTAGCTCCCTTCAAAATGGTTGAACTGAATGGTACTAATCCACGGGTCATGTTCATGAACGGGCGCCGTCAGTAGAGACTGGTCATCTCTTAGCTGCCACGGCTTATTAAAATTTTTTAATTGTTGTTTTTTTTTAATCTTTTATTAGATTACGGACGCTTTTACGTTTTGTATCGTTCTCACATGTATAATTTCAAAATGAATTATGTAAACAATATTTTGTACCCATAATATGTTGATTTAAAAGAGTGTCCGTGGAGTTTCTTGCCCGTTCTTCTCCATAGGTACCTACTACGCTTTGGAATAAGCAACTAGCTTCTTTCTGACTGACCAACCCCTTGACTTGACAGCCCCTTGAATTCAAAAGTGCCTGTAATTGTTTTATTTGAAATAAATGCTTTGAGTTTGAGTCGACCAACTTACATTTGCAATTGGAGAATTAACCGTTACTTATATCGACGTATGGGAGAACATGTTTTTCAATTACAATGTTAAGTTTGTTTTTGGAATAAATTCATCCCAACTACGAAACCCTTCACTGTGCGTGGTCTGACACGCATTTGGCCGGTTTTTTATAAGTAGGTTGTATTGTTTTCAAATTTACCAGATTGTTTGCCCCACCCAATCCTAGAGCAACTACTGCTTAAACAAATCGAAAAGTTTGAGTGCATCTTTCTACAAATGATTACTCTTATAAGTCTCATCACCACGCTCGTCGATCGACTTACGAAATGAATGCACTAAGAATAGCTACCTGCAACCTTAACGGACTAGCCCCTACAAACAAGATAGAGTCTATAGAATTGTGCTTAAAGTGTAACAAATTTAAAGTGTATAATCTGCAATGTATACAGTGCAATGTGTTCTTTTTTTTATGAAATAATTACTTTTATTATATATTATTTATTATTATTTATTTTCAAAGTTACCAGATAAAGCGGCTCTCGCTTGCACGGGTAGGGACTGCAGCATCGCCGCAAACATTCGCATGTCGTGGTAAGAAAGTCGTAGGTTCAGCGTACTCATCGCGATCTAGAAGGAAACATACCAAATATTAATATCTCATACTTTGGTAAGGCTTCCTAGATGATTTCTCCTAGGATATAGTTGTTGCACATCACGCGCTCTCTTTTGCTTATGGTTGTGACTTTTATGGACATTATAGCATAAGGTTTAAATTACAATAACGACGCTCACTCATAAAATGCAACAATTAAGATGATTAATTTACTTACATGTAGCACTCTATTGGCATCAATAGCGACGTGCACGGCGGCTGGTTCCACAATAGATAGAGCCGTCTCTTCTTCTAAGCCGAGGACGCACGAGAACACCTCTAATTCATTAAGCTCGCAAGATACGGGCTTCTGTGCGTCTGCGCAGCGGTATGTTATCACTGTTGTGCTCTGCAACAAAACGAAGATAATAAAAGAAATAGAAACAAAAGGAAACAGACATTGTAAGGCAAAGTTGCACAACATTGTTTTAGCAACATTTTTGTTTTGAGAACACTGCTTTGAGCACCATGTTTCCAGCAAACAAAAAATGTTACTAAAACAATGTTGCACAACTTTGATTTCCTATTAAAACAGAGCTCAATATCACCCTTCTCCGGGCAAGTCCTTACAGCAATAGACAAAGATGTAGGGTTGTTAACGTAAAATAGCAACGTCACGACCGAGCCACATGAACCTCCTGGAATATCGTTTAATTTTAGATTCTTACCCTGAGTATGACGGCGTTGGTGTCCCACACAGAAGGGTCTTCAACTAGCACCAGCTGCGAGTCGGTGACGTTGAGCTTGAGCTCCATCTGCGGTTCTTCGTGCGCATGCGCCGGCTGCGAGCTGGCCGAGTTGCGCGCCGCCTGCAGGGCCTCCTCTCTATGGGGACATACATTATCATACTCAATAATACATTGGTTGCATTTCTTGTGAACTAAGGTAGTAAATTTGCCAAAAACATCAACATGTCATAATCATGTGTGTTGCATGATCATGTTTAGGGCCTGTTTCGCCACCTACAATTATGTTCCCGTTACTTACTTGACAGATAATTCCATACAAATTCAGTTCCATTTTTGATTTTTTCGGAGAGTAATGGCTATACGGACATCGTGACATAGGCCTTTAGGTTGCGTTGTTTTAATGCACAGCTACAGCCTCATTTTCATTTTTAACTAATAACGGAAAGTTGTTTTTGTTGCAAATGTATACTCTAACAAGACCGTTTGGAAAATGTACTGAGGAGTACCGGACGCTCTATCCCTTCACCAAGGCAGAAAGTTGTACCGAGGCCCCTGGCAACACAGGTAACGGAAGGAACACGGGTTGGTTTTAGTCAGTAAAAGCCTGACACACCCTCCCGCTGCCGCACCGCCCAGAGCGGGAGAAGTTATTTGATAAATACTCACAAAAAAAAGGCAGAACGTTGTCAAACCATTATTCATTTAAACAAACGGATACATCTAAGTAGTTACCCGCCCCAATTTTGCAGTAAAGTTTACCTTGCTACATTGAAACAGATAGAACAAAAATGTTATTATTACAACAGTAGGTACTCACAAATGCTGCTGGTCCGGGTCTGCGGGCGGGAGCGGCGGCTGCATGATGAACTGGTTGGCGCACTCCCACCAGTCCAGCACCGCCATCAGGCGCATGTTGTTCACCAGGATCGTGTACGCTGACGAGTCGAGCCGCTTTCTATTCATACAAACAGTTCCATTTAAAATTGCGGTGAACAGTCATTTCATCAGATACACTGGTTGTCATAAGCCGTGGATGTCCCCAATACGGGGTATTTTCCCTTGGGAAAAAAATAAATAAAACGTATCTATATGTGCCTGTCTGTTAGTGCGCATACAACTTAAGAACCACTATTCGATTTACGTGATTTTTCTTTTAATTTATTTAAATGCTTTCAAGCTAGATTTAAATACACGATCAGAGTAAATAAATAGATTCGGGGCACCAGTATCAATGTAGGGAGTCAAATATTTACTCACGTACCTGGCATGGACCTCAGCCTGCACGCTGTGTCGTTGCTCGGGCATGGGTTGTACAATATGGCTGAACACGTTACCACGCCGGTTAGCCGGCTCCTTAGCGTAGCGCGTGTCACTGACTAGGATCTCCTGCGAAAATAATCGGTAAACATGTAGCGGTCTATTTCATAATATCCTTAATCAACCTTAACTGAAACTGGGCGTATTACTCCCCGCATAATTGTAGCCTAATAAAGCGATTCTGATCGCAATCGGAAGAATACGTTAACTCAATCAGGGTCTGTCCAGCAAAGAGCTAGGGTTAAGTTTATTTAAGGGGAACAATGATGTTCAGGTGTTATGTAGGTGTATATTCACCTGCACACCATCTCGTACACACACATTCACATAACACACACAACCCAGCGCATTTATTGCCTTTCATAAAAATACTGTTTTTCCACTTCATTCTTTATTTTTATTTGTATAAGTTTACATGTCTTGAATAAGCTCAATAACTTAATAACAATTACATAACTTGGGGAAGGGCGGAGCATCCAAACATATGCAAACTATATGCTTAAAAGGATTATCCCCATTGTAACCAGAATAAGTTATTTATATTGATGTAATAAACATTTTTAAATATTTTTTTGATTTTTTTTTTATGATTAGATGGCCACTAGCTGAAAGAAAATGAAGTAGTGTTTATGAATAATTATTGTTTTACCGCACAAAGTGCATTTGTACAAGTCGAAATGTAAACAACGTTTAGATTCAGTTAATCTTTCCATCGACCGCACTATTGAGTTCTCTTGTGTTGAACTCGAGCGATGCGTTATAATTTATGTTTATCGAAACCCTCTTGGGTTTTTCTTCGTTTCGAATTCGTCCTCACCTTCCGCCTGACGCAGGTCCTCACCGGACACGGCAGCTTCGGGAGGTTCCTGTGTCGGATAAGGCGGGAGGAAACGCTCGGGTGTCACCACTGTGTGGATCGCCCGGAGGACACGGTGGAGCATACGGTGGAGGGCTGCCCGGCTTGGGCAGAGCACCGCCGTCTCCTCGTGGAGGCGATCGGCGGCAGAGATCTCTCGCTTCCGGCCCTGGTTCAGGCCATGGTACGGAGCGAGAGGGCATGGGCAGCCGTCACCTCCTTCTGCGAAGCAATAATACTCGCGAAGGAGGAGGCGGGACGGTTGAGGGAAAGGCGAATTTCGCGCCCTCTCGTCCCTAGCCGACGCAGGAGACGCCCTGGGCGTCGGGAATCCCGGGCGGATTACCGGCCACCGTAGGCGCGGGCTTGCGGAGGGTGAGCAATGGGTAGCTCACCGTCCGGTAAGGACCAGGCCCGGGTCGACGGCGCGTCGTATTCCACGCGCGCTTCAAAGAGATGTCGTCAGCACAAATGTAGGGGTCCACTAGGGCCGATGCCTGCCGGGGTCGCGGGAATGTACTAAAGGGTCACCGAGGCCCCTGGCAACACAGGCAACAGGAAGGAATACGGGTGGGTTTTTGTCAGTACGAGTCTGACACACCCTCCCGCTCCGCCTTTACTATGCCGATTTATTGGGCCGATTCGACGCCGAATTAAAAAAAAAACGACCCCATCTAGCGAAGAAAAAAGTGCTGTTTCACCACGACAACGCACCGGTTCACACGTCTGCCGTTGCCATGGCCAAATTGGTCGAATTACGTTACGAATTGTTGCCCCATCCACCGTATTCTCCAGATTTGGCCCCTTGTGACTTCTTTCTGTTTCCTAATCTGAAAAAATCACTCGCCGGGAATAGATATGGATCGAATGAGGAGGTCATCGCCGCCACGGAGGCCTATTTTGCAGAGTTTGACAAAAACTATTTTTCGGACGGGTTAAAAAAGTTGGAGCATCGCTGGGCTAAGTGTATCGAACTAAAAGGAGACTTTGTTGAAAAATAAATTGCCACTTTTCCAAAATTTTCGTTTACTTTTTGTAGGCTAAGTATTTATTGAATGACCCTCGTACTTCACATTAAATGTTTTTTGTGGATTTTCTGTTTTGTTGCTTTAACACAATTAGAACTTATAAAGCATACATAGTCTTAAGATAATTGAATACTAACAAAATATGGGCAAAAATAGTCTGAAGAATAAACTTTTTTTAAGTACATACCTGTGACACGAGGTCTATGTCCTGGCTGAGGTCGGAGTAGGTCTCCACGACTAGCCTGGACTTGATGAAGTTGATACAGGCGAGAGAAGACACGCCGTGCTCCGGCTCCAACTTCACTGTCACGTCGTGCAGGTCCAGCTTCAGGGAGCTTGTGGTCCACACCTGGGGAATAAAGTCTTGCCTTTATCAACTGAAAACATTGACTTAAATCTACTTAGTGGCATGTGTGAAGAAATACTAAAGTTTAAATTGTTATTGGATACAAAAACCTCCATTATAGTCATGCATATGACTATACTGGAGGTTTTGACATCTATGCAGAAGCAATAACCTTGAACTTGCCTGGGAATAGGGAATCTTACGCAAAGCTGAGACAGCAGATGGTCCTGGGCAAACTGTCAAAGGTGCGCGCAAATTTGCTAGGGATTTTCTGTTCGGGAGCCAAGTCAAATCTTGAGCTTTGTGTAAATAATTTGACTATACAAATAAAGAAAAAAAAAAAAATTGTTTAAAATTATTTTAGAATGTGATAGGTATGTTCTTATAAATAAATTTCAGGATTATCTACAGAACTTTTTTTTTTGGGTGGGAAATTATCAAATAACTTCTCCCGCTCTGGGCGGAGCGGGAGGGTGTGTCAGACTCTTACTGACTAAAACCCACCCGTGTTCCTTCCGTTGCCTGTCTTACCAGGGCCCTCGGTAACCCTTTCGTACTTTCCTGCGACATCTACAGAACTTGGCATTTTTGTTATTTATGGGATATCATTACTTTTTGTAAAGAACTTAACTTTAAGAAAAATGGTGCGAAACACTAAGTAGGTATTTTTCCCAACACCTGCTTACTTACACACCACCATCGCCTCTTCATGTATGTAGGTAAGTAAAGCTAATAGAGTAAGTAAGGTGTACCTACGTATGTATGTGCCGGAAGACTAAGTGTTTTCCAACAATCTGCATTCCAACTAGCTTGCGTTCATATTATAAATGCTGATGAATACTTCCTTACGTATACCTACATTTTTTGCGTGATGTACATTTTCAGTGTCTATTAAACGTTTAAAGACAACAGGAATCGAATCTGGGCTCTTGTTAATCTTCACTTTACTTTAACTATTTTCAAATGTAAGTAGCAAGATTGTGTAAGAATGTATTTCATTCGTGACACAATTGTTACAATTGTTCGCAATGATGTCAGATCGCTAAGCCGGCGCTGCCAGTTGCAGCTTGTGTTATTATTGGTTGTCTAAGTTTTATAAATAAGGTAGTAAACAAAACGATAAAAGAGACCTTTAATTATGAAGCTATTCTCACGCGAAATCATAAGTTTTTGCTATTATAATTTTGAAAGGCGGTAGGTGTTAGTAAAAATCGATTGCTTGCAAAATATTTCAAATTCTCTGTTTTTTTTATTTTTTCCTTCGTATACACACAATTACCCAGCCGGACGCCAAATTCCAACTGTCTAGGTCATCTGGAAGTGGGCTAGGTTTTTGATCTATATGTCAGTCAGTCAGTCAGCGTCGACTTTTAGACGTTAATATCTCAATAACCGTTTGAGCTGTATTTATGAAATGTAGGGTTTGGGTGTAATCTATGAGGTTTTAATAAATAAATCAAATTTAATGTGTGTACGAGTATGTTATAGATTTTGAGTTATTAAGGGGTCAAAAGTGGCTCCAAATGGTTCGTGTAACATAACACACGGCTGCTGCGTCGCCAGTTCCTTTTTCTTGGCTCAAACTTGACTTGACACGCGTGTCTAGATATCACTAACAATATTGTATTGTTACTTTAGGTTTATACACTGACCTGTAAAAAATCCTTCATTCTTATAGTCTTCAGCTCTAAAATGTTCAGAACACAACCTTGAATGTGTTTTTAATTAATTAATTAATTAACGCCTGCATACACTACGTAATGGCACAACACTGATACACCGACTACTGCATTTTTACAGGTTATTCCTGACGAACGGCTTACATTAAAATAATAGACCTCTACCTTTTACCAGAAAATTGTCCTATGGATTTTTTTTTTTAAGTTTATCTAGAAAACTTAAAGTAGTAGCCATGAAAAAAAACGTCTGGGTGGGTGACAAAATCTGATTGTGGATAAACCTTGTAAAATATTTAATATAACAAAAAAACGTGCAAAAAGCACTGCCGTATTATGATAACTTTGGCGTAAATAAGCCACCTAATTAATATTATATATAAATAAAGACAACCCAGAACAGTGAACATGATGAATTTTTCCTTTTTCCAAAACATTACTTCGGTTTTGCGTAAAAATATCGGAAATTATCTGAATTTTCACGCCTGAAATCTCTATACGAATTACTATGGCAATGCATTTTACTCGATACATCACCGAAATCAAAATTCAAGATGGCGCCATTCAAATTAGCAAAGTTTCGGTGCAACCATCTTGAACTTTGATTTTGACCCCAGAATCGTTATCAGCGTCCTCGAAAACGACACCCATGACGAAAAATTAGCAATTTTTTGCTGGCGCCATCATGAATTTCGATTTTGATCCAATAATCGTTGTCAGCACCCTCGAAAACCACGAAAACGACACCCATGACGAAAAATTTGCAAATTTTTTTGCGTAAAACGTAACGCTCGCTTTTATAAATTTCACTCTTCATAAAATTGCCATACCCTTTATGAAAATCGATTCTTATATAGTAAACTCCAAAACTTTGATGGAGACTTTGTTTTTGAAAATCAAAATAATATAACAGCTGATTGATACGTCATAGAAAAGTCTGCAATAAACCAACCCCTCACCCATCCTTCCTTACTAATTATAAATGCAATAAAAATAACAATAACCCACTTTTATTTTAAATATTATTAGCGCTTACTGCCGTCGCGAACCACTGTGTAAACATAAATGTGTGCGTAAGCGGGGCGAGCGAGTTTATCGCTGTGAGTAGCGACTCAATACCTAATTTTCTCTCGCAGCCGTCGCGTAATGAACCCTTAATGTACCTTTTTTCTAAAATTATAATTATGTCGTATCTGTTTTTATTTTACTGTGTGTACATAAATAATAAAATGAATAACAGTAGATTGTAAACACACTGGATAAATCATTAATCGTCACCTAACCTTAGATATGAGTTTTTACTATAACCATAGATGACGGCAGAGGCCTAATCTCCATGTTTGTTCTGTTTATGTCATTTATTCGATAACTTACATCGTGCTGCTGCGGGTGGTGCGGGTGCTGCGGGTGCTGCGGGTGCGGCGCGGCGCGCGGCAGCAGCTCGTCCACGTTCTCGGCCAGGTTGTGCGCCAGCACGCCGCGCAGCAGGCGGTACTGCGACGGGTCCAGCGCGCACTGCAGCGTGCTCAGCGAGCCCTGGATCGTCATGTCCGGCACTGACAGGCAAACAGAAAATCTTTATAATTTAAAGTGACAGCACCAGCTCTCAAAAGGTCTCGAACACTTTGTGATATAGAAATGGCTTAGTAACAGAGGAGAAAAGAGGGAGGGGAGGTTATTTAACATAATCTTTTTTAGTTTTAGCTGTGCCCTGCCGAGTCCGTAATAGTACCTTAGCTTTTAGCCATTTTAATGTTTAACAATCCATCTTGCTAAACATTTCCGCCAGCTGTAGTGAGTGGCAGTATTTCAACTATGTATCAGCTTAGAACATTGGACTCCTTAACATCAAACTGTGACGAAACGCCATACATTCCTCATCATCTACCTGCCTTTTCCTAACTATGTTGGGGTCGGCGTCCAGTCTAATCGGATGCACCTGAATACCAGTATTTTACACAGAGCAACTGCTTCCTATACCTCTTGGTAAAACTGGTAGTCGGACTTTTGGGCTTCTGACTACCCGTAATGACTATCAAAAATCTACGAATGACGTGACAGGAAAAGCATAGTTTAAAGTGTAACAGATCTTAAAAACAACAACAATGGCTCATGTCTTATGTGTTCGGAGCTATGGTGAACTAACACACATTTCTCGTATTCACAGGATAGATTACAGTTGGTAAAAGTTAAAATCTTGAATTATAAGGGAAATAGCTATATTGAATCACTATAACACTTCTTATTGGTAAACGTGTGTCAAAATGGTAATGGTCTTTGAGTATGTGGTTTCTCCAAAGAAATCTGACCGCGAAATGGCCCACATTTTGGTGTAAACGAGGATATTTGCATACTTGCATACGATGCAATTATGCATATTCGATTAAAACTAAAAAGAATGGTTAAATAGCAAGAGCGTTAGTACCGTTGTGCGTGTGGTGCAGGTTGTGCTCGATCTGCAGGTCCAGGTCGGCGGGCGCGGCCAGCAGCGGCGCGCCGGCGCGGCGCACGCGCAGGCCGCGCCCGCCGCGCGCGCCCCACAGCGACACGCGCGCCAGGCGCACCACGCGCACGTCCAGCAGCTCGCGGCGCGCTGCGGGCACAAACGTCTTGCAATACAATTTAAAAAAGAAGCTGTGGGTGCCTACAGGCTCGATAACCCCATATTGAATCTACTTTATAAGCTTTGAGTTTTTTAACAAACATTAAGGATGCGTTTGCAAAATTTATAGGTATAGAATCCAACTACTACACTGACACGGGTCACACACACAAGTGTACGCACGGTTAGCTACAGGAATAGTAGTCAAGTGAACTAATTTTGATACTAAGTAAGCAGGTGTCGGGAGAAATACCTAATAATTTTAGTTTGTTTTGATTTTTTTTTTTGTTAAAATACGTAGGTACCTACAAAAAATATTTCTTATTACTCTTTATATTTTTACTAAATTATCCTTAGATACAAACACCTACTTCAGTGACTCCTAGGCATTGGGGCCCTTTACTAGTAGAGAGATGTGGGCTGTGGACTTTAGGCAACATTTATTAGTTAGGATGAGACCTTACCTCCGGACTTGACGAAGTGACCTGAAGGTTTACTTCGGTGACTGCTACTGGAACTCGTCGACGAGTAGAACTACGTGTGCCGAGTTTGGGCTCGTTTTGATAGTTATGATGAAACCTCGGCACACCTAGTTCTACTCGTCAAGGAGTTCCAGTAGCAGGCACTCATCATAACTATCAAAACGAGCCCAAACTCTGCAGACCTAGTTCTATTCGTCGACGAGTTCCAGTAGCAGTCACCGAAGTACACCTTCAGGTCACTCCATCAAGTCCGGAAGTAAGGTCTCATCATAACTATTAAAACGAGCCCAAACTCGGCACTCCTAGTTCTACTGGTAGACGAGTTCCAGTAGCAGTCACCGAAGTACACCTTCAGGTCACACCATCAAGTCCGGAGGTAAAGTCTCATCATAACTATCAAAACGAGCTCAAACTCTGCACACCTAGTCCTACTCGTCGACAAGTTCCAGCAGCAGTCACTGAAGTACACCTTCAAGTCACTCCATCAAGTCCGGAGGTAAGGTCTCATCATAACTACCAAAACGAGCCTTAAAAATATTTTACCTTGTCAAGTATCTAATTATTGGTTTATCGAATATTTTGTATATGTACAGCGATCTTTTTCAACGCGCGGCGCGGCTAACAGGCGATAGTGTCCACTAACAACGGTGGCCGAGCGCGGACTGAGGTTGCATTCGTAACGTTTGCGCAATATTTCAAGACAGGAACCAAAAATAAATTAACCCCTAATTCAATTGATTAAGATTCATCAGTAATACTCGTAGCAAAATATGTGAAACAATAAATTCAGGTTTGTATTTTTTCGGCGACTATGTGTGTTATTTTTTGTTTTTACTAATTTTTGGAATTGAATATGTCTGCCTACTTCTACTATATTTAAAAATCATCTTAAAATATGTTGATAACAAAACAAAAAATGTACCTAAACTCAACCCTGTATCGTTAATTTTGTGAAAAATGGCAACAGAACATCGTTTTTACAATATTAAAAACAATCATTTTCAACAAAAAAGTTACTATTATTTGAAGATGAAGAACCGGTTTATATGTGGTAGTGATTAATTATATTTGATTTGGTTGAGTTTTGTCTCAAAATGTACCGAAAAACAGCACAATTATATCTGATTTGCAAACCCACCCTTAATTACTCTCGCATGTCGCGATATTTTTAAAAGGAAGTAACACTAGAGGAGGTAAAAGGTAACACTTACCACAGTCAGGATCAGTCATGGTGCTGACCGTCCCCTCATCCCCTGCATATTTGAAGCTGTTGTCCAGCGTCAGATGGTCCAGGTGAGCAGCCAGCGCGTTGCGCGCGCGGCCCGACACCGGCAGCACGATGACGGGCGCCGAGCAGCGCAGGCGCAGGCGCATGCGGGCCGCGCGCGCGCCGCCCGATACTACCGATACCTGGGACATTGTTATATTATGAAACATTTTGACCATCTTTCTATCATCAATTCATCTCATCACTTAGATACTGGGACCGCATAGGAAAGTATTAAATTCGTAATGATTCTACTGCGAGCCGAACCATAAGGCTTTGACATGGAAAAAACAGTTAACGGCCGTTCACATGGCGTTATCCTGTACCATATTTTATGGTAAAAAGTTGGGATCATACGTCAAAGTCCCACTGTGCATACGGTTAAACACAAATGCAGAATAAAACTGTCAAGTGCTCCCAAAGTTATAAGTAAAATACTGATTATCGCCGTGTGGAGGCAACCGTAGTGAAAACATACGTTTCAACATTGTGTTTTTAAAATTCAATGGATAGTGAATGAGATAATGTTCTAAATTCCACATGAAAACTCATATTGTGTGTTAGTCGTATTGTGTATTAGTTAGTGATCGCGTGTAGTACCAAGTCTACCTTCAGCCTGGCCTGCAGTATGACTCTGCGCAGCAGACTGAAGTCACGCGCGAAGGCCTGCAGCTCCTGCACGAAGCGCTTGGTGTGCACGTACGTCACAGGGCCCATCTCGATGCTCAGGCTTGTGTCGTGGCCCGCTGATGCGGCCTCTGCAGTGCTTAGTCTATGCGGAGATGGATTTGTTAGATTAATAATTGGCAGATAATTTCCCAAATGAAAACCTTTTAATTGGTGGGTACTGGCTGTTTGGAAATTGTGAAATAATTGTCAAATCTGGGGGCAGCGGCTCATAGCGAGGAGGCGAAGGGCCCAGCGGTGGCCGACTATGTAAATGGAACTCACCTCTGATACTGGAACGTAAGCGCATGGTCGCCGTGCGTCCTGAACCGATCCCTCCACAGCACGGAGTGCGGCGTGAGGTCGGTGAGCGCCAGCGCGCCCAGGCGCCCGTCCAGGCGCCGCGTGTGCGCGCGCACGTCGGCGCGGGCCACGGCGCGCGCGCGCGACACCAGCGCGCGGCACGCCTCGCCGCGCGCCGCCACCAGCAGCACGCTGAGCGAGCGCACGGACAGCTCGGTCTGCGTGACGCCGCCGTCCGCCGCCAGGCTGTGCGGTGCTGCGGAACGCAATTACTTGTGTGATGTGGTCAAACGAAAAGGATATACGAGACCCTGAGATCCATCGCCAGCAAGGCAAGAGTTACCAAGCAAAAAAGGTTTAAAATGTTGTTTTGATTCCTTAACTTAATCAGGTTATTAATAGAGTCAGTTTAAGTGAACCGTTTAGGTAAACCCTTTATGACTGAAGACTTTTATTTAGGTTAAGTTCTGTTTACGTTTTTATGTTGTAATTTTTATTTTTGCTTGAGTACAGTTTTCATTGTTCTGTTGGTACATTGGCGTATGCTAGCTAACACATGGCAAATAATTTAATTTAATGTTTTGTGTATCGTAGTGTTAATTACTTTGCATACGATTTGTATAGAATCAAGTTTATCTAACTAAACAGACAGGTGTGCTGCTGGGGAATTTGTTGCGCCACTTCTTCCCAGCTAAAGCACTAGGAAGTGATGAACGGCGGGCGTTTTTGGGGGACTGTCTTATGTAATTTTCACGTTCAAAAAGTGCTGATTCTCAGCCTAGTTATAATAAATGACATTTGATTTTAAAACAATAATTACCAGTCTGCTGCGGTTCGGGTCCGTGCTCGCTATCAGGCACGTCATCGCCCGCTATCCCGAAGAAGTCGAGCACGGCCACCCAGCTGTCGATGCTCACCACCAAGTTCAAGCAGTTGAAATCCACTTTTGTCAGTTTCGATATCTATGAAATATAAAGAAGAATTTCCTCAAAAAGACTAGGCAGAGGTGTTATATGGTAACACATATATTCAATAATAAAATTGAAGATTTTTCCACTAAAAGAAATATCAACTTTATGTTAGTGTGAATTGAGTTTATGTCAGATTGGCTAGGAGTCTGTTCCCACAGAACAAACAAACCGTGAAAATGGTTTAGTGGGGTATAGTTTTAAGTTCGAGATTATTGAAAAGTCTATATTAAAAAAAAAATATTGATAATAATAACAATAATAACATTTAACTCAACATTTATACCCAAGCAGATCTCAGTTAATGGTTCTGCAACCTTCAGTGAATGGGCAACTAAAGGGATATTTAGTAGTAGAATCAAACTTTTTGAACTTTATGAGGAAAGAAATTATAATAAAAGTAAAGAATTTTATCAATATGTTAAGAACTATTCCAAATTATTTAAACAAGTTTGTAGCGAAGCTAAGAGTCGATATTTAAGTTTAAAAATTAAAAGTAGTCAAAATAAAATAAAAACGACTTGGGAAATTATAAACAATGAGACTGGAAGGGATAGGAAGCGTAATTGTGAATACAGCCTTAATATTAACAATACAGTTATTAACACGGATTTAGAGGTTGCCACACTTTTTGAAAATTTCTTTGCAGATACCCCAGTCTCAACCACTAAATCTTTAAATTCATCACCCACTGTTGCTGAGTCCATATTGAATGAAAATGTTGATATTTGTAACCATGAATTTAATTTCGACTATGTTAGTGCTCGGGATATTATTAAAACTTTCAATACACTCAATGTTAAAAAAACAGCTGATCTATGGGGAAATTCTGTGGAGGTTGCAAAATGCATAATTAACACTGTAGCGCCTGAATTGGCAATTATTTTTAATAAATGTATTGACTGTGGTGTAATTCCTGACTTAATGAAGAGTAGTAAAATAATACCTTTGTTTAAATCGGGCAGCACATCAGACCCCACAAACTTTAGACCAATTTCTGTGCTTCCCACCTTTAGTAAAATATTTGAAAAATTGATGCTAGATCAATTGCAAAGACATTTTAATAAACATAAATTATTAAACAGTAAACAATTCGGTTTCACAAAGAGTCGATCGACTACCGACGCTGGTGTGGAACTTCTTGCACATATTTTTGAGGCTTGGGAGAAGTCACATGATGCCCTAGGTATTTTTTGTGACTTATCTAAGGCTTTCGATTGTGTTACTCATGATACATTGGTCAGGAAATTGCATCACTATGGTGTTAGAAACACTGCCTTGGATCTTCTTATTTCTTATTTGGATAATAGGATCCAAAGAGTGGACGTTAACGGTAAGCGATCGCCGGGTTCTATTGTCACTATGGGAGTTCCGCAGGGCTCAATTCTTGGCCCTTTTTTATTTCTCGTATATATTAATGACCTACCTTGCCTTATAAAGAACAGTCATGAAATAGTGTTATTTGCAGATGACACATCACTTTTATTTAAGCTTAAACGACAACAGACAGTTACTGACGATGTAAATAATGCTCTCTCTAAAATAGTACATTGGTTTAGTGTTAAAAATTTACTTTTAAACGAGAAAAAGACCAAATGTATTAGATTTCTGACACCTAACGTTAAGCCGGTAAAAACCAATGTACTAGTAAATGGGGCGGAGTTGGATCTTGTGGACACCACTGTGTTCTTAGGTATTACTTTGGACTCAAAGCTACAGTGGGGTCCACATATAACCAAATTGTCGAAGCGGCTAAGCTCTGCAGCCTACGCGGTGTATAAAATCCGTCATTTGACTGATGTAGAAACAGCTCGATTAGTATATTTTAGTTATTTCCATAGTGTAATGTCGTACGGCATTTTGCTGTGGGGAAATGCAGCCGACATTCAGGCTATATTTGTGCTGCAGAAACGAGCCATTCGAGCAATTTATAACCTAAGTTGTAGGCATTCACTGAGGGATACATTTAAGGATATAAACATAATGACAGTCGCATCTCAATATGTATATGAGAACCTGATTTATGTCAAAAAGAAAATATTAACCTATATTCTAGACACAGCGACATTCATAGCATAAATACTAGAAACAAAGACTTACTTATTGTGCCCAAGACTAGGCTCCAAAAAATTAGTAATTCATTTAAGTGCCAAAGTATACGTTTTTACAACAAACTCCCAAGCCATGTCAAAGAACTGAGCCTCAATAAATTTAAATCATTTATTAAACAGAAACTCTGTCAAAAAGGTTTCTATAAAGTTAAAGATTACTTGGACGACAAAAAGGCTTGGGATTAATTAAGCTACTCCAATGTACCCCCAGGCAACAAACTAATTTTATACTAAATCTATTTTTATACTAACTGTGACATTGATGATTTTGTTATACTTATACACTAATATTGACATTAATATTTACTTTTTGAAGTATTATATTCTTTTTTTAAATTATTGTGAATGTGAAGACTATGTGGATTATTGTTTTTATTATTTCTCTCATTAATTTTCATCTTAGTCTGGCAGTTTGAGTAATTTATGCGGCCTACTCAAATGTCCTTTCTTTGGTATTGTTCGTCGAATCGTTAAGCTCCTTAAGTTCTGAGTTGAGCTGCACGATTACTGACAAATGCGTGCACTGACTGGATAGGTCCACTCAATCTGTGTGGTTTTTTCCTCAAAAGACCATTTCAGACACCAATCTACATGGTCTTCACATGATCTGACCAAGATTATGTCTGGACTTTAAAAGAGACTGTGACCTCTGAGTTTGTTTCGGCCTTTCTTCTCAGAGTAGTCAGATAGGAAACGCCGAGCTCATCTAGTTTTTTTTCTAAGTATGATTGACGTGTAAAAGTGTTTGTATAAACCTACTTACAGAAAAAAAAAAAAAATTAAAAAAAAAAATATTGATGATATTAATTAATATTGTTATCTATGTATGTATTATATAGTGTATTGAAAGTTGTGTGGATTTATATGTGGAATTTATATCTGGAAATAAAGATTTCATTTCATTTTCATTTCATTTCATTGAAGAAGTCGTGAGCTACAGTCGAATTATTAATTCACTGCAGTAACCTGACAAGTGCTAGCTGTCACTTTGTGTAATAAAATGGTCATATTTGTTGTATTCTAGACTTTTACACGTATTAGTATACATTTATTTCACACTTATATAAATCGATTAAACTAAACGATCACCATTACAACAAATATAGGTAACCATTTTATTACACAAAGTGTTTTATTACACAAAGTTTTTAATAATTCGACTTTACGCAGCTGATTCATTCACGTTCGAGCGGTCGACGAGTCAGCATCTACAGAAAATATCTCGTGGAGGGGCGAAACACGTGACGAGAACAGGTTTGGGTTGCAAGTTGCATCATAATAACCACATCTTCTGCTTGAGCATATTTAGGTACAGGCGTGCTGCATTGTGCGTCCAGGATCCTGTCTAGATCTAGTTATTGCGGAATTAAAACTAATTACTTTTACATAAGATTACACCGTCGAGGATTTGCGCAAAGTACCGCTTCATTTCATAACATATTGAAGAAGTCATCATGTAGTGCATCTGACCTATGGGTATTAGAGTAATTTTCCCAAAAGCACATATTTGTTGACATATTTAGAAGCTGAATTGCAAACGCAGGATAGGTGTTGTAGTTATATTTCGTTTCTTTATGTATTTTATTGTGTGTACATAAATAAGTAAATAAATCTAGTTTCGCTTACCTTGTCGTACTTATCGCTGAAGTGCGGATGGTGCGGGTCCCGCGTGTGCACGGACAGCCACACCAGGTTGTCGTCGGGCCCGGCGGCGCGGCCGGGCGCGCGCTCGTCCCGCGCGGCCGCGCCGCACTCCGGCGAGCACGGCGGCGTCGCGCCGCACTTGCTGTCGCGCTTGTTGCGGCGCTCCTTGCTCTAAACATATCACAGCCAAATAAAATATGTTAGATAGTATAACATTACGACAGCATCACAGCACAATCTTCAAATCGCCCAAAAGATTTTGCATGCAACATTAAAAGTCCTACGTAGACTTTTATTTTCAATAAATATTGTTTTTTATAACATATAACCAAACATAACGGCTGCTTTCCACGAAATCATCATCATCATCATCATCATCATCATTTCAGCCGAAAGACGTCCACTGCTGGACATAGGCCTCCCCCAAGCACCGCCTCTTCGACCGGTTTTGTGCTTCCCGCATCCAGCGGATTCCTGCGGCCTTCACAAGGTCATCGGTCCACCTTGTAGGAGGCCTTCCAACGCTACGTCTTCCGGTAAGCGGTCGCCATTCCAGAACCTTTCGGCCCCATCGGCCATCTGTTCTGCGAGCAATGTGCCCTGCCCACTGCCTCTTAAGTTTGGCAATTCTTCGGGCTATGTCGGTGACCTTGGTTCGCCTACGGATCTCTTCATTTCTGATTCGATCACGTAGGGAAACTCCAAGCATAGCCCTCTCCATTGCCCTTTGAGTGACTTTTAGCTTTTTGATAAGGCCCATTGTAAGCGACCACGTTTCAGTGCCATAGGTCATCACTGGTAACACGCACTGGTCAAAGACTTTCGTCTTGAGACACTGTGGTATGTGGGACGAGAAGATATTGCGTAGCTTCCCGAAGGCTGCCCAGCCGAGTCGGATTCGACGATTGACCGCTTTCTCGAAGTTGGACCTACCTAACTGGACAATTTGTCCTAGGTAAACATACTCGTCCACAACTTCGAGCGTAGCGTCTCCGATTTTCATGAGAGTGGGTGTAACATGGGCATTTGACATGATATTTGTCTTGTCCATGTTCATTTTAAGACCCACTCTTTCGGAAGCTCTACTGAGGTCATCGAGCATTGTACTGAGGTACTCCATAGTCTCAGCCATGACAACTATATCGTCGGCAAACCGAAGGTGATTGATGTACTCGCCATTGATGTTGATGCCTGGCCCTTTCCAGTACAGAACCTTGAAGACATCTTCCAGTGCAGCGGTGAACAGTTTCGGAGAGATAACGTCTCCCTGTCTCACACCTCGCTGCAGAAGGATAGGTTTCGAGGTCTGGTCCTGGAGTCGGACTGACATAGTGGCGTTTTCATAAAGACACTTAAGCACCTCGATGTACCGATAGTCGATCTGGCACCGTTGAAGAGACTGCAGTACAGCCCATGTCTCGATCGAAACGAAGGCTTTTTCGTGGTCCACAAACGCTAAGCAGAGAGGCAGGTTATACTCCTCGGTCTTCTGTATAACCTGCCGCAGCGTATGTATGTGGTCTACAGTGCTAAAGCCTTTACGGAATCCGGCTTGTTCGGGAGGCTGGAAATCGTCAAACCTGCGAGCGAGACGGTTCGTGATGACTCTTGTAAACAGCTTGTAGACATGGCTCAGAAGTGAGATGGGCCTATAATTCTTAAGGAGGGTATTGTCGCCCTTCTTAAAGAACAGTATCACCACACCTCTGTTCCATGCCTGTGGCGTTTTGCCCTCGAGTATGACGGAACCAAACAGCTTCTGGAGGGCCTTGAGAACGGGTTTTCCACCGACCCTCACAAGTTCAGCCGTAATTCCGTCATCACCCGGCGCCTTGTGGTTTCAGAGCCATCCTAATCTCGTACAAGCTGACGTCCGGGATGTCTTCGGTGTAGTGTCGGGTCAATCTAGCTCTTGGGTCGTTTGCCTGATTCATACCAGGGTTGCCCGTTGACGTGTATAACTTTCCATAGAAAATCTCGATCAACAGCTCATGTTTGGCGGATACGATCCTGCCATCATTGGTCTTCAGTTTCACAAGCTGGCTCTGCCCAATAGACAGATCTCTTGTAAAGTCCTTGGAGCCTTTATTCCGCTCTATCGCGTCCTTAATGCGCTCTGTATTAAAGCGGCGAAGGTCGCTTTTTAAGGACTTAGAGATCCGTCTATTGAGCTGGCAGTACTTGAGCGCACCAACTGAAGACTCCAGGATCATCTCGCGCCTCTCCTCCACGAGCCGTATAGTAGGATCAGAGAGCTTCTTGTTTCTATTTGTACGACGGGTCTTGAAGATCTTAGACCCGACCGTATGGACAGTTCCCATCGTTATAATCGTCCACGGAGCTCCCTAGGCACTCGAAACGATTCTGAAGTTCGAGCTGAAAGCTCTCGGGGTTTTGGACTTGGATCGATGCTGGGCGGAGCGTAGACTTCATCAGTCGAGATCTTTCCAGCTTGATATTTAAATTCAATGTATCTCTTACCATTCGGTGATCACTTCCGGTTTTCACCGCGTTGATCACAGAGACATCATTGAATACTTGCTTCTTCGTCGACATAGATAGATAGATAGATAGAATACTCTTTATTATGTACACCAAAAAATACACATAATGAAGTCAATCTCATTTTTTGTTGCACCATCAGGGCTCTGCCAGGTCCACTTTCTGTGCTCACGTTTTCTAAGAAGGAGTTCATCATAAAGAGGCCTTACTTCTCCATAAAACTGGCTAGTAGGTGGCCTCGGTGGTTCCGACGTCCAACTCCAAATTGCCCCACTCGCAGCTCATCACCGTTTCGTTTGCCCAGTTTCGCGTTGAAGTCCCCCATGACAACGGTGAAGTGAGTTTTAGAGCCATGCATGGCTCTGGAAATATCCTCATACATGGTCTCCACTTCATCGTCGGGGTGTGACGAGGTCGGGGCGTAAACCTGTACGACCTTCAGCGAATATCTTTTGGATATTCTGAGTATAAGGTACGCCACCCTTGTCGACACACTCTCGATCTTCACCACGTTGCTCACAAGGGACTTGTGGACGATAAACCCGACACCACCTTGGGACTGTTGGTCGCCCTCCCGGAAATAGAGCAAGTTCCCGGATTTGAGGATTATCGAGTCCTCCCCCTCTCTTCGGACTTCAGATAACCCTACTATACCCCATCGTAACCTGCTCAATTCTTCCTCGAGTTCGATGATCTTCTCGTCGGTTCGGAGTGTACGCGTGTTATGACCTTGTCCAGAAGAAGCGAATTCGTCGCGAAACGTTTCGCGCGAATTCATTCACGCGCTTTCGAGATACTAGGCACGAATACATCGCGTCCACAAGCATCGCGCGAATTCAAAATACGCGCGTAAATCGCGTGCATAACGCCAGACCCTCGACTCGCGCGTGATTCGCCCTTTCTGGACAAGCCCTATATGTTGCCAGGACTAGTTTTCGGTGGTTTTGGTAGCCGGATCTCTTCCGGGGATTCTTAGCACCCCTTGTCTCACCGTAGCCTTGACCGCTACCGTAGCCAAGGTTAGGCGGGCCGCCGGGTACTAGGGGCCGTATTTTTTTAGTGCTTGTCATTTGGGAGGGGGGGGGGGGGGGGGCCATAATCTCTACGCTTGGCAGGCGGGTTGGCGATCGCAGTATGGTGTTAATATGCATAGAGAACGCTGCTGCCCATTCTCTAGTAAGTCCCTTAGTCGCCTTTTACGACACCCACGGGAAGAAATAGGATGGTACTATTCTTTACGTCCGGCACCACACGGTCCTCGAAATAGGCAGCGGTAACTAGTACAGTCAGGTCAAATCTGTTACCATTAACGTGCGGTTGACTGTGTACTCACATTTCGTAATTTTCAAGTCGCATAAAATATGCGAGACTTTTTTTCTATTCCACCGCAAAAACGTTGCATAATCTATACTATTACAATTATAAAAAAAAAAAACTAACAAACTTCAGCTTTATAATATTAATTATAAAGCTGAAGTATGTTAGTTTTTTTTTTTTTAACGCGCTATTATCTAGCCCTACCATTCGGTAAAAATGTTTTTGCATTTGATGGCCCAATTCTTGAGGAAGGTTATAGGCTATTTAACATCACGCTACGACCCTTATGGTAGAGTCCATAGGGTTTTTGAGCAAGCATATGCAGGGCGAAAAGTTGATAGCTGAGTAGGTGTGGCATGACGAGAGAACAGCGAAAATATATTTGAAAAGTTTCAGATAGTACCCCGTGGTCAGGAGTCCATTTTCAGATTTCGTAAATAGACCATAAATTATGTGATCTTCAGAGCCTAAGATTTTGGTATGAAGTATGTGTGCGGCCTAACCCATAATGACTTAAATAAGCAAATCTGTTGAAAAAATTGTGGGTTTTCCCTAAAACTGACAACTTTGAAAACTCAGATCTGGACAATTTTTAAAAGGATATTCAGGGCGAATAAAAGTTATTCTGTGCAATAGTGTAACCTATCCTGATAGTGAATATATATAATATGTCACCGTAAGATTGTGAGAACCGTTAGTTTATTATCTATAGGTGTTATTTCCGTTGTATTATAAACTGTCGAAAAATTGTGCACTGGGTGGAATGGGTTAGGTTAGGTTTAGTTAGAACTGTGACAAACTGCGCGCGCGAGCCGAGCGAGCGAAGCGAGCAAAACGACGACGAAAACGAGTCATAAGCTTCATAACTCATTTGTCGGGCTTGGTATAACTTTTTATAACATGCTACCCTCTTCTTTGCTAGATTTGCCTTTTAATGCGTTTAAAACTAAAGTAAAATCCAACCTTTGTTCAAAGGCATACTATTGTATCAGTGACTACTTACATTGGGCACCGAGCTTTTATACACAAAAATGCGTTTTTATAACGGTTGTTTGAAGTAGTAATTAATTAAATTCAAATCTGAGGAAATAAATTGGTATTATTGGGCATATATACTAGGCAGTATACACGATAGAAACACGATTTGATAAAGTTGGCTCGATAGAATAATATACAAAGTTATCTCTAAAAAAGACAACAAACGGTTAGTACGGCGTGAATACTTCGCGGAAGGTCATCAGTTTTTGAATAATAACCAAACTACATGTTTTATATAACGTATACACTTTACATTTTCAAAATGTGTGATTTTTTTAACAATAAGAATGAAATACCTAAATTCGCGCCAGTTTCGCCCATCTTATCCAGAGCCGCCGCGCCGCCCTCCTGTCCGCTTTAGTCCTGCGTTGGCCATCGGACGGGGAGCTTGTGTCGCTTGCGCTTACGCACGGATTTAATAACGTAATGAAGAAAGTTGTATGAAAATTCATTGTAGCTTATTTGAAATGGGGAACAAAGTATAGAAATCAAGACAGATAAGCGGTTGGCGAAAAACCAATGCTAAACGCTTGCATGAAGAAATGAAGTAAGTAAAACTCGTATACTTACCTACTTATTTACTAATTGCCTTACTAGGTGGGGTTTTATTTTAATGTGGTATTTTAAAAACCATTTAATTATCTTTTAGAGCAAGAAAACTACAGGCTGAGAATGTTGAAGACAAAGAGAATACTCCTGTTGCTTCGTAAGTATACTCAGTACAGTACCTACCTACTGTCTGGTGACACTAATTGATGCAGCCAAATTCATACTGAAGACTCGGTAAGTGCTCAGTATCAAGGTTCGATGACCGTCTTTGAGAATTTCGTAATTTTTTCTATTAATTTCGAAATTTGGAAAATATGTTGTCGATCCATGATACATAATCTAAACAGTTTAAAATTCACTCAATTAAATCTACTATGATTTGAATCTTTCTGTATTATTTTTTTCTATTTATAGGGTAAATGTATCAGTTGATGATATTTCACTGCAAAATAAATTTGAATCATCTGATGACGAGAGAGAAAGACAACTACAGATAGAAAATTTTGAGGATAAATAGAATACTGTGGCTTCGTAAGTATAATCTTCCTACCTACTTATTATACCTAGTTATTAAAAGTACCTAGTTGTCACTTATCTACCTATTTACGATATTTGAACAAATAGGTACACTGGAAAATTCTATATCTTTTTCTGTTTATAAGGTAAATGTACCAGTTGTTGGCACTACAAAATAAAGAGTCATCTGATGAACTGGTGAGGTAAGCGTAAAAATAATAGGACGTGTCTGAGAAAACATTATAATAAATTAAATACCACATTATCTTTATAACTTTCAATTTCCAGGGTATTCATGGACGACACCGATTCCAAAATTTATCAAACTCTAGTATTGTAAGTTCAGAAACTAATATTTTTTTTAAATTGGCAAATAAAAAAAGGTTAACAGCACAAATCAAGGATAACTGTAACATTTTGCCCAAAGTTTCGACCCTAAAGTAACAGCGCACCTCCCCCAAAGAGGTTTATTGCACCATTGCAACAAAATTTAAAACATTAGCACCAAATATCAAAATTACGGACAGAAATTCTCTTCACCCCCTGGGGACGAATCCTTTCCAACGTTCATTGAGGAGAAAATACAAAATTTTAATGTCTCTGAAAGACTTTTCAAAATTAACATTCATTCGGCTTTCACACTTATTCGATACTGTTGCTTTGGACCAACATTTACATATAGCCTTCGCTTCTCCCATCTATGGAAGCAATCACAACTTTTAGAAAAAGTAGACCAAATTATTAGGAACACAAACTTGTGGCTCTGGACGACCGAGCGTGGCAGTAAGCCGCACTTCCCATTCACCTGGGTGGTCCCGGCGTCCGCATAGTTTCAAGTATAAGTTTACCGACCTTCATCTCCTCGGTCCACAGTACTGATAAATTAACCAGGAACATTGTATCTTCCTCACTGGTTGATTTTGAGGTACCGTGATGATTTTGTTTACCGACGAGTTGAACGCTTGGAAAATGCCCAATATGGATTTGCCAGACAACCCAACCTCCCAGAGACGGTAGGACGTGCCGCTTTGCAATGTTATACGGAATACCCTGATAAACACATCACTTAATACTGCTGAGCGTGCTCGTCTGCTGGCTGTGGGAGTCAGGCTTGTGGCTTCAGGCGCTCCCGTCATCTACCATAGGCACTATGATGGATGACACATCGTTTCGGCTCGCTACGTGTCTCCGCTTCGGCGCACCTTTTGTTGCTTCGCATCGGTGTCACTGCGGTGAAGCCGTCGACAGTCTTGGACATCATGGCCTGTCCTGCTGCAAGAGCGCAGGTCTCATAGCACGGCACGGCAGCATCAACGATATTATTCATTTGTATATATAGTTAGTAATTTAATTTAGTGTCTACCTAGTGTAAATAGTTAGAAGGGCGTGGTGAAGGGCGGGTATTTTTGGGGGACTGTCTTATAATAATAATAATAATAATAATAATAATAAATATTTATTTGTACGGAATATAGCAAAAGTACAGAGAAGTGTCTTAAGAGTAAGTTGTACAACAGTGGCAAAAGTTCAAAGTCGAACGTCTGACTTCTAAACTAGGCAATAAGCCTGTATCTTAGAAGCCAATGTTCCCCAAAATAACAATGACATACAACTATTTATATGATACACGTGCAAGTACTTCTATACAACATTCTATACAACAAGAAAGAAAACAAACTTATGCGCATACAGCATTGTTATGTATGTGTACCGAGCATAGGTAGGCGAGCGGGCTGCGTCCCGCCTCCCCGCGCTGGGGCATGTTCTCGAATAAAGTAGTGTGCAACTTACTAGCGAGCGAGTTTGACGTAATTCCCCAGTACCTACATACTTAACACGTGGCGACGAGCGGACTCACATTTTCATTGTTAAAATGTCTACGGGAGCGACGTATGGTGTTCTCACCAGCTTTGATCACCTGTCCCAAGAGTGGGACAGTTATAAATCGCGATTACATCAGTGGTTCATTGCCAACAACATAACCGCGGAAACGGACAAAGCGTCAATCCGACGGAGGGCAATACTGTTGACGTCGTTATGCGAATCGACATTCAAACTCGCAAGGGACCTGGCGTTGCCCAACAAGGTGGAAGAACAGGAGTACGAGGTGATAGTGAAACTCCTCGACGATCACTTCACACCGAAAAGGTTCGGGTTTGCAGAAAAGTCGAACTTCTATGCTGCAACACAACGACCAGGAGAAACGCACACTCAATGGGCGGCTAGGCTCAGAGGATTAGCCACTCACTGTGCTTTTAAGAACTTGGAGGAGGCCTTGCTGGATAGATTTATCATGGGCATGGCGGCAGGACGAGAGCGGGACAAATTGTTCGTGCAGGACCAGCGGGAGCTGACCCTCGCGAAGGCTATCGACTTGGCGGAGAGCGTGCGCTGCGCGCGCCTGGCCTCGTCGCAGGCAGCGCCAGGCGCCAGCAGCGCCGGCGCAGTGGGCCCGGACGGCGTCTTCACCATATCCAAGAAGGAAAAGTGTAGTGTATGTGGGTACAACAATCACAAGTCTGAGCAGTGCCGTTATAAAAATTACAAGTGTAAAAAGTGCAATAACAAAGGACACCTACGTAAAATGTGTCCAAACGCGGGCAAAGTAAAGTACGTGGATGAGGCTGCGGTCGTGGACGACGACGACGGTGAGTGTTTTTATAATATTCGATGCGTGCGCGGGAAACCAATGTCAGAGCGCGTGATGATCGGTGGTCTATCTTTGGAGTTCGAAATCGATAGTGGCTCAGCGGTGAGTGTAATAACAAAAGAAATCTATAATTCAAATTTTAACGGATTGCCATTGTCAGACACGAACAAAAGATTGTTTAGCTATACGGGGGAAAACATCAAAATAATAGGAGTCGTTTTATTACCGGTATCATATCACGGGCGTACACACACACTGAATGTTTACGTGGTGAACGCAAGCGGCCCGCCGTTGCTCGGTCGCGATTTTATTCGAGAATTTGACTTGGAATTAGCGCCGGCGCGAGCAGCGATGCGGGTACACGCCGTCACCCAAGGTACATCACGGTCACGCGAGTCTAATATCGGTGAACGACTTACTAACATGTTTCCGAAAGTTTTCTCAGGCAATCTAGGAGCATTTAACAAATATAAAATAGATTTACATTTAAAAACCGATGCGAAGCCTATTTTTTTCAAAGCGAGACCAGTACCCTACGCTCTTAAAGATAGAATAGACAAGGAACTAGACCGGCTATTGTCACTAGGGATCTTACAACCTGTCCAACACTCGGAGTACGCATCGCCCGTCGTGCCGGTACTAAAAAAAGATGGCAGCATCAGACTTTGTGCCGACTACTCTGTTACTATCAACAAACAGCTGATCATAGAACAGTACCCCTTGCCAACGGTGAACGATTTGTTAGCAAAATTGCATGGCGGCCTACAATTCAGTAAAATTGATTTATCCATGGCATATAATCAGTTCATTTTGAATAACGAGTCACAAAAGGTTACATGCATAAATACACACCGTGGGTTATTCAATTTTACACGATTAGTTTTCGGGTTGTCGAGCGCGCCCGCTATATTTCAACGCGCGATGGAATGCTTGCTCGCCGGAATAGAGGGCATTATCTTTCTACTGGACGACATCCTTATCACGGGAGCAAACAAAGACAACACATGCAAAGGCTTATTACCGTCTTACAACGGTTAGATGACGCCGAATTGACCGTACAGATGAGTAAATGCGAATTCTATAAAGACGAGATCTCATACCTAGGGCACGTCATAGATAGGCACGGAGTAAGGAAGTCGCCCGATAAAGTAAAAGCTATTTTGCAAGCACCTACGCCAACAAACGTGACACAATTGCAGTCATTTATAGGTCTCACTAATTATTATCGGAACTTCGTGCCAGACGCGTCGTCCATACTTAGTCCATTGTATAATTTACTAAATAAAAACACTAAGTGGCAATGGACCCACATACATAATAAAGCTTTCGAAGAAATAAAAAACATTTTAGCATCCGATAAAACTTTAGCGCATTACAATCCGCAAGCTAAACTAATATTAACGGTAGACGCGTCACCAACAGGGTTAGGAGCAGTTCTATCTCAAAAAGGGGATGACGGGTTAGAAAGACCGATATCATACGATTCGCGGACGCTAACAGCAGCGGAAAAGAATTACGCGCAAATTCAAAAAGAAGCCACCGCGATAATATTCGGCGTAAAACGTTACCATCAGTACCTTTATGGACGGGCGGAACCATTTGTATTACGAACGGATCACAAACCACTATTAGCAATATTCGGCCCACATAAAGGCATCCCGGAAGTATCCGCTAATCGGCTACAAAGATACGCCATATTCCTAATGGCCTATAACTACTGTATTGAGTATATCAGTAGCAAACTTAATAGTGCGGACTATTTATCACGGGCGTGTGACGAAAACATAACAAAAGCGCGGGACGACGAGCTTGTTGACAGTATGTGCGATCGCGCTAGCTACGTCAACTTTGTAGTGGAGGGTGACTTACCGGTGACAGTAAGCCATTTGCGTAACGAGACGGAGCGCGATGGCATTTTAACTACGGTCAAGCGTTATGTTTTAAACGGGTGGCCTAGGAAGGTGAATGACCTAGGCTTAAAACCATTTTTCAATTGTCGAACGCAATTATCTTACGAAAGTGGTATCTTAATGCGTGGTCATAAGGTCGTAGTTCCCGCGACATTACAGGATAGCGTATGTAGGGAATTACATAGCTCACATTTCGGAGTGGTGAAAATGAAAGCGGAGGCTCGCAAGCGGTTGTGGTTCCCCGGCGTGGACGCCGAGCTGGAGCGAGTAGCAGGCGCCTGTGACGTGTGCTGTGCGCTGCGGCCCGCGCCGCCGCACGCCCCTCTCGCGCCTTGGCCGTTACCGCCGCAACCTTTTTACCGAGTAGGTACACGTAGACTTTTGTGGGCCAATTCACAATTACATGTTTTTAATAATTGTGGATGCATATAGCAAATGGGTCGAATGTTACGATGTATCGTCTACTTATAATTCAAAAGCAGTTATAAATAAACTATACGATTTAATGTCGCGATTCGGAATTCCGCATACGTTGGTGAGTGACAATGGCACATCCTTCACATCTTCGGAATTTAAGAATTTTTGTAAACTTAACGGCATTGAGCACGTTCTGTCTCCTGTATATCACCCGGCTAGCAACGGGCAAGCAGAAAGCATGGTGAAAGTGGTTAAAAAGGGACTTAAGGTTATATTACTGGAGGGTTGTAATAAAAAAACAATTAACGAAAAAATCGCTAAATTACTATTCGATTACAGGAACTCTAAAAATAGTACCACAGAAAAATCACCCGCGGAAATAGTATTTGGGCGCTCGTTGCGCTCACGGCTGGACTTATTGAATCCAAGCACGCCGTCGCCCGCGTCCACAGACCTCACTAAAACCGTCGCACGAAATCAGTCCTTACAGGCTAAATATTATAGAGGGATACAAAGAACAAACTTTAAAAACAATTAAAAAGTGTGGATTACAAAAAATACGGACAGTAAAAAATTCAGCTGGATACAAGGTATCATAAGGAAGAGAACAGGCACGGTAACATATGCGGTATACATACCACAGCTAGGATGCGAATTCACCAGACATACAGACCAAATAAGGAGAAGGGAGAGCTCCACACCAGAGGACGAGCCAGACTGGGACCTAGATGTGATTCCTGATGTGGCGCCGCTCACTGCCACACAACCGGAGAGGGTGGTTCCGGCGGGAGGTGAGGAAGGTCTGGAAGCGGGAACCATAGAGGAGGATACTCCGGCGACACCGCCACGAGCCACTGGCATTAATCAGCGGCGCCAAGAAATTAGCCCAATCTTCTCGACCCCAACAAACCAGGGTGGCAGTAGCTAAGGGGGAGGGATGTTATGTATGTGTACCGAGCATAGGTAGGCGAGCGGGCTGCGTCCCGCCTCCCCGCGCTGGGGCATGTTCTCGAATAAAGTAGTGTGCAACTTACTAGCGAGCGAGTTTGACGTAATTCCCCAGTACCTACATACTTAACAAGCATTTAACACTATTTAGGTATTAATTTTGAGAAGATTTTCAGTTTCATCGTATGATAACTTTTGCAACCACTTGGTGAGAATGTTCTTAACCTCATATTTTGTGCGAATATAGATGGACAAAATTTTATTTATTTTATTATAAAGTCGAGAGCTTGTAGCGAGAAACTGTCCACTAGCTAATGCGGTACGACATTTGACAGTATCACTGACAGGGAATTGCTTGCGTCTTAAGAGAACACTTGGCGTTAAAGGTAGCATGGAGTGTCTACGCAGAACGGCACGGAGAATAAAAAGCTGCCTAACTGTCAGAACTTGTGCCTCGGAATACAGTTGGGCTGAAGAGAAGTCTTTGCGTTTAAAATACATTAACTTTAGGATAGTTCGTTGAGAACGTTCTATGGTAAGTAAAGATGTTTTGTAGGTTCCACCCCAGGCTGAGATGCAGTACGAGATAAGGGACTGACAAAGACTCTGGTATACTAGAAGCATCAATTCTCGATCAGCAGAATGCCTAAGCTCCTTGAAGATATATATCAGTTTCCTGATCCTGGTACATAAGGCTTGAATATGGGGTTGCCAGCTTAGCCTATAGTCTATGAAGACTCCCAGATATTTTATATCATGAACCAGAGATAGGGCAGGGCAGTTGCAGCCATTACTACTATCTGTGCAAGTATGAGCTATAACTAATCCTGATTCTGGGGGAGGACTGGTAGTATTAGGTAAGGAAAAGCGAATAATTTTTGTTTTTGCGATATTAAGGGTCAAGAGATTCTCTGAAAGCCATTCCATTACCATGCGAAGCGCGCATTCAGCTCTTTGTTTTGCCTTAATCCAATTGACGTCGTAAACTATCAATGCCGTGTCGTCAGCATATGTAAATATATCACAATTCGGAACCTGAGCTTGACACAGATCGTTGATATATAGAAGAAAGAGCGTAACGTTATGTAACTTTGACGTTCGAAAAGTGCTGATTTTCAGCCTAGTTTGAATAAATGACTTTTGATTTTGAAGCAAATTAAATAATATAACCCTTACAGAAATTATTTTTATGAAATAAGTCTTATTTTCATCCCAAAACAGTTTTGTTGATAATTATAGTAATAATAATTAAATCAAATGTTCTGTTTTATTACAGAATGCCAATTACACCGGAAAAACTCACTACGTACTAACAAAAGTATTTTACTGAATCTACTTTGAAGAATAAATAATTTGAAATTGAAAATAAAGGGTCGACTACGGGGATTTTTACCCTACTGATTTAGCCGTTATGTTATTTTACGTTTTTGAAATCACTATAATATTATCATAAAGGTAACTAATTAAATATTAGGTATAATTTACTTAGTCGAATAATAGTCGACTAAGTAAATTATACCTAATATTCATTTTTCATTGGTCATAGATACCTACCTAACGATGGTGAATTATTTATTAATAAAATTGTGTAAAATCTGAAAGGTATCGTGTATATTTCCAATAGAAATATTTAAAATGTTTTTTTTTTTTTTGTTTTATTTTGTAAATATTGGTAGCACCGCGCTAGTCAATCGGCTCACGGTTAGGCGCGCGCCACGCGCGATCGGCGCAGTGCTCTATCTTTCTAGCCATCCGCTCTCTTGCCGGTGTGCCTCACGCACACATACACGGAGCGCATAGAATACCTATAATTGATTAGCGCTAGAAACTCGGTGTGCCCTTAAACGATAAGAATAGTTGGTCGCTGTGATTAACTCAAGACAATGTTTATGTTCTTTCTCCAGAATTAGCTTACCTACTGACATGTTATATGAGTTCACATAATTGTTTATTTTTTTATGAGTTATATTGTAATAAGTGGTTAGCTAGCGCCCTCGACAATTGATTATACTATTCTTGCCTGAGCAACCAGCAACAAGTTCGTCATGCTCCCTTAGATGTCACTGCCTGCGGTAGCGTCGGAGGTCGGGTTGCCTCCTTCCCTCCAATATGGCGAGGAGGGTGATGGCTGATCTTTGCGTTATGCTCATGAATGGGTGCTGCTTGTGGTGATTGGTCGTCTTACTGACCATGATTTTATTATTGTTATTAGTATTTAACTGTTTATTTATTTTACTTCGATGGTGCTAGTTTATCATTTCTCAATTCGAGTTACAGCTATAGCCTTATGTAAGCGGGGACGCCCTTTATGCCTGGAAGCTTTTATTTATGTATTAAGTTCTGTTTACGTTTTTATGTTGGTATATTGGCATGTGCTAGCTAACATACGGCAAGTAATTTCATTTAATGTTTTGTTTCGTAGTGTTAATTACCTTGCATACGATTTGTATAGAATCGAGTTTTTATAACTACACAGATAGGTGTGCTGCTGGCGATTTTTTTGCGCCACTTCTGCCCAGCTGAAGCACTAGGAAGTTGTGAAGGGCGGGCGTTTTTTGGGGATTGTCGTATATAATTTTGACGTTCGAAAAGTGCTGATTCTCAGCCTAGTTTGAATAAATGACTAATGATTTTTGATTTTGATTCTTATACCAGTTTACAAATTAAAAGCAAAAGTATGACCACTTTTGGGTACTTTCCAAAATAAATTAAATTTTATTTTATTTGACAAAAGACTCCATCAATCCGTCAGATATGTATATAATTATTCACTATCAGGATAGGTACACTATTGCACAAAATAACTTTTATTCGCCCTGAATACCTATCCTTTTCAAAATTGTCCAAAATTGAGTTTCCTAACTCCTCAGATTTAGGGAAAGCCCACTATTTCTTCATCAGATTTGCCTATTTAAGTCATTATGGGTTAGGCCGCACACGATCATACCAAAATCAAAGGTTCTGAAAGATCGCGTTATTTTTGGTTCATTTTCGAAATCTGATAGTGGACTCCTGACCACGGGGCTCCTTCCTGCGGGGAAACTTTTCAAATATATTTTCGGTGTTCTCTCGTCATGCTGCACCTACTCAGCTATCAACTTTTCGCCTTGCTTGCTCAACTTGCTTGCCTACCATTAGAAGCCGAGCGAAAAGAAAACAATCTGAAAGAACGCTCAGCGAAAACGAAATAATAGCGCGGGCGCGGGCGGGCCCGTCAGGCTGTTCTTTTAGTATATTGCGGAGCCTTACAACTTCCACGCGAATGAAGTAGCGGACAGAAGCTTGTAATAAAATATGTATCTCACCTCTTTACCAGCCACATTGAGCTGGCTGGGCAGCGAGCACGACCAGCACTTCATGTACTGCAGACTGCTCACACTGGACATGTCGTCCACATACTCCGTCACGAAGTCCGGACATGATTTTGACACGAACACGGCTTTAGGCGGCACTTGGGGGGTGTGCGACACCATCAGCATGCGGTGCTTAGAGTCCGGCTCCTTGGTCAGGTCCTCCATTGTTATCGAGTGAAGGGACACCTGACGATGGAAAAATTATTTAGGAAACTGATTATGCACAAACTACTAGAAACTATTAACGATATGATGAAGAGTGTCCAAATTTTTAACAGACCCCAAAAAGGAGAATGAAGTCTATGGTATGATGTTTTGGTGTGTATTCTAGTTGATGTTCAAATGCGAATAATTACTTACTTGCAACATATTTTCGTAAGGATGTGTCTTCTGGTAGCTCAACATGAACTCTCTGAAGGATAGTTCTACAAGACTTCGTTCACCTTCGCCTAAATCAGCGCGTAGCTCTACACTAAATGTAGGCAACTCGAAGTTCACTGTCAAGGCAAAGGCATTATTAAACATAAAATAATCAATAAAAAAACATTTTATATTACAACTAGCTGACCTGACAGCCGTTGTCCTGCCCGAACAGCACCACCTACCGGCTCCAATTGTGAATCTTAACCACCCAGGGACCCACTTAAACACACATAAAAAATTTCACCAAAATCGGTCCAGCCGTTTAGGAGGAATCCAGTGACATACTTGACTTTACTTAGACATGACGTTAGAATTCGAAAAATATCATGGGATGTATTCTGATAAACTGTGGGAGATAGACTTCCCACAGGAGTTTGCGGTGTGCAGTCATGGGTCATGCAACTTGGATGATCGCAAACTTGTCCTTGATAAAATGCACAAGAATATTGTAGATGTCCTTTGTGAGGCAGCGAGGGAATCTAATGAATAACACAGATACCTAAGCGGGATAGTCCGCTATGTGGTTGGAACAAACATGTTCGGGACGCTCACCGAAAGGCCAGGCTTAGATTTCAAGCCTGGGTATCGACAAACCTCTGGGACTCGTGGATATTCTACGCGTTCAATAAAATAATGTTTATAGGATACTGTTGCGACTACCCAGGTTTTGTAGTGCCTCAGAAATTAAATGTTCGCGGTAACTCATACCGATGGATCTCATGCCATCATCCGCAACCAAACGACCTCACTCCTGAACAGAATAAGAGGTAGTCACAATAGCAACCTGAAGGCTGTGGCGGCAGACACTTCCTCCGCCATAATAAGGCATTTTGTGAGAAGACTTATACCCTAGTGTCCATTTCGCAAAGTGTCTAGTTGATGGGTAGTCTTCTCATTAATTAGTCTTTAGTTTACTGTATTTTTTTATATTCTAGTGATATTTATTTTAGAAGTATGTATGTATGTTAGTATATTCCCATATTATTTGTTGTGTAAATTGTTTCCATTTTATGTGTTCTATTTTCTCTTCTACTCTTACACACGGTGTCTACATCTCTTTATCTAATTTCCTATCGCAGGTATGCTGGAAGAGATTTCTTTAGAAATAAGCATCACCTTTGTACGATTTTTCTGTTCTGTTCTAGTTTTCTGATTTTATATGTGTGTACATAAATGTTTATATAAATAAACTAATTAATTAATTAAAATTGTTTTAAGTGCAACAATTTATGGATCTTTTAGTTGTCCGAAATAATTTTAACAATTTATTGGTAATGGTTGGAAATTTACAAAATAATTGGAAGTTTTAATTGGATTGACCTACCTATGAGCGGCGCGACGCGTTGCACGGCGTGCGGCGCGGCGGGCGCGGCGCCGGGCTGCGGCGGGCGCACGGCCAGCACGGCGGCGCGCACGGCCGGGTCCAGCTGCAGCGTGGGCACGGCGCCCTGCAGCAGCCCGTCGCCGCGCGGGCCCTGCTCAGCGCACAACATTACATCAAACACCAACAAATAACTCATTCTACACATAAAGTCACGCCTCTTTCCCATGGGAGTAGGCAGAAACTACAGAACTCCACCTGCTACTCTTCTGCCCCATGGCAAAAGGAAAAAGGCGTGAGTATGTATGTACTACATACTGTAGAATTAACAATTCTACAATAAATTTTAGGGCACCTTGGCATATCACATACTCTATCTTATTTGGAATTCGTTCCTGACATTACGGCTTACTATTGAATGTTTGAAATTTTAACATTCTTTTTGCTTGTCAGAATGGCAAAGCTTCAGAAAAAAAAGCTATATATTTTCACAACGAGACTGGTGCTCCGCACGTTATTGTGCAGTTGTTTCGGTACGTATTCTCTCTTATCCAATTCTCAAAACTTTAGCATAATATCTTTGGTTATGATATTTGTCTTCTCGCCGTAGGAACTTTCTATTCAAGACCCAACTGCCTTCGCTTAACTAGCTGTATTGTGACAGGATATGTTCTCTCCAGGAACTGCAGTGCTATTCTGTAACCTTCTCACCGTGAAAACTTAAGTGAAGTGGCCGTGGAGTGAAATGTCAGTGTCATCCCACCTGATACTAGGGATGGACCAAGGATTACATTTACAATCATAATCGAGATTTTTTTATATATTTATGGTAATTCTATTGATCATAATCAGTTAACTGATTAAATAAACGCAATCTCATGACCCAACCGCGATGTGTTTGGAAGAAGCGATAGTGGATTGAGTCGAGTAGAGACTGTGCGACGTTATTCAGCGTTGTTATTAACCCAAATCTATTCAATAAGAAGAAATAATCGAGTGTGTCAAGTGATCGAGTGCTAAAAGTATGCCTGGCTGACGGTCCATAGAATTTATCCCCTCACAAACTATGTGGAAACCTAACTAAACGATGTGTGTCTGTGTACATAAGCCATTTGAATAAAAAACGTGCGGATTATTTAATAAGTACCTTTCTAATATTTTATTATAGGTACGTAAATTTATACCGACCTAAGCGTTGCCAATAATGAAATAATATTCATAAAATCACCGTTATCAATACTATAACAAAATTCAACAGTTCAACTGACACTCGGGTAGCGCGCGCACCGGCTGGCGTGCGGCTAGGCACACTTCACTCAGCCCAAGTGAAGTGGTGTTGCTATGGCAACGAGAATCGAGTGAAGTGATAAGATCACGACACTCGCGCGTCGCGCTTACCGACTCACTTCACCTAGCCGATTCACTTCGGCGCGGGTGGTTACTATGGTTACGAGAATCGGGTGAAGTGATAATATCACGACGCGCTTGCGCGTTAGGCGCTGTTATTAATATCAAGTTGAGTTTTTTTTTTTTCTAGATGGAGTCGACATTTCCTATCTGACTACCCCTGAGAAGAAATGGCGAAACAAACTCAAGGGTCAAAGTCTCTTATAAAGTCCAGACATAATCTTGGTCAGATCATCTGAGGACCATGTAGATTCATGCCTGAAATGGTCTTTTGAGGAAAGAACCACACAAATTTGAGTGGACCTGTCCAGTCAGTGCAAGCATTTATCAGTAATCGTGTAGCTCAACTCAAAACAATACTAAGGAAAGGAGATTTGGGTAGGCCGCATAAAGTACTCAAAAATGCCAGCCAGACTATCATTAAAACTAAGACAAGACAACATGAACGAGTTGCTTACTCTGTGGAGGCGAGTGTGAAGTACAGCAAGATTATGTTTATTCCTGGTATTTAATCTGTTGATATCGGACATTTTCTTAAAATTTGATATATTTTTGTGTACATACATAAGATTATCAAATATATATTGAAGACTACAGTAAGAATATCTACTTCTTTGAATTTTTCTCGAAGGGAATCTCTTGGACCTATGTTGTAAATGGCTCGAACAGCCCTTTTTTGTAAAACAAAGACGTATTAATGTCCGCACAGGTTTCCCAAAGAAGAATCCCATATGAAATAAGACTATGAAAATAACTAAAATAAACAATTCCGGCCGTATCTACATCGGTTATCTGTCGAATTTTTTTAACAGCATAGGCGGCCGAACTTAGCCTTCCTGACAATTTTTTATGTGTGGGCGCCATTGTAATTTAGCGTCAATAGTTATTCCAAGAAAAACTGTCGACTCGACAGGGTCCAACTCTATTCCATTAAGTTGAACATTGGTAGTAAGCTGCCTGTTGGGAATCGCACCCAACAGACACGCAGACGGCACGCGTAGGCGACGTGACCGACCTGCGCAGCGAACGAGCGGAGGTGTGGCGCGGGGAGCCTGCCCGGCCGGCGACACTCGCTTCCTCGGAGCCCACCGCGACGGACGATACTCACAAAACGATTGTTAAACTCATATATATGTTTTGTCCGGGCAGTTATAATTGTACATTTAATCGGCAATATACCGAGCCTTTTTATACAGTCCACTAGTATTTTATTTACCCCAGCGAGCAAGTCGAACATTGGTCCTTCGAGCCGGATCAATGTTCGACTTGCTCGCTGGGGTAAATAAAATACTAGTGGACTGTATAAAAAGGCTCGGTATATTGCCGATTAAATGTACAATTATAACTGCCCGGACAAAACATATATATGAGTTTAACAATCGTTTTGTGAGTATCGTCCGTCGCGGTGGGCTCCGAGGAAGCGAGTGTCGCCGGCCGGGCAGGCTCCCCGCGCCACACCTCCGCTCGTTCGCTGCGCAGGTCGGTCACGTCGCCTACGCGTGCCGTCTGCGTGTCTGTTGGGTGCGATTCCCAACATGCTGCCCGGGTTGAAGGGAAGACTTCAAAAATCTGGAAGGGGACAAATATTATTGAAGGCCCTCCTTATGGTGCCCCTCTTTGTCTTCACCTCTGCGACTCTGGCTACGCCATCGCTGCCAGGATAAATCTTTGTGACCCTTCCTAAGGACCAAAGAAGAGGAGGAAGAGCTCTATCCTTTATGAGGACAAGAGAGCCTAACTTCAGTTCTGTCTTCGAAGAGCGCCACTTGACCTTCTGCTGCAGTAGAGCAACGTATTCTGTTGTGCAGCAAGCATCATTTTACTAAGATACTTTTTGAGCATCTACACTTAGTATATTTACATGCTGGTCCACAGCTCTTACTAGCGAACGCTAGGCAAACTTATTGGCCCTTGGGTGGCAGAAGCCTAGCCAAAGCCATCGTAAATAAGTGTGTCCGATGTTGTCGATACAAAGCGGAATCAGTGCAACCCATTATGGGACAGTTACCGACAACTCGAACTGAGCTAGAGTACCCTTTCTTACATTGTAGTGTTGATTACGCAGGGCCACTGATGATAGCGGACAGAAAAGGCAGAGGTTGCAGACTTATTAAATCGTTTATGGCAATCTTCATCTGTAACTCGACAAAGGCCTGTCACATCGAGCTCGTTACGGCACTATCTAGTGAAGCTTATTTAGCAGCTCTCAATCGTTTTGTGTCACGTCGGGGGAAACCGCAAAGTATAACGTCCGATAACGGCACCAACTTTGTCGGCACTTACAATGAGCTATCAAAGTTTCTTGCACAATCAGACCTTGAAGGTCACATATCTCAAGAAGGTATAGAATTTAAATTCGTACCCGCATATAGTCCCCATTTCAACGGCTTAGCCGAGGCAGCTGTTCGTTCCACAAAACACCATCTTAAAAGGTTATTGCAATCCCCTCATCTCACCTACGAGGAAATGGCTACGTGCCTCACTCAAATAGAAGCTGTTCTAAACTCCCGTCCTTTAACTCCTCTCTCCTCAGATCCCCATGACTTTTCCGCTCTGACACCTTCTCACTTCCTAATTGGACGGCCACCTAATGCTATACCTCATCCACAGGTCTCTGATCGCAATATTAATCACCTGGAGCGCTTCAAGAGAATAGAGCACATCAAACAGCACTTCTGGCAGCGTTTTTCCCTTGAATACGTTGCTCTACTGCAGCAGAAGGTCAAGTGGCGCTCTTCGAAGACAGAACTGAAGTTAGGCTCTCTTGTCCTCATAAAGGATAGAGCTCTTCCTCCTCTTCTTTGGTCCTTAGGAAGGGTCACAAAGATTTATCCTGGCAGCGATGGCGTAGCCAGAGTCGCAGAGGTGAAGACAAAGAGGGGCACCATAAGGAGGGCCTTCAATAATATTTGTCCCCTTCCAGATTTTTGAAGTCTTCCCTTCAACCCGGGCAGCATGTTGGGAATCGCACCCAACAGACACGCAGACGGCACGCGTAGGCGACGTGACCGACCTGCGCAGCGAACGAGCGGAGGTGTGGCGCGGGGAGCCTGCCCGGCCGGCGACACTCGCTTCCTCGGAGCCCACCGCGACGGACGATACTCACAAAACGATTGTTAAACTCATATATATGTTTTGTCCGGGCAGTTATAATTGTACATTTAATCGGCAATATACCGAGCCTTTTTATACAGTCCACTAGTATTTTATTTACCCCAGCGAGCAAGTCGAACATTGGTCCTTCTAGGATCTCGCCGGTTATTGTTCAAAAAGTAACGGTCTTGGAAGAAAACTTCAAACTCGAAGCTCTTCAGTTGCGGTCTTCAGCGGCGACAGTTCCTGTCGAAGAGACTACGCATAGCTCCCGCACACGCCCAGAGAAGAAGTAACTAGAAATCGGCCGTACAACGGACTTGGGACCCGTCGAAAGTTCGAGTCATCGTCAAGGACAAAGATTCCAATGTTCGACTTGCTCGCTGGGGTAAATAAAATACTAGTGGACTGTATAAAAAGGCTCGGTATATTGCCGATTAAATGTACAATTATAACTGCCCGGACAAAACATATATATGAGTTTAACAATCGTTTTGTGAGTATCGTCCGTCGCGGTGGGCTCCGAGGAAGCGAGTGTCGCCGGCCGGGCAGGCTCCCCGCGCCACACCTCCGCTCGTTCGCTGCGCAGGTCGGTCACGTCGCCTACGCGTGCCGTCTGCGTGTCTGTTGGGTGCGATTCCCAACATGCTGCCCGGGTTGAAGGGAAGACTTCAAAAATCTGGAAGGGGACAAATATTATTGAAGGCCCTCCTTATGGTGCCCCTCTTTGTCTTCACCTCTGCGACTCTGGCTACGCCATCGCTGCCAGGATAAATCTTTGTGACCCTTCCTAAGGACCAAAGAAGAGGAGGAAGAGCTCTATCCTTTATGAGGACAAGAGAGCCTAACTTCAGTTCTGTCTTCGAAGAGCGCCACTTGACCTTCTGCTGCAGTAGAGCAACGTATTCAAGGGAAAAACGCTGCCAGAAGTGCTGTTTGATGTGCTCTATTCTCTTGAAGCGCTCCAGGTGATTAATATTGCGATCAGAGACCTGTGGATGAGGTATAGCATTAGGTGGCCGTCCAATTAGGAAGTGAGAAGGTGTCAGAGCGGAGAAGTCATGGGGATCTGAGGAGAGAGGAGTTAAAGGACGGGAGTTTAGAACAGCTTCTATTTGAGTGAGGCACGTAGCCATTTCCTCGTAGGTGAGATGAGGGGATTGCAATAACCTTTTAAGATGGTGTTTTGTGGAACGAACAGCTGCCTCGGCTAAGCCGTTGAAATGGGGACTATATGCGGGTACGAATTTAAATTCTATACCTTCTTGAGATATGTGACCTTCAAGGTCTGATTGTGCAAGAAACTTTGATAGCTCATTGTAAGTGCCGACAAAGTTGGTGCCGTTATCGGACGTTATACTTTGCGGTTTCCCCCGACGTGACACAAAACGATTGAGAGCTGCTAAATAAGCTTCACGAACATTGGTCCTTCTAGGATCTCGCCGGTTATTGTTCAAAAAGTAACGGTCTTGAAAGAAAACTTCAAACTCGAAGCTCTTCAGTTGCGGTCTTCAGCGGCGACAGTTCCTGCAGGAGTCTTCAAGTTCCTGTCGAAGAGACTACGCATAGCTCCCGCACACGCCCAGAGAAGAAGTAACTAGAAATCGGCCGTACAACGGACTTGGGACCCGTCGAAAGTTCGAGTCATCGTCAAGGACAAAGAAGAACTTGCAACATCATCGGTGATCCTATGGATGGTTAAAACATTGAGTGAGTTCGTTCCAATTTGTCCCATATATCTTTTCCTATTCTATCTCATATTTCATGTTTAAATAGCAATAATTTAAGTGAGTGCTTTCAATTACTTTCTCTTTAAGTCTTTTAGTGATAAATCATTCTAATTCATAGCCTTACATCTGTCAAAACTCAATTATTCTGATTACAAAGCTACTGCATAACCTTTTTTATATTATCTGTTTACGTTTACTTCGCTTCTTATCTATAACAGCTGATCGACGGCACACCTGCGCGTCAGGTGTTCTTTTGTTCGCACTAACTAGCTACGTTTTTTATCTTCGCATATAACAAACTGGTTTCTTATTCATAATTACTTTATTTGTGAGTTAGCGCTTGTGAATTTAAAGCTATGGCTGACGAAAAAGTTGAGAAACTCGTTAAAAAACGCAGCTGTATGAAGTCTAAACTCACTATTTTTGGCAATTACCTTCACATGCTTGAAAGTTGCAACGAACTTAGCAGCTTACAACTTTTAGATCTGGAAACTAGGCTTAATAAATTTGATGGCTTATATGTGGATTATGACAAGTTACAGAGTGACATTGAGATGTTGGTGGAGAACCCCGATGACGAAAGCAAGGAGCGCGAGCAGTTTGAGAACCAGTATTATAAGCTGGTGGCGACGGCGCGGAGTCTACTCGGCGCTCGTCCCCCCCAGTCTGGCAGTCAACAAGATGGTTACGTAACGGGTGACGAGGATGTGCAGGCAGGTGGCTTTAAATACAATTGTGTTAGGTTGCCAAAAATTAATTTACCTGTTTTTCACGGACACTATCAACACTGGCTTGAGTTTAGAGACACTTACATTTCACTCATTCATTCACGAAAGGACATGGACAACGTTAATAAATTGCACTATCTGCGTGCTTCTCTTAAAGGTAGTGCGCTGCTAGTTATTGATAATTTAGACTTTAAAGCTCAGAATTACGAATCTGCTTGGAATTTATTGTGTAATAGATACGACAACAAAAGATTGCTCGTTAATAATCATGTTCGGGCGTTATTTAGCGTTGAGTGTATGCAGAGTGAATCATGTTCTTCTATTCGTAACCTTATTGATGTCACGAATAAAAATCTTCGTGCTTTGACAACGTTAGGTCAGGACACTGAATTTAACTTACGGGATACCCTCATAATTCACATGATGTCCGAAAAACTTGACGGTGTCACACGTAGGGAATGGGAAGAACATCGAAACACGTTAGATAATCCACCTTCGTTAGATTTTTTTTTAAAGTTCCTTAGCAACAGAGCTGACTTATTAGAAACTTTGCAAGAACATAAAAGAAACATCAATAAAGTAGAACAGGTATACACTTCCAAACATAATTCTAATTTACTTACAGCTACAAAATCTAATCAAAAAACAAATGAGAGCAATAATAAAGATAAAAAATACAACAATAATAATAATAATAAAAGAAAATTAACATGTCCTATGTGCAGTCAGACTCATTTCTTATTCAATTGTGATGCCTTTAGAGCTCTGTCTGTTGAAGCTCGTATACAAAAGGCCAAAGAGGCAAAGGTCTGCCTTAATTGTCTGCGACTAGGGCACACAGAATCAAGGTGCAATCTTGTATCTTGCAAATACTGCAAGAAAAGGCACAGTACTCTGCTTCATCTACATGAGGCAGAAGCAGCTACGTCTCCTGAGCCAGTTATTCCCGTCAATAACTTTGCCGGTTCAACTAATGTTCAGCAGTTCACTACTCCTCCGAATGTTTTGCTTTCCACAGCGATCGTGAGAGTGGTTGACAGCAAGGGCAACGTGCACAATGCCCGAGTACTCCTCGACAACGGTAGTACGGGCAACTTCGTAGATGAGTCACTGTGCGGTAAGCTGGGTTTGTCGCGACGTAGTGCGAGCGCCACCGTGACAGGTATAAATAATAATACTTCTTATTGTACACAGTCTTGCAACCTTACGATTATGTCCCACTATGATGACAACTGTAAACTTACTGTAGACTGTCATATTTTACCTCAGATCACTACAGCTTTGCCGTCATCATTCATAAACAGCGTTAACATTCCTCTTCCATTGGGAATAAGTCTGGCTGACCCAACATTTAATATACCGGCAGCTATAGACATCTTACTTGGGGCCGAAGTATTTTGGTCCGTCTTATGCAATAATTCTATAGATTTAGGCAAAAATCAGCCTAAGTTATATGAAACGAAATTGGGTTGGTTAGTGTCAGGGTACGTTGCCCGTCATAAGACACACTCTTCTTCTCCCGTTTGTCATTTTTTAAGTGAGGACGCCGACCCAGACTTATCTCGTTTTTGGGAATTAGATACCATTGCAGCCAAGCACTCCTTGTCTCCTGAGGAGCGTGCCTGTGAGCAGAACTTTAACGAACATACCTATCGTAAAGACGACGGACGCTTTGTCGTAACCATGCCACTGAAGAAAGATCCTTCAGTCTTAGGCGATTCTTTTTCAAAGGCAAAGTGTCGGTTCATGTCACTAGAGCGTAGGTTTCTTAGGGACCCTGCCTTCAAAAGCAGGTACGTTGAGTTCATGCAAGAGTATGAACGCCTAGGTCACATGACTGAAGATAAGGAGTCTTCACCGAGCTGTCTTCAGGGTAATACCTATTTCTTACCCCACCACGGCGTCATCCGTGAATCAAGTACAACTACCAAGCTTCGTACAGTTTTCGATGCATCGGCCACCACTAGTACTGGTGTGTCATTAAATGACATCCAAATGGTTGGTCCGACTGTACAAGAAGACATCATTTCGATACTGCTACGCTTTCGCCAGCATAAATATGTTGTAACTGGTGACGTAGAGAAAATGTACAGAGCGATTGAACTTCATCCGTCACAACGCTCTCTACAAAAAAATTATCTTCCGCTCTGATTCAAAAGAGCTCTTAAAAACATACACACTCAACACGGTGACTTATGGCACGGCAAGTGCGCCTTACTTAGCCACCAAATGTTTGGTGAGTTTAGCCTCCAGCGCCCCTGATGATAACGTCAAACAATCAATTCAAAGAGACTTTTATGTTGACGATTATCTGGGTGGCTCTGATTCCATTTGATTTGATGACATTTGGCGTTGAAAAGTTCCAAAATTCGCGAGTTCCAAAATTTAATGATTTTAGTCTTTTTTTCGTTCAGGAGAAGATTATTTACATTAAACCAATTGACAACTTTAGAGAGTGAATTAACATGTTCAAAGTTGACCAGCAGTCGTTTGATTTTAAAAATGAGGGAAGTGTCATCTGCGACCAATACAATCTTGTGATTATCCCTTATGTGATAAGGTAAGTCATTTATATAAATAAGAAACAAGAATGGACCTAGAATTGAACCCTGCAGAACGCCCATAGTGACCGCAGATCCTACAGATCTCTTGCCATTTATATCAACCCTCTGAATTCTATTGTTCAGATAAGAAGTCAGAAGGTCGAGAGCCCTGTCCCTCATACCATAATGGTGCAGTTTCCTGATGAGTGTATCATGATGGACGCAATCGAAGGCCTTAGACAAGTCGCAGAAAATGCCAAGAGCATCCTGCGACTCCTCCCAAGCCTCGAAAATGCTCTTCAGCAATTCCACGCCCACGTCTGTAGTTGAACGACCCTTCGTAAAACCAAACTGAGATGAAGTAAATTATATGAATTGAAATGTCCTAACATTTGTTTTAAAATTATTTTTTCAAAGATTTTGCACAATGTAGGTAATATCGAAATAGGCCAAAAATTCGTGGGATCAGTTGTGCTGCCAGATTTGAACAGTGGAATCACTTTGCTAAGTTTCATCAGATCAGGAAATATGTATACCAAATGCAATACAAGAGTTAAAAACAATTGCTAAAAAGGGTGAAATAACATCAATTATTGAAGACATTGTATGTACTGATAATCTCCAAAGATCAGCAGTTTTTTTTTACATCAATTTCTTTAAAAGATACCAAAATGTCTTTAGGGCTAACAACTGTGAATTTAAAGTGTATATCACATTCTGGTACACATTATTTTAGTACTGAGTAAGCAGAAGTGGAGGACGACGATGACAGAGTTTTGGTTGTTAAAAAGGGAATATTATTGAAGAAATTTTCAAACTCTCAGTTGCCACCTTCACGTCTGCCTTAATATGTACATCATCGATTTTTAGATGGAAGTCACGATTCCGTACCGTGGTTCTTCCCGTTTCAGAATTAATAATATTCCCAGTTGTTTTAATTTTATTTCCAGAAGGAAAAAAATTAGGGAAGTTCATCAAGCTAGTTCTTTTTTGGCTTTCGACCTATGCGACAGAATATCCCGAGAAATATATAATCCTATGTGGGAACTAAAGAAGTATACTATCAACCTGAGTTCCTATGTCATCTACGCTACATCGCTTCGGAATTGTGATCCAGATAATTGTTTTTTATTTATTTATTTCCTTTCATCATAATTATTTGACAAATTGTTAGTTTCTAACGCGTGTCAGTATTTATTAGTGTTTTCTTTGTGAATTGAGTATGTACCACGACCACGGATTAGAGCTTAGCACCGCGTTTTAGGTGTTACATTGATCCCATCTTTTAAGCGTACCTCCGCGGCCTGGTTGCAACCATTGCGGTAGGACGTATAAGTAATCAGTACTAAAACTCGCGCGTTTTATTTTATCTCGTGAATTTTTTTTATACGTTAATATCAAGAAATGCATCTGGAATCCTGTTCTTGAATATCATGTTTATTTTTTGTTTTCATTGTCTGTTTTTATCTTTTATATCCTTTTTTATTTTTGGTGTATGTTTTTAATTTGGAAAAATTATACATTTTAAATGTGATGTATACATAATCAGCCTATTATGTTCCCACTGCTGGGACACAGGCCTCCTCTCTGTGAGAGGGAGAGGGCCGTAATCCACCACGCGGGCCCAGTGCGGGTTGGTAGATGTCACATGTCTTCGAATTTTTGGTTCTAGGACTTGCCGGTTTCCTCACGATGTTTTCCTTCACCGTTTTGAGAGCAGTGGTGATGAAATAATTTACACAAAGTAAAGCGCCTAAAGGTTCGAACCTACGACCTACAACACGTAAGTCGCGGCCGTTACCACTGTGCCACCACTGCTCACATGTGATGTATGACATTTTTTATTTAATCACGCTACAATACACAGACCACCACATACACTTGCTGCGTCGATAACACATACAAGTCGACTTCAGAGGTTTCTCGCAGAAATGTCCCATGTATAAATGCAGCCTAAATCTAAAGTAAGGCTATACTTCCACATGGGACATTTCTAAGCTACTAATAGCTTCCTTTGTAACGTACCTGAGGGTTCGGTGAGGGTATACTATGCGGCCCCGAGCTGTCCACCACATCGCCGGGCGAGTCCGAACTGATCCAGCGAAGAGTCTCCAGTAGCTGTTCGTACTGCTCGCGTCGAGCCGACACATGCAGGCCGCCCACTATCTTACCGCGGACTTCGCACTGTGAAGGACGACATAAAGCGATTAACCACAATTAAATATGAACATTTACAAAGAATGGAAGAAAATGTGAAAAAATCAAAAGTGGAAAATCACTAGCTTTGGATACCGTCACTGCCAATTTCAGAGTTGCTTACGGTACCTTTTGCATTAGGTCAACTGGGGTTGTAGATAACATACTCGTATAATACATTATTTGAACTATCCATATAACTCTACCACTAAAATGATATCAACCATATGACTTAGTGTGATTTTCGTCATGTTATTTATTTTATGAAAAAGCTTCTTCTTCTCATTGCCGTGTGCAGGCTGAGCACTGAGCAGGCTGTTACCTGGTAGTCGGCGTCGGCGTCGGCGGCGCTGTCGCAGTAGTTGACGGTGAAGCGCAGCGCCGTGTTGTGCAGCACCGGCTTGCCCAGCGACACGTCGTATATGTCCGCCATGTTCTCGGACGACAGCTGGTGTAGCTTCAACTTGTCTGCTACGTCCACCTGGGTTACATACAAATAGCTTGTGAAATCTGTTGCATGTTGCATCATAATAACCGCATCTTTTGCATATAAGTGGAAACATTTAATTGGCTTTCTTCTACATACTACTTTTGACTACTTGAATGTATTAGCCAAAACTTTTCTTAAAGTTAATAAAGATTAAATTAAATTAAATTCAAATAAAATATGCATATTTTTGTGGGCGGTGCTGCATTTTGCATCGAAGCCTGAATCTAGCTATTGCAGAATTAAAACATTGTTTGACGTGAACACGTCTGCTTCCATAGTGCGAGGCAATTCAGAAAACTGTCGGGAATACAGTTTGGTGTTGCAGCCACATATCTATCATCTGCATCCAAAATGTAATTATACCACTCAATAGCTAAAGGATCAAAAAATTTGTTACAAAAAAAATGGGGTGTGGCTGTGTCATGGACACGGCCGTGTGTTGTACGTGAATACGTCTCGTAACGGGTAACATTGGATAGCTGGAAGATTGGACCATTCGATTACTCTTGAGAAGCCCTTTCCAACCGTATACGATCTCTGTATTTTGATATGGCTTTTCGACGCGTATAGGCCAATATTAAATATTTTTTTGATAATATTATTTTTCTTTACACCTTATTATATTTACAGTCACATTTTTACACTAATGTTTTATATATAATCGTTAGATTTTGACGATTTAAACTTGAACGAATGTCGTAGCTTCTCCGAGTCAAAAGTTATACTAAATGGAAATCTCGATACGCAGGAAAATGACCTCAAAATGGCGGTGCTTCCCCCTCCGCTGCGCGCGACGTGTCACAGTCCTTACTTAGCGTAATAAATTCTTCGATTTTTTAACTATCCAATGGTGTAATTGAATTTTGGATGTACATGATAGATATGTAGCTGCAACACCAAACTGTATCCCCCGATTCTGTTATCATTCATTTTTTTTAATTGCCTCCCTATGGAAGCAATTTTAAAGACGTATTCACGTCAAAAATATCCGTTACGTACACGTAAAATACACTGCCACGACACGGCGACACCCCGGTTTTTCTTTTCTTTTTTTTTACTTTCAAGAGTGATATTTATCACTTCGCGCAGCTTGTGCGTGAGTAGCGCAAACACTATGGGCATTATTCACGTACTATCTGGCGTGTACGTAAATACGGGCGGGGCTACGAACGTCATCGAAAAAATAACTGTACATGAACGGCGCTGAGTTAGTATAGCGCCTCTAGGGAACGTCTAGCTGGACTGTTGAGCTGCCTAGCTTTAGTTATCTAAGAGTGTAGTGTGCTCACAGCGGCCAAGGAGATGTCCCGCACGCGCACTTTGTAGAGCGTGTGGTGCGGCGGGCCGGGCCGGTTGGCCAGCGACATGCGGCCCAGGTGCGCCACGAACACCTGCGTGCTGTGCGCGCTGCGGGGCACCACCACCACGGGAGACTCCAGCTCGATGTTCACGCTGCGAGCAACAATAGAATCAACGTCAAATAAAGCAAGATAAAATATGTCCGAGACAAACTTTGTGAAAGCGAAAATATCAATCAAATCATTTGCAGCTGTCAAGAAGTCGGTCAGATAGTTAAAAGTAAGCAGCCTATGGAGATGAACAAAAATCGCCATGATTATTTGCCTGAGCACAATGTTGTCGGAGTTGAGCGAGGCGGGCTCGTCCAGCGAGGCGCCCGTGCTGACGGTGCGGCGGCGCGGTGACACTCCTTCCATTGACTGTGACAGCTTCGGGTTGGCGTACAGTGACTCGCCCCTGGAGAAAAATAATTACGTTAAAACACCAGACAGTGCACTTGGCAGAAACGTGTGGATCCACGTAACACATTCCTCGATAACCAGCCAGTTTTCAGATTCGATATAATTTCGGGTATCGGTATGGGTATCGTGGACACTATCAACTCAATGCACATTTTGCATACAAATTGTCTAAGGAAAAATTAAGAAAAAAATGTAAGCAGCTGTAACGCCCAAATGTTGAGTGCGTTCGAGCACATTACCTGGGGTGCACGAGCCCTAAGGCCATGTCGGCGGCGGCGGCGCGGATGGAGCGCGCCAGGTTGGCCAGGTACTGCTTGAACTCCGTGAGGCACGAGCGCAGCTCGCGCAGCAGCGGGCCCGAGTGCGTGTACCACACGCTGGCCACGTGCAGCGACACGCTCGCCTCCACCACTGTGCGGGGCGAGACAGTACATGAACAACAACAGCAGTTTTCCTATGGAACGTGCATGCAGTAGGCACTTATCAGTCAGGAAGTGATGTATTTTGGCGACCTTTACTTCCCTCGTATACTTCTCTTTTAATTTCGATTCTTGCAGTCTTTTCATTTTTATTATTTCTAGAGCAGTCACAAGAACTCGAACTCGGTGACGCCAATGGCTGAACAGACCATCCATCTGACACATAACCAGATAATGATCAGTCCCTACATTACCACCCCGATATGCTCCAGTCACGGCAAAGACTTACGGTAAGGTTTATGGTGCACACAACAAAGAGTATTCTATTGTATTATATTCTATTCTTACTAACTAAATACATACATAACATTAACCCACAATTTCTGTAGTAATTTAGTATTCGCATGTATCTAAATTAAAGGAAAGCACAGCAATATTAAATAGCGTACTTGTATTTTTTTTTTTACTATGAAAATGCAAAATAGTATTTTTTTAATATCTTGTAATAATTAAACAATAATAATTATGGATTAATACGTTATACGACGGTTCTGTCAAAACCATTAAGTTTAATTACTAGCGCAGCTGTGTGTACCTGGCGCGTCGGCATCGCTCCGCGTGGCAACAGTGCGATGTATACTAAACAGCAGTGCCTTGGCGTCGTCTCCGTCGTGCGTGCGCGCGTCGTGCGCGGCGTGCGCGGCGTGCGCGCGCGCCTGCCCCGCGCTGAGCACGCGCGTGTGTAGGCCGCCGCCCTCGCACAGCGACACCACGCCCACGCCGCCCAGCGACCCGCCCACCTCCACGCGGCTGCCGTCTGCGAGACATGAAATCATGGTATCTTCATCACACAACTTTTAGTTTTTTTTTTTATATTTTAATTTTAATATAAAATCTCTTGCCAGCATCAATGTGCCTGCTCTTCTTGAACCGACTGGCATTGTCAGAGATGATAGATGCCGGGTGTTCGAAAATCACGCTTGCACATGTCGTGTGCTGGTCGTCGTACAACGTCTTGGGGCCCGTATCCCGCTACCTGCCTCTCGCCACGTATTGTTCTCCTCCCTCCTCGTGGTAATAATGGACCTTCTTACTCTGTTTTGTTTTACGAACAACAATAACACGTTGTTTTGTTGTCAAGTACGCCATCGTAGCTGCACTTGATTAGTGTTTATTAATGGTCGCAGAGATGATGGCAAAAGACCTGATGGTGTGTCTTTGGTCCCGTGGAATTTGGGACGGATGCTTGTGTGGGAAGCTACCTGTGTAGACACACTGGCACCGTCCCACCTCCAACGGACTACTTCTAAAGCGGGTGCAGCGGCAGAAAATGGCGCAAATCTGAAAGTTATTAAATATGAAGGCCTTGGCAGAGAGTACAACTTTGTACCCTTTGGCGCCGAGACCCTCGGTCCGTGGGGTCCCAGTGCGCATAAGTATTTGCGGAAATCGCGAAACGTCTAGTTGATGTAACTGGTGACCGAAAAGCTGGCGGCTTTCTCGCGCAACGCATCAGCATTGCAATTCAGCGAGGAAATGCCGCCAGCATCCTCGGTACAATGCCCCGAGGGCCTTTTTTAAACTTAACTTACTTTTAATTTAATTTAGTTAATGTTAATAATCATCTTGTAATTTGGTCATGTAAATAAATTTATAATATTTTAATATATTTTTAATTTTAATTCTATACCTGTTTTCAATTTTTTCAAGGTATTCAATTTATTATTTTTATTTTATTCTTTTAATTTTATTTTATCATCAATTTATGATCAATATCTTTATTCATAATTCAATTAATAATTAATCATAATGTAATCAATTTAATAAATTATAATTTAATCAGTAATCACATGCCAATGATTTTTTTTATTTCATATTTATATGTTGTATACAGCGTTGAATGTTATGATATTTTTTCTTTATTATTGTTTTGAATTACTTTATCATTGTATGTAAAAGTTCTAATTTCAAGAATTTATAAGTAAGTTTTCTGTGCATGTGGTGTTAACCTGTAATTAATTGTTGCACTTGTAAATGTTATTCTACTCATTAAATCAGAAATGTATATAGTGTAAACAATTGTTGGTTAACCTAAATATATAAATAAATATATTTTGAAAATATGGCTCAACAATGTTCTGAGCACTCATCACCTTGCTGCTGTGTGTTAGTAATACACAAAACAATATGAATGTTATAGTCATATCCAAAGTGCGTCACCTTAAGAACTATTTTCGTCTGCACATTGCACGATAGAATCTGCTTTACCGACTCAGCATTCTGTGGCGTAATATACAGGTTGGATTTTTGAGCAGTGTACGATTACATCGCACATTTCTTTGGTGCGCTTGCATAAGCATTTTTACCTAATGTAAATTGATATAGAACTAATTATTATTGAGCACATTTTTGACCGTTTCATTGTAAACACGTCGTTACAATTAATAAATAAATTAACAAGAATTCAGCAAGATTAGTTTTCTTCCATCTCAAATTATCACATTTATGTACGAGCACTTGCGTGCTAATACATGTGATAATTTGAGATGGAAGACGCAAGAGTGCGTTACAAACATAGAAACTCACAAACACAAACACCCAGACCCAGAACAATTACTTGCAGATCATACAAATACTTGTTCCGTGCGGGGATCGAAACCGCGACACGCTGCGTAGCAGTCGATCGCTCAGCCATTACGCCAACCGTGTCGTATTAATCTGGTTTAATTTAATCTGGTTGCTCCTTCCAAAAGGTAGTTTTTTATGGAGAAGAATATATAGGCGAGCAGAATGTACGCACCGACGGTGGCCTGTATCTTGGCCTCGCTGACGGTGGCGGTGGCGATCTTGCGCGCGACCACGGCGCCGTCGTGCACGGCGGCGCGCAGCAGCAGCACGCCCAGGCGGTGGAAGTCGAACGTGATCTCCGTGCGGACCGCCTTCTGCACGAATACATCATGAAACAGTTATCATTAGAGATCGGATATTAGAATAGAATAGAATACACATTTATTTTGCACATATGGGTAATACATAATAGTTTATAAGATACATTAAAGCTCAGCCATATTTCACCATTCGGAATGCAAACATTTATATTGTTATTCACTTATAAATATTCGTAATACTTATAGTGCATATACTTAAGTGCATTTCATATAAGCCAACTTTTGTAAGTAAGTAAATATACATCAGATTCTATAATCAAAACCTAAATTTGTCGGTCCCGCCATCGAGGAATTTTTTCGATACAAAAGCGGATTCCATAATAGCCAACATCACAACTTTAGGTGAATATGCATCCGAATATCCGATCTCTAGTTATCATTTATTGCAATACTACTATTTTTCGCGGTCCTGACACTTTTCGAAGTGGTAGGACTTCCCTAATCTAATACCCTAGTCCTAATTAAAACAATTTTTTACTACAAAAAAGCTATTATAATATTTACGAGTTTCTAAAAAACTGAGATTGATATATATTTTTTATGTACCGTTGTATTAACATTTTTTATAGTTCATAAATTCATAAAGAACGATGTTTGTTTTGATTTGTTGACACAGTCTTTTTGTGTTAAAGTTTTCATTTAAGATTTGCACATTAGATACCTGGTAGAATACAACGGAAACTTACCTTAACTTATGTATATTTGTCAAAGTATTGTATTCTTATTCTTGCAAATACATATTATCATTTATTTATTGCAGTACGTGGAGGACTTACAGCTAATAAAACAGACAAAATAGGAAACCATAGTCATCATAAAGCCAATTACAAATCCTCACGTATACACTTACAATGATAATGTATGGTGTGAGCACAAAAACAAAAAACACATCGCCTTAATTAAAGTAAGAGCAATATATATGACTGAACTAATACGAGAAAATAATAAAAACAAAAACAAATAATATAACCTACCGCTACTTGAATAGTTTGAGGCTTGATCACCTTCTGGCCGAATTCACACTAATTGTGAACGGATCAAAATCATATTCCCTGCATATATCATGGAAATGTCTACTTGCGCGCACAATATTACTGTTCTGCCTATAATTCGGAAGCAGTATGAGGTACACGTATAATGTATTAAAACGAAGTACTAACTTGGGACATTAAAATAAAATTTTGACAATAACTCAGGGTTACCAATATTGTTATTGAGGATTTTCAACAAGAATAAACAGTCTACAATTTTACGTCGATCTACCAGTGGTTGCAGATGATACTCCTTACAGAGTCCAAGATAATCGGTTGACTTATATGGAATGTTTTGATGAAAGCAAATATATTTTATGAACGGTCTTTGAATATCTTCCATACGTTCAATGTATTTATGTTAACGTGGATTCCATATCTGAGACGCATACTCTAGCTAACTTCTTACAAAAGTGCAATACAATATTTTTTGTGTTTTAGCATCAGTAAAACACTGAAGAGAGACGTATTATTAACCCGAGCAGTATAGAAGCTTTTTTGACAATTGCATCAATGTGTGTGCATCAATGTGTGTGTCAAAAGAGAACTTACTGTCTTGAAGTGGGCGTCCATCAAGACAGTAAGTTCTTTTTTGACACGAATAGTAATGCATGTTGGCAAGATCTGGCCCGCCAAAGTATAAGTAGTGGCTAGGACTGCACGTTTTCTACTGTAAGTGATCACCGAACACTTGGATGGGTTGAGATTAAGTTTATTAGCCCGACAATACTCTTCAAGTCGATACAAGTCAGCCTGAAGTGCTAGTCTATCTTCGAGCGTTGAAATAGTGGCGAATATTTTCATATCATCGGCAAAGCATAATAGTTTGGATGAATGGAGGCACTGATCGATGTCGTTCACATAAACGACAAATAAAAAAGGACCGAGCAACGAGCACTGCGGCTCTCGGTTTGGCAGGCATCGGCCTGCCGGGGTCGCGAGAAAGTCCGAAAGGCCGATGACTTAGTGGACCCCTACACTTGTGCTGACATCTCTTAGAGGCGTGTGTGGGGGCACAACAGGCCGTCGACCCGGGCCTGGTCCTTATCGGATGGCGAGCTACCCATTGCTCACCGTCCGCAAGCCCGCGCCTACGGTAGCCGGAAATCCGCCTGGGATTCCCGACGCCCAGGACGTTTCCTGCGGCGGCTAGGAGCGTGAGGGTGCGAAATTTGCCTTACCCTCAACCGTCCCACCTCCTCCTTCGCGAGCATCCGCCGCCGATCGCCTCCACGACGACACGACGGTGCTCTGCCCAAGCCGGGCAGACCTCCACCGTAAGCGTGGAGCATACGTGTCCTCCGGGCGATCCACACAGTGGTGACACCCGGGCGTTTCCTACCGCTTTATCCGACACAGTAACCTCCCGAAGCTGCCGTGTCCGTCGAGGACCTGCGTCAGGCGGAAGGTGAGGGCGCCGTGGCGCCTCTCTAGCCACTCCTCAAAGAGGGAACTTATCGCCGCAATTGTGGCGTGCCCAGTACTGGGTTACGACAATTGCACTCTCCATGTCACGAGCTCTGTCCGCTGTGCCGTGATTTCTCGCGGCAATGGAGTTACGCCCCGGCGTTTCGCCTCCTCGCGCCACTCCCATACGTGCGCGAGGACTTTTGCCTCCAGATCCCATGGCGGCAATCTGGCAAGGAGGCTCGCCGCCTCACCGGAGACCGTGTGGTATCCCCGGACCAGCCGGATGGCCATGACCCTTTGGGCCGCGTTCAACCAGCTGGCTGGCCGCCGCGACAGTGAAAGCGCCCACAACGATGCCCCATAAAGGGCCATAGACCGCACGAACACCGCATAGAGCCTCCGACAGGAGGCGTTTGGACAAACCACATCGACCTGCTTACGATTTTCCATAGCATCCGTAATGAAATCTTGAATCTTGAAAGGGGCTTGGAGCTAAATAATAACAGTCGCACGGCTCAATCGTTCAGGTTAAGCTATGTTTACCGCGGTTGGTCCGTAGATGGGTGAACATCTTTACATACCAAGACCCCTCCGTGCCTCGGAAAGCACGTTAAGGCGTTGATCCCGGCTGCCTTTCGTGGATCTTTGACAGTCGTTACGGGTCGTCAGAAGCCCGAAAGTATGACAACCAGTCTTACCGAGAGGTATCGTATTACCCAGTATGGGTTGTGGAGGTCAAATAGCCTAGGAAATATAGCTGCATCCGGTTAGACTGGAAGCCGATCCCAACGTAGTTGGAAAAAGGCTAGGCAGATGATGATCCTTAATGAACTCATTAAATAAAATCAAGGTAGAAGTGGTACAGATATTCTATTTCACGAAGTCCGTTCGGCTTTGATTGTAGTAGTGACGTATCCCGACAAGCGCGCTTGTGTGTAAAAGTAGGTAACGTTAGCAAAAAAATCTGATATATATTCAAGTCGAGATTTAATAATCTAAATAAAATTTTGGTTTTAAAAGTATATATATACATTTTGTAAATAAATTAGATTAGGTTGCAATAAATACAAAAATATTAAGAATATGTAGGCATTTAATTAAGCATTGGTGTTACAGAATGGAAACGAAACAAGTAGGACTATTCAGTATTTTCAATCACTATCAGATAAATTTTCGATTTCCGATTCCGTTTTGCTGTCGTCAGAATCATCTAGTACATTGATTATAAATTCAAAATCGAGATCAAAATATTTTAAGTAGTCTTTTTCAATTTTTTCAACATGAGCACAAGTTTTTTGCCACGTTTCACTGCCAACTTGGCCCAAACTTTCATTGATCAGTCTTTCCGTATTCGTCATGTTTTGCTCGATATTTTTAGATGCGACATAATTTTTAACGATCCCCCAAATATTTTCATTCGCATTTAATTCTGGGTGATAAGGGGGAAGGCGTAAGACATCAAAACCCTTGCTTTTTATAAAATCGTCAATCTTGTAGATTACGTGTTGGGCTTTGTACTTCTTTATTGTATCGTACAATTCCAATTTAAGAAGAGATTCATCAAATGCTATACCCTTATCCCTGAGCCATTGCTGCATATCGGCTTTCTTTGTAGATTGCGTCGGTAGTCGTTCAGCCCGTGTGTTGTGATAAGATGCATTGTCTAAGACAATGACAGAGCGCGGAAGTAAATTGGGTAGCAACTTTTCATTTAGCCATTTTACATATTTATCATAGCTCATATTTGAATGATAATCACCAGCTGTTGAGTTGGCCTTATAAACCAAGGAAGCATTTTCAATAAAACCATCCTTGGTTCCCGCGTGCACTAAAATAAAGCGAGTGCCTGTGCTATTTTTTTTTAAAAACGGAGTTCTTTCCTTTTTTTTTTGCCCAGGTGTTGTTTTGCACGTGTGTCGAAAGGACGTAGCTCTCATCGGTGTAGACAATGGGCCGACTTTGAGAGCGGTACTCTGTTATTATTTTTAAATATTTTAAACGCCACATTTGTATATCATGACGCTCCGTCAAGACTTTACGGTTGTTCTCTGTTTTGCGCCACTTGTAACCTAATTTCAACAGTAACTTGCGAACAGTTTCTAAACAACCTTCGAATCCGATTTTTTCATTCAATGCTGTTCTTAACTTAGCTAATGTTGGAATTTCTTTATGGACAATATGGAAATCTTGTACAGTACTGCGAACCACATCGGCTGTAAAATTATCTATATCCACTTTATTATCTCGCTTTCTCCTTTTCTTCATAGGTGAAGTGAATTTTGATGAAGTGGATGGCAATTCCTTCTCTTCTTTTAATATTCTTTGAACTGTTTTTTGGCTCACACCCGTAGCTTCAGCTGTACGGCGTGTAATGTCTCGTAAATGAGACAAATCACAGTCGAGTTCCATTAATGATTTTGTAAATTCATATTCTTCTCGCAGAAAATGATAAACACTAGCTATCATGTTTCGACCCTCAAACAAAATGTAATCAAAATAATTAAGTAATATAAACATTTTACACAAAAAAAACATTCATTTTATGAATACTTCTATTGCTATATTAAGTATCTTTGTATAAAATTTTAATTGAAAACGTATAAATAAATATTACCTCACTATGGACAACTCTTCTTCGTTTTGTTGCCATGCTGACCTTACTCCGTGAAACAATTTGGCACGAACTAAAAACCACTACTGATCCGGACCGTGTCCCGATCGACACTGAGCGCTCTCGAGGTTACGCACACAAAAACAATGTGCATGTGCACGCTTGACAACATTCATAGCCAAACGGACTTCGTGACATAGAACATCTGTAAACCGTCCTTTAAAAAATCCGTGCTGTAAGGAGCTGCACGAGCTAGCAAGAAGTGGTAGACCGTCCTTTAAAAAATCCGTACTGTAAGGAGCTGAACGAGCTAGCAAGAAGTGGTAGACCGTCCTTTAAAAAATCCGTGCTGTAAGGAGCTGAACGAGCTAGCAAGAAGTGGTAGACCGTCCTTTACTGTAAGGAGCTGAACGAGCTAGCAAAAAGTGGTAGACCGTCCTTTAAAAAATCCGTGCTGTAAGGAGCTGAACGAGCTAGCAAGAAGTGGTAGATCGTCCTTTAAAAAATCCGTGCTGTAAGGAGCTGCACGAGCTAGCAAGAGCGGAATATAAATAGTTATTGGCAATCCTCTCAAATCTTTTAGCTATAATGCACAGCCTGGATATAGGCCTATAATTAGTAATCTCGGTTTTAGACCCCTTCTTATGTACGGGTGTAATAAAAGCAGACTACCATACTTTGAGGACAACATCTTGAGTCAAAAACATGGAAAACAAAATAAAGATAGATAGGGCAATTGAAGGCGCGCATTTAATGAGAAACTTAGATGATATGTTATCAGGGCCAGCACAGGGAAAACAGGAGGTGGACTGTGAGTGGTAGATGAAGTGGGGTGGAAGAAAGTCGACATGAAATAAGATGAAAAAGCCTCACAAATAGAATCGCCAGTGAGTATTGATTCATCGTTACAATTTAATATATTAGAGTTGTAGCGATTTTTAACAAAGTTCCAAAAGTGTTTAGGTTTTATATAATGGATTTTTCAGTTTGCTTAAGCTTTCACATTTATAACAGGAAGCTTCCATAGTCTTGACTCTGTCACGCAAAAATTAAAAAAGAAACTAAATTTACAATCAATTTAGTTTTTTTTTTAGATATTAATATTTTTCTTTAATTGTTTTGACGAGAGATGAGCTGAACCAGACTGGGTATTTTATTATATTCTACCACTTTTCACCTAAATGTATCAATAAGCAGACGGGCAGCCCAGTCCTACCGGATCGTGATAACGTATCAGATTAATATACCACAGTGATTCAACAAACTATCCACCCTTATCCTAAAAATAATCCTTAAAAATAAGCATGTCTCTCAACGGGTTACGACGTGGTGGTGAGGCAGATTCCTCCTGGCCAGAGTCACTGCCAAAAATTCCTTGCGGGGAGAGGGAGCAGACATTAGTGTCGGCTTCTTGCGGCTCTGTCCTATCTCCCATAAGTTGACTGTCTGAGGTACTCGCCGTAGTAGTCTCCTCAGGTTGTCCCTGATCTTGTGGCGACTCCGCTCTCAATACTATCGGTGGCAGCTGTATCTGCTCGAGGTCATCGCTGGTCGAATCGTTCCCGAATTGTGCCGCCTGAGCGTGTTCATCAGCCTCATTTTGTGCGCTCACTGTTTCCATCCCTCTGTACTTATGCAACTAATTGACATGTTTCTTAATGATTTCTTTGCTACCGGTTTCTAATAATCGCACTAGGTAGATAGAATTGCCGACCTTGTCTACTATGACACCTTTGACCCAGAGAGACTTGTTTTTTCCACACTCTTACTAGAACTAGTTCGTTTCTTGTGAAGTTTATCGATCGCTTTCCGTTGTAGTAATCACTCTGTAAACACTGTTTATGTTTCACTACGCTGTCGAGGTCGGGGTTAAGCGTTGATGGTGGACGTTTAGTCAAAAAATCTAACCTACTCCTTAACTTGCGACCGAACAATATTTCGACCGGCGACTTACCGAGAGTACTGTGTTCCGAGTTTCTGTAGTTAAATAGGAATTAATTTAATTTGACATTATAATCTCTGTGATGTATGCCAGAATAAATAAACGATTTCAGAGCCTTTTTAACAATTTTAACTGAGCTTTCTGCTTGCCCGTTGCTACTTGGGTTATAAGTTGGTGATGTAATGTGGGTAGTGCCGTTTGTACTGCAAAAATGCTCGAACTCAGCTGACACAAACGATGAACCGTTATCAGTTGTTATGGAATTTATTAAACCGAATCTACTCATAACTTCGCATAGTTTGAAAATTACAATCTTACTTCCATAACCTGTCGAAACGTCAAAGCATTCAAGCCATTTAGAATAGGCATCTACTACGATCAAATATACTTTGTTATTGATTAGCCCTAAAAAGTCTAAATGCACTCGATACCACGGTTCGGGAGGGAACGGCCAGGGGGTGAGGGGAGCGCGCTGCGGGGCCGGCCGCACAACAGTACACACCTTGCACTCGCCTACAAATTTCTCAATATCTACTGATAAGCCGGGCCACCAAAATGGTTCCGTGCGTCATTCTTCATCTTGTTTACGACTAGATGACCTTTGTGTAGCTCAATAAGCACCCTGCGCGCCTACAAGACGCTGGAATTACCAATTTGTGACCGCGCAGCACGCACGATCTCTCCACGGCTAATTCGTGACGACACATAAAGTATGGCTTTAACCCAACGATGTTTACACGATCGGGCCACCCGTCGCGTACACACTTAATCACTGAGGAAAGTACTGTGTCTAATTGGGTATGTTTGATTACTTCTTCAATGCTTAAGATGGGCTCAGTACTGTCATAAACGAAATTGACATATGTTGCCCTATCCAGCGCCGCCGCCGTGTCGATATCTCCCGCGTCGCTAACGTTTGTCGCCTCGTTTGGTACCGAACGACTCAAAAAATCTGCCACATTACGCGAGCTACAGATGTATTCTATGATAAAATTATATGACGTTAAAAATATTGCATATCGCTGGAGACGATTTGCAGTTACCTCTGGTACACCTTTATCAGGACTGAAAATAGACAATAACGGTTTGTGTTCAGTTCTAAGTATAAACGTTACCGCTCGACCATATAAATATTGGTGGTACTTCTTTACTCAAAAATAAAAAAATAATCTCTTCAAAAATAATAGCCGTCGTCTCTTTTTGTATCTGACTGTAAGCACGTTCCGCCTGAGTGAGCGAGCGCGAAGCATACGACACGGGCCTTCGAGTCCGTCCGCCGCAACCTGCGACAACACCGCGCCCAGTCCGCCCGGCCCCGCGTCTACAGTCAGAATGAGTTTGGCCGCCGGGTCGTAATGCGCCAGCGTCACGTCAGACACCAGGTCCTGTTTAATTCGATTTACGGCTGACTCATGCTTTGCGTCCCATTGCCACTTAGTATTTTTTTGTAGTAGTGCATGCAATGGGCTCAGTGTCGACGATGCGTCCTTAACAAAATTTCTATAATAATTTACCATGCCCAGAAATGATTTTAATTCCGTAACATTCGTGGGCATTTTTGCTTTGACTATTGCATCTATTTTATTTTTTGGACACTTATGTAAACCGTTTTTATCGATCGTGAAACCTAAATAAGACACCTCATCTTAAAATAGTTTTCATTTGCTCTTTTGCAGTACTAATTCTGCCCGCTCTTGTCTTTTAAAAACTTCATTCAGCGTTGTTATATGATGACTTTGACTTGGCCCTGTCACTAAAATATCATCTTGGAATACAAGAACATTATCTAAGCCTGAAAGAATTTGCTCTAAGGTTCTTTGAAAAATAGCGGCTGAACTCGATAAGCCAAAGATGAGCCTCGTAAATTTAAACAGACCTTTATGTGTATTGATGCAAGTTAAGATTTGAGAGTCTTCCGATAATATCACTTGGTTGTATGCTTGCGAGAGATCTAGTTTGGAGAAGTTTTGGCCACCGTGCAATTTTGAGAACAACTCTTCAATCCTCGGCAACGGATGTTTATCTATGATGAGTTGTTTATTTAACGACACCGAGTAGTCAGCACAAAGCCGTATTCGCCATTGGATTTGAGAAAGGGAACTACGGCACTAGCATAGTCCGAGTTGGTGACAGATACTAATATACCTAACGTAACCAGTCTTTCAAGTTCAGAATGGTACCGTGCGGGCTTTAAAAAATATTTGCCTGGAACCCGGTTTCACATTCAACCTAACCTTGGACCCCGTGTAACAACCCAAAGCGCTCGAGAATAAGGTTGGGTACTTAGTGACTATTTGCTCATTAAAATCTGAACAATTGTTGATTGACGAAATCATAAAATTGAATTTCGACAGAAAGTCCCTGCCTAGCAAGCATGGCCCTTCACTTCTTACGACATAGACTGATACTTTATCACTTTTATTTTTATAAGTGAAGGGTAGACTGATAGTCCCCAACTGTAACTGTACAATTTTATTGGTTGGTTTTAATTTTACATTTTTGAAGTGTAATTCATATATTTTCTCTGGAATTATCGTTACAGCTGAACACGTGTCAGTTAATATTTATTTGATCCACGAACACAGACTCTCGTACGGGCGCATCATTGCTGACTGAGATATTGCAAATTATATGCTTACTATCGTCACCGATGTCGTCACCCACCTCGACCTCGACAAAGTGTTGCTGCACTTCCTTCCGAGAGCACACTCGACGCAGATGACCGCGATCACCACACCGACCGCACTTATAACTCTTGAATTTGCAAGCACTAGCCACATGACCCCTGTAGCCGCACACTGAGCAGGATTCTACTGCTGCCGCAGAAGGTTCGGGCGCCGCCGCCACCGCCCGCTGGCCCGCACGGGGCGCGGCGTGGCGCCAGCGGCTCCCAGACGCGCGTATGGCCTGCGCAGTCTCCAACGCTTTGCTCAGCGTAAGCTCACCCATATCCATGGTAAACAGCTTGTCTCGGTCCGGGCCCGTCTGCATGCCCAGTACGAAACTGTCACGTAGTAGTTCGTTGAGGCTCGTCGCTGGCAAGGCACAATTCACGGCAAGCCCACGCACGCCGGCCGCCCACTCCGCCAGACCCTCCGATGCCCCTTAAGTCAATATGTAAAAGCCATTTCTCTCGGCGAAAGCACTTTTCGCCGGCTCGAAGTGATCATCCAGCAATTTGAGTATGATCTCGTAGTCCAGAGAGGTGATATTGTTGGGTAAAGCGAGATCACGGACTAATTTGTAAGTGTTTTCTGAAAAACTGCTCAGCAATAACCGCCCGTCGTCTGATTTTTGCTTTGTCATCCGTAAGTAAATCGTTGGGCAAAAACCATTGTTCTAGCCGATCTTTGTACACCGACCAATCTTGACCGTCATGGTTAAAACTACACAGCGTCCCAACGGATACTTTAGCCATGGTGATTTATAATTTCTATATTGCACACGCGAGAACATTTTTTTTTTTTTAAGTAACGAATCCTCGTCGCCTATGTTACGTCTTGGAGCAGACCGGGAGAGAGGAGATGACTGAAACACGTATTCACAACGACCCCCACTCGTAGGTCGCAGCCTACCTTCATCTTACAATACTAACAGCAAGAATACATAATATTATTATAAACATGACGCTGATGCTTTTTCAATAGTCTGACACAGCATTGTGGAATTCTAATGCTAAGTTAAAACACAAGATTTTTATGTCATCTTACCTTAGGCTCATCTTCAGGTATCGGATAGGAGAAGCTGGCAGCTGCAGCTGGCTCAGACTGTCCCATATCACTGGAATGCTTTTTAGTTGTCTTGGGACCCAGCACGCGGTGAGTAAAGCCAATCAACTCCACTATCGTCTCTTGATTTGCTGAACAAAGAAAAAAACTGACAATAATACTATCCTTATTTCAAATTATTAATAATGCCTGGTGATATATATCTTTTACGGTATTAAAAACAACATAGTTCTTCAGTTACTCACCAATTATATCAAGATTGTTAAACAAAATGTTGGCTATCCTCAGATCTTCATTATCTCCGTCTCCTTTAACGAGGCACAGGTCCACGGCGATGAGGGCCTCGGAGTCCACGAGTCCCGCGGCCCCCCAGCCGCTGGGCGCGGGCCCCCAGCTCACGGCGCTCCAGGCGGAGCCCCAGGCGCCGCCCCATCCGGCCCCGAACATGCCGCTGCCGTTCCAGTTAAAGCCGGTGCCCGACACCCAGCTGGGCGCCGGGCTGGCGCGCCCCGCGTCCGCAGGGGCGGGCGGGTACAAGGGCTCGTCTGGAAATATGTGCTTCATCATTGCGACAACTTAATGTGAACATTTTCGACTGTAGACGCGTAAATATCATCGAAACAAGATTACGTAAGCGGTTCAATTCTTTAAGAGGATTTTGATCGTGTAATTGTGGAAAAACTTTCAAGGATCCAGCGCTAACTAATCGCTAGACCTGAGAGTTATCTAACTCGGCTCAAAGCGACTCAACTCAAACTCAAGCATTTATTTCAAATAAACCAATTACAGGCACTTTTGAATTGTCAAGGGGTCGTTCGGTCAGTCAGAAAGATGAAGCTAGTTGCCCATTCCAAAGCGTAGTAGGTACCTATGGAGAAGAACGGGCAACGAACACTCTTTTAAATCAACGTATTATGGTTACAAAATATTGTTTACATCATTCATTTTAAAATTAAACATGTGAGAACGATGCAAAATGTAAAAGCGTCCGTAATAAAATGATTAACAAAAAAAAAACAATTCAAAAATTAAAATAAGCTGTGGCAGCTAAGAGATGACCAGTCTCTACTAACGGCGCCCGTTCACGAACATGACGCGTGGATCAGCACCATTTAGCTCAACCATTTTGAAGGGAGCTAAATGGTCCAACACACGCGCCACCATCAGCGAGACATTAGAGTGAGCACGACATCTCCCAGCCGCCAGGGCACATTCAAGTCAATGAAAGACATGTCCAGTAAATGGCAGCTTTATAGTACCTACATAGTACTCACATAACAATGTGCTGTGCAACTATACAATACTAAGAGATTGAATTTATACAACGTAAGCCTGACCTTTTTTACTTCTTACTTTTCTACAGATCTTTACAGATCTTCGACCTATCAACTATTCAGATTTGGCTATTAACTATTATTACCTAATATTATTTATATCTGACATATTACAACGAAATATGTACAGGAACGGATTGGCTTATCTTCTTCGTCATCCCATCACCATAAGTTGTACATTTGTTCGTTTCAGTTAGGCCCTTACTCTTATTGTTGGTGTGCAGCGAGTTGAGCGCTTGATGCAGCGCGTGCGGGTGCGCGAGTGCGTGCGAGCTGCGTGTGTCGGGCGACGACGGGCACGTGGGCGACGTTGGCGACGTGGGCGACGTGGGCGACGTGGGCGACGTGGGCGACGTGGGCGAGCATGGCTCCGAGCCGCGGATGCTACCCGACAGCGTGTCCATGCTGGAACAGAACATCACGTGCAGGACTATTATCTGCGATGCTTCTTACAACTTAGTCGTTGTAAAATTACACATTCTACAACGTATTTCGGTGTAAGTACACAAGGAGTGTAAATGCGAGCCTTTATGCAACGTTCCTCTTTAAAATATCTCGAGATAAGGCTCGAACTAGAGAGCTCGCAAGAACGACCACCAACTTCCAATCGCGACGAAAATCGATAAATAGACAGTTGCCAATGTTCTTACGAGGTTCACACTCTCTATCATTTATCTATATTTCAATTACACAAATATTTATGTCATTAGGGAAAACAGTAGTACAGTAAAAATAAACGGAAATTACTATATTTTCCACAAATTACAACTAAAATATTTGCAAACTGATGGTAAACGTTGACCGTAGTCAGGACAAAATCAATTAAATAAACAAAAAAAAATAACAAAACTCTTGTTTATGTATCCTACGGGTCTAAGTAAATTTGTATATTCAACACATACCCGACATGTTTGTGACTGGCCACAAGCAGTTCAAAGTCGGGCCCGTAGGTCTGCAACGCGTCCACCAACAGAAGCGAATGTACGGATAGAGACAAGGACAGGTCGCGCGGCCGCGCCGTGGCCGCCGCCTTCACGCCGCACACCTGCACCTCCGCGATGCTGCGGCCCATGGACTGCACCTGCACCACACATATAGTACGCTAGCGACTTGCTCCTGCTTCGCACGGTTTCACGGTTAGATTTGACAAAACATTGAGATCTCTTTATTATAGGTTGTAGGGTGGGTTGGGTGTTGTAGGTTAAATATTAATGTATTAGACATACAATGTAAAACTACTATAATAAAAACAATAAATACATTCTGATCAAATCTGCTATAAACCTATATACCTCAAGCGACATCTGCTCTATCGCGAACTGCAGCATGAAGAGCGTGGAGTTGTGATGCTGCGAGAACTCGGAGCGCTCCGTCTCAGAGCTCACGCTGTTCTCTTCAATGTCGTCGGACTCAGCCTGCGTCGGACTCGCAGACTCGCGACCACTGTGCGGAGAAATATAATAAAAAGTTATCAGATCTAATATATAGACAGACAAGCCCCTAACTCTACAAACCTTACAACTCGGTCAAAATGTACGGCTTGGCCGTTTCGCGGCCGCCGCACTCACTCCTATGAGCTTGGTAAGAAGTTAAGTCACTGGTCTTTAATGTTGTGTCATGCAATAGTTCAACAGAACGCCCAAGCCGTACATGTTTCCGAAGATGAAAGAAGAGGATCTTATATATTATTTGCTCTGGGAATGTACCAACCGAAGCAGACAAGGAGTTATTATGCCGAGCATTTGCAACATTACGTGACATTTATTATTGAATTCGGTGACGATTTACTCCTGGAACATGTGAGAGAATTAAAAGACATTATTGTGAATCCCGAAGAATTGGTAATCTGCTAGGTTCTTCGTCGCCCTTCCAGGTCACAATTACAATTAGAATTTTCTCTAACTCAAACAAAAAATACTCGATTTAAAAAAAATACCCTCATATAAAAAGTAACAAGAATAATGAGGACTATTAAAATATACAAGTTTTATTTGCTGGCCGTCAGAAAAAATAAGGCCTAAAAATGTATAAAACCAAAATGATGTCCTTTCAGCTGTCTAGGACTTCGAAAAGTGCCCTAGAGGTTTTGATGAGTGAGTGAAAAAATCGACGAATTTTAGGTATTAATAAAATCAATAGTATAAAAGCTAGACAAATGAAACTAAGTGTGTTTTATAAGTCTGATAACTACATCTTATCCTGAGAACTTGAGCTCTCTAGCATTATCCAAGACCCCGTGCTTTTTGGTTATGGCTCGTCTTTGTGGGGGCACAGCCGTTTCCCCAGATGTGTTGTTTAAAGTCGCCAGTTTGGTTTCACGAAAGGTAGGTCGACGACTGACGCAGGAGTAAAACTCATCAGTCACATTTTGGAATCCTGGGAGAAATCCCAGGATGCCATTGGCATTTTCTGTGACCTCTCAAAAGCGTTTGACTGCGTTGACCACAATACACTGACCTGTAAATTACACCACTACGGAATTCGTGGACAAGCTGCTGATCTTGTTCTGTCCTATCTATCAAACAGGCAGTAAAAAGTAAACGTTAACGGGGCGACGTCCTCGGGGTCTCTAGTAAAGATGGGCGTGCCCCAAGGTTCAATTCTTGGCCCTTTCCTATTTCTAGTTTATATTAATGATCTTCCTTACATGATGGCAAACTTATCGGATATAATTCTATTCGCTGACGATACTTCTCTCATTTTTAAAATAGATAGAAAAAATCCGGATGTCTTACACGTCAACGATAGTCTGGATATTCTTTCGAAATGGTTCGCAGCTAATAAACTCTTACTTAATGCGAACAAAACAAAATTTATTAAGTTCTCACTACCAAATGTACCCCAAATGGCTCTAAATTTAAAACTTGATGGCAAGAGACTAGATGCTATTACAGAAACTATATTTCTAGGAATTACTCTAGATTCAAAATTGCAATGGGGAGCCCACATTAGAGCTCTTTCAGGTAGATTAAGTTCAGCTGCATATGCAGTAAGAAAAATTAGACAGTTGACTGATATAGCCACAGCTAGGTTAGTATACTTTGCTTGTTTCCACAGTATTATGTCTTATGGCGTTCTGCTGTGGGGATCGGCAGCTGATGTAGATTCAATTTTTATCTTACAAAAGAGGGCAATCCGCGCAGTCTATAGAATGGGTCCTCGTGAGTCCCTTAGAAACAAATTCAAGGAAATTAATGTACTAACTCTGCCTTCTCTTTATATCTTAGAAAGTATTTTGTATGTTCGCAACAACTTATGTCTTTTCAAAACAAGAAGTGATTTCCATAATATAAATACACGTAGTAAACATGAAATTGTGATACCCAAATTTAGATTAACAAAAACAAGCAAATCATTTGTTATCAACAGTATCCGCTTTTATAACAAGTTGCCAAAGTCAGTTACAGAACCAGTTACCAGAGTCCTTATCAAAAACGCATATTACAAGATTAAAGACTACGTTGAAGTTTGGCAATAATTCCTTCTGCACATGTGGCTTCCCTGGTACATCAGAAACGGCATAACTATGGAAATATCTATTAACTGCTCCCAAATTACGATGTTTATTATTATTATTTTTTAGAAATCCTTTTTTGACATTATATTTTCACTATTTGACATTATATACCTACAATTTATATTTCAGACTTAATATTATTAATATTATTTTACATGGATTCTTGTGTACGTTGTGAATGTGAGAACGTTGTAGGCTTAATAGACTAGATCTTTTTTTCTTCAGACCGTTTCCTTTTCTCTTTTTTTGTTAAGTACTTCTCGACAGGCCTACACTGTACTCCCATACCTAATTTGTGTAATTTGAAAACATTGTAAAAGCCAATTATTTTTAAAAGAGTAACCGTGGAGTTTCTTGCCGGCTCTTCTCCATAGGAAACGACCAATTGGAACCGTGCACCTAGCTTCTGACGTTTCATAAGTGCCCATGTAGGTTTATGTGAAATAAAAATATTTTGATTGATTGATTGAAAGGCAATTGTTACATACGCCAGTGGCGTGCAGTGGTTCTCCACGGAGGGTAGGCCACGCTTATTAACAGCGAACAATAAAAAAACTAATTCGCGCAACATCACAGCGTCGCTCTACTTATGATGACCCTCAAAGTAGTCATTATTGATTTATAATACATATTTGAAAAAAAAAACATTGAAAATGATCCTGTAAAAACAAAAATTATAAATACATAACTCACCACATTATTCAAGGCTCATGCTTTTTTGTCGAGGAATGAAAATTATGCAAATCAATATATCCCTCACTTCACTTAAGTACTGGAAGTATTAAACAAAATGCATGGAAAACAAAATAATTTATTTGTGTGTATACACCCACACAGCCAGTTGTATGTTGCATAATTTTGAGGATTGAAATGACGAGTACGAGATGAATTATCATATTTTTGGATTAATTCTCGTAATTCGGGCACCCATCTATCTACCTTTAGACACAACTTGAATCTTATCATTACACGACAATTGCGAAAACTTACAGCTTTTAACTTCTAACAAACACACATTATTATCGGCGCAAACTTCACAACAGAACACCATTCTTATGTAAATAAACAAATAATAACACAACACATAATATTTACACTACTATACGTTTAAAAACGAATTACTTATAACTTAATAAGATATAAAAAAAGCAAAACATTCAAGATCGGACATAAATTGCGTGTAACATGAAACAAGATGGCTTGTCGATAAAAAATCACTACCAATTAAAACTGTATCACTGTCATACCCTGTTCTTCCACAAAAGGGACTACTATATTTTGCCGGATTATATAGTCCAGGGTTGCCAAAACTTATTTTCCTAACTCCCCAAAAACCAAGTGAAATTTCCCAAATATAAGAAGAAAAATAAAAAATTATGAAGTTTTTAATTATTTTTATAGGGCTTTATTCCTTACAATTTATAATTATTTGGAAGGTATAAATTCGACAATACCACCCTGTTTTTTTAATTGTCTGTAGTAGTCATTAAGGAAACTTCCCCGCAATTTGGGGAATTGTCCAAAAATTGGGAGCTCCAGCCGCAGGAGTTATGCCCATAATTTAAACTATGTCACTATTGTGTGCCGTTCATACACACGAAAAATAGACCAGTGTGCGTAAATTTATGAATGGGATTTAGGCCAGCCGAGTGCCTGCCTAATACTCCTAATAAATAGTGTGTGCTCCGTCGAACTGTGAGTTACGTCACAGTGCGGTTGCGACAAGTTGCTATAGTATATAGTTTTATAACAGGAGTGTTACTTTTTTTTAATATTTTGTATTATTGTATTACATAGTTTAAAATAAATGCATTTGACTTTGTTGGTAGGGTAGGCTAGGCCTAATTACCCCTATGGACGGCACGCCCTTGACATACACGTTACTATGGCAAATAATATAAATAAGAAACAATAATAGTTTTACACGCAACCTTTAGTGTGAGAGTCACTTTCAGTTGGCAGGTTTTTTTTTTTCATCTAATTCTTCCGAAATTCTTATATACTTACTTGTTGCCCCCCAAAAGTGTCGAGTTGGCGAAAACTGCGCGTACAGCGAACAGTTTCTGTTCACTCAGGTGTACGACGAGGGCAGGCAGAGAGCCGCACAGCGTGGCCGTGGGGTACTGCGGGTCGCTCGTGTGCACCACGCGCCGCTCCGCCTGGACAACACGAGCTTTACGATCAAAGGGTGAGACGATGTAACTGTACGTCGGAATTTAGACCTTTTGTTATCGGTTCGGCTTCGGAGGTTTAGGTAATATTCGATATTAAAACCAACAAGTCTTCCGTGCAATGAACAAAAAGCGTAAAGCTATTTCGAAAACGTTAAGTTATGGAATCAGGCTTTACTATCCGAAATTCATGAAAAATATTGTGTTCTGTAAAAATATTTAGTTGCCCGGAACTGCGGTAATAACCGTATCTTCTGCAAATGCATATTTTTCTGGGGGGGAGAGCGGTGCTGTACACTGCATCCAAGTCAGGATTTAGTTATTGTGGAATTAAAACCAAACGCTTTCTGTCATCTGTATAAGGTTGACTTTAAGTTGTTCCCAAAAATGTTTTAAAACAAAAACTCAAGGGTGTGATTGGTACCTGTAGCAAGATGCTGAACCTGTCCAGCAGGTGCAGCGAAGACGTGCTCTTGGTGTGCGCATACTTCCAGTTGTCTCGCGCGCGACCCACCAGGATCTGCAGGTCGCTCAGTTCTATCTTGTATCTGTCAAGTTGCATTTAGATTTTAGTCAGACAAAAGCCTCGGATTTGAAATCTTGCAGTTGTGTTTTCATTACAGATTTTTTTTTTTTGTAAAACGGTTGGAGGATTTATTTCTGTAGTGCAAAGTAAAGATTAAAATATTTTTTGAAGATTATCAGCAAATATTTTGCCAGGACCCCACATTTAGTCGTAAACATACCTGTCGTACAGCCTATTGTGCAAGTTAGCGGCGTCCAGCGCGGGCTGCGCGGGCGCGTGCGGCGCGCCGCGCGGCGAGCCCGGCGACAGCAGGCTGCCGGGCGGGGTGGAGCAGGGCGTCATGAACATCTCTGCACAGACACGAGCTCGTTACAGGTAGAACTAACAACCGGGAGTGAACTTAGAAATAGATACGTTGTAAGATTGCTGAGAAAAATCATCATATATTAAAAGATTTTCTATCCCAGAATGAACATTATATTAAGCCTGTTCTAAACCATTCTCAACCCAAAGTCTCACCTTCGTCGTCAGGCGGGGTATGAGGCGCGTAATCAGCTAGATTGGCATTGGCAAGCCGAAGTCTTCCGAAGTCGACGACGAGCACGGCCGAATCGCGCGAGCACAGCTGCTCCACGAACAGAATCTGAGGCGCTGAGATGTCCAGCTCCACTTGCCATGTGCCGCGCTCGCCCTAGAGAGAGAGCACAGCTTTAGAACAGCCCATCCACTAATGAAAAAGTACGATATAATGGTCAACGCAATGTAGCGTCGCAATTATGCCGTGAAATGAAATGAAATGAAACGTCATATAAAAGAAGCTAGATGGAGTCGACACATCCTATCTGACTACCCCTGATAAGGAATGGCGAAACTAACTTAAGGCTCAGTCTCTTTTAAAGCCCAAAAATTAAATATAAATATCGTGAACAAAATGCAGAGACTCGGACTGATTTTTTGAAGAAATATCAGAAACAGTTTGAGTAAACCTGTCCCAACAGACAGCAAGCATGCGTCACCCATCGTGAGCTCAACCTTATCTGCAGGAGCGACGACGCGACGACGCGACGCACAACAATACCACCAGTGAAAGCATCAAAAATAGGCGGAAAAGTTACAGATGTTCTATGTCACGAAGTCCGTTTGGCTATGAATGTTGTCAAGCGTGCACATGCACATTGTTTTTGTGTGCGTAACCTCGAGAGCGCTCAGTGTCGATCGGGACACGGTCCGGATCAGTAGTGGTTTTTAGTTCGCGCCAAATTGTTTCACGGAGTAAGGTCAGCATGGCAACAAAAGAAAGAAGAGTTGTCCATAATGAGGTAATATTTATTTATACGTTTTCAATTAAAATGTTATACAAAGATACTTAATATAGCAATAGAAGTATTTATAAAATGAATGTTTTTTTTGTGTTATAAAATGTTTATATTACTTAATTATTTTGATTACATTTTGTTTTAGGGTCGAAACATGATAGCTAGTGTTTATCATTTTCTGCGAGAAGAATATGAATTTACAAAATCATTAATGGAACTCAACTGTGATTTGTCTCATTTACGAGACATTACACGCCGTACAGCTGAAGCTACGGGTGTGAGCCAAAAAACAGTTCAAAGAATATTAAAAGAAGAGAAGGAATTGCCATCCACTTCATCAAAATTCACTTCACCTATGAAGAAAAGGAGAAAGCGAGATAATAAAGTGGATATAGATAATTTTACAGCCGATGTGGTAAGCAGTACTGTACAAGATTTCCATATTGTCCATAAAGAAATTCCAACATTAGCTAAGTTAAGAACAGCATTGAATGAAAAAATCGGATTCGAAGGTTGTTTAGAAACTGTTCGCAAGTTATTGTTGAAATTAGGTTACAAGTGGCGCAAAACAGAGAACAACCGTAAACTCTTGACGGAGCGTCATGATATACAAATGTGGCATTTAAAATATTAAAAAAAAATAACAGAGTACCTGTAGTGCTCTCAAAGTCGGCCCATTGTCTACACCGATGAGAGCTACGTCCTTTCGACACACGTGCGAAACAACACCTGGGCAAAATTATTATAAAAATATTTAATATAAAAAATTAGCACAGGCACTCGCTTTATTTTAGTGCACGCGGGAACCAAGGATGGTTTTATTGAAAATGCTTCCTTGGTTTATAAGGCCAACTCAACAGCTGGTGATTATCATTCAAATATGAGCTATGATAACTATGTAAAATGGCTAAATGAAAAGTTGCTACCCAATTTACTTCCGCGCTCTGTCATTGTCTTAGACAATGCATCTTATCACAACACACGGGCTGAACGACTACCGACGAAATCTACAAAGAAAGCCGATATGCAGCAATGGCTCAGGGATAAGGGTATAGCATTTGATGAATCTCTTCTTAAATTGGAATAGTACGATACAATAAAGAAGTACAAAGCCCAACACGTAATCTACAAGATTGACGATTTTATAAAAAGCAAGGGTTTTGATGTCTTACGCCTTCCCCCTTATCACCCAGAATTAAATGCGATTGAAAATATTTGGGGGATCGTTAAAAATTATGTCGCATCTAAAAATATCGAGCAAAACATGACGAATACGGAAAGACTGATCAATGAAAGTTTGGGCCAAGTTAGCAGTGAAACGTGGCAAAAAACTTGTGCTCATGTTGAAAAAATTGAAAAAGACTACTTGAAACATTTTGATCTCGATTTTGAATTTATAATCAATGTACAAGATGATTCTGACAACAGCAAAACGGAATCGGAAATCGAAAATTTATCTGATAGTGATTGAAAATACTGAATAGTCCTACTTGTTTCGTTTCCATTCTGTAACACCAATGCTTAATTAAATGCCTACATATTCTTAATATTTTTGTATTTATTGCAACCTAATCTAATTTATTTACAAAATGTATATATTTTTAAAACCAAAATTTTATTTAGATTATTAAATCTCGACTTGAATATATATCAGATTTTTTTGCTAACGTTACCTACTTTTACACACACAAGCGCGCTTGTCGGGATACGTCACTACTTCAATCAAAGCCGAACGGACTTCGTGAAATAGAATATCTGTACTCAAACCGCCGAATAGTTGTAAACTGAAAGTAAAACGCGCACACGCCTGCCGCGCCCCCGCCGCCCCGCACAGTATACGTACCGGGTGCGCGTGCGCGTGCACCATGTGCTCCCACTGCGTGAGCAGGCGCGCGCGCGTGCTGTCGCGCACGTGCGCGTAGGCGTGCGCCCACGGCGCGCACACGCCTGCCGCGCCCCCGCCGCCCCGCACAGTATACGTACCGGGTGCGCGTGCGCGTGCACCATGTGCTCCCACTGCGTGAGCAGGCGCGCGCGCGTGCTGTCGCGCACGTGCGCGTAGGCGTGCGCCCACGGCGCGCACACGCCTGCCGCGCCCCCGCCGCCCCGCACAGTATACGTACCGGGTGCGCGTGCGCGTGCACCATGTGCTCCCACTGCGTGAGCAGGCGCGCGCGCGTGCTGTCGCGCACGTGCGCGTAGGCGTGCGCCCACGGCGCGCACACGCCTGCCGCGCCCCCGCCGCCCCGCACAGTATACGTACCGGGTGCGCGTGCGCGTGCACCATGTGCTCCCACTGCGTGAGCAGGCGCGCGCGCGTGCTGTCGCGCACGTGCGCGTAGGCGTGCGCCCACGGCGCGCACACCCACTGCTGCGCCCAGCGCGCCGCCTCCGCGTTGTACACCACCTCCAACGAGGCCGACTTCACCCACAACCTGGGAACAACATACAGCCCTCACAACAATGATACATAGATAGAATATTCTTTATTTTGTAGAACATAAAAATTACAAATATCAACGTAAATATTTTATAAAGGGTGACAACGGGCATTACCCAGGCATTGACTAATCACACACCGAGGTCGCAAGCCTGAAAAACTGACACCATAGCAACGATGCCCGATTATCACCGAAACTAAACGGTACTAGGACTGTCTAGGAATACCCCTGCCAAGTATTTATAGCGAGAATTGTATATATATGTAGAATCCGGACGATGCCGCCACTGATTGACATCGTGAATTTTTGAACGAACATATAATTTTATTTTAGTCTGTGGTTTATTGCCATTCCCTTATGTTGGTGAAATTGCGCTCTCACATTAGTTAGCCAATCAAAAGGATGGCTTTTCTATATTATGTTGGTTTCTTATCAGCCAATCGTGATTAAGAGATTTATTTTTGTTATGATGGTCAAAGGCAAATAATACTTCAGATAAATTGTTTTGTTACATACTCAATACTCAATACGTTTATTGCATTCCACAATGTGAACTTAGGTGGTAGGTACATAAAGACATACATTCGTTTTGGAGCACTGTGGGCCCTGTCGGGCAGAACAACATAAAAATTAGGAGGAGGGCTATTATAGATATTATTATATTGGTATATTGGCACATCACAACACAACCGACAACAAATCTCGCTTCAGAATACTTTCCATGTTGTGGTAATACTGTAAATTGTAATCGGCCAATCAGAATGGAGAAAATGATTATTGGTGATTTTGGTAGACCTTAAATTATGAGCCGATCGATCACATTCGAAATAAAAACAAGTGACAAGTAAAAAGTTTTTTTCTTTTTGAAGATGTCTGATGACCCGGAAAACCCACAACTCTTGACTACGACCGCTCCCTTCTCGCCAAATATATACGGGTGATTCTACCTGTCCTGAAAAACTTTCGCTGTTGAGTTTCATACTCATATCATGATATGTAAAAAAAAACCTACGTGTATCGAAATAGTCTGACTGTCTAATGTTGTATAGGGTCTCGAGTCGGATATGAGTTTCATAGAGAAAGTTGTTTATTTTTTTATACAACGTGGCAATGCTGCCAGGCGATTATTTCTCTCAGTTCTTAAACGCTACGCTGTTGTTATAAGTTCACTGAATTTAACTTCGTTATTCATGTAACTTTACCTAAACTAGGTTACAGTAAGCAGTAGGCAGAAACATGTACGGCGATGAGACCGAACAGTGTCGTGGTTATTATTTCTCGTCTACTTACTTATAATCACAGTTGATGCCAAAGGGTTTCTTCTCGTACGTGAGCTGGAACAGCGGCTCCTGCGTCGTGGCAGCATTCGTCCCTGACTGCGAGTGTGAGCGGCACCACGACATCGCCGCGCCTGAAGCACTCAGCGCGCTCAGACCCTCGCGGATTACACCCTGGTCAATATTAACATTAGGTGTGTCACAAAAAGGACATCATGCAGGTTTCGAACATTTTGTACCCAAAAATTTGTGTCATAATTTAAGAACAGCTCGACCGATTTGGATGATTCTTTTTGCTATGTTCGTAATTGTCAGGACATGGTATGAAAGAAAATTTTAGGAAAATCCACCGACGTTCAGTTTGACAGTTCTGCTGTCACTTCACCCGGGCGACGCCGGGCACGAAAAATAAGATTTTTGGTATTCTCAACCTCGAATAGCAGCCGAGGGGTTAATTGTAGACGTTTTTTTTTCTGGGTGATACTTTTTGGATACGAAATGAATGATGTTGTTTTAAAGTTTACAGAAAAAGGAGTAACCCGCAATGGTAGTAGAATAGTAAAACGAAAAGATTTTGCATCAGTCTCGGTGAGTTTGTTTCGTCTTCTCAGAGTTGAGTGAGTAGAACATAATGTATTATTTACGTGTAAAAATGTTTTTTACACCAATTTACAGAAATAAATATAATTTATCTGCGTCCGACAAAATATCTTAAGTTAGCTCGAAATTATAATTTACATAATACATTTGACCCATGATGTGATGTATTACCTGCGGCGCGATGAGTATGGGGAAGAGCGTGTTGGGTGTGATGCGCTCGCGCAGGCACACGGAGCCGAGCGACACGTGCAGCGCGTGCGACGCGGCGCGCGGCCGCGACTCTATGCCCACGCGCACGCACGAGAACTGCAGCTCCACGCCGCTCGCGCTCTCGGGCGCAGGGGTTCTGCAGAAAGACAAAATAACATTCATTTGCGAACAGTAATTCATGAAACACGAAATACAAAAAAAAAACATATAATACAACAATGTGTGCCTCACGACTGCGCCAAAATGGTCCATTTCAGCATTAATGCTAGATAGATGCTGTCTGACGATGGTTTTCAGGACAAACAGACACTATAAACATAACATATAGTTCAAAAATTAAGCTTTTTGTGAAAAGTCTAAGAAATGTGGTCAGTGTATGTTCAATACTTTTTTTACATTTGCCCCAGCTGAAAACCAGCTGGGTGTGTGCATGTGGAATGTAAAAAAAAGTGAATTCGTGTGTCAAAACAGGGTTAAAATCAATCAAAATCAAAATATTTTTATTTCACATAAACCTACATGGGCACTTATGAAACGTCAGAAGCTAGGTGCATGGTTCCAATGGGTCGTTTCCTATGGAGAAGAGCCGGCAAGAAGCTCCATGTTAAAATAAAGCTACTCACTTATTTTCATCAACTTCATTCTCCATACATAGATTCAAGGAGCCCTTGTTCAGTATGAACTCGAACTTCCCGAACACTGTATCTCTCTTCAACATCGTATTATTATCTAAGGAGTCGGCTATCACGTCGAGGATCTCTTCTTCCAAGTCAGCTGGTGCGTGAGGCGCGGGGGCCGGGGCGGGCGCGGGCGCGGGCGCGGCGGGGGCGGGCTCCTGTGCTGGTGCGCCGTACCAGCCCCACCACTGCGGGAACCAGTGCACCAGCATGCTGCGGCCTGAGCTCGCTGGCTTGTCAGGGGTCGACACGGGAGTCGATTTTGGCACTTTGCGCATTGCTACCTGTGAACAAGATAGTGTGTAGTTTACAGTTAGTAAGTTATTAAAATGGTTTGAAGTAGCAACAGTGTGGCATTAGCTCGATCTCATTTCAGTTTTGCGGCACATGTTTAGTTGTAGCGCAAGCGCAGTGGTGTACTGTATCCATACTAATATTATAAATTCGAAAGTAACTTTGTCTGTCTCTCTGTCTATCTGTATGTTACCTTTTCACGCCTAAACCACTAACGGATTTCGATAAAACTTGGCAGGAGACATGGCATTCTGGGGAAGGACCACGGCTACTTTTTGTCTCGAAAACAATCCTAAAGGGGGATATAGGGGGATATGATATAGATGAAAGTTTGTACGGGGAACTTTAATGTATTATTGTACAAAACGAATAATAAAAAATATTCAAATATACTGGAAAAGTGCATTACATAATCAGCCTATAATGTTCCCACTGCTGGGACACAGGCCTCCTCTTTGTGAGAGGGAGCGGGCCGTAATCCACCACGTGGGCTCAGTGCGGGTTGGTCAAAAGTGCATTATTAAATCCAAAATGAATTCTAATATTAATTTCATTAAAAAGCCATAACAAATGTAGAGCAACGTGGACAGTCATTAATCACGAAATTGGGAATACAAAATGTAACAATAATATTTCTGAATTACAAATAGACAAGCAGATACTGACGAAACCCACAGACATAGCGAACGCTTTTAATAATTATTTTATTGCCTCGACCAAATATTCTGCATTCAAAACTAGACTGTGACAACTTTCTACCATGTTTCATGCAAATAAAGGCTTATCTTTCAATCCCATTCCTTCCATTTAAGGAATTGCAAATATTTTCAGAGTCCGTATCTTGAGGTAATATTTATTTTAGTATTTATTATATTAAAATTGGTTCACCCGCTTATAAGTTATTACAATTTAAAGTTATGGCTAATATGTAGATATTACGTGGTCAATGTTGGCGCTAGTATTTCAAATTAAGTGTGATAATATTAAAATGATTTATTATTATTTTTAAGTTACACGTTTAGAATCATAAAACCTGTTTAATTTTAAAGAAAAGAAAATGATTTGACCTTTTCACGCTTTAACGTCTGAATGGATTTGGATGATAGGCATACGGATGGGCCAGGACCTGGCTTAGGAGATACTTTTTACGGGAACGTGCTACCGGAAGTTCCCGTGGGATAATTTCCGACACCCACGCGGGCGAAGCCGCGGGCAGAAGCTAATCATATATGAAGTTGTAATTTGAAGGTTTCTATTAAAGTGTTTTTTAGGGTTCCATACCTCAAAAGGAAAAAACGGAACCCTTATAGGATCACTTTATTGTGCGTCCGTCCGTCTGTCTGTCTGTTTGTCAAGACCCTTTTCCTCAAGACCAACTCCACGCGTTCCGTGGAGGTTTCAAGTTAGAATTCATACCAAATACGTAGGTCTACGGTCCCTTGGAGCTCTTATAAAATCAAGCTCCTAAGTCAACGCAATAAAACAATACGGCCATTTTTGCGACATATTTTGATACTCGCAAATAAATCAAAACCTATAGGGTACTTCCCGTTGACTTAGAAACATGAAATTTGGCAAGACGCAAAGACAGCACAAGTAAAGGAAAAAGTCCGAAAATCGTTAATTTGTAGTATTAGCATTATTTTTTGTTTTTTTTGCGCTTACAAACTTACATTTGCATTTGGAGAATTGACCGTGACGTATGTATGGGAGATTTTTTTTGAACTACAAAGTTAAGTTTGTTCTTGGGATTAATTCATCCCAACTACGGAACCCTTCATTGTGAGGGGTCTGACACGCACTTCGCCGGTTATTTTAGGTAAGGAAACCCAAAAAACGCTCACTGAATTATGCTGGGAACTGGTATAACACTGACCTCTCTAAGCGCTTTGAGCAGATGCAGCGGCGTGCGCCACTCGAACTCGTCCTTGCTGGCTTTGCGCTCGGCGGGCAGCGTGGCGGCGGGGTTGCTGAGCGTGAGCAGGCACGCGTCCACGTACTCGCGCGTCTGCCGCGCCCGCTCCAGGCACGACTCCCACGTCGGCTTGGGCTCGGTCCCTAACGAGAAAGTTATTATGAAAATATTGGCTTTATTCAAATACACTTTAATATACTTACGATAGACGATACATAGCGAAAGACATAAAAATCTTTTTGGTCAAATACGGACTTTTTATGAAAGTAAACAATAAATAAATAACTCGACCCATATTAGTTTGTTAATATGATGTTACTTATACTTGTGTAAAGAAAGTTAAAAACTTAAACACAAACGACAACTAAAAAGGTATACCGTAAAACGGGGTGAATAGGAATGCAGGGGTGAATCGGGACGAAACTTTAAAATGGATTTTAACATTGAAATAATACAGTTTGTTGCCAACAAGGAAAGTTAATCGTTAATTATTATACAGTAGACACATTAGAGTCGTTTTCGGCAGCAAACTATATTATTTCTACGTTAAAGTAGTTCATTTTAAAGTGTCATCCCGATTCACCCCTGCATTCCTATTCACCCCGTTTTACGGTACGCATGTTTTCGTATAGCCGGAGTCACACGCCATTACCAGTCATGTATGAGTATATATATCATCTCGTATATCATTGTGCTTGCAGATATTGTCGGAAGGCTCAAAGACATCATCGAAGAGCTGTACGAGAGGTCGCTAAAAGGTGACCTTGAAGATTAACAGCACACACTGCATCGAAGTTGAGGGCCAGAATATCATGAAAATGGAAAAATACGTCTACTTCAACAAACCATCAGCTTGGACAAAAACAGCCAGGAACCCGCACTGAAACACCGAATACAACTGGGCTGGCAGCGGTTGTGGCAAGTTGTGGCAAGTCCTATCTGCTCCAGCAGGGCTAACATGACACACGCGACAATTACTCACTCTCGCGTGAGTAATTTTTGTCTATTTCTGTCAATTTTCTCGTTTTCTGACAGCGCTGCCATACAAAATACTCGACTCGTTCTGTCAAACTCGATATTTTCTCGACAAACCCTAACATGGCACCCAAGTTATCTCGAATTTTGACAATTCAACACGAGATAATCTTCGATACTGCTGTCATTTAGTCGTCCTCGATTTTGACGACGAGAAGAGTAGACAAAATTATAATACAAAAAAATATGGCATTCATCCCCATGAATGCCATATTTTTTTGTATTATAATTTTAAGTTTTAAGTTTTCATTTCTGTCACCAGTCCCCACTGGTGACAGAAATGAAAACTTAAAACTTTGGAATAACATATATAAGTATATATTTGCGTATAGGCCGCTGCGCGACGCCAGTCTGAGGCACACGTTACATTAACATGTCGGTGACTTGGGTAGCATGTTGGTGCCGCAGTCTGCATGTCGGTGACGTGGTTAGGATGTCGGTGACGCGGTGTGCATGTTGGTGACGCAAATTGCATGTCAACAAGTGCTTTCAGAATGTCGGTGACGCGGTTATCACGGCGTAAGTCGATTGGCATTTCGTAAATCTGCTAGCATTTCGGTGACGCTGCTAGCAGGTCGGGCTCGCTGTTAGCATGTCGGCGACGCTGTTAGCATGTCGGAGACGCTGCCAGCACGTCGGGCACGCTGCTAGCAGGTCGGGCACGCTGTTAGCATGTCGGTGACTCGGTTAGCGTGTTGGTGACGCATTTAGCATGTCGGTGACTCGGTTAGCATGTTGGTGACGCAGATTACATATTCAAGGGATGCTGTTCATATGTCGGTGACGCGGCTAGTATGTCGGTGACGTGGTTAGTATGTCGGTGACGCGGTTAACATATTGGCGATGCGAACCCACAGGTTTTTCCCCTAACAAAAATGGCTCACTCATTTTCATTTCCGTCATTTTGTATTTTAATTTTGGCATGCCATAGAAAAATATTAAACTTTAATCAAAAAAGTCGGTTACACAAAAAAATACAACATAAATTTTAATAGCACCTCTATTAAAATTTATGTTGTATTTTTTTGTGTTACGATGTAAAATCATTATAATACATACTAATTCCATACGTAAAATTTAATGAATGAGCCGATGTTGCTAAAATAAAAATGATTTGTTTTTAATAATTTGAAAGAAAGAAAAAGAAAGAAAGAAAAATTGTTTATTCTGCACAAACAAAACGCACATTATAAAAATTACGTAAAATAGACACATAATATACAAAGTAGCTAAAAGCCTCGTAATCAACCCATATAATTTTTGACAATCCTGTCGATTACGTAATATTTACTCTGTTGCGCCACTGGCAGATGACAACCAATGACAACATAACATACAATCAAAACAAAAACAGAATGCCCATTGCAGTGGGGAAATAACTACTTTTAAAACAAATAAAAAATTTAAACCAGAACAATTAAACAATGCGTCGCATCTGTGCAAGAAAAGCACACGATACATAATTTGCTACATCGCATCGGTCTCTCGTCGCGAGATAAAGAACTGTCATGTTAGGCATTCGGATGACGTCAGAATCGTAGACAAATTTCGACAAATCGAGAAAGAGAGCGTTCTCGCGCTTGTCATGTTAGCCCTGCAGGACACATATGCTGCAGACTGGCTGATAGAAGGGGTAAGTGTTGGAACGGAGACCGACGGCCGGGCGGCACGTGAGTGTATGTGTGTACGTAACAAGAGATACTCACACCGGTGGTCGGGCACGTGGCACGCGAGCGCGTAGAGCCACCAGTCGCGCGCGTGGCCCCGCACGGGCGCGGCCGGGCGGCACGTGAGTGTATGTGTGTACGTAACAAGAGATACTCACACCGGTGGTCGGGCACGTGGCACGCGAGCGCGTAGAGCCACCAGTCGCGCGCGTGGCCCCGCACGGGCGCGGCCGGGCGGCACGTGAGTGTATGTGTGTACGTAACAAGAGATACTCACACCGGTGGTCGGGCACGTGGCACGCGAGCGCGTAGAGCCACCAGTCGCGCGCGTGGCCCCGCACGGGCGCGGCCGGGCGGCACGTGAGTGTATGTGTGTACGTAACAAGAGATACTCACACCGGTGGTCGGGCACGTGGCACGCGAGCGCGTAGAGCCACCAGTCGCGCGCGTGGCCCCGCACGGGCGCGGCCGGGCGGCACGTGAGTGTATGTGTGTACGTAACAAGAGATACTCACACCGGTGGTCGGGCACGTGGCACGCGAGCGCGTAGAGCCACCAGTCGCGCGCGTGGCCCCGCACGGGCGCGGCCGGGCGGCACGTGAGTGTATGTGTGTACGTAACAAGAGATACTCACACCGGTGGTCGGGCACGTGGCACGCGAGCGCGTAGAGCCACCAGTCGCGCGCGTGGCCCCGCACGGGCGCGGCCGGGCGGCACGTGAGTGTATGTGTGTACGTAACAAGAGATACTCACACCGGTGGTCGGGCACGTGGCACGCGAGCGCGTAGAGCCACCAGTCGCGCGCGTGGCCCCGCACGGGCGCGGCCGGGCGGCACGTGAGTGTATGTGTGTACGTAACAAGAGATACTCACACCGGTGGTCGGGCACGTGGCACGCGAGCGCGTAGAGCCACCAGTCGCGCGCGTGGCCCCGCACGGGCGCGGCCGGGCGGCACGTGAGTGTATGTGTGTACGTAACAAGAGATACTCACACCGGTGGTCGGGCACGTGGCACGCGAGCGCGTAGAGCCACCAGTCGCGCGCGTGGCCCCGCACGGGCGCGGCCGGGCGGCACGTGAGTGTATGTGTGTACGTAACAAGAGATACTCACACCGGTGGTCGGGCACGTGGCACGCGAGCGCGTAGAGCCACCAGTCGCGCGCGTGGCCCCGCACGGGCGCGGCCGGGCGGCACGTGAGTGTATGTGTGTACGTAACAAGAGATACTCACACCGGTGGTCGGGCACGTGGCACGCGAGCGCGTAGAGCCACCAGTCGCGCGCGTGGCCCCGCACGGGCGCGGCCGGGCGGCACGTGAGTGTATGTGTGTACGTAACAAGAGATACTCACACCGGTGGTCGGGCACGTGGCACGCGAGCGCGTAGAGCCACCAGTCGCGCGCGTGGCCCCGCACGGGCGCGGCCGGGCGGCACGTGAGTGTATGTGTGTACGTAACAAGAGATACTCACACCGGTGGTCGGGCACGTGGCACGCGAGCGCGTAGAGCCACCAGTCGCGCGCGTGGCCCCGCACGGGCGCGGCCGGGCGGCACGTGAGTGTATGTGTGTACGTAACAAGAGATACTCACACCGGTGGTCGGGCACGTGGCACGCGAGCGCGTAGAGCCACCAGTCGCGCGCGTGGCCCCGCACGGGCGCGGCCGGGCGGCACGTGAGTGTATGTGTGTACGTAACAAGAGATACTCACACCGGTGGTCGGGCACGTGGCACGCGAGCGCGTAGAGCCACCAGTCGCGCGCGTGGCCCCGCACGGGCGCGGCCGGGCGGCACGTGAGTGTATGTGTGTACGTAACAAGAGATACTCACACCGGTGGTCGGGCACGTGGCACGCGAGCGCGTAGAGCCACCAGTCGCGCGCGTGGCCCCGCACGGGCGCGGCCGGGCGGCACGTGAGTGTATGTGTGTACGTAACAAGAGATACTCACACCGGTGGTCGGGCACGTGGCACGCGAGCGCGTAGAGCCACCAGTCGCGCGCGTGGCCCCGCACGGGCGCGGCCGGGCGGCACGTGAGTGTATGTGTGTACGTAACAAGAGATACTCACACCGGTGGTCGGGCACGTGGCACGCGAGCGCGTAGAGCCACCAGTCGCGCGCGTGGCCCCGCACGGGCGCGGCCGGGCGGCACGTGAGTGTATGTGTGTACGTAACAAGAGATACTCACACCGGTGGTCGGGCACGTGGCACGCGAGCGCGTAGAGCCACCAGTCGCGCGCGTGGCCCCGCACGGGCGCGGCCGGGCGGCACGTGAGTGTATGTGTGTACGTAACAAGAGATACTCACACCGGTGGTCGGGCACGTGGCACGCGAGCGCGTAGAGCCACCAGTCGCGCGCGTGGCCCCGCACGGGCGCGGCCGGGCGGCACGTGAGTGTATGTGTGTACGTAACAAGAGATACTCACACCGGTGGTCGGGCACGTGGCACGCGAGCGCGTAGAGCCACCAGTCGCGCGCGTGGCCCCGCACGGGCGCGGCCGGGCGGCACGTGAGTGTATGTGTGTACGTAACAAGAGATACTCACACCGGTGGTCGGGCACGTGGCACGCGAGCGCGTAGAGCCACCAGTCGCGCGCGTGGCCCCGCACGGGCGCGGCCGGGCGGCACGTGAGTGTATGTGTGTACGTAACAAGAGATACTCACACCGGCGGTCGGGCACGTGGCACGCGAGCGCGTAGAGCCACCAGTCGCGCGCGTGGCCCCGCACGGGCGCGGCCGGGCGGCACGTGAGTGTATGTGTGTACGTAACAAGAGATACTCACACCGGTGGTCGGGCACGTGGCACGCGAGCGCGTAGAGCCACCAGTCGCGCGCGTGGCCCCGCACGGGCGCGGCCGGGCGGCGCGCACGTTGTGCGCGCACGCGTGCGAGCCGCTCCAGCCCCGCCGCGCAGCACACCGCCGCGTTGTACTGCCGCTGTGAGGCACGGAAACAAACGTATACACACAGAAAACAATTATGTAAACTACAGGTTTTCAAAATTACCAAAGTTAGGTCTTTGGTAAATTTAAAAACCTATAGTTTACAACAACAACGGCCGGTCAAAGTAAATCGATCGTTTAGTGATGTGGTAGATGAATTTTAAGTTCTGATGCTATCGATGTTACAAATAATTCCCGCGCATAAAATAGATTGAATCATAAATTTCGATATTTTCCCTATGTTGTTTTATTATTTTAGTACCTATGGACACTTTAGTTAGTTATATTGATACATACATATATACATACATAAACTTACGCCTTCTTCCCATGGGGGTAGGCAGAAACTATAGAACGCCACCTGCTACGCTCCTTACATACTCCTTTTGCTTCGTTTACGTTCATACATCATCTAGTCATACACGCACGCCGGTTGCGAGTACTATGCACCTGACCTTTTTGAAAATCATCATTAATGAGGTCACTATATGTCTTTCTGGGGCGTCCCCTCCCGGCATTTCCACTCACATCTGCCTCGTAAATAACTTTTGTTAGTCGCCTTTTATTCATCCTCTCAACATGACCAAACCATCTAAGCATACTCTTTTCAATTTTTGTCACTACATCTTCCTTTAAACCGCACCGTTTCCTTATCACATTACTCATGCTTCTCAAGGAACACATTTCCACAGCATTTACTCTACTTTCATGCTTCTTTTGCCACACCCAACATTCACTTCCATACATAAGTTTAGGCAGCACACCATTATGAACTGCCAGTCGAGCCTTTTTGGGCATCGACTGGTTGGTCACCATAGCATATACGAGTACATAGCACCATTCACTTTATTTTCCGCATTTACTCTCCTTTCCACATTTCATCAATCTTTCCATCCCTTGTAAACAGACTCCCCAAATTTACAAATTCACTTACTTGCTCTACACTCTTATCATTTATTTTCACATCACACACCGATATATCCTCTTCTCTTTCAAACACCATGACCTTCATCTTATTCACATTTATATTCATCCCTTTCATCTTATATGCTTCATCCATCACAGTCACCATGTCTTGCAGCTGTTCTGCTGGTGATGCAAGTAGAACTTGATCATCTGCGTACAGAAGGCATTTGACAGGCAACTCATTGATTCTCAACCCGCACTCTCCCTCTTTCTAATCTATTAGACAACCGTACCAAGCGCCAGTCCACACCATGCCTACATGGATAGTGTCGACCACAGTTCTTCTCTCCACACACTGTCATAGGCCTTCTCCAAGTCAACGAAAGCACAGTAGTCTTTCTTGTGCTTTGCCAGATGTTTTTCAGCTTTGCACCTTAAGGAGAAGATCTGGTCCATACAGCCCATTCCCTCTCTAAACCCTGCTTGCACATCCCATATTTTCTCATCGGTCAGTCTGTTCTGCCCACGTGATGCCTGAATCTAACGGAGTAAATCCTGACGATCCTACATATCCCTTTATTCTACGCTACAAGCTATACTCAATTCAACCTATTATACCCTTTTTTTCCAGACGGTCAATAAGTCGTCGTGTTATACACCTACGACATTATAAGTTTTTAAATAGTGTTTAAGATATGCCAATGAAAATATCTTTTCAAGGAGAATATTTCTTACTGTGTCGACTTCCCTCGATTGTTAGTCAGTGGGGAGCTACAGAGCTCTAAATGTTTGTAATTAAGTATTATTTAAATTTTGGTATGTCGTCAATTAATTAACTTTTATTAATTCTATCCGTACCTTGTAAATATCATCTTTTAAGCCTATACACGTCCACTTTAAAACATGCCGTTTTAGGAAAAATGTTTCTAAAGCTAAGTTTAGTTTACGACAAAAATATCTTTACTGTTCACACTTAAACAGATTTTTTGTGTCTGGATAGTGTCTGTATATAAATGTACGGAACGTGCCCGAGCTATTCACACATTACTTTAGTAACGTTGTTTGATGATGATGATGATGATGATCAAATGCTAGTAAAGCAATTGTTTTATATATTGAAAGTAACTTAATTAACAAAATACGAGGATAGAATTAAGATGAAATATAGTTAGTCTCTTTAATGGCAACGTAACTCCGAACGGACTAGTCATATTTTAGGTCATTACCTCAAAACTGACTTACAATTGTCAAGTTATGTTAACAGCAAAGGTTCTCCTTAAAAAAGTCTTTCCATTGGTATATCTTATGGCTAATGGGCGCCAAGAAAATTTCTAAACTTCAGTGCCAAAGTATTTAGCTGATTATTGATGAACTGCGAACTGAGTAACAATTGGCAAAAGTCGTGTTAATAGTAAAGGTTCACATTAAAAAGCTTTTTCCATTGATATATATCTTATGGCTATTGGGTGCCACGAAAATTCCTAAACTTCGGTGTCCAAGTAGTCACCTATTTAGGTCATTAACCCCGAACTGGCTAAAAGCCGTGTTAGTAGCTTGATAAGCTCTTTCCGTTGGTACATATCTTGTGGCTATTGGCCTTTAGAGCAAATATCCCTAGTTTATTGCCCATTCTCCTTTAGACAAGACAAAAAGGACGTTCTGTACTAACGCAAAAATCGTACCAGATTTTCGCTATTATTGATGAATATTATAGTTTATTCAATCGTTTTGTGGTGATCCACAGGATGAAAAGGTGAATATGTGTGCAATTTTAATCAGCGATATGCAGATATCGAGTTCAATTCCCGAGCAAATTCAATGTTATTGCTTTTGTATTGCTGTCTCGTTGATCTAGTGGTCGCAAGCGCTACTGCTGAGCATGAAGTCCTGGTATCAATTCACGGGTCGGGCAAAAGTGTAATTGGGTTTTCCATTTGGAATTTCTTAGTTACAGTCTGGATTTGTGCTCGGTTGGCAATAGGCTCGTTCCTATTACATGGGACTTAAACATGACTGGTGAAATATGGGTGTACTGTAAGTACACCTCTGCCTAACTCTTCGGGGAATACAGGCGTGAAGTTGTGTTATGTGTATGTATCGCCGCCAAACTCCCAGTTTAGTGTCGTGCGCTGTGCCGCGCTACTCACGGACGTGAGCGCCAGCGTGACGGTGTCGAGCGTGAGGTGCGCGGCCAGGCGCGGGCGCGCGCGCGAGCGCAGCGGCTGCTCGGTGCGCTCGCGCCGCACGCGCGCGCGCGCCCACGTCGGCGGCAGCAGGTAGCGGTGCGGCTGACGCCACGTTTCGGACATGCGAGTCTGCAATACAACAAAAACATACTTACAATAAAAAAAACACTTATCTTATTTAGGTTTACAAATATTTATTCTCAAAACAGACACAAAGTCACTTACATTAGAATAATCTTTCTAAGCTAAATTATAAATATGAAGATCGTTACTGTATCAATTATTTATGATACACCCTACCAATGAATTTAGTTGTTAGGAAAGGTGTTATTTACGATTTAATATTCCGAGTTTTGAATACATTGAATACCTAAATGTATTTATTTTTATGTATTAGAGTATTTTGTTGTAAAATTGTGCTCCTTCAAAAGTTTTTTTTTTTGCCAAATTAGATTCTCATTTGTGATAAAATGAAAACAACTAGCTCGGTGAGTGCTACGTATTTTCACTACCAAACAACCACCAACAATCTTACTGTGAGCTCTGTGATTGTACAGCTCGCGAACATGCCAGCGGGCACGGGCATGGGATCCCAGTAGACGGCGAGGTTCTGCAGCTCCAGCAGTTTGAAGCTGCAGCCGTCGGGGTCGGCCAGCAGCGTGAAGCCGCGGCGCCACTCGCTGTCGCACGACTCCGCGCACAGCGACTCCGCCGTCAGACCGCACGCGAAAGGCCGCGCGCATGTTACCGCGTCCTCGTACCGGATGTGCACGTCGTTCAGTTTCAACTGGGGAGAATTGTGTTATTTTCATTCATGCTTCCGCATTCGCTTAAAATGTATTATGTTCATTGACAAGCTCTATCTATGCCCCACTCTACCAAATTCTTTGTGTGTAAACAGAGTCAGAGCATTTGTTCGTTGGTCTATCCTTGCTCTTGTTTTATGTTCGTTTGGCCTAGGCCCACCTTATTAAGAATGCCCAAAATCGAATGTCTGCTGTAAAAGATTGTATGCTTTCGCGTATTCTAAACCACGGTTAACAGCTGTCTAACTAATTACCTGTAGGTTCTCGACTATGTTCGCGAGGAGCCCGGTACCGTAGCTGAGCCACGAGGAGTAGGATGTGGCGTAGTAGCCGGCGTCGGCCGCCTCGTGCTCCACCCTCCACTGCGCCTCCAAGGCGTCCAGAAGCGCCGTCTTGCGCTCGTGCGCTATAGACGCTTCCACGGAGCAGTCCCACTGCGCAAAGCAATATTATTTTCTCCAACCACAGGTCAATGCTGTCACATTAACTTCTATAATGATAAAACAAATAAAACTCGTGCCACATAAAAGACAATCATCTTTAGCTAGTCTGTTCCGCTGTACTAGGAGGTCGGAACTTAATTAGACCACATTTGACTGCATCAGTTTTAACTGCCATCTATAGCTTAGCGACCCATTTACAGAAACCCTTTATGACAAACTAGCTTTTCCCGTCACATTGCCCGCGTGGTGTTTGGAAAGTATCCCACGGGAACGTACTACCGGGATAAAAGTATCCTATGTCCTAACCCAGGTCGTGGTCTATCTGTGTTCCTTTCCTCCAAATCCGTTGAAAGTTAACAGACAGGCACGAGTTACTTTCGCATTTATAATATTAGTATGAATAAAGCCTTCATGATCATTAACGACATATTTGTATAAGAATAGCGACGAGATATACTAGAATTGTTCCACAAATAGAACGTCATTAATATTCTCATCGTAGAATGTAGTTAATTGGGGAAGTCTTTAAAAGAGACACTTTCTTTTATCATTTGTTTGCACTGTCCTTGTGTCACTATCCTATGAAAAAAGCAAACATGTCAATAAGGCGTTATTTATCTTCCGTAACACATGTAATTTATGGGTTAATATTCTAATCAGCATTAGCTTGTAATTATTTCAATATCTAAAACTTTAGTCTTCAGATAAATGCTGATAAAATCTATTGAATCATACATAATACCAGCACTACATAAATCTTAGTTTAGAACAAACGCAGAGTAGGTCCAGAAAGCCCATTCTGCACTTAAATAGAACCTTTTGTGATACAGATTATACTTTTATTATTCTTCCATTTACACACGTCACATTGATGTCTGTGACATCCGTAGAAAAGGCGTGAGTGATACTTCTGTACAATATTTTTGTTACAAATGTTTTTATTTCAGACGCAATTTCACCTCTAAGTTTGAGTGCAAGAAACAAATCTTTGGCAGTGATAAGATATCAATTTAAAGTATTACCGCATACCCAACAAGATGATTGATTTTAAGATATTTTCTTGGTATGCATTAAATTTTACGTTAAGCCGTTGGTCCTGGCTGTCATTCGTGGATCTTTGTCAGCCGTTGCGGGTCGGCAGAAGCCCGAAAGTCTGACAACCAGTCAAACCAAGGCATATCGTATTACCCAGTAACTGGGTTGTGGAGGTCAGATAGGCAGTCGCTCCATGTAAAATACTGGTATTCAGCTGCGTCCGATTAGACGGGAAGCCGACCCTAACGTAGTTGGGAAAAGGTTAGGCAGGTGAGGATGCATTAAATTTTACACATGTGTACATGTGCTTTGTTCCCATGCGGGTAGGCAGACACTATAGAACGCCACCTATTACGCTCTTTACATACTTATTTTGCTTCGTTTACCTTCATACACCTGGCCATACACGCAAGCCGGTTGCGAATACTACGCACCTGACCTTTCTGAAGAACATCACCAATGAGGTCACTATAATTATTTCCTCCTGTAGCGTTTCCACTCACATCTGCCTTGTAAATACCTTTTGTTAGTCGCCTTTCATTCTTCCTTTCAACATGACCAAACCACCTAAGCATACTCTTTTCAATTGTTGTCACTACATCTTCTTTTAAACCGTACCATTGCATTATCACATCATTTTTTAGCCTATCATTCAAAATCAAAGTAATTTATTTAAACTAGGCTGAGAATCAGCACTTTTTGAACGTCAAACGTCATTTATAGTCACACCACACATGCTTCTCAAGGAACGCATTTCCACAGTATTTACTCTACTTTCGTGCTACTTTTGCCACACCCAACATTCACTTCCATACATAAGCGTAGGCAGCAGCACACCATTATGAACAGCTAGTCCAGCCCCTTTGGGCATCGACTGATTGTTCACAATCGCATGTATAGCACCATTCACTTTATTTCCTTTCCACCAACCATGGTGGTTCTTCATCAACCTTTCCATCCCTTGTAAACAGATTCCCCAAATACAGGGTGAAATTGAAAACATGCGACAAATTGAGATAGGAGACTATATTTATCATTATGAACAACTTTTACTATGAGACCAAACCCGAAATCGCGAAAAAAATATCAGCTGTTCCCTACATTTATGTTCGCATTACACATCAAAATGTATGGAACAGCAGATTTTTTTTCGCGAAAACAGCTTTGGTCCCTTTAGTAAAAGTTGTTCATAATGACGAGTACAATCTCCCATTTCTGTTTGTCGCATGTTTTCAATTTCAATCTGTATACAAACTTGCTCCACACTCCTATCATTTATCTTCACATTACACACCGATATATCCTCTTCTCTTTCAAACACCATGACCTTCGTCTTATTAATATTTATATTCATCCCTTTCATCTTATATGCTTCATCCATCACAGTCATCATGTCTTGCAGCTGTTCTGCTGATGATGCAAGTAGAACTTGATCATCTGCGTAAAGAAGGCATTTGACAGGCAACTCATTCATTCTCAATCCACACTCACCCTCTTCCAAATTGTATTGTTTTGTAATAGGGTGCTTACATAAAGAAACGGGATTCCGGTGCAGGCGATCCTGTGCGGGTCGGTATCGATCGGTGCAGGAGGGTGCTTACATAAACAGGTTTCCGACACAGGCGATCCTGTGCGGGTCGGTACCGATCGGTGCAGGTATAATATATCTTATTATGTAAGCACCCTTAGACAGAATAATAGCAATCAAATAGCCTATATTCTATACACAAGTGCGAGTTGACCTCGCGTGGTGAGGGTTCCGTACCTACAATTAATGTTATCTACCATGTTATTTATCCTAAGAACAAATTGAACATTTTAGTTGAAAAACATGTTATCCCATACATTACAATTGCAAATGTAAGTTCGTACACACAATATTCAGAGATTTTCCATGTTATTTTGGCACCATAGACATCTTATAGGTATAGAGATAAGTACTGAGTGCGGAAACCAAACCCTCTAACGTTCCATGTTAGAGGGTTTGGTTTCCGCACTCAGTACTTCAGGTGGACCATTGTGCGTACATCTTATAGGTTTTCCTGTAATCTATAAGTAAAGAACTCTTTTCTATATTTAATTATTTTTTTAGGCTCAATAGTTTCTTGGATAATATTCAATTTTCATCTATTTTCTTAAATGTCTTTAAAACTATTTATTTAAAAATTATAAAAAAATCTTTCCGAGACCCTCACAACAAGCCCTTTCATTTGTTATGTCACATGACACAGTTTGCAAAACTTTTATTTTTATTTTATAATATTCCCCTCAAAAGTGACCTTCATATTCAAAATTCATTTATTTACATTACACGTCTATATTTAGGTCACAGACATTCATATGTGTACCAAATTTCAACGTAATTGGTCCAGTGGATTTGGAGCCAATCGGTCGTGACAGACACAAGTGATCCTATAAGGGTTCCGTTTTTCCTTTTGAGGTGTGGAACCCTAAAAAGCAAAAAAATTGCTTAGTCTGATGATGAGTCAAAATGTTTGTCAAAAACCAAATTGTTTTAGTGAGTACCTACCTCTCACTATAACAATTTAGTTTTATCTCAATGGCAGCATATTATAAAATTATGTACAGTCCTGCATATTAAACTGTTAAGGTGTATTTACTTTTCATTATCAACTTAGATTAGGATTTACAATTTTCTCACACTAAGTGAAACAATTATTATGACTAACTTTGCTGGAATTTTCTGATATTTAAGAAGTTGATTGCACAATAATAAGTATGCTATAGCAATCACAGATATCCCATTTCACTAATATCCTGCTAATATTACAAATGTGAAAATATTAATGTGTTTAAGTTTATTACTCAATTAAGGCTCCTACATACTGGCGCGACTTGTCGCGCGACGCGACGCGTCACAAAGACACCGCGTGTAGCGCTACAAGCGGTGCCTTTGTGTCGCGACGCGTCGCGCGACAAGTCGCGCCAGTATGTAAAAGCCTTTACGAAAAAACGGCAGAACGGATTTGGATGGAGTTTGGCACACAGTTAGTTTATAACCTGGATACTTAGGATACTTTTATCCTGGTAGTATGTTCCTGGATAATTTCTGACCTCCACCAGGCGAAGCCGAGGCCAAAATCTAGTTATTTATTAACCTTTTGAACGCCAGAGCGTAAACGCATCGGCGCCACTGCTACGCCAAGCCACAAATTCAACGCAAATACCTACAAAAATAATAGGGATTCCAACATCTTATCGATAAGTTATCGATTACCAATTAATCACTGCTTTTCGTTTCATATTTTTTAAATAAAATATTACTCGTTGCATTATTCTTTTATTTAATTTGACCCTATTTGGTATAATACTATTATTAAACACCAGTTACAAAGTTCTAAACAACCTAAAAGCAGACATTAGAACTACAAACGAATAAATAAATAATAATAACGTACATCACTAATCTCGTTCGTGACGTCATCCGCTGTCGGGAAGACACGACTCTGGCGTGGCTGGAACGACTTTTGACAACTTCCTCGCATGCGAGTAGGGATGTGTTATTGTGGGACATAATAAATAATAATCATAAAGTAGGTATTTAAAACAATTTAATCAATTTACTTATAATTATTACTCTGATTCTTCGTAAATTGGCAAACTTATGTCATCCAAGTCATTTTGCTGTCGTACTTTTCTAATAACGTTCAGTGCATTGTTACTTGTTACTATGCAATAAATTTCATTCAATTAAGATTTTCGTGACATCTGAAATTAAACTAAAATACATAATAAAACTAGTTGGTAAACAAAAAAAAACAATTATAGAATCAGTCTTTGCGTTATTCTCGCAAGTACTAAATAAAATTATAAAAAAACACCGATCATAATAATAAATGTAGGAAATCACTAGCAGTCTCCCGTAGCGCTAATGACGTCACCGCTTGTAGTCCATTTCCGACTGTGGCGTACAGGTTACTGTTTATGCGCTTTTGCGTAGGGATGCGCGAGAGTGGACAGTAAACTATCGATCTATGGATATCCATAAAAAAAAATCATAATAGAACATTCCAATATTAAATATTTTACAACGTTCCACTCAAGTAGTTCCGAAGTTGTTAATAACATAAAAACAATGATTAAGACACACAACAGTTAAAATGAAAATAACTCTAGGTACAGCACTATTCTCAGTACTGATGTACCTCACTGTCGGGAATAGCCGACATTGGCGCCGTCGACGAGTCTTTTATAAGACATCGTTGCATGTACATTAGAGTTGTACCATAGTGTCATACAGTTTATCGATGTTAGTATCTAATTAAATTCAAAGGCCACAGTAGTTTGTTTTTATTATTCTTGAAATTTACACTTATTGCAACAATTTGGGTTGTTAATGGATTGAATGCAAATAAAACTATTTATTTACCAATCATTTAGTTTAATTATTGAGTTATATTATTAATAATTACTTTGAGATCATATTACTTAGGTACATGTCACTTATGAATAATATTATCACGTGATATTATTACATAGCAACAATTTTTATAACAGGAACTTTCTAATATTCTCACTAATCAGATTAATTATATGTATAAAATAAATCAAAATTTTCGTATGAAATTGCGTAGTATATACGTAACGATTTTTAAGTATAACGATATTTATATTCTTAAAATAGATACATTATTTAGTTTCTCGTATCTAACCTAATTAAACATTAAAGGATCAACAATCAACAATTATAAATGCTCACTGATCAGTGTTCAAAAACTACAAAACTCACTAAAAATACTTATAAAATATCAACAATAGTACATAATTAGGTATAGTGTAATAGTGTTGCAATAATAGAAATATCTCTTAAAATGAAATACTGAAAATAAAATTTACTAAACCATTTTTTAAATTAGTCCTAAATCTCGTAAAAATCTATAAAAATTCAAAACATACAAATGTCAGTTATATTAATTATCATAGGTACTCAATAGTCAGTCTTGTAACGATAAAATGACACAGAAAAATAATAATATTCTTATAATAATCAACAATTGTATATAGATAATTTTAAATATCACAGATCAACATTAAAATCACATATTTTGTTAAAAATCAACATGTTATACAACAATAAAATATCTATTTATTGTGATATTTTTCGAAACATGGTGCAGCACAAAGATAAACGTTACATATTTTACACCAGTAGCGAGTCTCCTTTCGTTTTTTTTTTATTGCACAGAACTTACATCTTTGATGTTTTGCTATGCGAGTAGGCATGTGGTCTTTTGCATTGCCGGGTAATATGCTAAGGGGATTGTTAGTTATTCGACTAGGAAATGCGCAGTATCGCTTGAAAATTCAAAAAGGCATGCGGCTCCGCGAGACCTTGAGAGTTCACAGGCGATACTGCGCATTTTGCAGTTGAGGTAAAGCTTAAAATCGTTTGCTAGTAACAGTGCCGGCCGTTTGGTTTGAATTGTGCCATAAGCTAATTTTAATTTGTGGGTAAAAATTGATTGTGGGTAAAAATTGTTTTCGTAATTTCTCAAGCTCAGTTGAATATGATTATATAGGTACCCTTACAAAATGTAAGCGAGTAGGCGAAATAAGAGAGCACTCTTTAGAATATAATAACCAATTAAGTATGTACATACTTACATGTAAAGCAAAACATAACTTTAAATTAAAATTAACTTACCTCTAAATCATCTTCATCTAAAGATTCAGAAAACTCATCGTCTTCAGTACCTTCCAAGATACGTAATAATTGTTCAGTGGTAAATACTTCTTGTTGTTCCATATTTCCCGCACTAAAATTCACTTTATACGCTTACGACGTCACGAGTCAGTCGACTTCTGCCGACAATGGCGCAGAGGGGACTGCTTATCGAGAGCTTGCTAGGGATGCGCATGATTGGCGATAAGGGAATATCGAAAATGTATTTACGCAACTATGTTTCAGTTTTTAATATAGTAAAACTACTTTTTTCTCAGTGCTTACAATCGTTTATATTTTGTTAGAACAATAAAAACTGTAATGACAAATATTACAATACCTTAAGTTACCTAAATTAATTTAAGAATATAATATACGTCAACATGATACTACATCACTAGCAGTCGGCTCTGCACGACATTGGCGTCATGGGACTTACTTTTTTAACCATAAATTATTTTACTTTTTATCATCAAATATTTAAATGAGAAATATGCATTTTTGTTTACTGTATGCAACTAAATAATGTTTAGACATTCAGCTTTCAAGGTGTATCAATAAAATACATAAAAGTAATGATTTAATAGGTTTATTTTGTATTTTTCTGCGACCTGTTTTTTATCGAGTATAGCCGTCGTTGGCGCACAGGGCACGCTTGCTCATGTCGGCTATAGCCGACATTGGCGTTCAAAAGGTTAAAAATATAAGTTTATGAGGTGTCTTGATGTTTGACAAATCGATCAGCTCAACAGATTAAAATAACGACACACAGATATACTACTTTCAGGAATATATATATATTTTTTTTTTTTTTTATTTGGATACCCCCTAAACCCCCATCACCATTACTATTTAATGCTTATTTTATTCACTAACCTCATCCAAATTGACTGGTGCGGCGACTAAGTATAGCTTCTCGATGGCTATCAGCCAGGGGGCTGACCGGATCTGCCGCACTGGAACTTGGAGTTGGACTTTCCCGATGAAGCCCGACTTGATCTCCACTGGAAGGCCCAGGTGCCGGAGGGCATCTTTCTTCAGGGGGAGATTCTCTAGCTCCACTTTCCCTATTTGAGATTATTATTTAATTATTATAAAATTTTCTACAGCAGGCATGTAAATTTGATGCTATTAACAAACGCTTTTTAGATCTATTATTTTATAGTTTGACCAGCCACTTATTGTCTCAGTGCAGGCACTCACTGGAACAATAATTGGCTGGTATTAGTATTATACGAGGCATGCCTTTTAAGTTCTGTCGTTTCCATATTTCCCGGCAATAGGGTCTTACACCCATTTTTGAAAAGCGTTTTATTTAAATTCTATAGGGCTAATATGCGCAAAAAAAAATCACAAAATTTTTATTCACCCGAAAAGTGCCATAAAAATGCATTTAAAATTTTACATTTTCAAATTTCGCGCGTAGGTTGACGAAAACGGTGGACGCAGTGGTGTTGCTCTGTGATCATGACGTCACTGGGCTATGAAAACAAATGCGCTGATCTTTGTATGATAATTGCCACGTTTTTGTAAACATAGCCGTATGACGTAATAACATGGCGGCTACTATTTCATGGTGTTTTTTAACAGATTAGAAAAACTAAAAACGTTGAATTGAATTTTAAAATTTATTTTGTTATTTTATGAATTAAAACTTACATTGGTGCCGATTCTCTTGTTCACAAACTAAACTAAATTTAAGTTCAGTGCATCTTTTTCTTTCTATTTCATTAAGAAAAGGACAGAAGATAAATTTTAGTTTAGTCCTGTCAAATTAATCAGCGGCTGTCACAACTCCATACAAGTGTAGACGTGATTAAAAACTTGCCTACTAAATTTACGTCAATTTACGTCAAGCGCTGATTAATTTGACAGGAATAAACTAAAATTTATCTTCTGTCCTTTTCTTAATGAAATAGAAAGAAAAGATGCACTGAACTTAAATTTAGTGTAGTTTGTGAACAAGGGAATCGGCACCATTGTCCGACTCCTTTTTGCCTAAACTATCTCAATAATATATATATAGATTTTTTCTCGTATGTAGTAGGTATAATACCCTATTTTGAATTTGTAACTGTTCTATATTCGAATGTGTTTAATAAATTTTGAATCTCAAAACAGTTTGAAAGTGTTAGGATTAATGCTATTGTTTAGTCACAGCGTCGATTGGAATCTGTCAGGTTACGTACGAAAATGAATCTTTCTTAGGAAAATGTTCGTGCAATAATTTTCTACAACTTTAGAAGAGGCCTGACACGGCTTCAGTGTTTTGAAGAGCTAACATCTGTGTTCAGTGATGAAGCCCCATGTCTGCGGACATACTAGTGTTACTGACAAATCACGCGAAGGACGCCCAAAATCCGCCTTCACTGAAGATAACATCATTGCTGTGAGACAACTAATTCTCGAAGATCGTCATGTGACGTATCCAGAGATAGAGGCTCTATTAGGCATCTCAGGGACAACTATTCAGAAGATCTTGCATGAAGCGCTTGGTGTGAGAAAGCTAGTTTGCCGTTGGATACCGCATCTGCTTTCCGACCATCACAAGGCGGCCCGCGTCAGATGGTGTAAGAAAACTCTGCAAAGGTTCAACCGAGGAGTCAATTTGTCTACGACATAATCAGTGGTAACGAATCTTGGATCTATGCCTACGATCCTGATTCCAAACAACAATCTGGGTCTTTCAAGACGAGCCTAAGCCTACTAAAGTTATTCGTTCTCGAAGCACTTCAAAGAAGATGGTGGCCACGTTCGTTAGAAAAACCGGCTATGTTGCGACTATTGCACTTGAAGATCGTAGAACGGTTAACGCAGAGTGGTATACCACAGTTTGTTTACCACAAGTCATCGCCGAACTTCGAAAATCTAACTCAAAGCGACGCATCATCCTGCACCACGACAACGCAAGTTCACACAGCGCTCGTCAAACGATTCAGTATTTGAAGCAGGAAAAAGTAGAAATTCTTGACCATCCTCCATACAGTCCTGACCTAAGCTCTAACGATTTCTTTACATTTCCTAAAATTAAGAAAAGTCTTCGTGGTCAATTTTCCAGTCCGGTGAAGAAGCAGTCGACGCTTTCAAGTCAGCCATTTTGAACACCCCCACTTTAGAGTGGAATAAATGTTATAATAACTGGTTTGAGCGAATGGAAAAGTGTATTAAGCTACGTGGTGAATACTTTGAAAAACAATAAAAAGTACTATAAGGTTCTAGTTGTGTTTTTTTCTTCAAACGACAAAACTTAAAAGGCATGCCTCGTAAAGAGGAAAGATTTGATTGTTTCTTAGTTTGCATTGAATAAATTGGTTCCGAAACTACAACACCGATTTAAAAAAATCTTTCACCGTTGGGAAGCTACACTATCTCCGGGTGATATAGGCTATACCATATTTTCAAAAAAAATTGGGATCTTTACTAAAACTCCAATAACGAGGTGTAAAAAATTGACCTAAAAAAATCCTTACATAGCGTGCGCTGCGAAAACTATTGATGATAGAACAAAATAATGTACTACGCCTTTGCAGAACACATCATTATCTACAAAAAACTTGGTTTATATGTATAACATAAACATATTATAGAAAAATTCAAAGATTTGTAATGTGATCATTTTACAATTTTAAGTGGAATGAAATTGTACAAAAAGTACTAGGCATGCATGAGGAGGAGGAGGTATAGATACAGGCCTATCCTGTCGCCTCCTTCAGAAATGGTAGGGTGGCGGGGTCTTGAGGGAGAGCGCTACAGTCGTGTAGATCCTCAAGGCAAGTCTGGCGGATGCACCTTCCCGAGGTTGCCACCCCGTTTCTTGGTCTAGTTCCATAAGAAAAAGACGTAACAAAAACCACCAGGCGTCATCACTTCCTTTCCCCAATTGCCCTAACCCCATTCTCTCCCGTCTTTCACCCTCCTGCCCAAAATCGCAAAATCCCTCCTTACCCCATCCTACCCACATCCTTATTACCACTCCTCCACCGGTCCAATTTCCACTCCGAACCGTGACCCCTTTGTGATTGGGTGGTTGCGGGCTCGACTGTCACTAAAATCAGCTGATGGCGAGTAGGAGTAATTAGTCACCTGCGCTAGGACCTGCGTGGTTGAGCGCCGTGAGCGGGGATGAAGGAGTCCTGGGGGGTTGAGCCGAGCGGCTCTGGCTGTAATGTGCCCGTAAGGCAACACGCCCCCTTTGGTCCGAATTTCAAGCGAAACGGTGGCCCTATCCATTAGCTAGGAGAAGGGAAATGGTCATAGTGTCCCGTCAGAAGACCACAGGCGAGGTGCGTGAGGCCTGCTGAGGTCGTCCTCGGACGGCTGAAGCGGTAGGTAAAGGTCATGCTGACGGTGTAAGAGAGGGTTGATCAGTTCGTTGGTGGTGGGCCTTTCGACCCCCTACGCCAACCCGATCGAGCACCCGATGTCGCACTGTAAGCCAGCCTTGCGCCCCTATATCTCTCTGGTAGTCCTAACGTTCGAGCTTTTTCATAGAGAGACATTCCCAGGTGCGGGCTCCATGGAGGATGGGAGCCAGAGAGATGTATCCAAAAACCAATTTTAACATGGATCAAAATAGGCCAGTTAAAAAAACAAACACCGGAGTGGAGGCGAAAGCCAATGAGACTCCCAAGGGAGGTGCTAGCACTTCTCTCACCCCTGCAGGCTTAGCATGACACTATTTCTTCGAAGAATAGACAGGGCTCTTTCTTTACAAAGTGACATTTCGTTTCTCAGTTTTTGACATCTCACCGTAGAAATCCTTCTACAATCTGTCATCTTGTCTTTCGTTTCTAACGATCTTTGTCTAGGTCCTTTTTTATGTAGAAAGATCTCTACGGTGGGATGTCAAAAAAGGAGAAACGAAATGTCACTTTGTATGGAAAGAGCCGTGTCTATTCTTCGAAGAAATAGTGAGTGTCATGCTAAGCCTTGCTGGTGGCCTTGCAGCTAACGATGCGGGTACCAGCGCGGGCGTAGATCCGGCTGCGGCGAGAACCACAGCTATGACCAAAACATAAAAGTCCTAAAATACACAAAGGACGTCGGCGCTGATGGGACCAGTACCGACCCTTCCCATACCAAGGCGACGATCCCGGTGCTGGGTTACACACCCTCCTCCTCCTGAGGCTCCTCTAGCGTCCTCCCACCAGACGGCCGTCACATTCATGAAAGTCATATTCATCCCTAATTCTATATTCTATATATTCTGTCTCCGTTTGACTCCAAAGTGAAAGTTATATTCATCCCTAAGCCAGGTAACTAGGCTAAGTAGATGAATATGACTTTCACTTCCCTCCATCCTTTGGGAACTTATCTAAAGGCCAGGCATGCTCTCATTAATTGCACCAGTCTTATTGCGACAGAGGTTCCACCCCATTGTAGTAAGGCGACACACCATCTGGACCAGCTGCCTTAAAAGGATGAAAGCTCCGGATGGCCCATTGGAGTTTCTCCAACGTGATCACCCTGCGTGCGTAATGCCAATCGTTGTCTGATGGCGTTTGAATTACATCTTGCCAGTCGATTACCTGCGTGAAGACACATCCAGGGAAGTGAGTCTCAATAAGGACGCGTCTCGTTTCTTCTGGCGAGGAAGTGAGTGTGTTATCAGGTTTGCGGAGGGTAGTGGGCCCAGGAGATTTCTTTTGCGCCAGTACTTTCCTGACCCTGTTAGCTTGCTGGCAAGATTCAATGCTACCACAGAATTTGCGCCATCCCGTGGTACTCGAATCTAATGCATTTTTTGTAACTGGATTTGGCCGCGTAGTAATTATCCCAGTCCTAATCCGCACATGTGTTCATGGCTCTGTTCAGAGCTGCCCTTACCTTGCCGCGCTTGCGCTCTATAGCAGCGCCCACCATGGCTGTTTACCCGGTATGCTGCGCGGGGTGGCCTCTGGGCAGGCAGTTTGGTAGCTATCTATCATTGTTTTGGTAAGATAGCTCACTGTAATCTTGGGGTTAATTCCCCAGTTCCTACCGAACAGTCTTTTGCACTGCCTCAGAGATATGCTGGCTTTTGTGATGATATAGTTGGTATGCTTTGCCCAATTCAACTGTTTGTCCATGAAGATGCCCAGGTATTCGGTTTCAGTTGATAGGCTTAGGGTGGTCCCAAAGAATCGAGGTAGCTGTAATAATGGCAATTTCCTCTTCTTTGTGACAAGAACCAATTCGGTTTTTGTAGGGTTTACTGATAGTTGGTGCTAATTGCACCAAACCTCTACTATTTTTAAGGCTTGGCGCATAAGGTTGCACAGGGTATTCTCGTGGGTCCCATTTATTATGATGGTTATGTCATCCGCGTAGCCTACGGTGAAGTAACCTTTATCGTTGAGTGTTTTGATAAGATTGTCGACAACCAGGTTCCATAAAAGTGGCGAGAGGACGCCACCTTGTCGGCAGCCCTTCGCCACTATGGCCCTGGTAGTGTCATTCACTGTAACTTGTACCACTCTCAGTTTAAGCATGTTTGAGATCCAGCCACTTATGGTCGGGTCTATGCTGTGTCTGTCGAGGGCCATGTTGATGCTACTGAACATTGTTTTGTCAAAGGCGCCCTCTATGTCAATGAAGGCGGCCAGTGCTGAAAATTTGTGGTCCACAATTCAATGTTGGAAACCACACTGTGCAGCGTGGATTCTGTTGATCTGCCTGTGGTTTACGCATGCTGTTGTTTGTAAAGGGGTTTGGCTCGAAGGGGTCCGTCTCGAATGTTTCTATCGCAGAGTTTCTCGAGGTCTTCAGTAGAAAGGATGTGAGGCTTATAGACCTATAAGCTTTGGGTTGTGTATAGTCGGTTTTGCCAGGTTTGGGTATGAAAATAACTTTCACCTCGCGTCATGCGAGGGGTATGTACCTGAGTGCCATGCAGTCTCGATAGATCTCCGTCAGCAATGGCACCAGGTGATTTACCCCCCACTGCAGCAGGGCTGGGAAAATGCCATCCAGGCCCGTGGACTTGTATGGCTGAAAGGTGTCAATAGCCCAGCTTAACCGATCTTCTGTTACTATGTTGCGGGCTCTGGACCAGTCCTGATCCGTTGGGGTTCATTCAGGTTCAGCCTCCCACCTCCCATTCCCCAGGGGTCTCCAGTCTGGGAAGTTGCGTCTCGAGAAGGACCTTACTTGTTGGTTAGTGTGTATGTATTACCAGGCTTTTTCAGCGAGCTGAGAGTTCGGTCCTGATCTGCTGCCAGGACCTTCCTTACCCTAGCGACTTTGTTGTTTGTCTCGATGGATTCACAGAATTTCCGCCATGCTGATCTCCAGGCGGTTCTGATCTGTTTTTGTATGCATATTGGGTTTCTTTGTATAGCTCCCAGTCGTCCGGTTATCTAGTGTTTTTCGCTCTCTTGAATTGTTTACGCAATGCATCTCTGAGCTTACTTAGTTCTGCGTTCCACCAGGGGTTCCTTTCGCCCCTTGATTTTTGGCACTCTTAGTTTGCAGCATGGTGTGCTTCGGTTATATATTCTGATAACTTTGTCACGGTGAATGCCAGTTGTGTTTGGTCTCTTAGAGTTACCTGGTATAGGCCAGAGGCAAGCAGACGTTCGACGACGGGAACATCGGTGCGCCGCGGGTTCTGCCTTGGTGTAGGTTTCCTTGTATTTGTAGTTATTGTGAAGCGTATCCTTCTATGGTCCGAGCAAGATGGCTCGTCTGATACGTGCCACTTTGTAATGAGGTTTAGGTTGGTTCCTATAGGTAGACTAATCGAGAGGAAAATCAATACAAGAAGCTTGCATTATCTAGGTACAGTCGCCAGCACATCAAGTTACCAATAACTGTCAAATTTCTCCAAATGTTTTTAAACCTTAAAATGTTGAAAGTTAAGTTCAAAATTGAATGAGAAAGTTTGTGGTAAGTTGATGTGCTGGCGACTGTATAATCTTTACAGTATACACAATATATTATTACATGAATGTTCCAAAACTTTGCAAGAATGCAATGATAAATTGAATGAAGTTTATTCAGCTACTGAGATTTTAAAACAGAATTATTATTGGTTTCTAAATGAACAATAATTATTACTGATGTGTTATTACCATTATGGGTTTTGTATTTGATTTAGGTACCTAAATTGAAATTTCTAGTATAGTTTCCCAGACACAAAGAATAATTCAAACATTTGAAATTAATGTAACTTGTGTTTGTTTATTGATGCAACACTAGAATTCATTATTGACAAACATGCCATGTGTTCTGTAGTTTTCTACCCCCATGGGAAAAGGTGTGAGTTTATGTGTGTACGACAGTGTCCCCTATTATAAATCATTCGTGTCATCGTAATAGCGTAAGATCTAAATATAACAACACAAACATTTACGCAGCACCAGTGGAATGCTATAGGAACGTACCTGACAGGAGCGCTACGCTCAGCTGATCCGTGTTCAGATTCTCCACGTACTTCCCCAGATAGTTGTTCAAAACCCATGCCACTAGACCCTCCAACATCATGCATCGTGCTCTCTGCTGTTTGTTCCACTATTTCACACGCTCCCGCGGTACACTTTCGCCTACAAACACACACCGCTGTTTGTCATTGACCTAACACCTATGTTGTTGTTGTCGTCCTCTATCGCAGATATTATGTCACGAAGTGCCGTATTGAACTTTGTCCGGCAATTTATGGGTTTATTGCGCAATTTACTCACACTTCTAGCGAATAATATTCAGCTAATGTATATTTTCTCTAGCGATATGATCGAAGAAAAATCGGACAATCGGTAGGATAACAATTTCCACGATCTAAATGGCAAAGTTAGCAGTGCTGCCAGAGCTAGTTTATGAATTTAAACCACGGACTGATTTGAACATTTTTTTTTTTTAATGGCGCCTTGGATTGTGTTGTTCTTGGTATATTAAATAACAATTAACAGTTAACAATTTTAAATTTGTACCATATTTTTATTGCATATAAATAAAAAAAAATTGAAAAGCCTTTTTTTATATAATTCTGAATACTCCGGTTTAATAAAGGCATGACCTCCAATCATTATAATTTTTAGTCATTCAAAATCACATGACAGTACAATAATTATACAAATAGACAACAAATAATATATTTTTATCCACTTCCGTTAATACAGCATGTGTCAGAAAGGTGTGATCAAATTAACGGTGTGGTATAGATAGACCATCAAACTGAACAACTTTCTCCATGGGTAATTACGGTGTTGGTCCCATGAAGACCCACTGTATAACTCGAAACAAACTTATAACGTCGTCATGCGATTACGAGAATCACAGAGGATGCTTTCGGAAGCGGGTACGGATCAGAATCAATGTACATGTTACGCAGATGGCATTTATATGCAACGGGACTCACATGTTGAAAACGTTACTCACAGGTAACGTTCGTATGTATTCATATTGTCAAGAAAAAAAAAATATTTATCAAGCTGGCATTTATATTAAAAAACTTAACATTGTATTTATTGTATTTAGCCACTGACGACGTTGTTGTTGTATCAGACACTTATAAGTGTCTCTTTATTTTCAAATAATTTCTGGTTTTTTTTTACTCCTTAAAAATAACGTTAGAAGCACATAATACATTAGTGTACCATAATAACATGCTTTATCAGATAGCCTAGAGAGGGTTGTAGGTGGTGTCAGTCGTTGTGTTATAGGAAAACGACGATCACGTCGATATCAATTGACCTCCGCTAGGAGTAATAGTGTTCTGTGATATCGACGTAGGTACGGACCCATAGGCGATCGGTTTAACAAAGGCAGTCAGCGAGATAAAATAACCTGTATTCTTCTAGAAATATACTCGGAAAAAAAACTTTCTGAATATGAAAAGCTAAATGAAGCTTACAAACAAAATAAAATAAGATTTTATTCAACAAAAATGATATCAAACATAAATAAATAACCGTATTTTACGGAAAACTCAACCAATATGGCAACTTTTTGATTTGTCAGATGTGATCTTTTTAGAACAGCTGTCAATGACAATTGTAATCTTTTACAGATAAAATAAAAACAATCAATATTTTTAAGTAATTACCATCCTTTAACCCAAAATTACTTAACTAAAATTAGGCTCCTATCGGTTTCTATGCGTTTTTATTTATTTCGTAGATTTCAACAATGACCAAGTTTTTGTTTCGACAAGAGAAGACAGAAAATGTTGTAGTTCCTTTACACGTGTTCTGCACGTTCTGCCATCTGCCATCCATGTTTGACAGTTGACAGCAGTTTCTGTGAAACAGAACGTTTCGTAAATCTGAAATAGAATTTGTTTATTAAATTTTACCTAATTTCTTTGGGTTTCTATAAAAAAGATAAAACATGAAAGCAGCGCAGGCTGTAAGCAGATTTCGTGCCTCGCCTCTGAATAGATTTAATACAGGTTGCCCGGATATTTCACCACAACTACAGGTGCGACATAGTGCCAGTTTATTAAATTCACAGTTCCAATTATTAGCTCCCGTATCGGTGAAAATTAGAAGTTTGGGACTTGGACCGACTTCAAAAGACTTCGAAGATCCACCTCAGTCACAAATTACTAGTCCCCTCACAAAAATACACGCAAACGAGCTCGTGCTACACCTAACTGATGAAGAAAGAAAAGTGATGCTCCACGCCTTACAACAGTATGAATCTAAGAGAATCAAAGAGGACTTTGAAGGTAAGTAATTTAGTCTAATAGTAACTTTAGCATGTATAAACTGATATAGAGATTTAACAACCATTTAACATTATTTCCAGATAAGTTAGCTGGTCCAAGATGGAGGACTAAGTTAGGCAGGCCCAGTAAAGTGCCGACACTGGGTGACGTAGACCCTACGGGCTCGTACTGTGAGGTGCCAGATGACTGGCTGAAGAAAAAGTATGGTGAGTATCTTTAGAACAGCTAAATAAATCTAGTTCAAACTGGTTGTCAAGATGATGTCATTGACTGTTTGTCTGTATAGTAAATATAGATTGCTCATTTGAAGTATTTAACATTCCTTGACTCTTAAACTTTGAAATATGCATCTGTTCTTGTTACCGAGAGCTCTGTGTCATCAAACTTATTTTACAATTTCCTTTATAAAACGCATAAACACCTAGTCCATGTTTCTCTATGAGTAATGTACCAGACTCACACCTAGTTAAGTTTGTCTTAAAAATATTATACATTCTACTACAATGTACTAGCTTTAAGTCGCAAGAAGTGGAGCTGTTTAATCAAGCTAAGATTGTAGATATGATATGACCAATCAAACTATGTCTGTTACAGCGGCTAAGGTACCGGCTCCCACCACGCGGGAGCTACTACACCGTAAGTGTTATCTGTCTATGTACCTTATCTTATGTAGAGTGTAATTATTGTTACCTAAGCAACAAAACATGAGTACTGTAAAGGAGAAATTATAATTATCATATCAAAAGAAAATAAAAAATCAAAAAAGCTTTTTAAATACACCAAAAAGTAAAGAAATTGTGGTCTACTAGGTACATTATTTTACCTTACTAGAATGTACTTATTTATGTAGTATTTATATTAATTGTTTACAGTGTCATTGGCGAATTCAATACCATTCATTGGTTTTGGCTTCTTAGACAACTTCATCATGATCATTGCTGTAAGTACTTCTCCAGTTGAATAGAAAACTATCCAGTCCTGGGGGCGTCAAATACTTTTAATGAAATCCCAAACAAGATCAAAGAGCTGTAAGAGTAAAGTGAAAAAACCAAGTCAGGACCGTAGCAAAAGGGGGTGGGGGGGGGGGCATTACTTTAAAATAGCAATGCCCTACCTTAATAAAATAACATCAACTAATAATTAGCAAAGTACTGTGAAGCTAAGTTATGACGGGAAATAATTACCAGCTTATAGTGACATAAATAATCCCAAATTAACCAGAGCATCTTTTAATGATAGTAATTCATATCTGTTCATTGCAGTAGGGGGACGGTTCCTTGAAACGGTTCTTTACAGGTTCCCCCGACTTCGCTGAAAAGATTGATATTCAGTTCAAAATCGTTTAGCTTGTTTTTAATTTTTTAATCAATTTTTGTAATTCATTTTTTAACAAGTCAGGCGTGTTTTTTAATTATTTTTTTTTTTAATAATATGGCGAATCGCAGAATTCAGCGGCTTTAAGGCAGGACTTTTTATTGTTATATTGAATATGTTTGGAGAAATCCTAATCCTAACTAATATTATAAATGCGAAAGTGACTTTGTTTATTTATTTATTTGTTTGTTTGTTTGTTTGTGCTCTCACGCTAAAACGGCTTAACGGAATGGGTAGACCATGACCTGGATTCGAACATAGGATACTTTTTATCCCGATATTCCCATGGGGTTGAGACGAGTCGTTATGCGAGTGAAACCGCGGGCGCAGCCAGTAATAATATAAATCAGTTTTTTTTTATCTATAGGGACAGGGTGACTTGTAATTTGACGTATTCCTTCCAGGATATGATAGTGTGACCCATTTGCAACAATTAAGCACCCCATAAAGCCTAGGCAAAAATTCAAGGGAAATGAGTTTATTTTTTTAAAATAATTTTTTGAAAATTTCCATTGTATTCGTCACTAAATATCACATTTCTTTAAACTCTCTAATTGAATGGCCTTCATTGCTATCCCATTGGGTACCTAATACTTAAACTAACCTTTCGTTCTAACAAATTTTCTAAAATATCAAACAGTTTAATTAATATCAAATTGTTATTAACCATTTTCAAAAATCTGCGTACATGAACTTTGACACTAGTTATCTCAAAATTTTACTATAGTATTTTGAGTACAAATTACGGGGAAGACATCTTCATATAATCAGCTATTTATGCCGATTCCCTTGTTCACAAACTAAATTAAATTTAAGTTCAGTGCATCTTTTTCTTTCTATTTAATTAAGAAAAGGACAGAAGACAAATTTTAGTTTAGTCCTGTCAAATTAATCAGCGCCTGTCACTACTCCATACAAGTTTAGACGTGATTAATAACTTGCCTACTAAAATTACGTCAATTTACGTCAAGCGCTGATTAATTTCGCCGGGTCCAAGGGATGGTAAGGGATGAATATATGTCAAAAACAACCTTATATGCGTCATGGTCAATTCTCCAACTGCAATTTTTAGTTTTTTAATCACAAAAAAATGTTTTTTTGTGTAATAAAACTATAAATTAACGATTTTCGGACCTTGCTTCTTGCCAAATTTCATGATTCTAGGTCAACGGGATAATTCCCGTTGACCTAGAATCCCTAAACATGTATTTGATTTATTTGCGAGTACCTATCAAAATATGTCGCATAAATGGCCGTATTTTTTTATTGCGTTGAGTTAGCTTGATTTTGTTGTTTGTGTTTTGAACTCGTATCCTTACATATTATAAAACGAAAGTCCCCCGCCGCGTCTGTCTGTCTGTCTGAACGCGATAAACTCGAAACTACTGAACGGATTTTTAGACGGTTCACCCATGGACGGAGTGATTCATGAGGAAGGTTTAGGTGTATAACTCATTAAGGTTTTGTGTAAATTGGCTGAAATGTGACGATTATTGTTGAAGATGTTGGAAAAAACTGCCGATGAAAGATGCCAATTGGGAGTTATAACCGGCGTGCGCCGCGTTAAACCGCAAGAAATACATTAAATGAATGTTCTACAAATAATTAAAAGTACAACAAATAATTCCACCATAGCATAATTATGTCATCTTCTATGTATGACCCCCAGTAACCATTTTTATCATTCAAAATTTGATCTTTTTTTTTTGTTATTTCCGAAGCTATGACATGTGCGTAACTACAGCTTTCTCATAGGTGATAGAATAATTCTACCAATGTCAATATTTAAGGCATAATTACAGCAATCAAAGTTGTCGCGGGAAGGTACTAAAGGGTCACCGAGGCCCCCGCAACACAGGCAACAGGAAGGAATACGGGTGGGTTTTAGTCAGTAAGAGTCTGACACACCCTCCCGCTCCGCCCAGAGCGGGAGAAGTTATTTGATGATTTCCCACCCTCAAAAAAAAAAGCAATCAAAGTTCCCAGTATTCATTTATCAGCCACAAAAACTTCATTAATATGTGTCGTTTACTGTGTGTTAGCTGGAGTGACGTCACCCCAGCTTCCTCGTGCAGTACAGGCAAACCAGTGAGGTTAGGGTTTTGGACTATAGTCAGAAAAATAAGGACTAATGGCACAAGGAAGGAAAGAACTGAACGATAACACTTTAAAAGTGTTAAAACTACGATAAATAAACTGTTTGTACGCTGGAGTTACGTCACTCTAGCTGCTCATGTTATATCTTCCGAACGAAAGAAGGTATGATTTTGTAGCTCAAAAACTCTACGTTTGATATTTTCATTATTACAACATGTGTAAGCTGGAGTAACGTAATCCCAGCTTACGTATACACATGTTGTAATATGCGTATAATATTGGCATAGATAGAATTGTTCTATCACCTATGAGGAAACTGTGGTTACGCACATCACAAATTATAGCAAGCTACGTTTATAATGGTCTATCTATTCATACACGAAATCTCTTAAGGGATCATTGTACTCATCATTATGGGCAACTTTTACTATGGGACCAAAAATCGTTCGCATAATTCATCAAAGTGTAGGAAACAGGTGATTTTTTCGTGATTTCTGGTCTCGTCCCATAATAATAATTAATGTTTTGATGAGCCTGTATGGATTAAAAGGGGACATTTTGAGGCCACTTGGGTTCTGCTTAGCCCTGAATCCTTAAGCACACTGCTGGATGATTCAGGTCGAAGCTATCAGTTGAAGAGAGGTGTTCAGGTCATATCTCACCTCCTCTACATAGGTGACTTGAAACTCTTTGCCCCCAACAAATTGCGACTGATGGAGCTACTGAAGGTAACTGAAACTTTCAGTAGCGCCATCAGGATGGAATTTGGTGTGGACAAATGTACAGCCATGCTTGTAAAGCGAGGTAAGATTATGGAATCCGAAGGGATTCAACATTCGGATTCCATACACCTCAGATCTGTCTCCTCATCCGAAAACTATAAGTATCTGGGTATGTCAGAAGCGTTAGGCATCAACGTTGCTGACATGAAGCAGTCCTTGAAGGAGCGCTTGTTTGGTCGCCTGAAGAAGGTATTAATTGGTCTTCTTTCAAGTCATGCCGGTTTTCATGTACTTTTTCGGCATACTCAAATGGGCTCAGACCGAACTCGACGCCCTGGATAGGAGGGTCCGTACACTGCTGACCGAAAACCGGATGCATCTCTTCAGTTAAATTCGAAATACATAGGCATACAAACAAGGCTTGCTCAAAATAAAATGATTCATAACGTCGAGTGCTTATTTTTACGAAAATTTACTTGATGAAGGCAATGTATGTCCTCCCATTCAATTTCCCTCTAAACTAACATAAGTCGCGCATAGGGTGACCGAATAGAGAGCTCTATGAGCGCGTACATCACGCTGACGACGATGGCGGCGGCCGCGCTCGGGAACACGCTGAGCGACATCATCGGCATCGGCTCCGCCTACTACGTGGAGCGCGCGGCGGCCTGGGTGGGGCTGGGCGCGCCCAAGCTGTCGCCCGTGCAGCTCGACATGAATATCTCCAGGCAGTTCTCCAACATGGTAAATACAACTTTATATGAAAAGCTTACTAAAGAGCTGTCTTTGCTTCATAAGTTCTGTAAATGATGGTGAAAGTCGCATCAAAATCGGTTGCTTAGTAGAAGAACAACGCGGTCACACAAACAGACACGAAAAGCAACTTTAATCATAATATGTAGACCTAGATCTTAAAAACTTTGAAATTATAATTCGCAATGTTGTTTCCAGGGTCGCGTTATAGGCATCACAATAGGCTGCATCCTGGGCATGACACCCCTACTTTTCATGGAAGACGAAACAAAACCCGAAAAGAAAACCGCCGACAAGACTAAATAGGTAACCAACACATATCTCCACGAAACTGTAACTAATAAGAAGCTATCGTGTCCTGCCCACTGTGTTAGTTCCTGTATCTCGTTATGGGAGATCCAGTAGTTATGTAGAATATTACAAGTGCAATATTTAATGAAGACTACACACTTTCTGATGTCCAATGGCTTGTTTATAGCATTGCAACTGCGCGACCAATGTCCGTTCGAACGTGATTCAAACGCAACTTGTGCGTGGTTTTGCGCATCTCGTGCATGGCGAATTTAGCACAAGGCGTACGTTTGCAGAAATAAGTATTTTGGCTTTTGATAGGTTTTATTTAAATTTCCCTAGCTACGCTTATGTACACTCTTAGTATATAATCTTTTAGAGGAATTTACTACTTTACCTCTTAGGCAATGTAATTAATATTGAAGAAAGTATACATTATTTACAACTCATGATATGTACCTAGGTATAATATATTAACGCGCTGAGTCTGTGTCTTCAGCCCCTTTAGTTGAAAACTTCTTATTTAGTTTTCTTATGTAGGAATCGATAAAGAAAAATACAAATAAGGTTAATACCGTATGTCGTAAGAATATTGCATATAAAATTATTAATTCTTCAAATTCAAAGTTATAGCAATAATATGAAACAAGTAGGTAAGTTTTGTATTAGGTAATCTTTAGAAGATTAATGATGAACAACTTTATTTTTATCTTTTAGAAAAATAATAGTACTATTACTTATATATATCTAAAACAACAGGCATGGTGACAAATTTTGAAAAACTATCCATTATTGCTCGAAAATGTATATTATTTACAATGAATAACATATTTTTGCACGAATTAAAGCTTATTTTTGCAAATTAAAAAACTGTTTTTTTTTTATACTGCTAAAGTAAAAAAAAAATATTTCTGTTTTTAAGTTTAAAATCGCACCAAAACGCTTTCGCGCTCAGTGTCATGGCGTCGCTTGTGACGTCACGTTTGAGTAATCACAACGTAAACGCTAGACACTCATTGGTGCCGATCCCCTTGTTCACAAACTAATCTAAATTTAAGTTCAGTGCATCTTTTTCTTTCTATTTCATTAAGAAAAGGACAGAAGATAAATTTTAGTTTAGTCCTGTCAAATTAATCAGCGCTTGACGTAAATTGACGTAATTTTAGTAGGCAAGTTTTTAATCACGTCTAAACTTGTATGGAGTAGTGACAGGCGCTGATTAATTTGACAGGACTAAACTAAAATTTATCTTCTGTCCTTTTCTTAATTAAATAGAAAGAAAAAGATGCGCTGAACTTAAATTTAGTTTAGTTTGTGAACAAGGGAATCGGCGCCATTGAGTAATTTAGTTATTTTGTGTTATTTAATATGAATTCGAAAGGGTATAGGTGGTGTGCGGTTCCTCAGTGTGGCAAAATAAGCTATTTTTGTTTATTCCAAAAAAGAAAGCAATAATAAATAAATTGAATCGTAAATAAAACCGAAGTATGGAAGTGTTTAAAAGAAGATGTATGAGGCTGACTTTATTCTTCAATAAGTTGTTGCATGAATGCAAGGCAATTGCATGCAATTAAGATGAGAAAGCTAAGAGGGATGTGTGGTTGACACGAATGGAGAATAAGAAATGAGACATAAGAGGAAGTCTGAAAGTGGCACCGGTAACTGAAAAGTTGTGCGGAAATCGGTTGTCATGGTATGGGCATGTGATGCGGAGGAATGAGGAAAATGTCGTGAGGAAAGTCTTGAGTATGAATGTTGATGGCTATAAGAGTAGGGAAAGACCAAAGAAACGATGGATGGACTGTGTGAAAGATGATATGGCTTGAAAGGGGGGTGACTACCGCGATGAAAACTAATAGAGGAGTATGGAAGAAAGGGACATGTTACGCCAACCCCAAATAAATTGGGATAAGAGCAGGAGAATGATGAAATAAAATCATAGGATATCAACCAGTGCTGTTAACGAAGTTCCTTTGTTTACTCAAAAGTGACGTCAGTCGCTCTGATTGGTGTTCTACATATCATGGCGGATTGCCGTATTTTGTAGTTTTATTTTATCAAAATAATTATCGATCTCACTCTTGATAAAAAAATTAATGCGCGTTTTGTATTCTATGACTCAAGATTTATCAAAAAAATACATAATATTAGTGATTTTTAGTTAGGTACTGTTATCATGCCTATTGTAGCCAATGTAATGGAAGCAGTAGGTACTTAATATTGCAAAACTATGCACAAAACTCGTATATTACCTTTTGACTTCCTCGCATATTAAATAATAATGATTAAAGTAAAATAACTATACAATAAAATGATTTATTAGCAAATAGATATTTGTGTCTATGGGCGTAGCCAAAATAAAAGAAACCGACAAAGCCCACACTTTGCAGTCAAAATGACCTACTGCCCGCGTATACAGGAAACATTTGCAATTCTGAACGTCATCCACAACCCAGTCTCCGCAACAGCCGTTCCTGCGACGATAACATTTGCAATCGTGGACATCAACTACAGCCCAGTCTTCGCAACACCCGTTCCTGCAACGATAAAAAGAAATATAGTCGAATAGTCTTTTTTTTCTAATAAGCTCTGGCCAAATTGAAGCGAATCCCGGGCGGGATTCGCTCGCTCCGATTGAGTCAACTAACTTGTGGAGGTGTTCAAACCGAGGCCCAACGCACACAGTCGCGTCCCGTCGGACTCGTTTCAGTGTGACCAGAAATTTAAAATTAAGAATAGGTTTATCACAATTTTGGCTTAAATATTTATTAGTAGTAGTGACAGTGTATGGGCACAGCACAACTTGATATGCAATTGTATCAATTTTCGAATGTTATAGCTAAGTACATAGTTTATGTATAGTAATCGAGGCTATGGGTATCCTATGCCTATAACTGCGACATGTAGTGTTTCTAAAATTTAGAAACAGCTTACTTAGATCAGATCTAAATGAAAAATAATATTTCTAATCACACATTAATGTGCAACAAAATGTTACTATTTTTTATATAGATAAGTCAAGCACTGCTCTGAATGAAAATAATATTGAATGTAGATATTTTTATGTATAAGTTTTAATTTATTTTTAAGATGTGTTTCTAACTTTATTAAACTGGTGTCGTTTTTGCTAAATGTATTTAACAGAGTTTTGACGTTTGAACCTTTCTTGCCATGGGTAGCTCTCTGGCAATTAGTTGAAATATTAAAAATAGAACGTGTTTTGTTGCGTCACGCAGCAATAAAATGCTGCAATACAATAACAGTATGACTTGTGTGCAATATGATTGTTTATAATGATATCATCATAGCGAGCCTCTACCGACGATACCCCTGCATTGGCTAGCAGAAGTACTGTAAAATGGCTATGGTACAAAAAAAAAACTTAAAAATCGTTCTTTAAATAAAATTCTTATTGTAAACGTTTACCCTAGTTCCTATTTGGGAATAGTTGCAAGTATTTTCCGCAGTAACCTGATGGACGTGTAATGAACTGTTGTGAGTAGGTACTTACAGGCTGTGGTTAGTAGTGTAGCCCATCCTATCATTCTTATTACAAGTGATGTAACTATCGGTAGCTCCATATCAGCACTAACTTGTATCTAGTCAATGCATAGTGAAATTGAATATGCTTGTATTGTATATGAATTGTATAAGTACAAAGTTGGCACTTGGCGTCTCAGTAAGGTATGGCTCTTATTCTTATGAGCACAATGTTCATATTCATATAAGCGAATGTGAGATAGTGCCACGCGATTATGTACGTTTATGTTATACAAAAAATCAAAGTACGATCTGTGAATCCTGTCTAAGACCCGTTACACACGTGACTGAACTGCTCATATGGTAAGATTGCTTTGCCGTGCTGCCTTTCCAAATCCTTTCATCATGAGGTTTTCATCACAAGTCCCCGTCCATTTAAAGTAAATATGCTTGCCTCTTTTGATAAATATAACAAGTAAATGCATCTGAAACAAGTACACGCTAATGTGCGTAGTATTTTAATCACGAATGTAAGTTTTAAATTAATTGTATTAATTAATTTATATTATATTTTAAAGTTGTTATATCGGTCAGTTAAACAAATGTGAGAGGTGTATTCTATGACAGGGTGTCATTTCTAGATGGAATTAATAAACAGTCTGTTGTAATTCTAACAATTTGTTTTTCTTCCGGCGAAATAGCCGGGTTCCGTCATCCGGGTACTTGTTATGAATTATTGTTGTTCTTCTATTATTACACCAGAACTTCCTCGGTGCACTACGTTGTGCGCTACACGCTGCTGTAATGAACAAATTAAATACGAGTACGGTCGCTAGGGGGCGCTAGGTGTTACACATGAGGACCGTGCTGGGCTGGCGGCGCTGCCCCCGTCGGGGCTAACCCTGCTTACCTTTTCAACACACACCATCATGATAAATTAAACAAATAAATAATGTCATAATCATAGTTTAATAAATAATTATCACTTGTCGTTAAAGATATGCGTATGTAAAAGCTGCATTTGTTTAAAAAAAATACGCTCAGAGGAAAACCAAGATCAGAGGTCATGCAGTAGGGGCGCGTAATACTACGACTTGCGCACACGCACACAGCCACTTGTTCACTGGTAATAATAGCCGTGACGTAACGGTTGCGGGCGACATGTTTGTGCTATGAATTTGACAAAAATTTAAAGTATGCACTTATTAGGCTTCTTGATGATGCATGAATACATTGAATAATTAGTTTTTTGTACTAAAACACGAAACGTTGACTTGACATGACTATTCATTAGGTAATAATCTGAACTACCTACTTTTCCGTCCGTTAACAATAATGTTTCCTCTTACACATTCCTCCCGGCAGATTAGGCTAAACATGCAACAATAAATCATGACTTAAAAATAACAAATTTAGTTAGGCAGGTAAAATCGGACGAGCACTGTCGATGACTTAATTAAATTAGTCGCCCACAACAGTTGCGTTTCAGTATAATTTTAGAATTAAACCTAACTAGAGTGCGAGGAAATTGCTACAAACACTCCGCGCAGCAACAACGCCACATCTGTGCGACACTCCGCGTCAGTTACATTGACTAGTGTCATCTACTCGGAAACTCTTACAGCTAACATTTTCTTTAATGATTTTTATCACAACAATGTGATGCATTTGGCAAAACACTAAATTTCAAACGTGGTCGTATATTTTGATAAAATTGTATAAATTCAATACGTGTCCTATCCATTAGGAGTTATAAACGTCAAAAGGGTTTTTAAGCAGTAAAATATTATTATTTACCATGTATTACTTATATTGCGTTGTACTTTTCTGAGCCAACATTACATAACGGTCAATGTATGGATGACCTCTCTATCCGTGGGGTGAGCACTCCACATAATGTTGTGCACTACCATTCTCGTAGGTACAATATCTTATAATTTACTTAAAATCAAAGAAACAGCTTCAACGCTCGTGTAAAGCATCAAAATATAAATATGTAAACGTATCATAAATCACAACATAATTATATGTTAATTGCATTCAACGCTGTTAGCTCAGTGGCGTACCGCGTCACGTAGTAAGCGCATTATTTACAAAGTTACTTGAAATTTAAACCAACTCTTATTAACTATTACCATAAGGACTAGATCTCGTATTAACTAACGTGATACGATGTGCGATGCGCGCCTACATCAAGCGCCCGCCGCTCAGCCAGTCGGTGCTATCTCTCATCCACATGTTCGCGGCTATCGCGACTGTGATCTAGTTGTGAAGTGGGCTCTGGCTGTTACAAATAGGGAAGTACCGACGGGTTTATACATAGCTGTAATACGTAAGTCTATCTAATCTTTGATCGTCCATACGTTTACAACTAGACAGTATTTGCTGTCTCCTACCTCTAGGGTACGCGTTTAATTATACAGTAGATGCTTCACTCTATATTTGTTCTTTGACAAAACTGAACATAAAATTTACTGAATTGTTCCAAACTGGGTATGATTTCATGGAATATAATTTAAAAAATCAACAGGATAATTATACAAATTTAGTTTGAAATAGTTAACTTAAAGTAGAAACGTTATAAACTTATGTACATTGGTCATGATTACAGATACACTTAATTTAAGCTGCGTTAAGTAACGATGAGATCCTTACATTTACTTGCTATATACGCGATCATTCTCAAAATAAATATGTATAGGTCTTTACAAAGTCGTGGCACAGCTACTTGTTTAATACTCGTGCGTGGGTCATTGCTGACCGTTATTTAACTATTTTATTTAATATGTATACATAATTAAGTAGAAATTTGCTTACATGAGCGAAATTATTAAAATTCTGTTAAACACGTTTTTTTGTTGTAGATAGGTATACCATTGGAAAAATATTGCGATTTTAGTAAAGGCAGGGAAATGAGTTGTTTAGTAAATTGCCTACCCACCTCCTTAAATTGTCCGTATAGTTAAATAACAATTTTCCGTATAATTAAATAACAATTGAGGAGGTGAAAAACAAAACCTCACTATACCACATTTAAAAATATCTTCTTTTTTTTCAAATGCGCAAAAAAATGGTGAATTGATCATATATTCATCATTAATCAAAAACAACTCTTTTCTTAAATACATTTTCATTTGCGATCGAGAGTTTCGAACAAAACCACACTTCTACACACTACCATCTACCGTAGACGGTAATAAATCCGGACAGATATTTTTTTAGAAAAAAAAATCTGTCCGGATTTATTTCAAAAGTTCACTTTATTAGAGTAATATTCAATGGTATAACTAAGACATCATCAAAACCACATAAAAACAATGAGTAAAGTATAAAGGTGCTAAATTTGTAATGGCTGGTCTTTTTGATTTTTCTATCTAGATTTTTATTGTGATAAAATAACCATTTAAATAAGGTTTCATAGCAGTCCCTTCCTTCCCTTTTTTTTTTTGGTAAATATTGAAACTTCGTTTTTCCATGAATATGTAAAAATGTTTAATCAAAACCTCACATTTCTGAATTTCATTTCAAAATATTGCTAAGATTCTTATCATTTTTATCAGCCATTTGGTTCAGATCGACTGAAACAATAGTTTAATATGACGCCATTAAAACAAATACACGTGTTGCGGGCGGTTAGATAGTAACATTTGACTGTTTTCTCCAAAATTAGAAAAAGTGGAAAGTGAGGTTTGTTCTTCACCTCCTCAATTGTCACCTTTGACAGTTGTATGAAATCCTTATATCACGGCAAATTGGCGTAGTGTGTCAATCTGATAAACAATTAATTTCCCTGACTGCACAGTGCACAGCACATACTAACATAACGCAGAAGACGCGTAGACACATGTTAATATTAAATACTTAAGTATATCACATTGGACGCGGCGAACTAAGTCAGTAAGTCGTGCGTGCATACACAGCTAGTTTCAATAACAGTTTCACAACCAAACCTGGTATTATTAAATAAATACATCAAAATAAAACACCGATATGCACCGTTCGTTAAAGTCCTTCCTTACACATTGACTGACGCATTTGCCCGCACATCGAATATCTGTAAAGTTTCACTAACTGCTTCAGTCAACGTTATACGCTTCGACAAAGGAAGCTGGCCGAAGTACTTGTTGTGAAAAGCAAAGCATACGTACTGGCGTCAGATCTATCGCAAAGTATAGACAGTTTAGAAACGTATCAATATTATATCAGTAATCAGACGAGACCAATCCCTGTATCGAAATTGTTGGCAGTAAAAACATTTATTATCCATATTCCTGATTAAATAACAATATTATTGTAATACCTACAAAACCAGAAAACCAAGTGTTTTAATATTTATCAATATCAAATTTCCTTACAAAACCACACCATTTGATTAAATTTCGACATAACTGCAAGTAGCAAGGTAAAATGCGTCATTTCGTGTACTAGATGTAAAATATAATATTGCTCGATAAAAGGCTCGTATATAAAATTATGACTAATGAGTATCGATGCCCTAACCGCTAAACATAGCAATCGAAATGCTAGATCCACGTCGACCGTCACACGATCGACTCACCATAGCAACTAAAACTAACAATCATTACGAATAATGTAGCACTACATTTAAATACTAATGTCTAATGTACAAATTGCTATGTACAAATTAATATTCATACAGTACGTTCATAGTAAATAATTTCACGGCTGGCGACAACTTGAAAACAATCTCGATCGGTCGGGTCGAGGTCTACGTACACAGTCGGTGTGACCTACCCGCCGCACTGAGCGACGGCGACGCGGCGACGCAGTGAACGACGCGCGACAAGCCCGAGCTACACTTTATTTCACGACTTTCAAGTCACCGGCCTGCGGCGAACTGCAGCGCCGCGTGACGTCACCCAGCGGGCGACCCGCGACGGCGACACAACCATAGTATAAAGAGAGGGGAAGTACGTTATCTTCATACAAACGCACCGCGCACGGCTTGTATGTGTGCGCCAATGTATCTATGCGTCGCCGAACGCACACTTAAACAAAATCTCGACCCGTTTCTCAGTGCGCCAGTCGGGGCTAACACCGCACGAGGTTCGCGCGTCACGGCTTTTCGGCACCGCTAAATGAATGAAAAATGTGTGATAATCGCAGGAGAACGTATTGCTGTGTATTTGGGTGTCTTAATAATTCATCGATTCCAGAATTGTCTCTGTTCAAATTACCTGTTGAACAGGAAAGGCGTAAGCAAGTCACTTATTCTAGCATATAATTTTTACTTGATGATGAGACCTACTTACTTATTTTTTGTTGTATTAGTTTTCTATCAGACAGAGGAAATAGGTAGGCCTACTTTCCCAATAGAATGTATAAGGTACTTTGATCTGTCAATTGATTTGCCGCTATTGCTTTGTTTACGTTTAGTCATGCCGATTTCTCAGTATTGTAGGTATAGTAACTAAGTACCTACTTACTAACTTAGTAATTAAGCCCATTTCCACCCAGAAGACATAATGAAAAACATCGTTAGAAAATTACAAAAAAAAAATAATGTTTGCAGTTATATTTGCCTAATCTAAAAAAGTTGACAAACATACAGAAGTGGAAATAACAACTTCATATAATAATTCAAGTCAATAAGTCAAACAGAAACAACTAGTGCTTCAGGGTCCAATGAAATTGATTTAACTATTGCCACTTTATCATGCCAAACGGATATTAACACCACGGATAACCTAACTCAAACTACTGCTGGTCTTTCTGCAAGTACTCCACGAAAGATGAAACTAAAGTCTGAGTTATTAGAATGTAAAAAGCGTTTACGAGCAAATGAATCAGCAAATTCTTCACAAGATATCTTTCATAAATTATGTAATCTTTTTTTTATCTAAGGACTTAGCCGAACTTGTTAAAGCTCAAACATACTTAAAATGTGCTAACAAAGGAAACAGATACACTGATTTGATTTGATTTGAGTTTAAAAACGAACGTCTTTTATGATATAAAAAACGACAAAATAATAGGCGTCCACGAAGTAGAGCGTTCAATCGCCGACACCAGCTAAATATGCCTTAGTGGTAATAATGAGAGGTACTTTCGTGAAATGGAGCCAGCCAATTGGCTACGCCTTATTATCGGAATGTTCAAGCGATGCTAATATATCTAAATGGATTGATAAACTTATAATTAAACTCTTTGAGATCGGATTAAAAATCAGAGTGTGCGTTTCAGATATGGGACCAGATTTGTTAAAAGCTGCTAAAGAAAGAGGGATTTACGTGAACAAAAAAAAATATTATATTTTTGACTGGATTCTGATCTGAAACCCTTGAATAAATTTCACGTTTTAAGTAACGTCGTTTCCAGTTCGGGGATCTCGTAATTTTAATGTTCGGAAAAAAATCAACATTTTATTGAAATAGTCAATCTGTTCTTTACGCCCACAAAACGCTCTTATGTACTTATAGCTGTCACGGAGACTCGATGAATTCAATGCGTCAAATAAATCGTCTAAAATTATCTTTGCCAATATTACCCGGACTCCGAAGGAAGGCAATTGTACGGAAGATTTGACAGACTCCCCTCGTTCACTTATGTGATTACAAAATACGGATAATGACGCTACTGAAATCAATAACGCTCCACCCGTTATCAATATTAATCAAAAAGAGATATTGCAGTCAAATAGTGTTTTGTGTGATATTAGTTGTTCAATATCGATATTCCCAAAAAAATGCTTTTTTTTACGTATGCGGAGCCTTGTTGAAAAAATGCATGGTTCGTCACGACGATTGCGAACAACTTAAATCTTATTTAAACGCTAATCAGCAAGTTTGCAATTTAAGTGCAGAATCTAGGTACCTTCACAACAAAAATTATTCTAGAGACCAAATTTTGTTAGTGGTTCCACCCGACGACTTTGTAGAAAATATTAAGAGGATGGAGCAGACATTCCAAAAAGCATTTAAAAATGATCACATAAACTGCAAAATTGGTATGTCTGTTTATGAAAAAATGAAAGATTTACATTTGTCACCGCCCTGCCCATGCTTTCCGGAATTATATTTGCAAAAGTTATTTATAAGGATGCGGATATATTACACATTAAAGTTTAACAACAAGGCGTTTCGTAATAGTCGAAACCGAAGAAAGTATTTTTCTGTAGCTAATTTGTAATTTTGTAATAGATGTGTGATTCAATAGATATGTTTGTATTAATGAAAAATAAAAATAAATAGGGTCATTTATGTGTACAAATACTATATTGAAACAATGTAGTATTTGTACACATAAATGACCCTAAAAAAAAATATCAAAAAAAAAAACAAAAATCTGACTAGTATATACTAAGCAAATAATTTAAACACAAGGTCTTTAGTTATACAGATATGTGTTATCTTTGGCAAGGGCCGGGCTTTAAAATAATGAATTGGTGACAGTACTATCAGTAACCTACCGTTTACTCGCGCTCATCACCGCCCCGCGCCGCCCGTCTGCTGGCCCGTCGCTCTTTCTTTCATCGTGAAAGGTTTCATCATCGTTTAGGTAAAATCGACCTCACAAACCCTGTACCCAGACAATACAAGTAAAAAATACAACTTCCCGACCCTTGCCAATTTATAGACACCGAATTAAAATTTAGCAAAAAGTGACAACCCTGAGACAGTGGGCAATTACATCGCGGATTGGGCCGGAGATAGCCTACTTCCTCTCTTTATACTATGGACACAACGCACCGTAACGCTACATTTATGGATAGTCTCTAATGCCGCCGTTCGTGAACATACTTGTGTCGTCCGAAGCGCTGCCAACTGGGGCGGCGCCCACGCCTCGCGGGCGTACTATTTGTAAACGAATAAATAATATTACAACTACATAATAAATGGTAAGCGATCACTAATCTCATATCGACGCACTCCGCCTGCTACCTTTAAAAGGTAGCAAATATAATTGTTTTAATAAAACAAGTCAAGTAACAAATAATACTGTTATAAACATTTACAATTTAGACGTCAAACGATTGACTTAGGTAACATTCATATCGTGCACTCCGAAATATACTAAAAATAAAACAATGTTACTTTGTACCCAATATGGCAAATAAGTAGTTGATAATAATATTACTTGTTTTATCATTTTCAAAATGATCAAGGACTGCTATTTACTGTGAGATATACTTCTTGTACTTATTACACTAATAATTATTTAACTAACTTCTCCACGAATTTTCAAAATTCAAACAACGAAATTTCTACTTTTTGGCGCAATTTCAACAAATGGAATGATATTAAATAATTAAAAATTTTGGTCTCACTAACACACCGAATTATTATCTTAATCTTACATTGTCGTCTCGAAGTTTTACAAATCAATAAATATATTCGCTAGGACTAATGTTCACGGCGCGCTCAGGGCCCGGCGCGCGCCGTGAGCGGCTCGGCGCCGCCGCGCTCGGGCTCCGAGCTGTTGCGCTGCAGCGCCGCCAGCTCGGCGCGCTCAGGGCCCGGCGCGCGCCGTGAGCGGCTCGGCGCCGCCGCGCTCGGGCTCCGAGCTGTTGCGCTGCAGCGCCGCCAGCTCGGCGCGCGCGGCGGCGGCGCCCACGGAGCGCCAGCGCACGCGGCGCGCGCGCACGGCGTAGGCCGCCTCCTCGAAGCCCGAGCGCAGCCCCAGCACGATGCTGAGCGCCGACGCGTCCTGCCCGTGGCAGCCCGAGTACCGGTACTGCGGCTTCTTGTCGAACCTGCACCCCACCGATTGCGCACCTGTGTGCACGAGAACACCTTGAAACTAGACGATACTCGATAATTACATAATTGATTACAGTTTACGATTAGAACGTGTGCGATCTATGCACTCTACAATTTTATCTTTCAATAGTAACGATGTAACAACCCGATGAAACCTAAAATAAAAGATAAAACTATCGATCTACACGCATGGTACAACACGCACCTATAGGCATGATGCAGTCGAGCGTGAGCGCGCACTGTATCCAGGGCCGCATGATGTCGAGCACGGCGGGCTTGTTGGCGACGACGAGGCGCGTCACGTCCATCATCTGCACGAACAGGAAGTCGTCGATGGTGGCGTGGAAGTAGTGGAACATGCGCGGGTGCGTGAGGCTGGTGACGGCGGCGCGGCGCGGCCACGCCAGCACGCCGCCGCCGGCCGCGGCGCGCGCCCACAGCGCGCCCAGCTCGGCCGGCGAGCCCGTCCAGCGCTGCGACGCCTCGCAGAACACCACGCCCCCCACGCGGCTCAGCGCGTGCTGCGAACATTTTTTTTTTAATCCTTTATTAAAAAGAACCAGGTTCTTAATAATTAATTACAATCTAGCCTATACGACTAATAAGTAATTTAAACCTAACTTAATTTTTTAACGTGATAATTATTTTAAAACTTAAAATAGTGTTGTTTGTACTTTACACAAGTTCGTTCCACTTTCTTAGAGTCTGATATAATATTATAAACACTTTGTTCATGTGTTATATGTGTGTCATTGTCACTAATATGTCTACACTGTTTACGCTACACTAACTCAAAAGGTTTTGTTCGTTTTAGTCTTCGCACTATATTTTTTTGGTCTAACAGGTGCATTGCCTCGATGTTCACATGTTGGTGGAGTCGGTGTTCATGGGCCTCAGCAAATTTTTGGATTATGTTGGTGACGGATTCCATTTTTAGGTCACGATGGAGGTCATCATTTCTTATATACCAGGGAGCATTAACAATACTCCTGAGTACCTTATTCTGGAATGTTTGAATCATTTTGATGTTGGTCGGTTTAGTACAGCCCCACAGTTGGATTCCATAGGTCCATATTGGCATAAGAATATGCTTATATAATAACATTTTGTTATGTATCGATAGGCAGGAACCCCGTCCAATCAACCAATACATGTTTTAAAAACGCATGTCTAGTTCCTGTCTTTTCTTTTTAACGTGCGCTTTCCAGCGCAGTTTTGCGTCAAGCGTTATGCCAAGGTATTTAGCTGTATTTGCGTATGGCATTTGCTGGCCATTTATGAAGATTGGGTGGTAATGACAATTCCTGTTGGTGAAATCAATGTGTGTGACTTCGATTCATTCAATTTGATTCTCCATTTTTGTGCCCAGTCGTGAACTTTATTTACAGCGATTTGTACCTTTGTTATTGCTTCCATATGGCATGACCCTGTAGCCATAATGGCAGTGTCGTCCGCAAAAGTTGCAATAGTATTATTTTCCAGCTCTGGTATATCATACGTGTACAACAGGTAGAGGACTGGGCCCAGCACACTACCTTGGGGCACGCCAGCTTTAATAATTTTTAACGTGGAGAAGGCATCCTCGTGCCTTACTCGAAACATTCTATCTGTAATGTATGATTGCATGATATCGGCAAAATCATTGGGCAGTATAAGTCTTAGCTTGTATATCAAACCCTTATGCCAAACTCTATCAAAAGCTTGTGCCAAATCTAAAAATACTGTGGAGCAGACTTCTTTATCTTCAAGCGTTCTTTCAATGATGTTGGTAATTCTATGTACTTGGTCTACTGTTGACTGTTTCTCTCTGAAACCAAACTGATGGTCAGGGATCAGGTTTCTCTCGGTTATCATAGGTTTTAAGCGTTTTAAAAACAATTTTTCAAACAGCTTTGATAATATAGGCAACAGGGAAATGGGCCTGTATTATGATACTTCGTGAGGTGGTTTACCGGGCTTTGCAATCATAATCACTTCAGCAACTTTCCATGGCTCTGGAACATGCTTTAGCATGAATGCTGCATTGATGAGTCTAGTAAGCTTAACGATGGCTTTACGCGGCAGATGTTTTATGATTTCTCCCGTAATAAGGTCATACCCTGGGGATTTTTTTAGGCTAGTGATTTGAATTTCCTTTGCAACTTCAATCGTGGTCACAAGCTTAATTCTTTGATCTTGCAGAATGTTGTCAAACTGTAGGTTGTCTACAGATCCGTCATTTGGCTGAAAGGTTTCTTCTGAGTAATGTGCAAATTTTAGAGCTTTTTGCTCATTGCTTATGGCCCACTTTTCGTTAACATCTCTGATAGGGGGCATTGGTGTAATTGGCCATTTAAGTGACTTTGTTGCTTTCCAAAGAGAGTATTGCGTTGTATAATCGCTGGTTAACTGACGTAGGTTAGTATTCAAAACCTCATCTTGAAAGGTTTGTATTTTTCTTTTCAGTCTTTTCGTATGGTTATTCAAAAGAGTTTTATCTTGCGGAAATCTAGTTTGCTGCCATCTTTTTCTTTGAGTCCTTTTTTCATATAATAAGTCTATTATTTCCTTTGGGTAGGTATTTCCTTTGATTTTTTTTAATAGCTGTGGTGTGTTGTTCCATGCACATTGTTGGATATTGTTGCTAAACTTGTTTACTTCAGAATCGAGCTGATCTTTGTTTTTTAACGTAGTTTTTAGGTCAATAATATTTTGTAGGTCTAAGTTAAAACGTTCCCAATCCGTAAACTTGTTTACTAATGTCAGGTGGTTTTCTCTTAGTAATATTTTGTGACTTAATTGTAATAATATCGGAGAGTGATCGGAGTTCATGTGGTACCCCTCTTCCAGACTCAGATAATTGGTCGATATATTTTTGACTATGAAAAAGTCGATAAGATCTGGTAGTTTCTGGTGGTCAGTCGGCCAGTAAGTAGGTTTTCCAGTACTTATGACCTCACAGCGCATGTCTTTCACTGCACTTAGAAGCTGTCTTCCCTTTGTTGAAGTTAATCTTAATCCCCAATGAGTGTTCTTAGCGTTAAAGTCACCGCCTAATATAAATCTCTGTCCAAGGAGTCTGAAGAAGTGTACATATTGTTCTTTGTTCATCGTGTGTCTTGGAGGACAGTATACGGCCGCTACTGTAACGTTAAATTTATTTGTTTTAACTGATATCGCCACAGCTTGCGTGTCTGGCTCCTCATATTTACACTGTTCGTAATGACAGATATTTTCTCTTATGATAACCGCGCTACCTCCTCGGGCCGTGTTCTTGGGGTGCAGCGAGTGATAAACCTTATAGCCTCTAAACTTTACGAAAGACTGTTTAGTAAAGTGCGTTTCAGAGATCAAACACACATCAATATTTTCTGCGAACATGACACAGTCAATTTAATTCCGCTAATAAATAGACGGGTCTCCCCCCATGAGTAAGGTCCCTACAATTTGTGCAGGATATGCTCATAAATATCAGGGGCGTGCCGTCCATAGAGGCAATTAGGCCTAGCCTACCCTACCAACAACGCCAACTCAACTACCAAATGCATTTATTTTAACTATGTAATACAATAACACAAAATATTACAAAAAAAGTTAAACTCTTGTTAAAACTCTTATAGCAACTTGTCGCAGACGCCACGTGACACACAGTTCGACGGAGCTTACGTACGCGAGGCAAGGATTCGTTTCGCCTATATTTCGTTCATGAATTTACGCACACTCGTGTATATTTTCGTGTGTATGAACGGCACACAATAGTGAAATGGTTTAAATTAGGGGCGTAACTCCGGCGGCAGGAGCTTGCTCCTCATTGGTTGTGTGTAAAGTGAAGATTTAATGAATGAAAAATATTGAAGACCAGGGTTCCCAATTTTTGGACAATTCCCCGAATTGCGGGGAAGTTTCCTTCATGACTACCAGACTACTAGAGACAATTAAAAAAAAAGGGTGGTATTGTTGAATTTATACCTTCCAAAAAAATTATAAATTGTAAGGAATAGCAAAAGCCCTATAAAAGTAATGAAAAACTTCATAATTTTTTATCTTTCTTCTCATATTTGGGAAATTTCGCTTGGTTTGTGGGGAGTTAGGAAAATAAGTTTCGGCAACACAGTCCAGTGTGTCAGTGTTATCCGGCAAAATATGATAGTCCCTTTTGTGGAAGAACACGGTATGACAGTGATACAATTTTAATTGTGACAGTGACACGTAATTTATATGTGATCTTGAATGTTTTGCTGTTTTAGATCTTATTAAGTTATAAGTAATTGGTTTTGAAACGTAAAGTAGTGTAAAGATTATGTGTTGTGTTATTATTTGCAGGGCCGGATTTAGGGCAGGGCAACAGGGGCACTGGCCCAGGGCCTCCACAAGGAAGGGGCCCCCCGCAATTTGATTTATTTTAGATATTCTTGTATCAAAGAAAAAAAAAGGTCACAATCACAAGGTACCTTTTTTCCCTGTTGCACAAATTTTTCGGGACCTCCACTTCTTGGTTGCCCCAGGGCCTCCAGACCTTTAAATCCGGCCCTGATTATTTGTTTATTTACCTAAGAACGGTGTTCTGTTGTGAAGTTTGCGCCGATAATGTGTTGGTTAGGTTAGTCGCACTTGTCGTTTAATGATAAGATTCAAGTTGTGTCTAAAGGTAGATGTGTGCCCGAATAACGAGAATTAATCCAAAAATATGATAATTCATGACTTCGGATATCTTGCAAGTGACGTGTTCTGTAATTATCACCCACCCACTTGGTTATGATATTTGAGGTGGCCGAATGGCTTTCTTCTGTTTGCATCGTTAGAAAATCGTGTTTTAAATACCTGGAATAATGTGGTGAGTTCTTGTATGTAGAGCCGCGCTGTGATGTTGCGCGAATTAGTTTTTTTTTTGGTGTCAGTATGCATGGCCTACCCTCTGTGGAGAACCACTGCACGCCACTGATAAATATAGGGACAGGGTTTTTTTCCTGTTGCATGAGGCTATTGCAGGAAACATTTTCAACACATCAGTGCAAAACTTACAATATAAAACAACGTATGAGGGTCAGTCACAAGAGAGCATTACTTCTCACAATGTAGGTCACAATAAATTGAAAGAGGCAGGCAATTAGCATAAAAGCCTCGGTTTAGCGCAGTTTCGCGCCGCGCTTTGTTAGTCTTTGTTCTTTAAAGTAAAGTTGCGCCGTTTTGTTTATACTCGTCAGTAGCCAGACTGGAGGCCTGAAGTCGGAAGGAACGTATAACATGTTTTATTATCTTAGACTACAGAAAATAAACTAGCACAGGGATTATGAGTGTAAAGTCCAACTATGATATTTTTACGCTGAATCCGACTAGAAGCCCCGCGAAGGTCTTATGACGTGCTGTAGACAGAGATTACTGATCAACTGAATGTCTGCTAATTTTAATACATATCAAGTAAGCTATTAGTTAAACATGTAAAGCCGATCCTATGTAAGAGCCATCACGTGTGGTGCCACAAAAATCCCTAAACATTAAAGCATCAACAAAGTAAAGAAGGAACACGGTAATTTATTCAGAAACAGGTTACCGAAACTTTCGTTCTTATAAATCATTTTACTGCTGACAATCCACCTAACAGCTTATCAGTCAAACATAAAAACTTGCACCATGTTTATTTATTTATTTAAATTAGGTACGCCAACAGCATATGCATTGTAGATTAAATAATATAAGTTAACTGTCATTGAATAAACAGTATAAATGAAAGCGATCATTATTTATCCGCGACCATGGCAAGCAGCTAGACGCCAAATCTCCAGTTATTTCGAGAGCACGTACCTTTATCGAGACATAACTTAACGACCTTCCTCGTATCAAAAATCATAAAACTAATGAATCGGAACATGTGCGCCGAATTCACTAATATTACGATGACGTGTTTAGAGCAATCGTTGAAATCTCTCGGATTCCTTTATTAGGGGTCCGTACCGCAAAAGAAAAAAACGGAACCCATCGGATCACTCGTGTGTCTTTATGTCTGTCGCAGCCGATTCTATTCCGAGCTCCGAATCTACTGGACCGATAAGTTGAAATTTGGTACACAAATGAATTTCAGTGACCCAAACACAGACGTGTAACGTAAATAAATGAATTTTGAATATAAGGGTCACCTTTTGTTTTTTTTTTGGGTGGGAAATTATCAAATAACTTCTTCTGCTCTGGGCGGAGTGGGAGGGTGTGTCAGACTCTTACTGACTAAAACCCACCCGTGTTCCTTCCGATGCCTGTGTTGCCAGGGGCCTCGGTATCCCTTACGGACCTGCCCACGACCCCGGCAGGCATCGGCCCTAGTGGACCCCTACTCTTGTGCTGACGACATCTCTTTGAGGCGCGCGTGGAACACAACGCGCCGTGTCGGTCGGCGAGCTAACCATCGCTCACCAACCGCAAGTCCGCGCCTACGGTGGCCGGATAACCCGCCCGGAATTCCCGACGCCCAGGGCGTCTCCTGCGGTGGCTAGAGCCGAGAGGACGTGAAATTTGCCTTTCCCTCAACGGTCCCGCCTCCTCTTTCGCGAGCATTACTGCTTAGCAGAAGGACGTGACGCATGCCCATTGCCCTCTCGCCCGTACCATGGCCTGAATCAGTGCCGGACACGAGAGATCTTCGCCGCCGATCGCCTCCACGAGGACATAGCGGTGCTCTACCCAAGCCGGGCAGACCTCATATAAGGGTCACTTGGGGGCAAATTAGAAAAAAAAAGTTTTGCAAACTGTACCGTGTGACATATCAAATGAAAGGGCTTGTTGTGAGAATATGAAATAAAGTTTTTTAATCATTTTGAAATAAATAGTTTTAAAGTTATTAAGAAAATAGATGAAAATTGAGCCTACAATTATGAAAAAAAAAAAATACAGAATATAGTTCTTTACTCACAGATTACAGGAAAACCTACAAGAAGTCTATGCTGTTAAAATAACATGCTAAATACCTCAATATTGTGCGTACAAAACAAACCGACATTTGCAATCGGAATGTATGGGAGAACATGTTTTTAAACAACAATCAACTCGCACTTCTCAGGTTTTTTACGTAATACGACCGACGGCATCGGCAAAGTGTCTGCATGTGGTCGTTCGGAATGGAGACAAAATAATCGTTCCTCCAACGAGAGCCGAATGCTATCATCGCACATAACTTTGTGCAGAGTGCAGAGTGCAATCTAAGCTGACCAAAAAAGATTTTTAGTTTCATCAAAATCTGAAACAATAGTGTTTAAGGCAGGCCTTTAAATAAACCAGGGAATAATGGATGTAATGAGTTTTATGCGCACAGTTAGGTCATTTAAAACAAGCTCTAATTAGGTTCAAGAGCTGCAATACTTTTATGTTGAAACATTGGCTAAACTGTTACAATATGGACAGTTCGTGCCGTGTGCCGTTTCAAGGAAATAAACTCACCATCAGCGGTCATGCGAAATATTTTGAGAATGTATAACAATGTGTTCTGATAATTAAACGGAAGCGTTGTTCGACATACGACTACCAACCGTTAACCGGTTAAGTTATGAACTTATGAGTAGTGATGGGTAACTCATCAATTTTATTTGAGGTTGAGGGAGCACCTCATTTTGCCTCGTGAGGTCCTCACGAGGTACCCCTCATTTGAGGTGAGGATTTGAGGTATCCTCAACGGCGTATTCACCTCACGAGTCGTGAGCCCGAGCCGAACTCAGCCGAACGTGCGAGGGAGCGAGGCGGGCGGGCGCGACGACATTCACGAGTACTCACGACTCTTCGTCCGATTAAGCAAATCTCTCTCACCTCTCACACATATCATTTTCTTTCGCTCATAAATTTTAGACCGCCAAAATAAACGAATCAATGACACTTGATTATCAATCTAATGCTGATGCTTTTTAGAGTTCATAATAATTAACCGTTTAATAATAATTCGTTTTGACTAATAATATTACATACTAATTTTAACAGTTTACGTAATGTTGACCTTGGAGGTGCACGTGATTTTCTTGTAACAATTACGTAGACTTTTGTTTTGTTTGTGTTCGTACTTTAATCTAAATAATTATTATCCTACCAAACATCAGTATCACACTCACCACACACACATGACACAACTAACATCATTACATACTTAGGTACATTATTTCATTAGGTACATACCAAAATCATAATGTTAATGTTTATTATACTGCCAAAATTTCGAGACCAGACCTCACCTCACTCATTCTTTAATTCTATACAATTTTTTAAATCGGTTCATTCGCTCACTCGTTGAGGAGCTCATCACTCAACCACTCAATACTCACTCGCGAGTCACGCCTCACGCCTCACCTCGCTCGCCTCACCCCTCGCCACAATTTTATATTGTCAATGTCAATTTTTGAGGACGCGTGAACGAATGAGGTGAGGTGAGGTAATGAGGTGGTTCATTGTTGAAAATCGAGTAACTCTTTCAATTTGCGATCACGAGGACCTCAAACGAGGGACCTCATGAGTGAGGGACTCATCACTACTTATGAGCCTCCGCAGTCATTAAATTAAAAGGGTCACCGACGTCAAATGAAAAGGTGACACACAATCTACATTAAATGAGTAAACACGAGAACTGCGAGTAGCAACGTATCGTATTCAGTCTTACGATCTACGGATAGTAATTCAATCTCCTCATTGGGATATAGTTGGCTGCCAACTAATTAATGCACGAGCAGATTTCCTGTGTGCCCTTTATAAGGCCGTCCACTGAACACAACTAATTACCGTTTTCCGTGTTAAATAAAAATGCGCTTAAAAAGAACCTGAATAATGTAAGCATCAATCTAAAATGTCTACTAAAACATTATAAAATCTAGCAATGTAGACCTTGATATTCATTTAGCCCAGTCTGCTCTCGATTCGACAAGACCACTTAAATAAATAGAGCTCCCAAAATATTGGTGATTACTACTATTTGCGTGCAGTGACCCAGACACGCAGACGACACATCGCAGACGGAACGTCACGGTCACACCCATCATCACGGGCCCAGGGTCCCGGCTGTCACTGCTCGATGGATTCACTAATCGCTCCTGCGTGCCATTGCGTGACGGGAAACGTTTAGTCTCGATAATGAGGTAACAAACACGCTTTGTTCAAGATCTCATGATACCTCGACGAATCGAAACCGCAGTCGATATTTGGTTACCAAAAACATCTATTTGAAACAATAAAGCCGTAATAGCGCCAGTTAATGAAAGTACTAGGACTTTCATTAACTGGCGCTATTACGGCTGTAGCACTCAGGGATCACAATAACAGTCAACATCGTCCTCCCTCGATTGACGCTTCATTTTTATTACCTTTTAGTGTTACACGAGAGCAGCCATTTGGGTGAGTGCAATATCATCGAGAGACGAAGCCGTCTCAGGATACGTCCGATTGTCGTCCACTTTCCTAAATAAATACGTAGGCGTGAGCCGACAAATGAGCCTACACGACGATCATAGAAATTCCTACACAATCTAGCATTCACCTAGTTTCAGCCCAAAATACAGCAGAAATACTTTACAATTTTTTGGCACCTATTATTATTTAATTTTATGTAGGATGCTTTTATTTCGCCAAATTCCCAGAAGTTCTAATCAGCCAGCTGAGCAAATAATCGACGTAAGCCTATTATTAGCGTACGATGAGCGGCGGGGACTCAATCAATCTGCCTAGCCTTTCCCCAACTATGTTAGGGTCTGCTTCCAGTCTTGCCGGATGCAGCTGAATACCAGTGTTTTAGATGGAGCGACTGCCCATCTGAACTCCACACCCCAGTAACTGCCGTCAGAAGTCCGAAAAATCTACGAATGACAGCCGGGACCAAAGCGTTAACGTGCTTTCCGAGTCTCGGTATTTAAACGAGCTGCGGCTGTTATTACTTAGCCACGAGCTCCTCTGAAGTGGCGGAGGACCGCTAACTGCTATAATATCCTCGCTGAGACTCGCAGTTGATAACGTGCCGGCATTTTAACTGCTGCACACAATAAGCCGATTAGCAATAACCTATGCCTAAATGTGTGTCGCGAAATTACCTATGCGTTGTACATGATTGTTATATTTAGGAGGGCGATAAACAGCGACGATAACAATAAGCCGATGAATAACTTGGTGGTGCTATATCATATCTTGCGGATAAGATGGATCGATAACGAGGTCTTTTTTATTTGGGTATTTTCCAATAAAAAGGGCTTGGAGACAGACCGCATAATTAAGTGTCTCACCAAAATTAACGACGTGGAATCTGCTTGAGCCGACTATACATCAAAACGCTTTTAATAGAATAAGCTGACGGAAAGTCCCGACGGCATCGGCAGTTCAGTTGTATTTTAAATGATGGCTGTTAAAAACCCATTTGGCTGCGATTGGCAACAAAAAACCAATAGATGCAGCCACTCCATCATCCACATCGGCGGGTCACGCAATCTTATCTTATTGACATGACACGCAAGTTTATGACCGATTGCAAAAAATTTGCGTCGGTGAGAGTGGTGGGCGCTCATTCATAATGCCTGTCTGAGCCCTTTTTATGGAACAATAAAGTAACGATATTTATCCATATACTTTTCCTAATATTAACTTAATGAGTCATCATGATATTCATTGAATTATTACATTTAATATATTTTTTGTTTAATCTGCCTAGCCCTTCGGGGAATACAGGCGTGATATGTGTATGTGTAACAATCATGTTCTGAACCTCAAAGCACGCGAGGGAAATATCGCCTGTCTCATTTAAGGCTAGGTAGATGAGGGGACTCATGGTTCACTCCTCTCTGTAATAGCGGCACACTCGACTCGCCGCAAACAATATACTCCGAACTACGTTCTAGAGTTTTAGACTAAGCACTTCGCCCTGAGGACTGACTACTGAGGATTTTTGCCGACGAAAAAAGAAGGAGATTCTCCAGACAGATTAATTGCACCTAGATTATTTCAGATCCATGTGGATCTTACATGATGTCATGTACTGGCTTGTAGGCTGTAGACAGCGGAATTATACTTATTTCTTGGTACGAATTGCGATAGTGACAATATGCAATTCATTAAGTGGTTTCGGCTTTTGTGTCTGCAGGCAAAGAAGCCTTTCAATAATCCTAAATATAGTTAAAAACGTGTAAACAGTCTATATAATATCAGTTCTGTGTGGCATCGCCACGCTCCGTGATTATAGTAGCTACTAACGTCAAGGACGGGCATGGCACCGCAGTCGTGCTCGTGTATCAACAGAACACGACATTTGTAAATTAATATTTGCTGAACCATATTGTATAAACTGTAGAAATTTACGCTCACGACTACTAGAGACAGAGTTTCAGGTATAAATTAATGTTAGTAGGAAATAGAAATAGCACCAAACGGCTGTAAACTACTGAAATGTCGGCTTTACAGATGTATGGAAGAGACTTGCTGCGCCGAACCTACATACTTTTATATTGGCATAAGGGCAGGGGGATGATGATGATGGGTGCCAAGCACATTCCTAAAAGTGTCCCGCCACCACACCAAAAGCTGCTCAGAAAATCACATGAAAAGGAGAATAACCTACAAATTGTATTGTTTTGCAAATCGTATATTGTGAAACGGGTGTAGCGTTGATATCTGTGATTGAAGCAGTGATTTGTATGTGGTCCTCAATCGTAATTTGAATAAAATAAGCATTTCAATAATGCATTAGAGCTAGTTTACGTTTTTTGTAAGTAGTCGATTATTTTATCTGTCCTGCGTCTCTGTTGCCTTTTCAAAGTTTGATGAAAGACTCTTTGAAACTGATACCGCGGAGCAATCACCAAGTGTCGTAACAAGCTATCGTATTTCGAGAGCAATTGGAATTTCCTTGGATACTTTGAACTACAGAGATCTGTAATTGTCGCTTAGTCACAGCTCAGTACAAAATTGCGAACAGCCAAAACACACATATCGGGTTGTTATTTAGCGAGCAATATAATTATAGCGATGTAGACATCGATAGTAATTACGTAGCGTTGCGCACCGGTGAATGTGTCCGTATCTTATCTGCTGGAGTGTTGACACAAGTAGGTAATGCCGGCACCAGCGCACATCATGCCCCTGCCATGTACTCACACGTTCCTCGAAGCTGACTGTGCAGTATTGCCAAAATAGGAAGTTATCTGTTTCCTTCGCCGTTGAAGAAATCACAATCACGCAGAACTTATAGTCTGCCCTACTCGTGTATATGTTTGGTTATGTTGACCCCAAATGCAACATTTCGTACTTGATTCCATTTCATTCCCATTAATCAAAATTGGAATCCACATCAGCTCTTATATAGACAGTTATCGAACTGTCTATACAAGAGCAACGCATTTGACTACAACCACAAAATACTGTTATAAACCGACACAGATAGCTACGTCCCATTGCACAACACTGTTCCGAGATCATCTCTAATGCGCAGTCACCTTTTAAATTGGTTCGCAGCAAAAGTACGTGTATCCCGCACTAATCTAACCCTTAACCCCTACTAATAAACTCTTAATTTAACAAAAACGATTGTTTTAATACAATTGACCTCTGGTTAACACGTGAAAATTGTTTCTGCTGGATAGGGTTACATTTTATCTCATTACGCTGTCCCAGATAAATGAATTCGGCCCCTTAAATCGTTTTGATCTTCGAGGTACCTTGGTTGTCCAAGAATCAAATTTCCAGGAAATCGCATAAAAATACACACTTGTTCAGACATGCATCAGCTCCTCTATAGCCTATTATGCAGATTAAGCAGTATTTAGGCTCGTTAAAGCTACTGTACCTAAGGGCTAACACAGCTGGCTGACTGGTGTCAAATGGTGCAAACATTCTCTAATTGAGCATTCATTATCGTTCGGTGTTGTTTTCCCACTAGCTATTCACAGAGTTAAGTAAACATCTAACAGGATGAAATCAAATGCGTCTCCGGGGTAACCGTGCAACAATAAAGTGGGCGGCAGACTGCCGGCAGACCGACGCGACGTACGCCTGTCTGTTGGTAACGTGAGTGTGACAGACTCATGCTGTGGTATCTTAGAACAAACGACACGGTACGCTGTTAGCACTGCCATCTATTAGCTGCTTCAAGAAAAAAAATGATATTTGTAATTTTATCAAAGGACTTTACTAGATGGCAGTGTAACCAAATCTCAGTGAAACAACGATGACAATAAAGTGACGTTGACATTTGACATTAAAGTAATAAACGTCAACATCTTGAATTTTTACGAGATATTTTCGGTTGATGTGTATGCGCATAGCCTTTTAATTTTCTTGTATTTTCGTGTTTTCTTGGTTTTATTTTCATTTGGTACGTTGAGTTTGAACTTTGTTCTTCCGGCTTTACATGAAGATTGCCATAAAACACTAATCGTGAACGTTTTTGTTACTCAATAAGTTTATTAAAGATGGCTCAAAGGTCTTGTTGTGTTCCCGGCTGTTCCATGAAACTTGGAGGCGGTAAGTTGTCTCAGTTTGAGTATATTTTTTATTCAAACCCATTCAGCTGTTGAAGTGTGATTGAGTAATAAATCTCTAGATATAAGTAATATAATTATGTTATCTAGAAAAGTCAGTAATTTTAAATTTTAGGATTCAATTATGTGTATGACTGCAAACCACTCATTATTTTTTACCATACCTACTAAGATACAGATTGAGTACTAAGATTCTTTTCTTTTTTATTTTTGGTGAACATCATGTAACTAGTTTTTAATTATCATGTTTTAGGATTGCCGTTGCACCGGTTTCCAAATCCAAACAATCCTGCTCAAATAGAACGTTTTCGCACTTGGGTTATGAAAATTGGTGGTGATATTATTGGAGAAGATAATGAATTCATACATAAGAACAGAAAAGTGTGTCATAAACATTTTGAACATGTTTACATATTCCCAAATATGAAACTAACTGCACTGGCAATTCCGACACTTGAAATTCCAGGTAAAATTTGTTAATTTTAAAAATTGTGCTCTGTTTATTGATGGAAAAAGGTAAAGGTAAATAATCTACCTATGTCTTGTTTTATGAAATACAAAACTAAGCAATGGAAACATAGAAACTTACTTCATAATTTTTTTAAGCACATTAATGTAGTCAAAAGTTCTTTAAACTTGAATGATGATGATAACAGCTTCCTAAGAATAAATCCTTTTATCCCAAATAGTTGGTGTTCATCCCTATTAAAAATCACCCTATAAATTTCAGGTGTGCATGTTGGTGAGCGCAGGCATATTGAAATGCAATCTATGTCAATTCAAATGGCGACAACCTCCTCTACCAGACCCATTGACATGGATACAGATTTATATTCAAGGCCAGGTAAATGATACATTACATAAACTTATAAAACCTAATGGAAATGTATAATAATAGAAAGCATCAAGGCCATTTTAGTCAAATTATTGTGTGGGTTTTTATAGGTAATAGGTAAAACGGGCTGGTGTCCGCAACTCCACCACAATGCGCATAATTTGCATACGGGTGGGAAATCATTTATTCGATCCACTCCAGCTCCTCAAAGAAGGCCAGCAATGCCTCAGTGTTACTGACAATCTCACTGAAGGTACCTGGGTTACCGAAGTACTGTGCCCTGTATGTGGCGACCACCGGGCAGTTTAGTAGCACATGTGCTGCTGTCTCGTCATCCTTCATGTAGGCCCCGCATAGCGGACTGTCTGTGACTGCTATGACAAAGAGGTGTTTGGATGAAGTTGGATTTTGTATTTTTTATCAAAGATAAATTGTTTGGGTACCTGGTCATTTATGGCTTTCGTAATGGGGAACTCTTTATTGAGTCCCTCAAGCCGCGCGGTGTGTAGTGTGTCTCTCTTGCCCCAGAGATTGTGCATTGAGGCGTACTGCCGCCATCGTCGCTTCCTGCTGTACGAACAGGTGGCCCCGTAGGTGATCATGGGGTGGATTACCGCCGTGTACAATTTTGGGGGATAGGCCCCACTTATTACCTATCATTTTCTTACACTGCCAAAAGGTGCAGCAAGCCCTGTTTAGTTTGTTGTCTAAGTGACGTGGGGTTTTATAATATTAATAGAAGACTTGTTATTTCTTGTTGTGATGTTTAAATTTTGTTTATTATGTTCTTACAGTCATGAATATTGAACGGCCAACTACTTCAGTTCAAATAAAGACAGTTTCCTCTACCAGATCAGTTGAAATGGACACAGATATGTCTTCCACGCCAGGTAAATATTATACAGTCGGCCAGAGATAGTGTTGACCAATTTTGCTGATAGATTCTTTGCAGTTGGTAATCTACACACAATACAATGTTTAATTTTGTTTTTCTTATGTGATTACAGTAATAAATATTGAACTGCCATCTTCTTCACTTCAAATGGAGGCCGTCTCTGCCAGACCAGTTCAAATGGACACAGACATATCTTCGAATCCAGGTAAATAAAAAACAACACAATTATTAAATACTAGATGCGCCCCGCGGTTTCACCCGCATAAGTTTTGACCCCGTTGGTATATCGGGATAAAAAGTATCCTATATGTTATTCCTGGTTATAAACTATCTGTGTGCCAAATTTCATCCAAATCCGTTCAGTACTTTTTGTGTGAAAGAGTAACAAACATCCATCCATCCATTCTTAAAAACTTTCGCATTTATAATATTAGTAGGACTATAACTAATGAATATTGATGTAAGACTTGTAAACAATTAGTGATGTTTAAAATAAATATTGTATATTCTAAATAATACCCAGTGTATAATTTTGTTTTTATTTTTTCAGGTTATAAGATACCCATGTCTTTGACTGCGACAGAAAAGAAGCTGAAAGATATAATATCTGAAATAAAAGCAAAATTGCGCAAAGCTAGAAACACAAACAAAAAGCTAAGAATGCAAATGATGATGGCAGAAAAAATTATGAAATCTTCTGCTTATGAAATGGTCAAAAAAAAAATGACCCCAGCAGCTCAGACATCTTTCGCAATGCAGATCAAGCAGTTTGCAAAGAAACCTACAGGGAGGCGTTTTACCCTCGATGAGAAAGTTCTTTGTTTATCTTTATACAAGCCTTCCCCTAGAGCATACCGAATACTTGGTCAATTGTGCATACTTCCCAAGCGAAAAACCTTGGAGAAATTGCTATGCAAAATAAATCTACAGCCAGGAATCAACGAAATAATATTACAACATTTAAAAAAAAAAGTTGAAAAAATGCCCGCCCGTCACAAGTATTGCTGTCTGATTTTTGATGAAATGGCCATAGCACCTAATTTGTATTATGACAAGACTAATGACATTATCCACGGTTTTATTGATAATGGCGAAGAGAGATCAAAGATATTCTGTGACCATGTGTGTGTTTTTATGATAAGGGGTAATTTGTAAGAAATACAAACAACCTATCTCATTTTCGTTTTGCAAAGGAAGCAGTAGAACGGCAGATTTATGCAAGCAATTAAAAAATATTATTAGTTCTCTAAATGACATTGGGCTAAATGTGGTTGCAACAGTATGTGACCAAGGTGCAACCAATATGGCAGCACTTAACCTTTTAATGAAAGCAACCGAAGGTAATTATTTAAGATGTGGAAAAAATTATTCAGGAGGCTTTTTTGAGATAGACTCAAACAAAATATACCCAATTTATGACCCACCTCATCTCATGAAGGGCGTTAGAAATAACCTGCTTACAAAAGATTTACAGTTTAAAGAAGATGGTAAAACAAAGTTAGCTTCCTGGTCACACATAGAAGCATTATATAAACGAGGACCAAAATACAGAGGAGTTAAGCTTATGACGAAGTTAACAGCTGAGCATGTCTATCCACAACTTATTCCTAAAATGAGAGTCAAACACTGCACACAAGTGTTTAGCAACACCGTTGGCCTGACTATGGGATACATGGCAGGTTTGTTTTTTCATTGAACATCTTTTACTATCTGTACATTTCACTTAAATTCTTTGATTAACCTTATCGGCGTTTTAACGGCGAATACTAAACATAGGCTTTGGGAAGTGGAATTTCCAAAAAATATTTTTGTGGTTGCTTTGTTATTAAAGAAACATACTGGTAAAAGAAACAATATTAAAATTGTAGCTTCAGTAGTGTAGGCTCTGCGTTAATGATTAATGTTCATTAACGCGTTAAGTATCGACGTTAAACCTTAATCTGGCCATGGCGTTAGTGAATATTTCATTATCGATGCATAAAATCACGATGAAAGTTAATTAAAAACTTTTCTTTTCAGATGAAGGGAGGCTCCCGAATGAAAGTGTGGACACAGCCGATCTCATCTTATTCTTCGACAAATTATTTGATTCTGTCAATGGCAATTTCCATAAACCTGACTTAGGAAAAATTTATAGATGTGCTGTAACTCGGCAATCTCCACATCACAGATTGTGGTATAAAAGTTTGCCAATATTGAGATCCATGACGTTCATCACAAAAACTGGTAACAGAGCAACTGTGCCGTCTTTAAGGAGTTGGGTAAAAAGTATCGAAGCTTTTCTAGCCTTGACAAAGTATTTACATTCTGCAGGTTTGAAATCGATACTGCTGCGCCATATTAATCAAGACCCCTTAGAAAATTTCTTTGGGGCAATAAGAGCACATGGTCTCCGCAATAATATGCCAAGTGCTCATGCTTTTATTAACGCTTACAAATCCTTACTGATATGTAATATAACATCGTACAAATCGGTTGGGACAAATTGTGAAGAAGACAATTTTGAATTATTGCATTCATTAAAAATAATGTTAACTGAAAACCAACCCCAACCAGAAACAAGCAATGTTAACTTTGAAATAGCTGAGGAGCACTTGTGCATAAGGGACGCAGATGTAGAAAATTTATTGTCAAATCCCGAAAACAAAGAAAAAAGTGCAGCAGTAGCATACTGTAGCGGGTGGCTAATCTATCTTTTAAAAAAAAATATTTATAAGGATTGTCAAACCTGCAGACATGATTTCGAGTCTGAAGAAATGCAAGACTATCATAAATATATTAAGATTAAAGAGTATGATAGCACAAAAACTTGGCTTTCTTACCCAAGTCGTGCAGCGTTTTCATTATTTTTTAAATCAGAAAATATTGTTACAGAAGTTCTAAAGACTAAATGCCAAACCAAAAATATAAACGCATATTTAGAACTGGTATTAACAATAAATATCGACTACAATTTTATTACATGTAACCATCATAAAAATGTATTAATAAAATACATGCTAAAAAAATGTATTTTGTTCTTTGTGAACAATTGGTGTAAAGACATGAACCAGTTGATATCTGGAAAAACCACGTTTTGGGATGATAGTGATGATATGAAAGTGGCAGCTCATAATTATTATGTAACTCATAAAACCCGAAATAAAAACTAATAACATAACATATTGTTTTTTTTTTCCTCTATGATTAATGTCATGCATTGTTTTCAAGATTTGTTTCCCTGAAAATAAAGCAATATAACAATAATATCTAGAAGCTGGTTACCCTATACTATACTTAGGTAGTGCAGTAGCTTTAGTTCATGAAGCAACCACTACGCGGCAGCACATTCGCGACCTCGAGCGAAGCCGAAGTTGCCAATCTATAACAGTATA